>JASFXZ010000052.1:0-1200000 GCA_032209605.1 Mactromeris polynyma
TCAAAACGATGATGTGATTCCCGCATAAATAGTTAGATGCATCCCTGCTTTGATAACAGGTTACCCGTTTTATTCAATGACATGACAATAACAAAAAGTTTAATGTTCATCCATATCACCAACATTCTGAATAGCCCAGCGTATATTCTTCTACTTGTGGTCATTTCATGCAATTGGAGCAATCTTGGTTCGAATATCACTTGCAAAATAATATATTTTATATTTTATTATAATTTTACTTAATGTATTGTATGACATTTTATATTAATAAAGTTTAGTGCTTATGTTTTATGTAGGATCTATTTATGATTATAGTTTTAATAAATAAGGATAAAAAACCCACATAAGTAGATGCCGATTTCTGGATTCGAACCTATAAAAAACTATAAATATGTCTAAATAAGCAAACACTGTGTGTCTTACTACTGTTTTGATTTGGGATCTGTATTTGCCATAAATAGACATGTTTGTAAAAATATTTCATTTTCATTTGGTGATTATATATACAAACATGGGTATAATGTCATGATTTTTCTTACATGTCGCAAATCATAAAGTCATGATTTTTCTTACCTGTCGCAGGTCATATGCTTGACTGTTAATAAAACAGTCTATTTGACATACTGGTTACTATAAATACCTTATGGAATATTCTTAACCACGGCTGGTTTTTGCCGTACACAAACTGTTTAAGGGCTTGGTACACAAACATATTTTGCACGAAATTACTACACTAACAATGAGATATATTTAATCAATATAAACTGACTAGCAAAAATTTGGCTCCTGTATCATTAGGAATACACAAGTGTACATGAATGTTTATCCTATGATGCACAAATTTTAGAATATATTTATTAACTATCAACATTAAACAGGTTGTGTTTTGTTTTTACATAATTTGAAAAGATTCTAGGATTTTGAGCATACCAAAGTCTTAAAGCACTGTAAATTTCCTGTGATATCTCATCGACCCGTCCAATAAATATTCAAGTATTCAAAATACCTGCGACAGGTTGTAAATTTGACTGATATACACTCATGTACATGATTATAAACTAGATTGTTTTTGTTTTAAGTAATCTGTCAATTTTCAAATTATGTTCTTATTTGTGGTGTAGTTTTTAGCATACCACCATCGCAATCCAATGGAAGTGGTTTAACTCCTAGCTGAGTTGGCACCTTTTTCAATGTTTTTTATATAACCCCAAAAATGAAACATCTATAGACTACAACTCACAGGTATAAACTGTTTTTTGAGTTTGAATACCTACAGTCAACATATTTCCAATTAATATTTTATGATTCAGTTGAATAAATTTGTTTATTAAACAAATGCTGTGTTTATATAATAGTGTTATGAATGTTTACAGTTATTTTTATGTAATGTATTTTATTGCTTTTCAAGCATGATACAAACAAAACACAGATTTTATTATAGTGTTGACAACAATGATTCCTTTAATTTGTTCAATAGAATAGTTCTCTCATAATCAGTACTTATTCAACCCATTACAGTTACTGATAGATATTATCATCCTATTAACAATAGTCATAAGGTTCTTGTTTTCGATCATAGCTTTGTAATATGTAGTAGGTATCTTAAATTTTCCTTTGTGTATAGTGTGGAGATAATAACCTGATCCTTGAACCCGCTATAAGCATAATTTAAGGTGATTAGATACTCTTTGATCTTGTTGTACAAGAGATTCTTAACATATAAAATTCATGAAGTGCATTCTAATATTATTTTTAGAAAATTATGGACAGTTTTGCTAGGCTAGTTCTTGAGATATCCTTATATTTAGCGTAGAACCCCTAAATAGTGAGGTTTACATATATTAGGAAAAGTATGCCTTCCAAGTACATGAAAATTGGTGTATA
The DNA here is from genome assembly GCA_032209605.1 of Mactromeris polynyma. Classification (NCBI taxonomy): domain Eukaryota; kingdom Metazoa; phylum Mollusca; class Bivalvia; order Venerida; family Mactridae; genus Mactromeris; species Mactromeris polynyma. The sequence continues at coordinate 1,885 of JASFXZ010000052.1, forward strand.
CGTAATTTTGCATGTAAGATAAAGATGTATAAGTTTTTTTGGACTGTGTACATAATTTTTATTTCCAAATATTATTTTATGACATCGTTTTTTGACCAAAAATCAATTTTACAACAAAAACTGGTTGTATAACATAACATGGTGTTTTGATGCAAATCTTATGTCAATCAGAACATAAACAAGTTACATAGAAAAAATCACATCACTTGCTCAGCTAGATTTTATTTAATTTAGGTTTTAGTGTTTCATGAATCCATTAGGTACCCATTTGGTAGATATTACCAACGTTCGGTAACAAGTAACATGATTTAAGTGGATATGGATAATTATTGCGATCAATTTAAATTACGTTTTACCAACGACCAATTAATGTGGCTGAACTTATGTGTCAGGAATTATTGGTTTAGCTAGTGATGGCTTGATATTGGTGTATTCAGTACTTGATAAAAGCTAACACACAGTAATAAGAAATTGTGGCTATTGAGAGAGTAATCTTTCATGATCATCTGTGTTAAAAGGAACCTTTTATTTGCGTCCGATTGAGACAGATTTCTTCTATTTCCTGTCACGCCTTAGTTATCCAATCGCCTTAACAGTTGATTTCTGGTCTATACTTAACTTCGATTGTATGTTCTCACAAATCAAACGTATTTCAAATGTGTAACACAAAATATTTTGCTCATGGTAATTGATATATTTCTGTGATTTAAAGGGATATGTAAATTTTACATTTTGGCGGCCATCTTGATCAATGATCAATAATTACATTTTCTATCGAATAGCACTTAATCCAATGTGTTTGTAGTTGTCAATATTTAATTGAAAAGTAAATTGTATAAAAAGACTGAAAAAAAATAATTTTATAGCACTTTTCTTATTTGGCAGCCATTTTGTTGGCCATTTTGGATATGTTCTGTATAAAGTATCAATTGAATGTCTACCAAGTTATTTGTAATAACAAATGCAATATACATATTTAAAATCTTGTTCTTAATGCATGTTTTTTATTGAAGAGATATGACATTTTTCCATTTCTGGGGCCGTCTTGAATATTTCAAAATGCCCAATGATGACAAAGTTGCATCATCCGGTTTCTATGTAGGGACATGTTATAGAACCATATTATGCAAATCATTTTGTGCATACTATTTTTTTGGGCTCATCGACTGGCGTACCGACTAAAGGACCTTGTAATATAATCATTGCATAAAGGTCAGGATCAGGTTTATATTTCTGCACTGTATATTGCCTAGCAGGCCAAGTTAAGTTTAGAGTTTATTCATGTATGATATTTACAATACTGAAAGTATGTTTAACACAAAGTATGTTTAACACAAATTAAACATAAATAAAAGAAAATTATAATGCACTATGTTGTTGTTATATATATATGTCAGCAAAATTGACTTGAGTCTAATTAAATGTGGAAAGCTCTTCCTATGCAGTTATATAACCCTTTGGTGCGTTAATTTTATTGACAAAGGCTGGTCACCGTATATGCAAGTCTCGGGGAATTCTGTCAGTCAAAACTATACTTAGTGCAAAAAGGAATTCAAATCAACTAAGTAAGTATGGAAATTACAATTTTTTGTCATATTATTGGTTAAAAACAAAGGGAATATATTTGTAAGCTTAAATAAGATTTCAATTTTTTTTGGCATTGAGTAAAATTATATCCAAGCTTATTTATACCACATCAATTTATATCTTAGTAAAGGCAAGCCCTATGGGTATTTACCATTAAACTTTACAGCATATTTTATGGTTAAAGTCAGGACCTCAGGGTACCACCTCTATACAGCATATACCATGGTTAAGGCAAGTCCTCTGGGTACCTCCACCATTATACTATACTATACAACATATATCATGGTTATTGGCAGGACCTCTGGGTACCTCCACCATTATACTATACTATACAGCATATATCATGGTTATTGGCAGGACCTCAGGGTACCCCCACCATTATACTTTACTATACAGCATATATCATGGTTATTGGCAGGACCTCTGGGTACCTCCACCATTATACTCTACCATACAGCATATATCATGGTTATTGGTAGGACCTCTGGGTACCTTCACCATTATACTATACTATACAGCATATATCATGGTTATTGGCAGGACCTCTGGGTACCTCCACCATTATACTGTACTATACAGCACATATCATGGTTATTGGCAGGACCTCTGGGTACCTCTACCATTATACTATGCTATACAACATATATCATGGTTATTGGCAGGACCTCTGGGTACCTTCATCATTATACTTTTCTATACAACATATATCATGGTTATTGGCAGGACCTCAGGGTACCTCCACCATTATACTTCATCAAACAGCATATATCATGGTTATTGGCAGGACATATGGGTACCCCCACCATTATACTATACTATACAGCACATATCATGGTTATTGGCAGGACCTCTGTGTACCTCCACCATTATACTATGCTATACAACATATATCATGGTTATTGGCAGGACCTCTGGGTACCTTCACCATTCTACTTTACTATACCGTACATATCATGGTTATTGGCAGGACCTCTGGGTACCTTCACCATTTTACTTTACTATACCGTACATATCATGGTTATTGGCAGGACCTCTGGGTACCTTCATCATTATACTATACTATACAGCATATATCATGGTTATTGGCAGGACCTAAGGGTACCTTCACCATTATACTGTAACATACAGCATATATCATGGTTATTGGCAGGACCTCTGGGTACCTTCATCATTATACTTTTCTATACAACATATATCATGGTCATTGGCAGGACCTCTGGGTACCTCTACCATTATACTGTACTATACCGCACATGTTATGGTTATTGGCAGGACCTCTGGGTACCTCAAACATTATACAATACTATACAGCATATATCATGGTTATTGGCAGGACCTCTGGGTACCTCCACCATTATACTATACTATACAGCATATATCATGGTTATTGGCAGGACCTCTGGGTACCTCCACCATTATACTATACTATACAGCACATATTATGGTTATTGGCAGGACCTCTGGGTACCTCCACCATTATACTTTACTATACAGCATATATCATGGTTATTGGCAGGACCTCTGGGTACCTCCACCATTATACTATACTATACAGCACATATTATGGTTATTGGCAGGACCTCATGGTACCTCTACCATTATACTATACTATACAGCATATATCATGGTTATTGGCAGGACCTCTGGGTACCTCCACCATTATACTATACTATACAGCACATTTCATGGTTATTGGCAGGACCTCTGGGTACCTCCACCATTATACTATACTATACAGCATATATCATGGTTATTGGCAGGACCTCTGGGTACCTTCACCATTATACTATACTATACAGAATATATCATGGTTATTGGCAGGACTTCTGGGTACCTTCACCATTATACTATACTATACAACATATATCATGGTTCAAGGCAGGACCTCTGGGTACCTCTACAATCATACTACAAATTAAGGTGCAATATATTGTACAATATTGACCTTGTAATTTGAGGCAGAACTGCAATATTATTCTTTTGATTCCTTTTAGTTTTTCTGTATGTGAACTAAATATCAGTATAATTATTTTAAATATGATAAATTACAATTTAAGTCACTATTTCTGATTAAATCAACATTTTTGTATACCTGTCATAATTGGTCCTGCCAATAACCAAAAATCACGGGTTTTTGGCAGGACTATACTTTAGTCCTGCCAATAAACTTATTGGTAACTTCGATCCTGCCAATAACTCTTACCATCAATACTATACAGTAAAGTACTGTCGTAGTTGTCTCCCGTTATCGAAATTGACGAGATAATGGCCGTTTGTCACAATTTAGTGATTTGTTATTGTTACTACACCAATTAAATGCTTATCAAGACAAAAATGGATTATATAGACTATTGTTTGATTAGTTTCAGTAAGTGCTAATTTTCGCACCTTTCGCAGTCGTTTTTTACTCGTAAATTTGCATAGTTGATTGTTAATTTGTGTTGAGTGTCAACACCTTTCGTTGACACATTGTGACTCTATCAACACCTTGAATAAGTCTCTTCTTTTTGGCTGAAACTTAATTATTAAATAAACGTGTGAATGAAATTTCATGTGGCCGTTGTTCACAGTTAACCTAACCAAATGGGAAGCAAAATAGTGGCCGCTGTCGACAGGTGGCCGTTACTTGCGGTTGTTTTAAGAGCATTTTTCGACGGGGGGAAATTCATGTGGCCGTTGTTGACAGGTGACCGTTATTGGCAGGTGGCCGTTGGCACAGGTTGGACTGTAGTCGTTTTAAATTAAGACTAATCATGGAATTAGACGCATTATCTATTTCCGCGTTCAAATGAATGGATTTAACCTTTAAATTTTTATGACTAAACTTGTCTACTTTCGCTCTCGATTTTATTATTGAGTCTACTTTCGCTTTTGATTTTACAATTGAAAATTACCTGTATTATATCCTCATAAATGTATAAACTAGCTGCCAGTGCCAGTATGGTATATGTAAGCTTACTACATTACTGGTAATGTTTAAAACTCGACTAAGGGCTGATTCATGACTGCCCGGATAGCTCAGTTGATAGAGCTTTTGACTAGTAACAATATGGACAAGGGTTCGATTCCCACATGGGGTTACTTTTTTATTGCTCAAAATATTGATTTATCATAACTGAAATATCCCGGGTTATGATAAACAAGTCTCTCAAACAATACAAAAAATTATTTAAAGATATACCTGGCCCATTTTTGATCATTTTGTTGACTTCAACAAAAATGAAAAATATGTTGCATGTAGTTGTAACATTAAGAAATATGCATAATTGAAGAATAAACAAGCTGTGTATGGCTTCGTATATGTCGATAAATGATACTTGAATTAAATATCAATAAATTAAAAAAACTGGCTGTTTTTTTAACAAGTTTTGTTACCACATATTTCACCACAGTATGATAGATTAAGTAATTTTATCATTACAATCGTTCTAATTACAGATATTTTAGCCAACTAAACTGTAAAATGGAATAGATTAAATAAAAATATTTTTGTCAAGATAAGACAGGTATATCTTTAAATACCAGGCGTTAATTAAATTTAATTGATATCAATCACAGAGCATCAAAACAGGATGCATGGGTATTTGCCTTCGTCAGATATAGTTGTTTATGATGGAATATATTTGTTTTACAGCAACTTAACCCCATGACTGTTATGTCCTATCATATATATCTATCATTGTATGCTTTACATATACATGTATGTGAGACCATCATTCTATTAGTGTTGATTCTATACATATATACAGATATACACTCTGTACAGTACTTCCGGAATAAAGCAGCCATTACCATTCTATGTGTTTTCTTATAGTTATTAAATCCATAAAGTATAAACAAGAGACACATCATCTGGCGACGAGGATATTTAAAACAATACAAACCCGCGTTGGATTATTATTTGTGATTTGTTAAATTGATGGATTACGACGTTTAACAACCAAACATCATGAATAATTTACCTCACTTTCCATCGTTTGACTATGAAACGGACAGGTCAAATGCAGGAACTAAATGGGAAAAATGGATGGGGCGGTTAGAAAATCTATTTGTTGGACTGAAAATTGCTGATGGTGATCAGCAACGGGCTTTATTATTACATTATGCTGGAGAAAAGGTATACGACATATACGATGCAGAAAAGAGAGATTCTGAAGCAACATATGAGGCAACAAAGAAAGTGCTTACAGACTATTTTTCACCAAAGAAAAACGTGCAAATGGAAATATATAATTTTCGGTCACATAAGCAAAGTGAAACGCAATCATTAGATGAATTTGTGACTGAATTAAGAACATTAGCAAAGAACTGTAAGTTTAATGAGGTAGACAAAGAAATTCTACAACAAGTGATTCAAAATTGCAGGTCGAATCAGTTACGTAGACGTGCACTAAGAGAGCCGGATAAGTCACTTAATGATATTTTAACATTGGGGCGTATGTTAGAACAATCAGAATTGCAGGCATCTGCAATAGAGGGGCCTGAAAAAGTGCAATATGTCCAAGCACCGCAGCGTGGAAAGAATAAATGGCATAACCAGGGTCGTGGGAAAAAGCAAAATCGAGGGCGTGGCAATGGTGGAGCAGGACGCAGCTACAGCTCAGCAGCATCATCACGTGATCATAAACAGCCTAATGCAGTCTGCAGGAATTGTGGCTACGAATATCCACACAGAGATAAGCCGTGCCCGGCAAAAGGGAAGAAGTGTAATAAATGCCAAAAGGTGAATCATTTCGCTAAGTGTTGTCGGGGAAAGTATGTAAATGAAGTCCAGCAGAACTGTGAGTATTTACAGGACAGTTCAGACAGTGAAGGTTTCAACTATAATATTACAGTTAAACGTGTTGACGGCCATAAGTCGAAGAAGTCGCCAACAACTTGTTTAAATGTAAATGGAAAACGAGTAACAATGACAATTGACACTGGCTCAACAGTTAACATCATAGACGAAAGGTCTTATGAATTTCTGGGGAAACCAAACCTGAATAAAAGAAGATTGCCCAAATTGTTACCATACGGAGGTGGGTCTAATCTCAAGGTGTTAGGCTCCTGTGATCTAACTATAGATAAATGCGGAAAATTCACTGTCGCAACATTTTACCTGGTCAAAGGTAATTTTGGTATGCTCGTAGGATATGAAACGTCATGTGAGTTGGAACTTGTTCACGTCAATCAAAGTATCACGACGGATAGCAAGGATGTAGAAAACAAGTACCCAGGAATTTACACAGGCATAGGCAAACTAAAGGACAGGAAGGTCAAATTACATGTCAATAAGAATATAATGCCGGTTGCACAAAGGAATAGACGGACACCATTTCACCTAAGGGAGAAAGTAGCTAAGGAAATAGACAAATTGGTAAAAGACGACATAATAGAAGAAGTAAGAAATGAATCAACGCCCTGGGTATCACCGATCGTGACGCCACCTAAGAAAAATGGAGACGTCAGGCTATGTATTGACATGCGCGAGGCAAACAAGGCAATAGAGAGAGAACGTCATCCAATGCCTACCATCGACGAATTAATACACGACATGAACGGCGCACGAGTGTTTAGCAAGCTGGATTTACGGTGTGGATACAACCAACTTGAGCTAGAAAAAGAATCAAGGTCAATTACAACATTCTCTACGCATATGGGAATATATAGATTTAAGCGTCTAAATTTTGGAACAAATTCAGCCAGTGAAGTTTTTCAGAAGGCCATAAGTTGTTTAATTCAAAATATAAAAGGGGCCAAAAATATATCGGATGACATTATTGTGTTCGGGAAAAATCAAACCGAACATGATAAGGCATTAGACAGGGTATTCAGTGCTTTGCACAAGAACGGACTTACCCTTAATAAGCAGAAATGCGAGTTCAATAGGCCAGAAATAACATTCTTTGGGGTTGTATTCAAAGGGACAGGAATATCAGCAGATCCAATGAAAGTGGAAGCGATAAGATCTATGGAACAACCCATGAACGTATCTGAATTACGAAGTTTTTTAGGTATGACATCATATTGTTCAAGATTCATCAACAGCTATGCCTCTATCACAGAACCACTACGCCGATTAACTAAAAAGGACACTGCATGGGTATGGGAAACATGTCAACAGGATGCATTTGACAAGTTAAAATCGGAACTAAGTAGTGATACGGTAATAAGATACTATGATCCAACGAAGGATATTACGATAATCACAGATGCTTCACCTGTAGGATTGTCAGGAATACTTACACAGGAAGGTCAAGTTGTTGCATATGCAAGCCGTGCATTATCACCAACTGAATCACGGTATAGTCAAACCGAGAGAGAAGCGCTAGCCGTAGTATGGTCGTGTGAACACTATGGGATGTATTTACGGGGTGCACCAATGTTCACAGTAATCACAGACCATAAACCGTTGACATCGATTTGGTCGAAAAAACAACCACCGTTACGTATTGAAAGATGGGGTTTACGTCTGCAACCATTTAAAATGAAGATTATTTACCAGGCAGGGAAGGACAATCCGTCTGACTATATGAGTAGACACCCATTAAAATATGCTGAAAACAGGAATCTAGCTGATGAATATGTGGCATTTATCGCAACAGAAGCAGTACCGAATGCAATGACACTTGATGAAGTTAAAATGGCATCGGTCAGCGATAAGACAATCCAGAAAGCGATTGAATTCACGAAAAATGGAAAATGGTTTGAACTGAAGACATTAGTAGATCCTGGCATAGATATGGAAGACTTGATGGCTTTACGAAATATCAAGGATGAACTGACCGTTCACAGTGAAACTGTGTTGTTAAGAAATGATAAATTAGTAATGCCCAAAGTATTAAGAGCGAAGGCAGTTAAATTGGGCCATGAAGGACATCAAGGTGTGGTTAAAACAAAAAGCTATATAAGGTCGAAAGTATGGTTTCCTAACATGAATGCAGAAGTTGAGGCAGCCGTACAAATGTGTCTTGCGTGTCAGGCGAATACCAAGGAACCCAGATCACGAGGACCTCTGAAGATGTCGGAACTTCCATCAGGACCATGGAAAAATCTGAGTGCTGATTTTTGTGGACCATTAGATAACGGTGATTATCTTTTCGTGATTGTAGACGAATATTCACGATATCCTGTGGTTGAAGTGATTAGGAGTGTGTCTGCCAATAGTGTCATACCAATCTTTGACAAAGTAATTGCTATGTTTGGTGTACCTACGGTTGTAAAATCTGATAACGGTGCTCCATTTAACAGTAAATCGTTTAGTGACTATGCTAAGTATTGTGGTTTTACTCATCGTAAAGTCACACCAAAATGGCCAAGAGCCAATGCTCAGGCTGAATCGTTCAACAAACCGTTGATGAAAAGTGTCAGGTCAGCATTTGTGGAGGGGAAAAACTATAAACAGGAAATGTTTCGCTTCTTACGTCAATACAGAGCAACCCCACACACATCCACAGGACATACGCCGTTTAGGTTAATGTTCGGAAGGGAACCCGGTACACGTATGCCTAATGCTGATAACAAGATAGGGGAGAATATACACGCAGACGAAATTGCCAGACGACATGATGAAATTTCGAAATCCAAGTCAAAGAGATACGAGGATCGTAAATTGAATACCCGGGAACGCACAATTAACATCGGTGACAAAGTGTTATTACGGAATGAAACACCAACAAAAATATCTACCAGATATAACCCAGTGTCGTATGAAGTCGTTAACAAGAAAGGATCTATGATAAGTGTACAAAATGATTCTGGACACTGTGTCACTAGAAACTCTTCTGTAATGAAGCCAGTAAATCAAAATTTGAAATGCAAATCAACAGCAGTTCAAATAGAGACTGATTTGGAGGACGATGAAACCAACAATTATTCAAGTAACCCGGATGTAATTACTACTGAGAGGCCTGTACGAGAAAGACGGCCTCCTGTGTACTTAAAGGATTATGTGCGAAGATAAAGAGTTAAGTTCAGAGTGAAATGGGCATACTAATCCCATTAGAAGTTCATTGCAAGTTATCTTAATGTGTACAACATAATTGTATTTATATAGTTCCATGAACACTTAGACATTAGTTGATTGAATAATCTACACTTCTATAAACAATTACCAAGAAAGTTCTCTGTAAACAAACAGTCTGGACAATATAGATATACATCATGTTTGTACTGTGTAAATGTTTGATATTGCTCATGTAGTAGATTTACCTATGATATTTAGTTGTATCTTGTTACCATTTTATCTACAAACAAATGGTATGTGTTCTGTTTACATTCAAGGTATCAAGTTTCAAGAGTTCGGACAATTCTGAGAGAAAGTTTGTGAACATGACTAGTGTTAGGTTCATGATGTGTGTTCCATCAGCAAAACTTACCTGTTAATCTCTTATAGAATTATATCAAATTAATATGGTTCATTATAATATTATTTTATCATTTAATATATTTGATATACTGGAACCTGTTCTACTGGAATAATTGACAAACTATGCATAATTGTAAACTTTAAGTTTTATCTAAGTTGAGGAGGGATGTTATGTCCTATCATATATATCTATCATTGTATGCTTTACATATACATGTATGTGAGACCATCATTCTATTAGTGTTGATTCTATACATATGACTCTAAATTTGCTATTCAGGATTTCTGCCCCACGTGTAGAAAAATCCCAATTTTTTAAAAACTAATTGACACAAACGGCTTTTTATTACTTTGTTGTGTTTAAATATCAATGGAGAGATAGAATAAATAAATTCAACGTTGTATGTTAATCTGTTGTTTTGCAATTATAGAGTTAAGAATGCCAAAACGTATATTTCTGTGTCTGCTGAAAGGGACAAAATCGCCATTATTGAAAGAAAACTTAATTAAATCGATCACCGCCTTTAAGTTTCAGCATTTCAAAACAAATTTTATTAAATTATAAGTTCAAGTGTTGTTTGCTGTGTTTTATTTCCTAAAAACTCACAGTAGTCCCGGAAAAATCAATATTATAAAAACTACAGAATGTTTACGCAACGTCTGTCAGTGGCCCCTTCTGAAGTATTTTAAAAAAAAAAAACCTCCCCGGTGTTGAATTTTCGCTAGAAGCACACCAGCTAAAAACCACATTCTTCACAAGCTCTGTAGCATTGATTGGCCAGTTAAACTGCGGCCTCGTTAGTGTTAAATCCCGTGTTGAAAAATTTGTGGACAACATCTGTCCATTTACAAATGTTGCGTGAGTCGACCTGGTGACCTAACAAATCATTGGTCGAACGGTAGAAAACGTGTGTTCGATGTGTAAAACGTCACATCCGTTTCGGGATTTCCCATATGATTTCACTTCACTCGGATGACGGTAACAGAACGAACTAGTGGACATGCGAGAGTTTCGGTCCAATTGTTGCGTGAATCTGGTAAGTTGCGTGAATCTAGTTAATGTTCCCTTTTCTTGAAATCTATGTGATTTACAGTTGGCATTCAACATGTTATATATTGCGTTGGATCGTAAGAATTCTATGCTTATTCTCCCTATTGAAGCAATGTACACGTGCCCTTCACAGCTGACACATATGTGTACGAGACCGACATTATTATGCAACATAGACAGACGACGATGGACATTACCACGCAGCATAGACCGACGGCGATTAATCTGTCCCGTTGCATGATTCTTAAAAGTATTATTTTCCTCCGAAATTATCATGTATTATCGAGGAGTTTGATATAAAAATAATCTGAATGGAATAATTATTGAATAAATACTTAAAAATGTTGTGATTTTTGTATGAATTTGATCGCAATGGGAATTTTTGTGATGTCCAAATTACGAACTGGACCGACTTGGTATACATCTGTCCGAGTTGCGTGAAGATGATTTTTTGTTTCCAATGAAAAATTAATAAAACAAGCTTGAACAAGGATAAATTGTTTTTAGGGTGATCTTAAATGTTTATTATAGTTTGCCCAAAATTACGTAAGAAATGAAACTTTCCTGATGTTTACGAAATTATGAATGGTACTTTTGTCACATAACAACCCAGACATTTTATTGTCTGTCCACGTTTGTGAATCATGAATTCCAGACATATTGATATCTGTCCAGTTTGTGATTCCTGGATTTCACGCAACCTGACAGATGTTTTGATGTCTGTCCATGTATGTGAATTCCCTAAATTTTTCATTGCCTTTTTTAAATTATGTTTTTAATAAAATAATGAAATAAGTGTATAATATTTATTAACTTAAAATCAACACTGTTGATGATATATACTGTAGTTATCCATTAGTCATGAGAAAGGTATCATTTTATCCCGAAAATAAACAAATAATTGGGTATTTAAACTAGAATTTTGGCAAAAATTTAAAAAAAATAATATTATAAAATAATTTTTCGACAGGTCTTCCGACCATTTTTTTGTTAGGCCTGAGAGCGGAAACGCAACTTTTTATTTTGTTTTGCCTATTATAATTATTCTTTTTAAAGACACTATGCCTTCTCTAATCGGCTGAGAACCTCTGTGCACGTTAAAGACCCTAGACCTACTCCGTCGTGGGAAGTGTTCTGGTCTAAATTTTCCGCCCCCAGTTTCCCATCTCTCTGTTCTATCACTTTTCTCAACGTATTTTCCCCTTTTCTCTAATCTTAACTAGTCTGCAAATAACCCATTGCGTGTTGCGTGGACTTTAAGCCACACAAAACAAAACAATGCTTTGCCGTTCCAAAATATAACGTCATGATATATTGAAATTGACAATTAGGCTGTTCCAGTATTTGATTCTAAATGTGCTGTTATTCAAGGATTTTGTAAATTCGATATATTTTCTGCTGTCAAACGGCGTCGAATCCAGTGTAAATGAAAAATATAAGCAATAAACTGTCCTGTAGTGGCAATTATAGGGTCAATAACTGCCACAGGCACACTATTCATAACGTGCTAACGCACGTTATTCAGTGTGCCTGTACCATCCGTGGCAGTTATTGCCCCTATAACTGCCACTGCATGACAGTTTATTGCTTAAATATACTCCAACATTCGAGTTTAAAAGTGTTTTTATTAATTGATGAGATCGACCGAATACTATGAAAATACAACTCCCCCAAATTGATACAACTGTAATTTCATTTGTAGACAAACAATCACCATGGCCACTATCAAAATTTTCTTGGCAAAATCTTTGGAAACAAAAAAGAAAGAGCATAGTGAATATATGAAACAATGGCGCAAAGGTATATCTGAGGAAAAAAGAAAACAATACGGTGAAGGATCAAAGAAAAGAATGCAGAAATTCCGAGAAAAACAAAGAACAGAATCAGTAACAGTTCCGAGAACCCGCAATGATGATAAAAAAGAGGAAAAACGAAAAGAAAAATTAAGAGTAGCAAAACAAAAATACCGGGCCAACTTAACAGCTCAGAAAAAAAGAAGAATCAGAGAAAAAGATGCAAAAAAGAAAAGAGAAAATAGAACAGCTTTACAGGAAGATGGAAAGGGGGAAAATAAGGAACCCATTTCGAACAGCATATCCCCACAGGCACAATCGTCAAATGAGGCTGTAAAGAAATATGTAAACAGAAATTTGAAAATGCCTAAAAGTCCTGTAAGGTACGCAAAGGTGGTAAAACGATTAGCTATGAATGTGACACCAAGAAAAAAAGCAGCCTTGGCTGATGAAGGAATTGACTTAGATCCCAATACAAGTGTTTCAAAACAAAATATTACATGTATACTAGACACAGTGAAAACAGCTAGTGACAATTTAAAGGGCAGAACAGAGGAACAGAAGAAGAAAAGGAAGGAATTCCTAAAGAACTTTGCACCACTAACCAAGTCGAAGGAGGCACAGATGGTTTTTTGCGAGACAACTGGCATTAAACGGAAAAACCTTGAAGCAGCAAGCCAAAGTGATGTATCAAGGAAACGGAGAAAAGATGCACTTTCACAAGACACAGAAAGTGAATTAATTAATTTCTTTGAGGAAGAAGTTAACTCCACGTCAGTGCCTGACAGAAAAGCTGTGAAAAAGGACTTGAAACCAAGAAGAGTTTTGCAGAGCTCATTGAAAGCAGTACACAAGAAGTGGAATGTTAGATATCCAGCAAAAAAGGTGTCATTGGATAAATTTTCTAAATTAAAGCCAAAAAATGTACTCACTCAGAAACACAGGAGACTATTTCAATGCCTGTGTGAATATTGCGAGAATGTAAACCTAAAGCTGAAGACTTTTCATGGACTTGCAGACAAAGAAGAAAAGAACTTCATATCGGATAAAGACGATGCAGTTGAAAATACACTATGCCAAAAGGCAGATAAAGAACAGTACCATAAACTGGAATGCATTGATAGAAAGTGTGCAGAATGTGGCCCCTGGCTACTGAAAAACAAACTTCAACCAGTTCTTGAAGTACAAGGCGATCAGGTTGAATGGTCTCGGTGGCAAGTAGTGAAATTAGTGAATCCCAAAACCAAGAAAGACATATCAAAACAACAGCTTGTTAAGAAATCAGGAACAAGGATGGAATTATGGGAAGAACTCGAAAAAGAACTACATTTTCTTTCAACACACCTGTTTGTGGCTCGTTGGCAACAGGAGCAATTTTCTATCTTGCACAAAGAACTACCGATAGAGTCAATTTCTATAACAATCGACTTTGCTGAGAATTTCACATGCTTCGCACAAAATGAGATTCAGGGAGCCCATTGGGCACAAGACTCCGTGACGATTCATCCCTGCATTGCCAGATACAGGTGCAACAAATGCCAAGCCATCATGGAAGAGACAATTGATGTGGTGTCTGATGATTTGAATCATGACTGTCATGCTGCACATGCTTTCGTAGAAAAGGCCATTGACCATATCAAAAGTCGCCAAGTTCCATTTAAGCATGCATATGTAATAAGTGACGGATGTGCAGCCCAATATAAAGCCAAAATACCATTTATGGACGTAAGCTGTGCAGAAGAAGACTTCGGCATTCGAATGGAACGTTGCTTTTACGGATCGCGGCATGGCAAAAACCGGTGTGATGGTGAGGCAGGAGTAGTAAAACAAAAGGCAAAGAGGGCAATCTTCAGTGGAGAGGTTGTGAATAATGCACGATCCTTTTTTAAAACAGTGAAGACGCTAGAAGTTCTGCCAGAGACAGAGGACAATGTGTTGTGTAAACACAAACTTAGAAAGATGCTCTTTGTAGAATCTGATGAAATTGAAAGAAATAGACCTCTACGCAATGCAAAGACACTTCAGGGTACAAGGAAAGTTCATTCCGTCACGGACTGTTCATCTAGAGGTAAACTACTGACCAGGAGATTGTCTTGCTTTTGCCAGGAATGCAGAAATGGAAATTTTGAAGGATGCATCAACACTAAGTATGTTGGGGAGTGGACGACTGTTAACATGAAACGTATCCTTTTACAAACCATAAAGTTTCAATCGCAAAATTTATAAATATAAATTTTAATTTATAATATATTTTGATGTAAATTACTAATATGCTGCATCATACTTTGCTATTGTTGTCTTGTTAGTTGTTCCTTGACTAAACTATCAGCATTGATTCCAAATAATCCAGATGTCCGTGATGGTAATGATCAGACTCGACATGGTGACAGGGGAGTGCGAACCAGAGGAGGTCGCAGAGGAGTAAGGACTCGAGGCGGTCAAGGTGATAGAGGCAGAAGAGGAAATATTAGAGACGGGCGTGGAGGTGGCAGAGGAGTAAGGACTCGAGGCGGTCAAGGGGATAGAGGCAGAAGAGGAAATATTAGAGACGGGCGTGGAGGTGGCAGACGCGGAGGTGGTAGAGGAAGACGAGGTCGAGCAGATAAAGGTGTGTATTTATACCCCCACTACGCATAGCGAGGAATATAATGTTTTTGACCCGTCAACCTGTCTGTTCGTTACACTTCTTTATCATCATTCTAGCAGCAGCAGTATTAACAGATCAAGGTCACAGTTGCTAAAAATAAAATTGTACAGGTTATGGGTCCAGCATTGGAAAGGGGTATTGTGAGGGTAAACTTGGGCAAGACATTATCAGGAAGTAATATATATATATGCATTTAAATTTTAAAATATATGCACTTGACTGTATTCAATGTTTTGTCTCTTCACCAGATCACAGCAGTGAGGATAGTTCGAGCAGTTCGAGCAGTGAGGATAGTTTAGATGATCATGGCAGTGATGGCAGTTCAGATAAATTCAGCGATGAGAAGAGGGCAAATGATCTTCGCAAGGAGGAAGCAGCGGGCGATGTTGGTGGCAAGGGAATGGCAGACAGTCTTGGTGGTAAGGAGAGGGAAGATGACCAGGTTGACAGCAACCTTTCTAATCCTGAACTGATGTACCCAAGGTATGGAGTAGGTTAAATATTGTCTTTACAGCTAATAAAATTGGAAATTTTCAGAGAAAAGCATTTAGCGAAGTAAAATTGTTGGTCAAGAAATATCCAATTAAGTTTTTACATGCATACGTGTATCTAATGTCGTTTTTAGAGAATATCTGCCAAATAGTAGATTCAAGTTTGTTCAAATAAATTCCATGGGGCCATAAATACGGCTACGCCCAGGTGTCAAAGTTCAACATAATCAAAATATCAACAAATCTCCAATGATATCAAAAACGGTAAACTTTTTGTATATATATATATATATATATATATATATTAATTCATTTTAGCTCGGAGGAATCGTTAATGAACACGTCTGGATTGTCCGGGATCATGAATTGGCTTTTGGAGGTAATTCAGCCTCAGATCCCCATGGACCAGCAGCCACAGATCCCCATGGACCAGCTGCCACAGATCCCCGTGGACCAGCAGCCCCAGATCCCCGTGGACCAGCAGCCCCAGATCCCCGTGACCCAGCAGGTAATGTTGTTACTAAACCCTTGCAATAAATTTTTACCCGTGTGTAATGTTATTATATTACTATATTTATAGTATATTTACCTGTGAGTAATGTTGTTACTATAAACATTTATATTAAATATAACAACATGTGTTACTTATTATGTTAATTCTTGATGAGAAACTTGTGTTTCCTTTTATATAAAAAAGGACCAGCAGTTCCAGATCCTGGTGGATCAGCAGCCACAGATCCCCATGGACGAGCAGCCCCAGATCCCCGTGGACGAGCAGCCACAGATCCCCATGGACGAGCAGCCACAGATCCCCATGGACCAGCAGCCCCAGATCCCCGTGGACCAGCAGCCCCAGATCCCCGTGGACCAGCAGCCCCAGATCCCCGTGACCCAGCAGGTAATGTTGTTACTAAACCCTTGCAATAATTTTTTACCTGTGTGATTTATATTAAATAACGTGTGTTACTTATTAGGTTAATATTTGATGAGATGTTTCATTTTATATAAAAAAGGACCAGCAGCCACAGATCCCCATGGACCAGCAGCCACAGATCCCCGTGGACCAGCAGCCACAGATCCCCATGGACCAGCAGCCACAGATCCCCATGGACCAGCAGCCACAGATCCCCATGGACCAGCAGCCACAGATCCCCATGGACCAGCAGCCACAGATCCCCGAGGACCAGCAGCCACAGATCCCCATGGACCAGCCACAGACAACTGCCAGGTACTGGTATTACAATTTCAGTCGTGTGTGGATTTCTTTTCAATTTGGGTACTTGCTCGTCTATTTATTTATCAAGCCCCTTTATAAGTAAATTTCATAATGTATTGATTTTTTTTATACAGCTTTGCACCAGGGGTGTTTGTCTCCATAAAGCATGGAGATGTGGTATATCCTGCCGTTGTAAGTGAAATGTTAAGTGTTTTTGTTGCGTTAATGTTATTGAGTTGCGTTAATGTTATTGATTGTTGTGTTTGGTTCATAGGACTGGTCGGTAAGCAATATTCCCTCTGCTTAGCCAATCTTTTAAAATATGTCTCGAGAGATTTTCCTGTGAATCGAGCTATTAAGTCAGATGACAAAGGCTCACCCTTAAATGTTGGGCAGTTTATAATTCCAAACAATCGTTAAACAAAAACAAAATGGATTAAATTATATTAAATGATGCTAATGAAAAATCAGGTTCAAATACTAAAAAAATACATTTCATGTAAAAGAATGGCTTTGCATCTTTTTCTTTGAGAAGGGGGCATTTTGGTTACAAAACTGTATTAAAATGTATCCACTATGAATTGAATTATATCTCAACTAAACGATAGTCTCGCACATACATACAGAAACCACAAATTAATTATTAAGTATTGGTTCAGTTGATTAAACAATTTTATTCCCTGGATGTAAATATGGTATGTAGTTTTATGTAACTAAAAGTAAATTTAACATTTCAGGTGGAAGAATGGCCACTGGTGCATTTTTTCCTCAAAAAGGGCAGATTTTGGGTGCCGAGCACTGTGGTGAACGCTGTATTAGCATCAGATGTTCAACAAATTATTGGTACTCCTTCCTTGACGATGGCTGGGTCCAGGATTTATTACATTTTTGATGGTAAAAAGTTTGCTACAAGTTCAGTCGGTAACGAAGAAAACATTGCACTGCAACATGTTATCCAAATCCACATTAAATTAATTTATATCATAAATGACGTCGCCAGCGTGACATAACAGAGTGACATAATTTGCAGTATTTCACTAGTGACATAATTATGCTAATTAACGTCATTACTATTAGCATTAGATGAACGCACTTAAAGCCACGTCATATGCGTTTAGCGCTACTAATAGTCAGATTTGAATTTATAATATAAATAGAATATAACAGCATAGAAATGGCATTTATAGGGTTTTAAATGGCATAACTATGCCAGGCAATTAACTTATAGCATAAAAGTTTATCTGGAATTGCTATAGCTATAGTTCAAAACCACATAAATGCCATTTCTATGCAGTTCAATGGTTAATTAAAAAAACATGAAATTCATGGATATGTTTGACTTTATCCACAGACATTTAGATTGCAATCGTAACTCTTCACCGAGGACCAGCCTCACACAAGGACCAGCCTCACACAAGGACCAGCCTCGCACAGCCTCACACAAGGACCAGCCTCGCACAAAGACCTTGATTTAAAGCATAAAGAAAGCATTGAGATATTTTGTATACAGAGTTATTTTTATTGCATAAATAAAGCATTGAGAGTTATATATACATTTTATTTTCATTTTTGCAAGAAACAAAAATATGTCGCCGATATAGATCTGATAAAATTCTGTATTTTATTATCCATTACTGCTCTGTCCGTCCGTCTGAGGCATTGTCGGGAGCATCTCTGATACCACTTTTGACATAGATGCAAAGAGAATATGTTCATGTAATGGCTAAAATGCAGACGATAGGATACAGTCAAATTCCGTTTTTTGGATTGTCTGTCCTGTTACGTGAACATGCTGTCCTGTTACGTGAATCGGGATGTATGAAAAATAACAAAAAACTTAATAAATATGAGCGTCATTTAAGACCTTGAGGTCAATTTAAATTGCAAAACATCAGAGGATTTAAAGAGAAGAAAAAAGAATAATATAATATTCATATACTTTGTGGCACAGAAAAAATCATAACGCAGGATATTTTGGGTTTCATGAGAAAACTATGATCAAGAAACTTGGTCATTATATTGGCTTTATTTCCCCAAAATGTTCAATACTCACTGATCATGTAATTAAGAACAAAACATAAAGTAGTTTTCAAGCTGTTACAAGAGCATTTGCTGCAATGTTTAAATATACCAGACTATCAAAACAACAGCTTTGATATGTCTGTCCTGTTACGTGATCTGTGGGTACCTTATTTGTAACTGCTGACAAAAAAAATTGAATTGATATATTATCCTCATATTACTTAATTCCAACGGCAGACATAGTTACCTTTTGAAAAGTAAGATTATTAAGCCGCTACACTCTAGTAAATATTTTGACCATCTGTCCTGGTGAAAAGCATGAATAGCAAATTTAGAGTCATTATGTATGTCACACAATTTAACCTTACAATCTCGCTACATTCTGTAATAGAATCAGCCAATTTTTGACAGGGAAGAGTTCACCTGCAAAATAAGTGGAAGTCAGTATTAAAAGAAACTAAAGTAGGCATTAAACAAATGTCCATTTCCTGTCTGTAGATAGGAATTCTAGATTGTTTCACATTTTTCCCCATACATTTGAATAGGGACAAAGATCACTATATCTGACATTGAGAACTTTTTTGCCTTAAAAAAATGGGGTAAGGGGCAAAGTATAAGGGGCTGAAGGTTTACAGGAAATTGATTAAGTTTTAGGGCCGTATTTAAATACCAACCAAATTTACCGATACAAACAAAGTCTTAGAAACGAATCCTGAGGAAATTTATAAAGGGGTGAAGTAGTATACTATTCTGGATAATTTCTTGGCTGCTCACTCAAGAAGTGGTCAATTCAAACCTCACAAACTTATATATATATAAATAAATATATATATATGGAATATATACAGTCGGACCTCATTTAATCGACAACCTTCTATCCGAATACGTGGTATCATCCGAAATAAATATCAGGTCCTGATGTATCTTCTTTATACATGTATAGGCACATCAAATTGAAATGGGCTATTTGGAACCATGTAATATTTGAAATCAAAAAAGCTAAATATATGATTTCAATGACTGAAAATAAAACCCATAGATAAAAAGTTGGCGGAGACACAACTAGTACAGGCTGTCTAGTGAACTTCTTTCAAAAAGTAGGAATAAAATTTACTTAAAAGTAGGAAAAATAAGGAATTTGTACCTAAAAGTAAGAGTTTTTACATAACTTTGTGCAGAACTTTGCATTACTAACAGACATAAATTGCTAACTAGAATACATCTTGACGAGACTGCAAAGACAGGTCTTTTGACTCTTATACATCTTTCACCTAGGCATGATCATTTAGTAAGCAGCCAGAGGCCCACAGTCAGCACCCCCAGTCTGTACCCCCAGTCTGTACAGGCTCATCAAGAAGATTCCAGTCTTTTATGCACTCCCAATTGAAAATACCATTTTCTAACTATTAATATAAGGTCTGTGTGAAGGTCACAATTTGATCGAAAGTAGGAAATTTCAGGAATTTTGGACCAAAAAGTAGGAAAAAGTAGGAAGAAATAAAAACATAAGGAAAAAGTAGGAAAAATAAGGACTGTTTGACAGCCTGCTAGTACAGTCTGTTATTATTTACTTGAGAATGGTTACAATCTGTGAGGTTACAGTCAGCCAATGAAAACATGTTTTAGAAAATATTGACCAATAGACATAATGTACTTGATAACAGTAACTCTAAACTAATTTTTGAATTGACAATACATTTGTACGGCAAGAAATATTAGCATAACAATAAAATTACTACATCACGATGACACAGTGAATCATTTAACATGTGACTAAACTTGACAGTTACCATCATCGGGGTAATATGGTTTATGTCTGAACATTTATTATTTACATCAGAATTCCCAAGTTTATAATATCAATAAAACCACCTCCTTACTATTATACTAGCCTTAGTAAGTTCAAATAAAATCATACTATTAAACAGCCTAAGTAGTTCAAATAATATGTCATTTACATTAACTGTGTTAAAATTAACCTTTGATCTCACAAACAGGCGTGATTAGTTCACCAGATAGTAATTTTTTTTTACAAAGTGATTATGCAACTTTTCAACTTCTTGATTTCAAAAGAAATTTAGGTTAGTTAAATAGTTTGAACTTATACATAATGTTACATGTGAAGTCTCCCGATTTCCGCAGGAGACTCCTGGTTTTGTCAGCCAACGCACGCTCTCCAGGCCAGGAGCCGCAATCTCCCGATTTTCAAAGTAAACATCGTGAATTTCTATTATGGGGTATTTTTTAGTTCATTTCCGACTGGTTCGCTGAAATTACTTGACAAACTGATAACCGAAAGTGTAAATCGATAAACCAGTCCGAAAATCATGTTTTTGGTGATATATAGGCGCACTAAACCATGGAATCTAGCGCTTGGTGACACTGATCAAAATACGATGCAACCTCGCTTGTCATGTTGTTTATTCAAGTTTCACACGTTTCTATTGTATTCAGATATGACAATTGGCAATAAAATTGTTAATTGGCGACTCTATTAAACGGATGACCCCCAGATTACGAGTTAATTCGAAGAATATTGCTGTTAAAAGCTTATGATATGGATGAAGACATGGTATTGACAAAATTTCAGCCATACAAAAAAATCCCCCGTTTTGAGTCTCAATCTCCCGCTTTTCGAGGTGCAATCTCCCAAATTGACTTCAGAAAAGGTTCACATGTATGACATAATACATCTTATAATAATAATAAAGTTATTGGGAAGATCCAAGAAGAATCCCTCCAAAGCCCAGATTTGAACCCACCTGATTAGAAGTTCAGGGCTCTACGCCTAGACAACCATGCCTCAAAATAAATGTGTCCCCTACTTGATAATGTATCCATGGAGCATTTTTACACTGACCTGACTAAAATTATACAGTAAAACCTCAATAATAAGACCACCCTTAGGACCCTTGGAAACTGGTCTTCATATTGAGGTGATCTTAATATTGGGGTTAAATAGAGAGCAAAACAACTTAAAAATTGTGTTCTAAATTTTGAGGTGGTCCTATAATTGAGGGAGTCTATAAGTGATGTTTTACTGTATTTTTATTTTGGTTTATAGATAGTGACTGTGTCTCTGCTCATAGATTCAAATGGACCAGACAGTCAGTTACAGCAATTCGGCAAATTTGGGGTTATAATCAAGTCACTTCAAGTTGGTAACTAACAGGGAACCAACTCAATAAACAAGAAACACTTTACATAAGATCATTATACATCATTTATCAACTAAAACATTCCTATAGACACAAGTTGAAAAAATAATTATCCAAGATAAGAGCACATCATTATTTAACTGGACGACAACTTTAATTTGTTTAAACATTTAAAAACATCATTATCACTTGCTAGTTAGATAAATTTTACATTACAATATTTTCACTCCTAGAGAAATGACCCTAAAATCAATAGGGTACCTCTGCTACCCGAGATGAATGCGTGGACAAAGTTTGAGGATGAAAGGTCAAGGGGTTCTCAAGTTATTGATAGGAAAACGAAAAGGTTACGGACGGACGGACTGACAGACATACTGACCAACTGACTGACATGTGAAAGCAATATGCCCTCTCTTCTTCGAAGGGGGGCATAATAAAATCTTTTTTATTATTATTGGGATATGCACATTTTGTCATCTATTGGCAGGCTGTTTAATTTCTCCTCCTTGGTAGTATTTTTTTACTACCGGAAAATTGAACAATGTTGTTGAAGAGAGGTTGTTGCTCTGAAGAGAGGGCCACTCTGGAGAGGTTTCAGTGTGAGTAAATCATGAAGTACAGATAATATTTTCACTTATATTGTCAACTTGGTTTTTATATAAAAACATTTTTTTCAGATTTAGACTCCGACTTTAAAACTTAGACGTGGACTTCGCCTCAGACTTTTCTAAGACTCAGATTCACGTGAGAGTGACATTATCCCATTTATATAATATACTACAAACCAGCTAAATCAACTTCATCGGTCATTTGGGCATCAATTCATGCAGAAATATAAGAGAAAGTGACATATTGATGATGTTTTACTTGAAACTTAAAAATATATGTATGACCAATACACATCTGAATAGAATAGCACATTTCCTGAATATAATCATTAGAAGTAACAGTATTTTTTAGGGGTAAAAATATTACATTTTCATTTCTTAAATATATTCATCAGATTTAATACTGCAAAAAACGACTATTCAATTATTTGATAAACTTATTATTTAATACTATCAGGGCTAAACATTTAAAACAAATATAATAGTGACTTACCTAATTTAGTCACGAAGATAAAAATCATCCTTGATAAATCCTCATATATACCACACCTGTTTTACTCAACAGTCATACGAACAATGAATATAGAATATTTCATGTATAAAATATAAACCGTCCACATGAGAATAGTTTACACTATAAGCAGTAAGTTACATTACAGTTCTATCGATATAATTTTACGATATCACAGAATATTTCCAACGAATGTATGCACACACACACAGAGAGAGAATCTAACATGAACTTTATTTCCACAATATACACCTGAATCAATCAGTATAGTGCCGAATGAAAACAAAAAAAGTTCTAAGTGCACGCAGCTGTGAATGAAACAGGCAGCCAAAAATCTGAAATGTTCGCAAAATGTCTATACATACTAACAACACATTTAACTTATCACGATATATCCATAAACACCCATAAAACTATAGGTCTCGCCGAGCTATCGTCCTCGCCGGCATCACCTGAGTCGAGTACAAATAACAACTAAAATGACACCGAAGTTACCTGTAAAATGATCAGTAGTGGATTTCACAGCCGGCTGACACTCATATTATACTATTGTACACAATTAAAGATGCGAGTATACTATCACATTTACACTACATCTTAAACCCTTATGTTAAACATGAAACCTCACGCCGCCGTCTAGTTAGTCGGTAACCAATTCAAATTTTTCTATTTTAACCAAAAATCGGATCATCAATCCGTGACAACAAAAAACGTGTAAAAAGTTTAATCCTTAATAAAAACCCTAATCTTCACAGCAATACAAGCTATCTATTGTCCTCGTACAATTTTCGCAAAAATTTGCACCTGAAATTTTGTAAATATTAGATGTTTACCTCCTAAAAATACTCCGCTTTTTTCAGTGGTGTACAAATATTTGTAAGATATTAAGATTAAGATAGTTTATGAAGTAGAAGATAGATGGGACTTAATGCATTCTTGAACCTTTGAACCACATTGAATTCTGTTTGTCTTTTTCAGACTGAGTTTAAGTAAAACAGCTCAGTGAAGGGATATATCAATTCTATTTAAACTAACAAGCAGTTTAAAAGCAATTTTAACGAAAGTAGGATATTTTTTAATATTTTTTATCTTATTTATAGTGTTTGTTTGGAAACAAGAAGACTTATAAATATGTTCTAAGTGAACCCCCCAAAAAGGTTATAATGGAGATAAAAAAATTACATTTGGCAACAGTAATATGTTATATCAACACTCGAGTGTTCCAGCAAAATTTGATCAAAATCCACACAAAAACATCTTTAAATACACACAGAAGACAAAACCTGGCTAAAATTTACACTAAAATCAACAATACACTTAAAACCCTACAACAAAATGCCTGATCTTTGCAGTTAATTATAAACAATTAAAAGTACAATTCGTTTAACTGACCAACAGGTGATTGTAATAGAAAAGTATAGTCCATTTTTATTTGCTTCAGAATGGTTGGAAACAAATTTAGAAGTTGTCAACCAATGAAATCCCGTTTTAGGAAATATTGACCAATCAACATTGTGTTTACAATAACCACATTCTAAACTAATTTTGAATAAACTAGTCACACAATTAACACAGACAATACGTACAGAACAATTTCATTCACTAATACATCTTCCCATTTTCAGGAAAAGCATGAATGAAAATTAGGATACAACTGGTGTAGGAGTGCCAGCAGTAATCATATAAAACTACAGTTTTATTATATTTCCAGCTAGGAAAGTCTGCCAAAATTAACAACATCACATCAACAAGTTACCGACAAAATCAGTTAGGTATTTGCTACACAGTGTAATTAGTAGAACTGCTGTTTCTATAATGAGCACCAGTGTGTACAGCTTGCTTTGAGGACATAAAGCCGAGGTGGTTTTTAAGCCTCAAAGACTTATAACAGAGATGGTCTATAAAGCCAGGAATGAGTAATAAAAAATAATTTAAAAGTGTTAAATTAGAATTTTGAAGTACACAAACAGCAGAAGACTAAATGGATTTCTACCAATACAGCAATTATCATTTAGAATGAAATTTAGGTATCACAGTGCATAAAACAAGCTTGGGGAAGCCTATGGAACAGTTTAATAATTATTGAACATTATATAAATGAAGCAGCTATGTTCAAAAACTGGGGCGGGGCAGCAGAGTGCTTAAGGATGACCATGTACTAGGGAAAGAGTGAAGTATTAGCCTTAGCATCATGCTTAATGTGTTCTCCACGTATAAATCATATTTCAGAGGTGGAGGACAAATGACTTTGGATGCATTATATTCAGTCAAATTGTCAGACAAGAACATATGTCTCATCCAGGTTTCAGACCCACAACCACTAGATTATTTAGTAGTCTAGCACTCTACCAACTCAGCTAACTGGGGTTAATGTGTTGGCCACTCATCCTGGATGTTGTAGGTTTGAACCCCCAGAATGTAATGAAAGAGTTAAGATCGGGAATTTTCAATGAAATTTTGGGAATGAAACATATGTTTTGCCATGGGGAAGGGGCCAAACGAATTAAGGCCCCAAAACACCACTGGCTTTCAACCAATCAAGCTTAATTTGTAGTTCATCTTAAAATTCAGACCTCAGATTGAGACCACTCTGAAATATGGTAAGTGCTCTAAGCTTTCTAGACAGGTTTACATAATGATAGCAACACACTTCACTGGTTTTGGCCCTGATCCTAGTATTTATCTTATACACAAAGTGGTAAGAAAAGTATTTTCATAATTTAAATTTTGGATTTCACTGATAACCGATAAAGATGTATATCTTCACAACATATCATAACATTAAAATCAATGTTTAAAGTGTACAAGGACACTGAAATCAGTTATGTGTTTTGTCTGGTTTGAAAAAAAAACACACAGATTGACTGTACATGATAAAACAGTCTGGACTGACAAAATACAGTACATGATAAAACAGTCTGGACTGACAAAATACAGTGCAATATTTGACAGAGCAACACAACTTAAGGGCAGCAGGTGCCTGCTCCTTAAATTGTGGTGGTGGGTTCAGGCCCTACAAATGTAATGACTGCACCTCTCTATGAGCCACCAGTACAGTAAAACCTCACTTTAAGACCATCTCAATAATAAGACACAATTTTGAAGTATATTTTCACTGTTTTGCTCTTCATTCAACCTCAATATTAAGACCACCTCAATATGAAGACCAGTGTTCAAGGATCCCAAGGGTGGTCGTATTATTGAGGTTTTACTTTACTGCTTTTTTCAAGGAAGCAGAATGGAGAGACAACATAATGCTTTCCTCACATTATCAAGCTTAAATACATTGGCATAAAATACAACCTGAATTTAAGTTCAACCTAGCCTTCCACTGAAATTTACTTTCAACAACTAATAAGATAGCAAACCAATCCTTTGGATTTAAATACATCAATCTTATCATACATTACAAGATGTAATATTGTATATTCACATTATGTATCTCCATAATACATAACCACAGATTAAATGTAATCTAAAAGCATAAGCACAGTGAATGAAGTAAAGTATGTAGTCAAAATTAACTTCCCCATCCAATATTGACCAAAATCTTTATACAAAAAAAATATATGCGGAATTGCATAATTTTTTTTTATTTGTGCCTAATATCATCTATTTTATATTTCCGATAATTAAACAATTTATATCAGTTTACAAGAATCTCTCGAATGATGCATTTCCTGGGATTCTAACAAGTACTTATACTTAAATTAGGAATTCTTCCAATCTTTCCAAAGGACTAATTCAAACCCATGACATTTGGATGAAGAGTTAAAATATTGTCGGTTCTTTGTTTACATGGGCATGAAATATGATTGTGTTTATATTATGTATAATATCAATTGTTGGGTGTGTTAATTTACAGGGAATTTTGTGTACAAATGGTTACTAAGATTTTGAAGTCAAAAGACTTTTTCCATGGATAATTCTTCACTAACCATGGTTTAAACATGTATATTTTCAATGACAATGCTCTTTTTGCTTAACACTTTCATAAAAATACAAGTATATCATCTTTAACCAATTAAATTATAACTGCAGTGAAGACAACATTTTCATCAATGAGCACAGAAATCTTACTACATTGAAATCTCACCTTACGTTCATTTAGTCCATAATTAATGATCATTCACAGCTCACACTAATTAGCCAAACATGACCACACATAACATATCATTAGCACGTGGTGTTGTCAAAAACCCAGTCAATGAAAGGTGACAACATAAAAAGAAATAAAACTGATGACTTCCTCTCCTTGCAATTATCTTGACATCAATGGTGTTCGAAAAACAGCCAATCGTATTGCATGTTGACCTTAGAATGACCAATCAAAACATGACACTAATTATAGAGGTATCAGGTCATGATGTCAACATCATGTCAGGTAACTTAAACACCAGCAAATTTGGACAGACTTGTTACATGTATATGAAAGAGCCATAGTGTTATGTCAATCATAACAGAATGTTAATGTGTATCATTTTGAAAATAAATGCCTAAGGGCAAACCATTGGTGACCTTGGTGAAAAAGGAAAACAAACAGTTATCTAGAATGACACCAATGTCGATTTTATTGACATCTGGTTTCCAAAGGACCATAATACAATAACAACATTGCAATTTAATGGAGTATATTTAGAAATAACAAAGGCATTTTATAAGCTACCCCGGTACAACATGACCTTATAACGACAAAAGATCGATGGTTCAATCTACATGTATACTTTTCATGTTGCTGTACGGCATATCAATAACTTAGGTCATTTGCATGCATTGGAAGAGACGCCTTCTTCAGGGTTCTAAGTAGCCTAAGAACTAAGTAACGCAGAACTTAATTTTCATGTTTTTCCAATGTTGTCTAATTTTCAATCTCTGTTAAAGGACGGCATTATTCTATAAATTCACAGCTAATCAATTCATCCCACATTTTTGTTGGTCATTTGTAATGAACTATCATAAGTCTATCAGTTATTTTGATTCATCAAGAAGTCCATTGCCAAGCTTATTGTCCTGATATCGACCAATGAAAGGCATTGTTACAAGTTATTTATGAGACGGCCGTTAGATATAAGCCATATCTGTCCACTACTCTCCAAAACATCTCTAAACATACTCTAAATTTTCAACTCCCCCCCCCCCGAATGATTTTTTCTGGCATATCAAGAACCCGAAATTCAGGGAATACTCAGAAGACTTATATCTGTGCTTTATATAGACATAGTGCATATAATGATACGCCGTAACACACAATACCTCACCCTCTCACATTAATCAGACACTATGCCAACCTGAGTTCAGGTACTATCAAGATAGTACCAAGCATAGGCAGGGGAACAACTAGTAGAAGTACCAATTTTAAAGACATCAGCATGCTGCAGCCAGGACTCGAACCGACAACATTCCACATCTGAGGCAAATGCTCTACCAAGCCACTGGGCTAGTTAAAGCATTAATTTTGTACAAGTGATTTTTTACTTGAGACATACAAGCCTTATCCAAGTCTCCATTTATCACCCAGAAATCAAATGTAAAACTCAAGTGCAGAACATACATATGAAATGTCAGCAAAAAATGAACAAAGATGACTGAAGCATGCATTACACCGAGCAATCATATCTAGACTTGTACACGAAACCAAAAAGCTGAGATTAGGATGCAGAAGAAATGATTTGGTAATAAACCTCCCAATGAGGTTTGTAACAGGAAGAAGAGTAGGTCTTAAAATGTAACACAGCAATTATGGAACACATAAGACAGAAACTTTAAGTGGTGTATCAAAAACAAACCAATCATTCTTGTTTTCTCCTCAATGCAAAAATTGTCTGTTTCCTACACATAAAATCTCTTCTGCAAGCTGGCAAATTGGTTTTCATGGGTAATTGGTACAGTCAATAAGAGTTGATAGCCATTCAGAGTGACAGCTGAGTACTGTATTCAATATATATTGGTCTAGTGATCGTAACAAAGCATAGCATGAATGTGAAAGAAGGAAATTACAGCAGAATCTTGAGAGTCAATTGCAGGCTTGGTTGGTACTACATGTTTGGACAAGACATTTTATGAGAAGGAAATAAGTGGACATCGAGTTTATGTTTATAGTCGATAACTTGATCAATGATGACTAGTTAATCTGCAAGCAAGTTACAACCAACACCAATACACAACCAGATTGCTTAAAGATTATGAAAATGTTTTGTTAGTAAGTGAACATTTAAGAATCAGCTGAGAATATACCGAGGGGTCACCAGGGGAAAGCAAAACTACTCTATTTGCATCCATATTTATATACAGATGGATTGGATAATTTTTTTCCCCTTGGTATGGAGAAAAAGAGATCTTGATGCTAATGCCTATGACTTGTGGTGAATAAATGCATAAAATAGCTGTTTTTTTATAAATTGTGGTAAACACTGTTACTTGAGAAGTTATATGACTGTTTAGTTAGTTTATTTAGTATGGTTGAATGTTACATTTATGTGTACGCCCTCTATAACATACATTGCCTTTGTTATAAGATTAAACTTATATATACTTTACATCAATTGTGAAACAAGTCCTTACAACTTACACTAATCGCTTTTGATGACTGCTTTCTGGGTTACTAACCAGTACTCCACCTAAATAAGAGAACTCACGACCTTTGGACCAGGAATCAGACGCTCTACCCCCCCAACCACTACATCTGCTATTCTTTTGCCCGTCTGTTTTGTATACATTGCTATGTCTTGATGATAAACAGCATACCGGTAATATGCTTATTCTGTTCTATTCTGGTAGAACAAATATGTAACCAAACAAATTGTTGATTTAAGAATACAATGGGCTTCGTAAGATCTTCTTTCACATATGCATTGTGTCAGTATGTGCAATAAACTGCCGGAGGCCATAATAATGCTCCTGTATTACATCATATAGTAATTAGTTCAAATAATTATTGACAAGTATATATGTGATAGGTTACCCCTGGGATAGCCAATCTATCATGCATTAATCACATTGACAAGTTAAGTATTATATATTGGAAATAGCCATTACAAAATAACAAGAGAATGTCATTTAGACATATACTGATGAGCAAGCGAAAAATTATAGGCTTCAAGGGAAAACTAGAAAAACATCGGTTTTAGATGATTAAATTCCCAATGAAATGTGTAAACAGTAATCAATAGTATGTAAAAGGAAGGGTTTTAATATACTGGACTAAATTTCAAGGGGAGCAGGCTTAGTCTGTGTATCTGTATATAGATAAAGAATCAGACATACACTCTGACCTCATTCATTTGAATTCATCGGGTCCGAAATTTTATTTCGAATAATACATGGTATCGAAAAGCCTATTTCAATTTGATGTGCATAAGAAGATACATCGTACATTGGGACCTGATATTTATTTCAGATGATACCGAGTATTTTGTACTGTTTTAATATTAGAGATCTCATGACTGTTGTTGATCCATTGGTAACAGTCAATTTTTGGCTAAATTTTGCACATTCTTTTACATGCAATTTCAAATTCTCCTGCATATTAAAATTAATAGCAGCCCGGCTCTATCCAAAAATAAGTGCATTTTGTTGCAGCACAAATTACAGACAAGGTAAAAATTGGCTGATTACGCAAAATAAAGTACTTGAAAATTCATAATGATTTACAGTAGATAATGTTATATACTACAATAGAAGCTATTTTATCATTTACCTATTAGGTAAATTAATGTATAACAAAACACAATTATGCTTCACCAGCAAGAAATAAGAAGTACAAACATCAAGTCAATTAAAATATTGTAATGCATTAGCATAAATTTTGTTTTAGACAGCAACAATCGTGACAACGTTATAAAAAAAACCCATTACACCAAGGAAACTTAATCTACATTTTAAATGTCATTTTAGCATGAAAAAAGGGAACAATTTATGGTAACTCTCATACAATCCATTATGAAGTTGAATATATAATATGATCTAACATATCTTAGCCTAGTATGTTAAAATAACTTATTCCTTAGCATCCAATAATGAACTTATCCAAAGAAAATATTGTTTTAGCATAACCCCACCCAGCAAAATTTAAATGGGTAGGCAGGTGATTGTTTTTTCATTCATTTTTGCATGTTAATTTAGGTTTCTACAATGAATTTTGCAGTCCAAGAATGTTTGCCCACACAGTCACCTCAAAAATCTTTTGAGTAGGGGCCATTTTAGGAAGGTTGGGGTTTACGCCATATGTGCACTATGTAATTTAGTTTTTAGTTGCAAATAGCAACTGCCAAAAGGAAAGTATGAACTCTGAGCAATAGATATTAAGAAGCCGTATTAAGTATTCCCATTTAATGCCGTCAGACAAATTAGGAGCATTGTTTACAACACTTAAGTCTTAAACTCAGACTTAGACTTCAAATTTGCAAAATTTGTATTATTGACCAGCATTTTGTTTTCATTGAATCTTAACACATGAAATTCTGTCTGAGCATTTGTTGTCACCCACAGTACATTTTTACCAAGTAACATTACAATCTGTATTGTCATAACAACGTAGGAGCAAAAAGTGCATTTAACATTTTAATGTCTAAATCTGTTTTTCAGACTTATAATGTTTATGGATAGAGCCCATGGATACTGGTAACTGATAGTCGAATAGCAATACCAGAATAGTGCTTCAAAAAATTGCAAAGAAAATTCAACAACACTCACAATTCTATATATACAAATTTGAATATGAATTAAAATCACAACACAACTTGACAGGACCTTACAGATTAGATGAAGGAAGAAGAATATGATGAATTGTCACTTAAAAAACAAACCTTCACACAAAAAATCATCCAATATTCCCGAAACACACACCACAGATATCAACTGAGCGTATTCACATACCTTGACGCAGAGGAACAAGATTTTATGATCTCCAATTATTTCCCGTATTGCTTTTATCTTGTACAAAAAGAACACAAACTCGTACAAAAAGCAGTAAAAATCTCGATAAACTCCACAGTAATTTTAGCAAGCGTATCAAATTAGACACTCTACCTCCAAATTTACGATACATATCAATCGTATGTATGTAATTGCATGTCCCACTGTCACTCGCTGTTTTCAACGTTTAGCTTAATTTTCCACGAGGTAATTTTGAGACATTTATAGTCACACACTATGAAATAGCGACAATATTCTGCCTTCGGGGCATCTTACAGTTTTTTTCCCACTTTATACAAAAACCTTGAAATTTTCGACATAAATACAACCATACAAAGTTTATATAAGTTTAATTGCTGTCATCAATTTCAGCCTTTAATTGATTTTTTTATTGGGACGTTAATTCATCATAAAAATAAAATTACCATGAGTTTGTGATGGAATTAAAAAAGTGGCAATTTCAATAAAAAGTACGAAACCATTTTGATGTTACAAGTAATATTTTCGCCACAAAACTGTTGAAATCACATTAAAATGTCATTCATACTGATTGCAAATTATAAATATTCTTTAATATATTCATGTTAGACTTGACAATGAACTTAAAGCAATGCATGGATGAATGCTCACAGAATGTCTCCTGAATTCTATACTGGTCAAAAGTGCAAACCTACTATTTCAGTTTCTAAAAACACTACTGGATACATTTTCTGTTGATTTGAACAGCAGTAGCTATAACACCGATGGTTCAAATAAATTGAACTTTCGATAAAAGTTGATGTAAGCAAGTCAACATCTAGTTCATGGTGTTAGATCTCAAAATACAAAATGGCCGGTTAGACTATTTATACATATACAAACTATTTATAAACATCTTACAGTAAATATGAGAATAATAATCCACTGCATGTTTGTATCAGGTTCATATTCCCACGAAATAATCTATTTAACACAACTGTCTCAGGTTACATGCGGAAAAAGTGTCGGGTATGCAAGGATTTTTCCTTAATAGATATATTCTCACACTAGGTAAAAGCATAAAATATAATATAATGCATGACAATGCAAAATTTCAAGGGGTCCAGGGGGGCACTAAAGGCCCCCGGTTAGTCCGGGGCATCGATCCCAAAAATGGCCCTTGTGAGTGTCAAACCCGCAAAAAATTCTCTTGTCTGATAGTAAATATAAATTATTATATATATATAATATCTACATCACTCACCTCTGATGGGGCTGGACTGGTTTCTGGGTTCGATACTAAGATGGTAGGACTGACAGCAATCAACTCCCCTGTACTACCCAGGAAATACTTGAAGCAGATTTGAGTCTTGGCTGAAAAGCATGAAAAAGAAAGTTGAAATTTGTGTTGAATTAGATAGTGAAAAATCTATGGAACCGTATCAACTACACGGCTTTCAAAACACAAATCTGACAAAGAAAGGCGTAGTCATCTAGACATAGATCTTAATTGGACCAATAGTAAGACAGCACTGGGAGACTATTCTCAGAACTCAGTTTCATTACTTAAGAATTCTCAAATTTTCATCTCACCTGTGAAAAGATACAACGGAAGTATCGCCGATACTATATAGTATTCTTAAATAAATTAAAATTTACAAACAATTTCAATGAATTGAAGTTGAAATCAAAACTTAATTTTTATTCTGACAAGTAAATAGCCAAGCATTATGGGTTCTATTAACTAACACTGAGCACAGTTGAATTCCCACTACACAAGGGAGATAACTTATTAAAAGGACTCAACCAAATAATCAATCATGAATTAGTTACCTGTAAAATATAGTATTGACTACGAAGTTACAATAATAACACACTGGTTTACTCCATTAAATCCTTTTAATGTACAGCATGAAATTAATGCTTAAATGTATAATATACTTTAGAAAGGAAAAGCTGTTGAGGGATAGAGCACCTGACTCTGAATCTGAAGTTTGAATCCTGCCTTGTAAAAAGTTCTTATAACTCGTTTCATAACAAAATGATAAATAAATAAGTTTAAACTAAACATAGTACATGTATTGTGAATGGCGACTCATCATAAACTTATAGCTCACAAAAAATACTCCATGAGTCTACCTACAAACATATTAATTAATATATATACATGATAATGACATCTCGAGGGCTATATTGAATTAATGAGAGAGGGCTATTCTAGTTTTAACAACACCAATGTTTAATAAAGCAAGCATATTTTTAATACATTGATAACCACTTTCAACAGCAAATCAATGTTTCATCGTAAGCTGTACAAGAATGACAATATCATGTATAGATATTTGCATCAATTGCCCCTCACCGCTAGGGGCCGGGTTCAAATCATGACCGCGCTATAGAAATGGAATCCCATCCCGTTCATCCAGCTGGCTAATGGACGGTAGGTGCTACTCCACAGTTGTCTGCCTGAGGTATCCCCCACCCATAGCAGGAATAATCACTACATGACACTGGCTGTTTATGTCATTTTTCCATCATATATACAGAGCAAATACTTCCAGTGTTAAGTTGAACATTCACAGAACCAGTATGTAGAATATGTTATGTTTGTTTTTAAAGGCAATGGTTGAGCTAAGATTATAACAATTCCAGTCAATTGAGGAGCAGAAGTTATACAATGTTACAGTGAACACATCCGACCCTGCACAAATATTCCTATCTATAATTCATAAGCAGTTAACAATAGCGCCCATATCAATACGCTTTTGCATTAAAATCAAATTTAATATTAATACCGATCAATTTAATTTCCGTAATTTGAACAATAAATTCATGATTCTGGCACTATGTACATTATATCTGTATCCTGGGAGAACCTGAACGACCCTAGAGTGTCTGGTTGAGAATATACAAATATGCTAATGATTAGATAACTGTTACATGGGTGAGAATACTCATCGACAAATAAGGAACTCATAAAAAATCAATGGATATCCCATACATACACCATTTTTTGTAATGGGTCTATATATTTCGCATAAACAGACCTATTCGACTTGCTGCTTTAAACGTACTTAATCTCAGTGGATCAAACACTAGATTGTGATTTCAGAATCACACAATCATGTAAAACAAGATAGACAAGGTTGTCTTACCATCAGTAAAGAAATGGCCCACTGGATCGAGGTCCCATAACAGTTCTCCTTTCTGTCCACCATTGACCCCTCGAGTTTTAATATCCCAGAATGCTGATTTCCTTGTCTCTCCTTAAACAGAAAATTGTCAGTATGATTTTTGTGTTCACAAATAAAAATAAATTAGGCCCTATATTGCTCACCTCAGTAACCCTTTTTACGTGTCAAATGAACAAAAATCAGCTCACTTCCTTCTTTCATGTGATTTGAAATAAGTTCAGTAAATCATCATCAGTTGCGGTAACAATAGATAGTGCCCACATTTACCTCCCTTGTTCTGAATAGTCGGCCATATTGAAAGGCAAATTTCCTTATTGTTTATAGAAAATATAATATAAACGATGATAAAATAATTAGATTAATATAAAAGTAACTTATTCATTATGCTCATGCGGGCAGATGGCTCAGAAAGTTGAAGAAAAAGTGGTTGTCACATGCAAATTCTCTACGTATTTTCTCAATTGTAACATATTTGGGAATTACTCCTATAAGTGCTTATCAGTTTTGCCTATCAAAATGGCGGATGATTAAGAACAAGGGAGGTAAATATTGTAGATGTGGGAACTATCTATGTTTGTTCTTCAGAAATCATAAAAAAATACAGAGTTTACAAGAAAAATGAAGGTGTTACCCGAACAATGCATTATTTACTTGGCTTTAAAGACCTACCAATAGGAAATAGTCCAATCCAGTCATCAGCACTGCATTC
Organism: Mactromeris polynyma; assembly: GCA_032209605.1. Lineage (NCBI taxonomy): Eukaryota > Metazoa > Mollusca > Bivalvia > Venerida > Mactridae > Mactromeris > Mactromeris polynyma. The sequence goes on from JASFXZ010000052.1 coordinate 38,093, forward strand.
TTCCTTCACATTCCAAGTGACCTTCACCTTTCCACTTGTTCCCAATGTAAAATGACGTCCGCAAACATTGAGTGCTGAATCAGCATTTTCGGCTAAAGCGGTAATATCCGAATCACTATTACTTCTTTCAGGAAGATCGAATGACTGACCATCATCGAATATTGGTGTCCTTGGAGACGGGAGAGAAAGGTCATCAACAGTCGTCTGCTGACCTGATTTTGAACTTGACCTTCTAATTAAGCCCTCCCTTTCAGTCATATCTGTTTCGCATGCTTCGGCCCAGTCATGGACTAACTAACATTTGATAAAATTTTCACAAATCTTTTTTTTAGTCATACACAAATATGAACAAAACACGCCTTCTACAGTCCATAGTTAAATCCCAATGTTCTTGCAGAGGAGAGCCAGTGAACATAAATGTAAGCAGAATTAATCGGCACAGTTACATGGCTGTATCAACTACTCCCGCATCAGCATTTATCTGAAAGAGAAAAACACATACACTGTAATTGACATTCGAAAAAGTCCTCAGGTTCTCAATCAGTTCAAGCACACTATTTCACAGAATCTAAGTGTCAAATAGATTTAATCTCATTCATCTAAGGATTCAAGGATTGATTTGGTTTGACTCATGTTTTGCTTAACTCTTAACCAGTATTGCAGTGCTATACGACAGTCAGTGGACGTAACAAGCATTCACGGGTTACCAACCAGTATTAACTTGACTGTTCTTTCTACAAGGAACTGAAAAGTTCCCAACATGACTCAGTCGTGGAAGGCAAATGGCTTTGAATGTTTTATCTTCAGCAACATAGATTCAAACCTATGACCTGCAGATTGGCATTCAAGTGCTGTAACAACTGTGCTGACTAAGCAGGCTTAAGGGATGTATTCATCAATATACAGCCTCTACTATGCTAATATAAATCCTCGCTTCCATTCTCAACTCGCAGGCACACTTAGGGTAAAACCATGAAAATTCATTAAGTTTTGACTAAAATTTGTCCAAGTGCATTAATATTACAATGCACAGCCATTATGATGCAGTGCAGTTTATTGATTGGAGAATTTCATTGCATTTTGTAATGTTGTCATTAACCAATAACTATTCTAGGCAGTTCTCATTAATTCAACTCACTCTTCGTAGAATTAGTTCATAAAATACAGTAGGAGTCTGGAGACAAAAAATCTTAAACATTTTTACAGTTATGACAGTCAAACTATGACGCTGACGCTAGATCTCAAATGTTGGTATGGTAGCTTGATGTAATAAATGATTAATTAATTTAATGAACTGGAGCAATTTTATCATAAAAATTGGCTACTTTGAGATAATTTTGACAAAATTTCACAGCCAGATTGGAGTTTTCATAGTCATCAGCTATCTGTTGATTCTTACTACACTTAGCCTACTGGTATATCTAAACTTTCTAAAGCTAATATTTGTGACGGAGTACACAGAACAATCATTTTAACAAAAAATGCAATAAAGTAGCAAATTCAGCAAAAATTGTACTTTATTGAGAATTTCAATGTCTTGATTGGAAAATAAGTCATGCTTTTTAGCATTAGGAATAATACAATAAACTTTGGCAAGTATGAACTGCATATCTGAGCTCTTCAAATTTACTTCTTTTTAAGGACCCCCTATTTGTCAAACACGAGTGTCCAACTCCAAGGACCCCTTAGCTGAAAAATCATAGGGAAAACCCTGTTGAGTTTGAATAAAGAGCAAACAGTGAAAATAGACCTGAAAATTGTGTTCTTAACTTTGAGGTGGTCTTATTACTGAAGTGGTCATTAGGCATGGTTTTACTGTATAGTAAAATACTCTCATTACACCGATTCACATAATAACTGACATTCGTTACCACCAATTTTTTTGTTTAACATCACACATCACCTGGGAACGAATCTGCATACTGAGTTATTAATCAAATTCAATGTAATGACAAATTCAATAAAACGTCATACATCCTGGGAAGAAGCATGGTCGTTATAATGAGAGATGACAGTATAATTACAAATGTACAATTAACACATTAAGCTGCAATTTCAGCCAGTCCAGCACAAGCTATCAGTACTTATTAAATAATTGACATACTTTAATATCAATCTTATTTAAATATGATTTTGAGATGGACATATAAGCAATTAAGCATTAAATCACATGATTTCCTATTCGGTCATATTAACACAGTCATTTTACAAGTGCTATATTAATTCTATGAAACGATTTCAATACCAACATGTATCAATTTAAAACAACACATCCATGTGTCTTGCTAGACAGCTATGCTATCATACCTCTTTGGTATATACTCAATGTGTCATTAATCGACCCATTTTGAATCAATTCAATTCATTTGTTCTACAACAAACTAAGAGCTGGCACGATTTAGTCTATATTTAGTATTGGTAAACCGACAGGAAATCAAATGTGAAAAATACAACATTAACAATTAATAAGACGCTTTTCTTTCCTAAATGCTAAGGAACTATGGTTAGTTAGTCCCCACTCCCCAGCAAATAGAAATTGTCCTTATAAAGTAAAGATAAAAATGTGTGTAAATCCATTTTGTTAGTCTCAACATAAATTACGATTATTTGACTCCTGGATATTTCTATTCCAGATATGAAATGATCTGACACAATGTGAATAATACTCAGCAAATTATTCATTCAAGCTCACTTCTTTAACACATCAATGTACAAGGGAGTTTTGGTAATTAATTTAGAAAACTCTATAAAATAAGACATCATTGGCAGATCCAATGGATGCGATGCGCCCGAGGATGTGAAAATCGTAGAACGGACATGCCGACAATAATTGCCCCGACATGCCGACAATATGCCAATCTCCTTTTGGTAGGGAAGCTTCCCATTACATGTTATTGAATTCCGTTGGGTGGTTGCTGAGAAAAAGCACAGACATGAATGCAAGACGGATGCACATACTATGGCATGGGCGGACAGACAGAGCGGCAGCTATATTCTCCTCCTTCGGGGAGCTTTACCAACAACACCTACAACAATATATATAATGTACAACAATTACTGTTTTTCATTCCAACCCAAACATAAATCAATTAAATCCATTATCAGTTCTTCAACACAATCACACTTTCACTAATAATAAATATCCATTGCCGTTTGTCAAAAGAAGGCAATCTGACATAATAAATGCCTTTAAACATCCCACACAAAGTTTAGCACCAGATTAAACGAGCACTACTCACATTTATAATTGCATGCGTTAGCAAACGCTCTTTTAAGTATTGTAGTAAAAACCTACGCCAATTATTGCAGGGCAATTTAGGGCACAAGTCAAAATATTTCCTGTCAGTTATAAGAAGTGCTCCAAGGACTAGTGACCCAGATTTACTATAGCAGCCAAACTCATTCATTTGTGGTCGTTTTGCAATTACCGATAAAGTCAACGAAATATGAAATACAAGTATCAAGATAGTCACGCACACTTTATACTAAGTGTTAGCATAAACATTTTGCATTGAGTCTATTGAAACACATTAAAGTTGAAACTGTTGATTGAAGTATGGGATGTAGGATGAATTACTGAATAAAATTAGGTAAAATATCAACATGTTAATTTCATCATGAAATGTGACTTAGGGGTTCAACTAGGACGGAACTGTATCTCAAGGGTCATTTTGATGATTTTTTACCAGGGTCCAATTATGGGGGTCAAAGGGTCAAGTCCAGGGTCAAATGGAACTCCTGATGTGTTATAAATTTATGACATTATATATAAGTTAAATGGTTGAAATAATCACAGAAACAGATTCAGCATCACATTTTAGATGATTTTATATACATCATAAAACTGCAAATTATCAAGAAGACAGGAAAAATCTGGATCAAAATCAGAAGAAGTTGATTATTAAATTTGGCAATATAGCACAAGTTCTAACTGAGATATCTTGTTTCTCTAAACTGGCTCAACATCATTATAAATCAACTGAATATTTACGTCTAAAGACAAGTATAAAAGTTAAAATCATTAATCAGTTATAACTGGTCCAAGTATTGAATAGATAATAAAGAACCATTTTTCATCTGTTTCAAGATAAAATTCACATCCACTACTAACTAATTGTACATCTCAATACTAGTATGTTCCTTTGAAATTGAAAAGCAGACTTATTACTGCTTAAAATGTTAATGTGGAACATCACTTGCAGACATACAATTTGAATTATTTAAATCTTTCATTATTTTTGTGACACTTTTTTTTCATTCTGACCCAAACAGTAACTGTAAACTATTCATATAAATCAGAAGTACAATACAATAAGCAAGAACATTTTGTGTTAATTAATAAGAGCATTTGCAAAAAATCCAAGCATAGTATGATAGTACAGTTTGCAGAATACCTTCAAAATCTTTTCAAGCGCTAGGGTAGGATAGACCAAATGCTAACAGGAGGAGTATAGCCTCCTTTTTGAGATTATTCAATTTTAACCATATAAATAGTACATGTAGTCTCTTGATGAATTCATGATCTGTTTACAAAAGCAATCCAAAGCATTCAAATTAATAGAAAATATACTGGATGAGGTTATACAATTCTTGTATACATTAAACAAAACACCACAGGGGAATTATGTAGATGCTAAGGTAAAATTGTAAATGTGAACAGAATATTCAAGCCCTGGGGGTATCCTTCTTACTGAAAAGACCGAGGACGTCAAGGGGTCTGTGACTTAAGCCACTTGCCTGATGTCTGAGAAAAGTATAACAAATTTCACAGTTGAGACAACCAGAATTTACCAGATCTCCATAGAGGTGGCCAGAGTGGACGAGTAAAAACTGAGGACTTTCAATAACGGGCTCACACTCCCAGTAAGAACAAAATCACTGAGACAGGATTACAAAGGTGAGAAAGCTCATAGGCAAAACAGCTGGACAACATAAAAATCAGAGGAAAACCAAAACAGCCTTTGACAGATCTTTTATAAAGATAAACATACAAAAAATTAAGTCTTCCTTTTACCTCTAACTATTTATAATATGCAGTACTTTTGTTGACGAGATATTTCTTGGTGTGCAGATTCCCTTGCTCCCATTTCAAACTCTGCAAGCAATTCAAAATTTGCAAACAAAAGTTACACAATAAGAGGTTATGAATTTCACTTATCACTTTCAAGTGACAGTACTGTTCCTAGCAAAGTACTTCTGCCTTGGAGTTGGACGTTACATTTATATGTCAATGAATGACGTCTTAAAGGCAATATCTACCCATAAGAAAAAAGTTATGGCTGCCATGACAGAATTCTGTCATACTGCAGTTTATTTAAATTGACAAGAATGTGGATCCACTTCTTTTATATACACCAATTCAATTATTGACAGTTCCAAACTTGAAAAGGCCCTACATTCCCCCCCCCATTAATATTGATTTTAGCAAGTAAATATTACTGACTGCTTATCTCTATATAGTTCATGAAAAATGCCTGATGTGTGGTCAGGTTTAATATCTGAAACAATGATTGTGTTACATCCAATATATAAAATTTCATAATCATATGCACAAACTTACAATTTTATACAAATAGTCGTGGTAGTTAGTTTAGTTTCAGAGCTCCGTTTTATCCTATCCCCGTCTTTTGAATCTAGGTCAGGTAAAGGACTAGCCCTTCACTAAGTGGTATTGACCCATCAACAAACATGATCTCTATTAAAGACTATAATTTACAACATTTTATGTGATGGAGGCTGGAAGTACATCGCCATAATCACAACATCACCATTATGAGTCATTGAATTATCATAGGAAACCGAAGGTCATAACAGGATGAAATGAAAACTGACACCACTATCCATAGACACCACTATGTCGTATCGTAACCTAAACTCACTCTAATATCCAATAACTAACTGATATGGTTTTCAATCTTGACTTGACCAAAACACAACAGAAGTTGGCTACTGTGGAGAAAATTACCTGCTCAGCTGCAAATTGACAGTTTGCAAAATGTTTTTCTTGATGTTGTCACTAGCAAACTTCACATTAACCACATACAGATTGAGTACCAGAAATCAATGACAAGCATACATTTATAAAATATCCACGATTCCTTAACCATCCCATTTTCGGGACCAATGTTCGATACAATTAACTCTTATACAATAATTTCCAACATTCATACTGCAATACAATGTTAAATCAATTTGGATAAATATTCTGAGCCTACGAAGGTAGGCCAATTACGCATAAATCAAAGGTTAATGCAAAATACAGGAGAAGTTTATAATCATTTTAGCTAGAAGCTACTCACACATCCTCCATCATTTCTGTTGAACTCTGGGTAAATCCATTCATTTCCGGGTTCGGAAATTTGGCGGGTGTTTGTGTCCATATTTTATGAACAGCCTCGTCGGGCACAGCCGAGATGTACGAACTCACAAGAGCTGCATTGGATGAGTTAAAAGACATGCTTAAATGTCTGAAATGGTTTGTTGTCTTTGGTATTGCTGTCATACATTTATTAAATTTCGTACCCATGCTATTTCGCCCGAACATCTGGGTACGAAAATTGTTTCTATTTGTTTACTTTTTCTAGTAATGACAATTTATTTTATTATTCTTAATATTTCTAATGAATTGTGCTTGAGACCAACATTTCGTCAAGTAAACATTTAAGATATAAAAGGGTTTTAAGATTTCAAGTGGTGGCTATCTGCCATTAACAGGAAAAACTGGAACCCCACGGCCCAATAACCAATGTAATGTCCGTCCCCTTATGTATAATATTATTAAGTGTGAATAAAAGTCAATTTAGAAAAGAAAATATTTATGTACCTAGACAATCTTTATTTGGTTGAAAAAGAAAGCAAAATCAACTTTTTTGTTAATCATCTTATTCGTAAGAACATAATTATTTTATACTACTGCAACAAAAATGCACAAACTTGGCATCTTTTTGATAATATAAGGATATTATGACATGTCTATTATAAGCTTTCAAAAGATTTTATAATATATGGCAATAGTCAATGTGGTAAAAATTATTTCTTATAATTGACAATACAGTCTTTCAAGCAAATAATTTAGTATGGGGATGGACAATAAAATATGTCTGCACAAGTAAATTACTGGATGCCATTAAAAAATGTTGTAAGATGTGTGAAAACAAATCATGCAGAATTAAGTGGTATCACATGAGTTGTACAGGAATTTAGTCTAATTTAAAACTGAGTCTTGGCTTTGTACACATTGTCATTGGTAGAGAAGTTGACTGTGCACTGCCGAACAATGATAATATGCTTTATATATTACGTAAAAATCTAGGATAGCGCTAGCCAAGAATCCATTAGACTCCATTCAAACCAATACATTTCGCTAAGATTTATTCCCATACAATTTAAATATTTATTGAATCTGACTGCCAACTCTTTAAACCTAGCGCCCGTCAAGACAAAGTTGATTGACAAACTGTATAACATGTGATATATGTGTTTTTATTTATCTAACGCTATGTCTTAATATGTGTGTGAATGAATGACACTCCAATAAATGCTGAATATATGTTTTAATGCTATATGTAAAATTAAGATTTAAGGTAAATAAACGCACAATTAAACATATCACGTTGTTGTCTTTGTTAGATATGTGTACATGGTAACAATTAATATTGATGCATTACACACATTAAACAAATTATTTATGCACATATACAGAAAAGTCAAAGTCATATTGAAAAATTATTTTCGGAAAACTCGCACATTTCAATATTTTACATTGTTAGGAAAGCTGGGAGCATTGTCTTTCATTCGGTACCAACTGTATGCACATAAATTGATAAATACGAATTCTAATACCCACTGCCGTGTTTTTCGAACCTAAACAAGATGAAAATAATTTGTCGTAAAATGTGCTCATTTTCAAAGTCACATTCTGATGCAGAAAATTCACCAATTTTCAATATTTTTTATTTTTGGAAAGCTGAGAGCATAACCTTTTATCTGGTGTCAATTTGATGCACATACAAGGGTTGTCCAATTAAATCGTAGACAATGGCTGTAAAACAACAAATCATTAAAAAAAGTTCTCCAAATATTCAGTGTTGTATTATCAGCTTCTTCTCAACATGTATACAAAATTATATTGAACTGCCTCACAAATTGTTGAAATGACATTAAAATGTTTAACAGGACATACAGACATGCGGCGCACATATTAACGTCATAACGCTGTTTTGTGATTTTGATGTGTCTTACATTTACTTTTTCTCGAAATATTCACCGCCTTATTGTACGCATTTTTTATAGCACTGCATCCAACTCGCAAACACAGATTTAAACCAGTCTTTATTTAGACTTTTGTTAAATACTTGAACTGCATATTTGATCTCATTGTGATTTTCAAACTTTCGGCCTCGCAGATGAGACTTCAGAGTCGAACGTAAGCAAAATCAAGGGGTTCTAGGTCAGGGGAGTATGGGGGTTGATCCACTCTCTGATATCCTAGATTGTCAAAATCTCTTATGCCACTTGGATACGAGTGCTTGCGACACATCACTGTGCTGCTCAACTGATTTCATCTTCTTCAGAGTGTCTCTGGGTGTCATTCCGCACTCCACACAGAATCCGATGACTGCGTGGTGCGCCGCTGCTTTCCCAGACCTTGCCATTTTTCAAAATTCACTATACACCAATTTGCGAAAAATAGCGCCATGCAGAAATAACAGATGTTACCTTTATGAAATTTTAAAGTTTTACTTCAAAATGATCAAAGAATACATGTGTAACGTAATTTAGCGGAATAATGAAGTTTGGCACAGAAAGAGCAACTTATTTAAAGCTATAGCTATTTCAGTTATCTTATCAAAAGTCGTGCGCCGCTCCCGTGTATGTGAGTTTCTATATTACTACACAAAATACACAAGTTTGTTTTATTTTCAAAACAAATGCAATAAAACTAATCCCAAATGATTAAATGGTACATTTGTGTAAAATTATTACATTATACGTCAAATAATTATGTTATAGACATAGTCTACGATTTAATGGGACAACCCTCATATGTAAAAAATGAGAATTGTAATACCTACCGCCATGTTTTTCAAACCAAAACAGTTTGAACTTTATTTCTCGGAAAAATGCCCATTTTCAGATTCTAATTTGAACACCAAAACATTCTTAATTTTCAATATGTTTATGTCGGAAAGCTGCGAGCATTACCTTTCAATTGATACCAACATTATTATTGTATGTCAAATATATTCAAGAAATTAATGGCTACAGCCTTGTATTTCACTCTATATTGGTTGTATAGTACGGCGCCGGCGCCTTTTACCGACCAGTTAACTGCCCATGCGCGGAATCAGATAGTTTTGTTTACAAACATGATCTCCCCTATACTCTTTATATTTTTCCAAAATTATTTACATGTTTTATTTCAGTCTCCAGTTCACTACAAGTCCTGTTACGTTGGGTGGATGTGAACATATCTACTGCAGGTAAAACTATATATATATTGAATCAACTCATTCACTTGTTAGCTCACATGCGATATATTGTGATTGATTTTGTCCGTTGCGCCTCCATTGGCCGCTAATCATCAACAATTGGCATGTAAACCCCCTTGAGGTTATTGTCCCCATCTCTAAAAATGATCGGGATATTTGTCTCTATGAAATCCAGTTAGGTTAAAACTGGGTTAAGTAAGGTCAGTTACTAGGTCATTACGTTAAGTAACTTTTAGTAAGGTCAGTAACCAGGTCATTTGGTCAAATCTTCGAAAAAACCTTGTAAGTCTATGGAGGTAACATTTCTGAATGATCTTGATCAATCATGGTCAGAATGTTTGCATTTGTAAAATTTAGATTAAATTCGAAACTGGGTCGTGTTGGTACAAAAACTAGGTTGGTAGGTCAAATCAATATTAAAACTATATAGGGGACACTTTCTTCCTGATCTGCTTGAATCTTGGCCAGATTGTCATTGTTATAGAATCCAGATGGTTAGGGCTCGAGAAATATTTATGAAAGTCACTTGTACCGGGCTAGTTATACTTGTAAAATAGACTTGTCCGAGTTTTGAAACTGGTACATGTAGTCAGAAGTTATATATATATGTCTTTACATTACCTCTTATTCTGTTAAATTTTATTAAATAATACTAATATGTATTAATTATTGTTATTCAACAACCATCAAAGTACAACAAAATTGGTTGTCATGACTATGAGTATGAGTACTTAATTAATAATAACTGTTTTAACAACATCTTGTGGCCGATTGAGCGTGCGTCTAAATTTAACTTAACCATCATAATTTCTACAAGAGTCGAGTTAATGTAACGTAGGTGCTAAGCGACTTACGTTGTTTGTGATCGGCAAGATTTTACATTTCGATGTCCCGGGAATAAATATGCTAGATGTAATGTTTGTGCCGAATAGATTCCGATGTTTGTACGGTAAGGCAGGGTTTTAATCACAGTTGTCTTACTCAACAACGATCTCATAATTAAATTCTCGTAATTACTTTCTCGTCATTATCGTCTCAATTGGCCTTTTTAATTGATATCCGTATGTTTTGTGAAAACTGCGATAATCGTTTTTCACACCTCAATACTTGTCCTTTCGACCGTGATTTTGCAAGTTGTACAACTCGCCGCTAAAATTTTAATACCTTTTCATTGTTTGTTTATTTGGAGCTCCCATTTGAAAAATGTGTGAAAATGTGTCCTCGAGTTACCAGTTAGATATTGTGTATAGTTTGTGTACAGGGGACCGGCAAGGGTGCTCGAGCTCTCGACTAATTTCTGCTTGAGTTATCGGCGGTAAATTTATATGAAAATAGAAGAAAAAAGTCTGGGATTCTGCCATTTCCTCGACAAATCCGGGGTTCTCGAGTTGTCGCCTGTTTGAGAAATCGAAGTTGAACTGTATACATAATATTAATAGTGGTGATGATTTCTATATTGCTAATTTTAAGTCACTTCAATTATTTTTTCATAATTGAATTATCATAAATAAAAAAAACCCATATAGATGCATGTATATACAGCATCTTTGGAGGCATAGTAGTTGAGGAGTAGAGTGCCAGACACATGATACAAAGGTCAAGAGTTTGAATCCCTAAATTAGCCATGAGTACTGGTTAGTAACAGAGCAGGCAGTCTTGAAAGTGATTAATATAAACTGATTATGTTTCACAATGGATATTAAAAAAACATGTTTCATTCTCTTGTAGTGAATGCTGCGTGGATTATATATGTAACGTCGGTTCTGCCTGTCCTGAATGTAATTTACCATTCGTTGTAAAAGATGCAAACGTCGACAGGCTAAAGTCTGATCTTGCTTCATTGTGTGCAAAGCTTGGTTGTGTTCTTGATGACTGCAATAAAGGTAATAATACTCATGTATATACATGTATAATTTATTATGAGGGGCATAAAGTGTTTCCCCTGTCCCCTCCATGCAAAAACAAATCTGATTTTTAACTGTGTTAAGTATGGATAGATTCAACTCATTGATTATATAAGCATAGGATAATAAAATACATGTGAAGTTCGGTCACAACCCTCCAGGAAGAGTTATGGCCCCTTTTCCAATTAAGATTGATAACTGTTTTGTTTTAGCTCATTCATGCTTGTTATTGAGACACATTTGAAGTGGGGTTTGGAGTTAGAATATGTTCAAGTAAGCAAAGTATCTATAGTCATATCTCGGGTTAATGAAGCAATTAATTGTGGTACATATTGCAATACGTTGCGAAAGTATAGTGATATAATTGTACTCTTCAGGCGTATTGCGACACCCCTAATATACACCAACTCTCTATAGAGTGTGCAAGTGTCTTTCCTGTGTCATATTGACAATTTCTCTCCCCTTTCACGACTTCAGAGAATGAAGATCCTCAACTTCAGCCAATACCTGGTTCCCTGTCACATGATAGTCATGTGACTGAAGAATCTAAAAATAGAACAAGCATGATCGGAAATAGTTCAGGAAAAGTTGGTGAAACAAAATCAGAATCAAAGAGTAAAATAAGACAAAAATCAAAGGTCACTAGTCCTAAATCTAGTCACAGAAAGTCTCCATCCCTAAAAAGACTTGGTGCTAGTCCTGGAAACAACTCTTCCAAAAGGAGGAGGAAAAGTTTACCCATGGATCAGAAGACCTTGACCCAGTACTATGAGTATGAAGATGAGGATGATATCATAATCATTGATAATGTTGATAATTGTGACAATGATGTGGAAACGTCTATGAAAGATCCCAATGACTTACAAAAGACATCTAAGATCAATAATTTGATCAGAAAACCAAAACTCGGACAGAAGACTTCTTCAAGTATAAAGACACGACAAAGACGAAGCCTTGATAGCAGTCGAAGTGTAAATTCATTTATTCCTGTAAGTGAAAATGATACAAAATGCTCTGCTGCTAATGAAGTTAAAGAAAAGAAGTCAAGGAAAAGCAGAGACACAAGAAAGAGTCTTGGTAATGATGATATGTTGCCTAGCAACAGTAACAGTCAAACCCCACCAGTCACTCCTAGGTCAAGGTCAAACCTGCTGACTGCTGTTCATACTCCTGGATCCATATTTGATGAAGGTAAATTTCTTACATGTTTCTAAATAAAGGTTATTTGTCTTCAATTTGCATTCAATTCATTACAACATTACTATGTAACATATATGTCGTTTTAGTCTAAATAAAGGTTATTTGTCTTCAATTTGCATTCAATTCATTACAACATTACTATGTAACATATATGTCGTTTTAGTCTAAATAAAGGTTATTTGTCTTCAATTTGCATTCAATTCATTACAACATTACTATGTAACATATATGTCGTTTTAGTCTAAATAAAGGTTATTTGTCTTCAATTTGCATTCAATTCATTACAACATTACTATGTAACATATATGTCGTTTTAGTCTAAATAAAGGTTATGTGTCTTCAATTTGCATTCAATTCATTACAACATTACTATGTAACATATATGTCGTTTTAGTCTAAATAAAGGTTATTTGTCTTCAATTTGCATTCAATTCATTACAACATTACTATGTAACATATATGTCGTTTTAGTCTAAATAAAGGTTATGTGTCTTCAATTTGCATTCAATTCATTACAACATTACTATGTAACATATATGTCGTTTTAGTCTAAATAAAGGTTATGTGTCTTCAATTTGCATTCAATTCATTACAACATTACTATGTAACATATATGTCGTTTTAGTCTAAATAAAGGTTATGTGTCTTCAATTTGCATTCAATTCATTACAACATTACTATGTAACATATATGTCGTTTTAGTCTAAATAAAGGTTATTTGTCTTCAATTTGCATTCAATTCATTACAACATTACTATGTAACATATATGTCGTTTTAGTCTAAATAAAGGTTATGTGTCTTCAATTTGCATTCAATTCATTACAACATTACTATGTAACATATATGTCGTTTTAATCTAAATAAAGGTTATTTGTCTTCAATTTGCATTCAATTCATTACAACATTACTATGTAACATATATGTCGTTTTAGTCTAAATAAAGGTTATGTGTCTTCAATTTACATTTCAATCCGTTACATCAGTACTTTGTAACATATGTGTTGTTTAAGTCTAAATAAAGGTTATTTGTCTTCAATTTACATTTCAATCCGTTATCATTATTCATTTTTGTTCACTTTCAGTAGCAGTCACTCCGAAAGGGAGACAATCCAGATACATCAAATCTACGCAGTCACCTGCCTTGAACAAGAGAAATGCCAAAGGAGAAACACCTTTACAAGTTGCTGCTATAAAGGTTACCTACAGCTTTTAACTTCAATACAGTCAGACCTCGTTCATTCAAATTCATCGAATCTGAAATTTTATATAGCAACCCATTTCAATCTGTTCATAAGGAGATATATCTGGACCTGATATTATTTCAAATGATAATCTGTATTCGGATATAAGATTGTCGAGTAAACGAGGTCCGACTGTAGTTACAGTTGAATGAAGAATATCTTCATGTTTATGATCACTGCATACTATCTCCTTTTAAAGACTTATATATGAAAACGGGAAGTTATTTAGTGAATAGTGTGTCATTTTAGAATACTTGATCTTTGACAATGAAAATGGCTACTTTTATTTGGTCAAGAGGTTTTCATGTTGCCCTGTAGATGTTCCTCTATATTCATTTATATTCGTTTACCTGACATTAGTTCAGCATTGTCATAATTATAACTGTAGATGTTCCTCTATATTCGTTTACCTGGCATTAGTTCAGCATTGTCATAATTATAACTGTAGATGTTCCTCTATATTCGTTTACCTGACATTAGTTCAGCATTGTCATAATTATAACTGTAGATGTTCCTCTATATTCGTTTACCTGGCATTAGTTCAGCATTGTCATAATTATAACTGTAGATGTTCCTCTATGTTCGTTTACCTGGCATTAGTTCAGCATTGTCATAATTATAACTGTAGATGTTCCTCTATATTCGTTTACCTGGCATTAGTTCAGCATTGTCATAATTATAACTGTAGATGTTCCTCTATATTCGTTTACCTGACATTAGTTCAGCATTATCATAATTATAACTGTAGATGTTCCTCTATATTCGTTTACCTGGCATTAGTTCAGCATTGTCATAATTATAACTGTAGATGTTCCTCTATATTCGTTTACCTGACATTAGTTCAGCATTGTCATAATTATAACTGTAGATGTTCCTCTATATTTGTTTACCTGGCATTAGTTCAGCATTGTCATAATTATAACTGTAGATGTTCCTCTATATTCGTTTACCTGACTAGTTCAGCATGCAATGATCATAACTGAATAACTGTAAGATTTCTTCACAGTGAACAATAATGATTTAAAACAGTAACTTGAATGAATCATTAGTGATAGATTCTTTATTGTTTTCAGATGATAAAGCAATTGTTATCGGAAGGAGCCAATCCTAACATACAAGACAACGCTGGCTGGACTCCATTGGTAATTGTTGTTCATGATTTATGTTGCTTTCTTTTCCAGGCCTATATGGGGCCTAATGTTTGCCCTGTTCATCTCTGAAAAGTATACATTTTCCCCTCATGTCCAATCCCTCTCTTACAGAATTGTAGATTAGTTCCGTCATAATACCAGAAACATTGACATGTAATATCACATGAAACTGACCTGTAATTTACATGATTGTACCACTGAAAGGTGCAAAGTTTGGAAACAGAAATGTAAATGTTGTGATGTAAATTGTTTTCCCCATTTGTCGCCTTGTGACGCAATGTTCCCCTCTCAAAGGCATCGCCACCATTCCACTGAAAGTGGAAAAAAACACTGCACTGCACTTTGATATTTTGCTGTATAATGAGTACCATCAACACTTACAAATAACAATGCATTTTATAGCAAATTAATTCCTGTTGTGTGAAACAATGGTCCCTATTTATCTTGAGTAATCCCTAAAAAATGAAATCATCTGAGTTTCGCTCAAATCTGTACTCAAGAAGCATGCAACTGACAAACCTCAAATACTTGAGTGAAAAATTAACATTTAAGTTGAGCTTTCCCATTATTTTCATAAATACCATTTAAGGGGTATCTCAAATAATTTGATTGAAGTTGAGTGTGAACATTGTACTGCAGATTTCACTGAATACTAGGCTAGAACTGGCTAAAACAGGTCACGTTTTATTTCAGCATGAAGCATGTAACCATGGATATGTTGAAATTGCCGAATATCTATTGAACCATGGTGCAATGGTCAATATTCCAGGGTTGGAAAATGACACACCATTGCATGATGCCATACATAATGGTCAGGTAGATTGTGTGTGTCTTCTTGTATCTCGAGGTGCTTCCCTCACTCTCAGGTTTGTTATTTGATGATTGTGCCAGTGTTTTTTGATGAGTGAAAGTAAAACTAGTCTATCTACATATAGCACAGGTGTCAAAAACTCCAGATTTATCCAGAAATCCGGATTCAGAGCCATTGAGATTTTCAGATATAAATCTGATGAGTTTTTATGGGGGGTAGGGGCGAATCTGCTGCTGAAGGAATGGAATTGACTATGAATGTTTTTTTAAAAAGTATACAATAACAACCAAGGTGTTCTGTAGACAAGTTCATGGAGGAGAGCTGATATGTATCGCTTTCACTTTATGGTATTTCTTGAATGTGTCCCAACACTAAAGTATTGATAAGGTGAAAGTACTTCAAAAATTAATTTAGTATTGCATTGTAATACTTACGATTATGATCTCGGACATAAGCAATTATTGACTCCTTTTCATTGGTTAACGTTCCAAAAGTAGATGAATGATAATATTCATGTTCTAGTATATAGCCGTTGAAAGATGTAATTTTGGTCATTGTTATCAGTCTCGACTACATTCTGATGTTTGACTGCAATTACCTGTGAAGATTATTAATCTTGGTGTTTCTTAGTGTATATGTGACCTTGTGTATGCAGAAAGTACAACAATTTTGCATGTTTTAGGGATTGAATTTCATGCACATTTTATTATTCCTAACTAATTGACTTAGAGTCCATTTTACAATTGACATTTTGATGTTGAAAAGAATTAATGCTGAATATTTACGTATATGCCTAATTTTGTATAATTTTTTTCGGTAGAAATGTACATGGTCAAACAGCTGTTGATATTGCGCAATCAGCTGCCATGAAGGAAGCATTAAAGACGCCAGTTATCTCTACTGACAGCACAGATGAGGTTGGTTATGGTTGGATTTTCTCTTATTCTGTATTGTTTCTTCTAATACCAAGCTAACAATGTAGTTGTAATTTATGTTAATTGTTTCTGCAAAAAAAACATCATTATCAATACAGTCAAACCTTTTTTTTTGGTAAGCTTCAATCCAAATACTCTGCATCATTTGATATCCAAATGTAACTTCTTATGCAGGTTAAATTGAAATGGGATATACGAAACCATGTATTATTTGAAATCAAATTTCGGATCCGATGAATTGGAATGAACAAGTTTCGACTGTATTTGTAGATAGTCAATTGAGTACTAGTGAATTGTGAGCTAAAGGATCTTGCCTAATGTTAATCCCAGTGATGCTTAACAAATTCTAGTCAACCCAAGATACTTCTGAAATTCACTTTTGGGGCGCTTTGAAACAAAGGGGCGTGGTCATTTTGTTTCTATAGGCAACATTTTTGACTAAACCATACACATGCACTGCACAGGGAGTCGATGACTATAAGTAAACAAAAGTATATTTTCATTTATATTGATATTTCTAATTCGATTATTGGATCAACTGTATTGAGGACAGACTTATGTTTACATAATATACATAAATTATTTATGTATAAGACACCCTTAAGTTTACGTATACATAAATTATTTATTTATTAATGATGCCCTTTAGTTTACGTATACATAAATTATTTATGTATTAGACACCCTTTAGTTTACGTATACATAAATTATTCATTTATTAATGATGCCCTTTAGTTTACGTATACATAAATTAGTTATGTATTAATGACGCCCTTTAGTTTACGTATACATGAATTATTTATGTCTTTTAGATTGTTGACTTACTTGAGTACCAGACACCATGTTTGCTGGGTACTGGGTTATCTAGAGAGGAGAAAGTTCAGTTACAGAAATCAGCAGTCCAGTTAAAGATAAAATTGTTAGATGAGGTCACTCCAGAAGGTAAAAATCTGAACTTTTATATCTATATGGTCAAGGATTCCATTTGACCTTAGAGTTGACCCTCAGACCCCTGAAATTTCCAAAAATTCACATTTTGACCATCTGGCTGAAGGGTTAATCTCTATACATGTATTATGGGTAATTTGGCTATAGAATGGTAAAGTCCGGTCAGCAAGTATCACAAACACCCCTGAGATTCACCCCTGAGATTCACCCCTGAGATTCACCACTGAGATTCACCCCTGAGATTCACCCCTGAGATTCACCCCTGAGATTCACCACTGAGATTCACCACTGAGATTCACCACTGAGATTCACCCCTGAGATTCACCACTGAGATTCACCACTGAGATTCACCCCTGAGATTCACCCCTTATGTTAGTTACAAACAAGATGTTAACCACACATTTTCTCAAAATTTTCAACAGCATTCTTTCACCTGTGGATTATGATATTTGAACACTGATGGAATTTCATTGTCATTTCTTAAAAATCCTTATAAAGTCATGTTTTATGGAACACAAAAATCGGTCAATGGTGCTACCAGGAATCGAACCCTGGTCTACAGATTGCCGGTCCATTATGCTCACCACTGTTATACATGTTATTGTATAGAAAGTGGTATGAAATTTTTTTTTTTCTCAAGATTGGATTGCTAATATTCATTTTTGTTTGAAGATTATAGTTTTAACTTTCATGTTACAATAATAACGTTTTTTATTGTGTATGTTTTATGTCTGTATTCACTAATAATGTTTTAAATTCTATTTTGACATGAACTGAAGTAATGTATTGGGGAAATTAGATCTGACCAAATATCTAACCCACATATCACCAAAGATCTATATTTATAAATTAAATATCTGTTTCAAATCTAAATTTTCGAGACCTCGTACTTAGATTCAAAGAATGCATATACAATGAAACAAGAGTGGTATGAAAACGAGATTAAATATATGAGCACCACAGTTACTTGCTCAATTTCATTTATGCATGGAATGGAAAATCTCAATTTGCATTGTTTTATCAAAGCAGTCCGTGCTTGTTTTTGCAAAAAAGTAAATTTCATACCTACGTGTTCCTGGTCATCATTGTAGTCTTGATTGAAGTGAATATATTCATGTTATATACAGATGACTTTCCATAGAAAACTATACACCAGCATTAGTTTATCCCAAAACCGTATTGCCTATTTTCCGCTGCCCAGAGGAACAATTTTGAGTGAGAGTAAAACTAGTCTTATCTACATAATGAAAGGTGTAGATGAGACTTGTTTTGCCTTCACCCCACAAGTTATGCTTTTATACAATGTTTGCTTTCAGTTACTCATATTGTAACCAAGTTTAACAATGATGGAATGTGTCCTAGAACTATAAAGATTGTACAAGGCATTCTGATGGGTAAATGGATACTGAACACGGAATGTAAGTATTTATCTAGACTGGTCAAAAGTGCTAACCCGCCAGTACAAGTTCACTAAGTTTCAAAACAGCTACTGGTTACATTTTCTGTAGATTTTGATTGCCATACCCGTTACGTTCCAAATGAACCAAACTTTTAAGACAGTCGATGTTAACTGGTCAAAATCGCGTTCGTCTTTTCATATCTCTTTGTCAAAATGTAGCAAAGATTCTAAAACTACAAAATGGCGGGTTAGCACTTTTGAGCAGTATATATACAAATCTAGTCAGCATAATGGCTGCGCACTATAAGTATTAGCCTAACTGCTGCTTGCATGAACACTGAGGTCGAAGGTTACACAACTTGAGATTGTTCTCAATGCTCAAATGTCATTTTTGTTTATAAATGGTCTTGACTTTATCAAAATAATATTATGGATTTAATCATCCTCTTTCTGTTTTTGTAATGGGGCTTCAAGTCGGGTAATGAAGTGACAATCCTAGGTATTAGTATGGAGGAGGAGCCCAGGGGAACTCTTTGGAAGAATCACTCGCCCCCTGTAAGCCAGCCGAAAGGTTTCCTCACAAATTCTATATCCTGTGTGGAATTCGAGCCTGCAGCTGTGAGAGGCAAGTGTTTTGTCAGTGACTGTAATCACTTGACCACAGAGGCCCCTTTAAACATCCACTGTATTATATGTGACTTAATTTATCTGAAAGATATATACTTCTACATACAACTTAAATATACATTAGACTAAAACAGTGAAGCCTCACTGAGACCATAAATCAGTTTCAATGATTGCCTCGTACATCAAGTCTCAGGACATAATGATTCATTTTCATTACGGATATTCAGGGTTAGAAACTTGTACCCAGCTTGGAAGTCTTGTATGTGAAGAAGCATTTGAAGCTCAGGGAACCAGCATATTTCCTCATTCTCAGTCACCCATGAAGGGCAGAATGAACAGAAAACAACAGGTATGTGTATCACACATATATAAGTGAAGCTGAGATTGGGTGTAACTATTGTGTATCAAGTGCCAAGTAAAATGGTTATAATCAATAATTGCCCTCAGATTTATTTCCAATATAAACAACACCGCCGACTATTGCAAATTACGCCCGTTCTACGGTTATGTCACAAGGGCGATGACTCCTGAGTGACTCAAGCGATATGGCTCGTTATTGAGATATTATGCCTTCTGACGAAATTTGTTGATGATTGGACAAATGCTTCTAAAATTATTGATCAGACAGCTTACTGGACCCAGCCTGTACGCCACAGGTGAAACTATTAAAACATCCCCTTTTGGGCATATAAAAATTGGATTGCAAAGAATAATCATCTCTTAGTAAATATTTTATTCCACTTCACAACTTAAAGCTGCAAACTTCGCTCTCTGTTGAGCAAAATTTTGAGAGCTGACAAAAAAGTGTTTCTCTTTTTCAGTTACCTGGACTATTTGATGGTTGTCATTTTTACTTTCATGGAAGTTTTGACTTTGCTATTCCATCAAAAGAAGATCTGATTAGTATTATATCTGCAGGCGGTGGAAAATTCCTCAGCCGGGAACCAAAACCAGGTCATCTAGATATGCAAATGACTGTTCCATATCATGCGGTACCCGGCAGTGATCTCGCATCTTGTTGTGTGTATATTGTGTATGACGGAACCGTTGGTATGAAAGCAATACAGAACAAATATATGTGTACAGTTCCGTCTACTTGGGTTATGAACTGTGCTTCAAACTTTCAATTGATGTCAGTACCAGTCAGTGGCCAATAGTTACATTCGTAGACTGTGTCCCACAAATTACTTTTCTTAGTCTGATATATATGCACTTAACAAATATAAGTAATCCAGTACATTATTGCATTATGTAAATATGTAGTCTGTGCAGTGTCACCAGTATCTCAGTATTGTTGATAAATCCATTTTGTATTATTTTGAAGTTATGCCTATTATATATATACATTTACCTTGTTGAGTTTCAGAAATGAACTAACAGTAAAATTATTTATATTTTTACTATTGTTATACATGTATTTAATATTTTGTAATGAATTGTAATAATTGATTAATAAATTTAGTAGTTATACATAATGGTTTATTATGTTTGATAAAGTAGTACATGTATGACATTACATCATAGAAAGGACTTCTAGTAAAGTATGCTGTGATTGCAAGTGTTTGGTACAATCGACCAAACTCAATTTTCAGTTGGAACAAAATCTTGATTAACAATTGCATCAAAATATGTACTGGTCCCAAGAGCTGACCATCCATTTTGTATTTTGACCATTATGTTGAGCAGTTTTTGCTCGGGTTGTCTGTCACAAATCGTGTCTGCTCCATAACTTTTAGACCGCTTGAAGGATTTTGAAATAACTTGCCACAAATGTTCACCATATTGAAACGAAGTGCAGTTTGCGCATTTTTGCAGGCTCAGATGAGAGACATGGTTAAGCCTTGGAGTTCAAAGAACTATATTTCATGTCCACTCCATACCTTTTGAACCCCTTGAAGATTTAGGTGCCATTAATATGTAGATGGCCTAGTTTCACTTCTGCCGCTCAACCTTTGGGCCTTATATCACAACTGTTCGAGCACCAGCCGAGGATAACATAACAACACAAAGGACTTTATGCTTGGATTTTTTATGAAACAGCTAAATGATTATAAATACAAAAAAAACTGTGATACTTTGCAATATTGCATACACAACCAGTTAGAGGTATGGTAGTTGTGAATTACTTATACAATGCATATATAGGAAAAATATGTCGAGAAAATTGTTCATAAAAATAATATTTTCACTCCATCCACTACAGTTGAACCCCGCAACTCTATTATAAGACCACCCAAAAATTAAGAACACTTGCTCTTTTCAACCTCCATATTAAAACCACCTCAATAAGACCAGTTTTCAGAGGGTCCCAAGGCTGGTCTTATAATCAAAGTTTTAATGTAGATAAGTGAAATAAGCTTTATATCTACCAGATAAATGGGATGAGTTTTGCTGTATTTTTTACATATTGTTTAAATAAGGGGTCATCTCCCCAACGTTTCAATTGCTGTTGCTCCTGAAGTGGAATGCCACTAACACGTAGCAACAAATATATAACAAATAAAGGTGAGATGCCTGAGGCTAGTTCTATGGGCTTTGTCATCACGGATGTTGAAGAGAGATAAATTCCCAACCACATGCATATCTCTCCAAAATAGTTGGGATATCTGGAAATACTCCATAAACCAGAGGTAATGAACTTCCCCTGTAATACAAGAAATACAACAAACAATTCATTAAACACTGGCAGTGTACATCACTGGAGATTTTAAGAGTTCTCTCCCTTTAATCTTTCTAAATACATGTAGTACAAATGTACTATATATACATATACTATAGATGGGATAAAGGGAGAGAACTCGTGACAATCTCCTATGGTTGAATTCCTTTTACAATAATTTCAATCTGCGATCATTGTTGATACCTATTTTCCTTAGTTACGTGTATTTTCATAATTGAGGGAACATAATGCAAGGAAAACGGAAGGGGTTGTGCAGGTTCAGACGGCAATCCATTGTAGCAACATCTCAAAAGTTCGCAAAAAAACCTTGTGAAAGAATATTAAAACAAAGAATGACCCTTGTCTAAGATTTGTCCACAGGACACGGATGCACCACTTCAGCAGAATTTTTTCAAAAAAGAGCCAAAAATAGGTCAATTGTGACCAATATCGAACAAGACCTGTATTTTATTATCCTATACATATGTACATGTTAAATCCATCCATCCTTTCAAGACTTATAAATTGGTAACCGATTTTTGCAGATGGACGGACGGGGGTAACACTTTATGCCCCTTCACCATTCTTCTAATGGCGGGGGCATTAAAACAATGAAAGTCTTACAGCATTATCTGGATTTCCCTTGAAAACAGACTTTTGATGATCGGCAATAACTTCAAACAAGAATCCAATTCCCCACAATGTCCATCCAGCATAATCCTTGGTACACAGGGGCATGTCTTCCTTCTTGTCATTGAGTACCATTAATGGTAGAAGAGTGAGAAAGACCCACATTCCTGTAATGTACATTTCACAAACGTAATTCAGTAATACCTCAATAATAAGACCAACATTTGGACCTTTGAAAACAGGTCTTCTTATTGAGGTGGTCTAAATATAAGAGTTGAATACAGAGCAAAACTGTGAAAATGGACTTAAAAATTGTGGTCTTAATTTTGAGGTGGTCTTTAAGTGAGGTTTTACTGTATAAACCACCAGTTCTAGCTCACATTACTTTTTATTCTTCTCTCACAGCCTTTATATTCTTCATTTTCTTTCTCTATTTTATATAACAATACTCAGGACATTAACTGTATGATTTCACAAATTCCATGAAATTACCTAGGGATGCAAGATAAGACACTAAAATGACAATTAAGAGACATATGACAGGTTTGTGCCTGTAAATGTGCGACTTGAATGTACTGAGTGCTTAAGATAATTGACAACATTGGTCTGTATAATTGTACTATGAGTTATTGTAAACTTCGTTATTTTGTAAAGTATATTGTGGGATGCCCTTGATCCAACAATACTGATCAGATGAGGAAAATAAAACTTATCTTAAAATAACCCTCGTCTGTTGCAAAAGGCTATCCAGTACATGTATAAAATCAGTTAAATATAAAATTATCACAATACTGGATGTAATCAACTCCAAGAACATGTGAAATACATCCACAAAAATACACTTAGACAATAAAATCAACATATTGAGTTAATTTTATGTTGTCCATCAGCAGAAACCTGACTGATATTCAACTTTCAAATGCAATAAATTCAGGCTTGCAAGACTTTGTTTTACAAGAAATAAAAAAAGTGAGAGCATACAATTTATTATGGTCGATATAAAACCTTACATAAATGTTTACCTTGTACGGTCCAGTAAATCCAGAACAATCCTGGTTTACCTTTTATTTTATCAAATCTACTGTCCTTTCCTTCCTTCAAAACTCTCGTGAACAGGAATAGACCAAGTCTGAATGAAAGGTAGAAAAAGTAAGGAATATTAGACGGCTAAAATACAGTGAATCTCTCAGGAGCAACAACCTCTCTTCAATCTTCAACAACATTATCTCGTTTGAATGACCATGTTTGTTACTGAATACTCACCATTTATCATAACAGCAGAACCATGTTGTTATGTACACTGGTGTTATAGCATATACAATTAAATATAGAAAAACGTATTATTATTTCAGTAACTTATTATAGCAAATAATACTGCATCCATCAGACTCATAGGGTGAATGCCACAACAGATGCTTCAATATTATTTGCATGTAAATTCAGTGACTAAATGGAAAAATCATAAGTCCAATCACTTGCATGTACAAAGATTTACAGAATAGACATTGATAGCAGAAATAAGCTACAAACCTGGCTGCCCATGCCATCACCAATCCAGTTTGAACTTTCTGTCGAGGAAAATATGTTCCACCCCATTTCAGACTCTGCCATGCCAAGTACAGAAATGTCCCCGAGCCTACAATTCAAAATAACATTCATGCATTTTACCAAGAAAAATGTTGGAATAAGGTAGGCCTACATACATTTTATCATAATATTTGAATTCGGATATGTAGACCTCAGATAGATACTTGCATGAACGTGTAATGTAATGAAGATGATAGCTTATCACACCGTCTAAATAGCTCATTTGGTGGAGTGCAGGAAGTCATGGGTTCAATCCCTGACCATGCCATACCAAAGACATGAAAAATAGTACATATACCGGTAGTTCCCTTGTCAAGCACTCGGCATTTAAAAGGTAGTACTGGGAGATAAATAAGTCTGGGTATCTGTAACTGGATACTTTTGGTTGTAGCGCACAAGCCTTACTTGTTTATCATATTCGAACATGTATTGTAGTTGGTACGCTTCTGAACTAAAAATAATCAAATATGCAATACAATGTATGAGGTAAGACGCATTCTTTACTAATTACAGCAAATACACTTGTACAAATATATCACTGTCCTGCAAAATGGCCATTTTAAATCTGTATTAAATTAACTTTATAGTCTTAACCTGACCACGCAGCGCCAGTGTGTAAGCATCAGTTTTTGATGAAACGCTGTATATTATAGTTGGAAGTATAAGTTATATACGTTTACGTAAGATTCAGGGTCATCTCGGCCCACTTACAGTCTCGGCCCGGTCCGACTCAGCCCACTTACAGTCTCGGCCCGGTCCGACTTGGCCCACTTTTGATGTGCAATGAATAGCAAAATGGGCAAAGTTGTTCACATTATTGATGCGATATATATGAACATTTTAAGTGTTGATTTTTGATACAGTGATCGTTAATATTTAAGTTAAATGTAAGTTGAAAACATTACTGAATATTATCAGTGCATTGAAGATTCGCGGTACAGTTGAAATTTCCCCGTGAAATGTATATTGGTATCTGTTATAATAAAGTAGACCATATGAAATTTTTTAATATTTATTTCATAATATTGGTATAAATAACAAACAATACATAAATACCAGATAAAGCACAATACATAAATAATGAATACAGATAATGCACAGATAACAAATGACGAACAAACAACTTTGCCTATTCATTGCACTTCAAAAGTGGGCCGAGTCGGACCGGGCCGAGTCGGACCGGGCCGAGATGACCCTTTACCTTACGTAATGCTTCGGTGCCTCACCAGTTAGGTCATAAAATTTCTCCGTTTTCAGCGCTGCAGCGAGAGTCCACATAGCCCATTGCACGCCAAAATCAACCACAGCAGCTTTTCCAAATGCATTCCCCATGACACCATTTATATCGATCATTAAGCAGGTCAAAATTGCGGACTTCGTCCTCGGTTATCTCGAAATGTTTACATTCAGTTTTGGAATATAGCCGAAGAATCCGCATGATTGGTTATATATGTGCGAATAAATAATGTATAACATCGTTATCGTCATCATTCTATTCATCCATGTACGCCCCATCTAGTCTAATCTGTTACTGTTACATTTTTGCAGTTGTGTGTTAAACTTGTGACTTGGAAAACTTGTAACACTTGAGTTTGGGAAGGAATAAAGTCTGATAGTCACGTATCAACAGTTTTAACTGACCCACAGATGGTGACAAACTGTCATGAGTTCCCTCCCTTCATCCCTTCAACGATTATTGAGGTTTTACTGTAGATCACAATAAACAAGTACTCTGTAGCATTGACATGAATATCTAGGTACAGTGAAACATCACTATAAGACCACCTCAATAATAAGATCACCTCAAAATAAAGAACACAATTTTCAAGTACAATTTCACGAACTTCTGCTCTTAATTCAGCCTCAATATTAAGACCACCTCAATAAGAGGTCCAAAGGGTGGTCTTATTATTGAGGTTTTACTGTACATGCACATGTAATGTACAAATATTTTTTAACCAGCGCACCTAAGCACGACTGGTTTTAGTACTCGTACGGGTTTCGAATATGGCTACCCACGTTGGTGTTTGGTTAACACATCAACAATTAAGATGATGATAAACCCAAAATATAAAATAACACATCGGCATTATGCTTGGTTTGTATAGAAAATATTCTTATCTTAGTATATATTTATAAAGAAAAATTGTATTGGATTTCAGAAATGTTGATTTTATTAGTATGTGCGTATGAATCTAGTGTTGGTCATGACGTCACAGCTTGGAAAGCCGAGTCCTTATTAGTGTCTCACTCGCCGATGCAAGAAAAATCAATGGTAAGTGTCTGTTCTATTTAGTTAGTCTGGTATTTTATATTATACATGTGGGTGATTAAAGGGTTATAGCCTAGGATAATGATCGCATTTTATTGATATATTTGTTGTAAAGCGAAGGCGGAAAATATCATTTCATCGTCGAAAATATACGATACGGAGGTCATTAATTGCACACTGTTTAAGCAGGCACACCATGTATACAAATGCTAGTTTGTAATGGGGCTTTAAGATCACATAAACAGCAAGTGCCCGTAACTTAAAGTGACTTTTCCAGCTATAAGGGTGGAGGAAGACCCCAAGTAGACACCTGGGTAGAATCACCAACCTTAGGTAACCTAGCTGGATAGCTTCATTACTAACAAATTCTACATACTGGGTGGAATTCAAACCCAGTGGTGTTTTGACGTAAACAAAACTAATCAATCAAATTCAAGGCACCTTAAAGGAATCCTTAAATTTTACTTAAATAACAAACATTACAATCACAAGTAAATATTTATTCTGTAAACAGAGGAGGCATTAATGATTCATTCTTAACAACAAACATTTCAAAACCTGTTAGAATTTGCGCCACAAAACTCAAGATAATGGAAACACAGAAATCATCTAAACAATTAAAGCTATGCAATAATTCAACTGAAGATACAATCAACATTTATAATTTCTCCTCAGTGTGTTAATATAAAGTCTAAACTCAACCTTTGTCTTCAGTATAATCTCATCATTGCAGAATTATCACGTATATAACATTCAGAAATGGCAGGAACATATCAGTGTTATATGTCAACTCTCACAATAATTAATATATAATCAAAACTAAACTGCATTGTTAAATGGGCTTTTGTTTAATTCTTTCATACAAATGCTTTTGCTAGATGTAAAAAGATTCGAGTATTAATATTCAAAACTACAAACTGTTAGAAAGTTACATTAAACAATGTAATGGGCACACATGTGCTAGGTAAGTACATATACATGTTTTCTATCAACAAACTCACAGAAAAAACTTTGAAATAGAAATTCATTGCATAAAAATGACATGTAAAACATGTAAAAATGGTAAGATTAAGAGATTCGTTCTAACTCACAAGACCCAATACAAAAGCATGAAAATTGAATTTGTTTAAAAAACACCTTACTATCCATTAAACAAACACATTACAGCAAGAAGACGGAGAAAACAAGGGTAAATCTATGTGCCCCCTTCCCCAAAAGTGTGGGGCACAAATAATAGCTCATTTGGCAGCCAAACATTAACAAATTCAAACACTCTAGAGAATCTGTCATTGACAGATCAAAATTGAAAATTGTACAGTATGATCATACATTTGTATTTATTATTTATACAAGAATAAATATGCAACCAGGAACACAACATTGATTACTTCATTAAGTTGCATGTATTAACCAATCAGAACAGATGACTGTAAAGCCCTTTTAATACAAAATGTTGGTTTAAAAGTGATGCTAATGACAAGAATCTGATTTGTGAATGACCAGCATGAACATTTGAATGGAAACTGGGACAAAATACCCTATGCTAACTACTCAGTACTGTCTTAACAGATTGGAATAGAAAGAATATGCCTCAAATATAAGAACATCCAATCACCAATACCATAGGTATTAAAACAATATCAAGAAGACCTTATGGCATAGGTACCTTAATTCACAAATGGAACACAATGCCTTACAGTGCAACCTTTTCAGAGTGACCCTCTCTAGAGCAACAACCCTTCTTCAACAAAAGTATCAAGGTTTCCTATAATAATAATTGACCATTAACTTAGCCTCTTTAGAGCAACAACCACTAGACAACAGTCATTGTTCTCATCTCCATAAGGGTGTGGCTCTGGCAGGGTTACAATGTAGTAGGAAATATTAAAAATATGGTATGGCACAAGCCATTTTTCCTGTCCTTCTAGAACACAGGTAGTTAATGTTATAATGTTATTATGTTATAATGATTCAAACAAAATGAAGTTACACAGCTTCAGTTATACACTGGCACACAATACAACAATATATGATATGCATCATATCAGGTCCTGTGATTGGTTAATATGGAATGAGGTAATTGATATAAAGTTAACAAACATCAATTTTAATAAGTATAAACGTTTTTAAGATTTCAATTAAATATTTTAGTTGCAAGTATGAATGCACATATAGTAATGTAATACTGTCCATTAGACGTATATTTAATTTGTATGTGTTTAAAATGCATTATCAATCATGCATAATTGATTTACATCAGAATCGCTTATATCGCGTAATTCAACTCGTTCATGCTAATAAATTCTCTTAGAAGCAGTGGTAATTCAATCTGTTTCATCTTTTGTAAGAACTGAGGTTTCAACAACTCGCGTATACTGACCCGACATTGTTGCTTCAGATATATTGGTCGAACTTCAAACTTCAAATTCTCCTCGACGGTCTTATAGTACTGACTCAAAGTGTATGACTGATATATTGCCATTTGTTCAAACTTGGCCCCACCCAATATTAACATTTTTGAAACGTCAAAGTTACTTTGTAGAAGAGCTACAAGCAAGGGAGATAATCTGTTTCCATTAACAAAACCTGCAGTGTTAACATTGCAGTTATTCATAATTAAAATTTTCACGCAATCTAGCAGATTTCTCTGTACAGCATGAAGCAATGGGGTCTTATAAAGATAGTCTTGTACATCCAGATTAGCTTCAGCATCGATTAAACATTGTACGAGTCTACTGTCGCCTTTTATGATGGCAGCGTGTAAGGCTGTCTGCTTTCTTTTCATCGAACAATGATTTACATTCACACCACAACTAATGAGAAAGTTGATGATTTCTATACTACCAGAAAAAATTGTTGACCACAACAATGGCGTAAAACCTCCCCAGACTTCAGAATTCGGGTCAGCCCCATTTTCTATAAGCAATACAACTAAAGAAAGGCTTCCAAGCCTGGCTGCCCAACAAAGGCTGGAGTTCAGTGTAAACTGGTTTTGTCCAGCTTCAACCAGTTGTTTAACAAGTCCCACATTGTTTTCCTGCACAGCCAAGATCATTCTTATATTATCCGACATCTGTTCCATCTTTATGCTGATGTTCACAATCTTCATACAAGGTGTTTACTTCAGTTCAACCTAGTAATTGCATACAGTCAATAGGCTATCACAGTTAAAATTTCGATAGTCCTTTAGCCAGAATTTAGTAAACAACTTGAACACGAATGCCAACAGAAAAAGTGCCAGTTTATTCTGTTCACATGGAAGTAAATATTACAATTTTGTCCATACTCTGCTTCTATTTAACTCTGTCATTCTTCAAGAATGCCTCTGCTTTCTGAAATAGAAATTGCTTGAATGTCACATTCTCAGTCATACAGAACTTTAATTTACTAAACATTACACCTAATCAACAAGGGTGCCACTCAAATCAATTTCAAAATTCCCCAACTTTTCCCTGGCATTACCTAATTACCATTTCCCCCATTTTTCATGAACAAAAATCAAGTCAACAGAACATATTTTAAGCCCCTCCCCCCCCCCCCCCCAACTCCCCTTATAGCTCTCTTAATCCCTAATTTTAATTCCACATCATTTATTTTACCACAGTGAAATTTAATACTTCCAAGTTCTCAGATAATTTTGTCGAATGTGAATTGGTACTTGTTTTCAAAATTCTTCATAGATCATAACTTTTTATTATCGTTAAGGCATATACATGTATCAACAGAATAAAATGCCTAGAAAAGTTTATGTAGGGATCATAAAGACTGCCATGGCCATAATAAATTATTTATAACATTTCCAGACTTCCAGATAGCTTCTAAACTTTCCCTGACATGAAGCAAGATTCCCTGACTTTCCCCTGGCTTTGAAGTTTACATGACTTCCAATTGATGTTTGACATCACAACATGAGCACACATTTGTCTCACTCGCACATGTGTATTGCACATGTATACATTCAGTCTTTTTAATTACTTTGTAGGGTACCAGTAATTAAAATAAAACATCTTTCTATTAACTTTCATATGAAATTCCAATTAATGTAAAATGCTGCATCAGCAATACTGTTGAGCACTCATAAAACTGGGCCATCAAGCAAATAGTGCATAATACATGCATGTATACATTGAATATTAATTGCAAACGCTAATTGCAAATATTGGAGTGTCGAAAATTCCAAGGTAAATTGAGGATATAAAATCTGCAAATTTTCATCTGCAAGGGCAAAGACAAGGGTTGTTGGATGTGTACCCGCACAATCTAGGGCGTTCAGGGACATGCTCCCCTGGAAATTTCATTCTCTAGTATGTTTGTGGAGCAATCTGGAGACATAGTCGAATTCAGTGAATGAGTGATAGATATTTTTCTCTCACAGAGCGCACATAATGCTGAACGTTATTGCATTATTGGACATTTTCCTTCAATTTCGAGAACCCAGTGTCTGCAAGAGTTACTGTGTACTTGGTGTTCAGGTAGCTACATGCCTAATAGGATTTTAAATTCAAATGAAAGCATTTGCATTTTGTTTAATGACATAGTTGTCACAAAAGTTTGCCATCAACAACACACAATAACATTGACAAGCAACTCAATGTTCTCAAACTTAATAGCAAATTAATGTCACACACAATCACAAAAGAGCAAAATTCATCGGACAAACCTGGATGGCAAATTCAATGTCTGCCTTCGATGTTAAGGTTCTGTTTTTCTCAAATTCATCTCTAACTCGTCTAAAGAAGAAGTCTCTGTCAGTGAGCTGCAAAGATCTTCCCTTCCTTAACATCAGCCGATATAGACACAAAACATGGTGACTTCCTTGCATCCCTTAGGTTTCTACAAGAAAATTAAAATCAAATTAAAAACATACAAAATATGTAAGACAATCTCACTGCAGCTGCCCTCTATAGAGCGATAACCTCTCAATTACAACAGAAGCAGCTTTTCCTGAACTACAAATTTATTATCAATATAACCTCTATAAAGCAATGATATCCCAACAACAGTCAGTGTATTGCTCTTGAGATGAAGCACTGTACAATATCAGCGATACAACTTCCATCAGAAATCTACTTGTGTTCAATGCATCTAAACTATCCTTAGCTTAACGCAGGAATTATCTCAATAAGATAATTCATTTCACAAGCCTAAGTATATCTTGAATTATCCTCAACGTGACAAAGTTAGCATTGTTTAGACACCCATTATCAGCTGCAACGAAATACATGCACGTGGGAGTCAATAAGAGACGGGAGTCAGTAAAAATGCCCAGTAAGTGAGTAAACTTAAGCATTATCACCCGGCTACTTTTCTTGTATGAATGATCATAATGAAGAGTTCTCCACAGATTCCCACCTACGTTACAGAAACCTGAAATAGTGTTAGCCACTTTGTACAGTGATTTAGGGGTAAGTGGGTAATACCGAACAAAATATTAAGAACTCAACAATAAAAACAAATTATATAATGCTGATAAAACATGTGTACTGTTTGCTGCTATTTTGCGTTACTTCTGGTTTCGCAGTTTTTGGACAACAACTTTGAAACAATATTAATAATAATAGGACAAAAAAATACAGAAAAAATAAATATTGACAGCATTAATTAACCGTAAAAGATTTGAAAGAAACTGAACACAAAAGTCAAAAGAAAATCAAAGTAAGAATTTCTCCCATACAATTATTTTGTTAGTGTCGTGAAAATACAATCAAACAGTATACCCATTCAAATTTCAATGCTTATTCATAAATTCACATAATGCACAAGCCACAACACGAGCATATCTGACAAAGTGACATTGAGTGACAGAAAAGCTCTTTGACATTGATCTTTTTGTACCTGTGGCTATACTATCATGAAATCAACAAACTAGGGGTGTGTGGTTGTTATGTCAATAAATAGAATCAAATGGCAGTATACAATTACAACATGCACACGAACTATTATGGTTGACAGCTGGCGACCTACCTCGTTTGTTTATATCTGCGCAATATTTCGAACACTTCCTCGTGAGAGCTACTTTCACAACGTGGCGTTTACACGCACCGCCACCGGACTATGTTCGCGATGAAAGTTTTTAAAGTTTTTATTTTGCTGTCTTTCAATTCTAACTGGGTTTCGGCCGATTCAACCTTAAGGCTTGTTAATTTAGTAAGTATTTTTTCTTACGAATTGTTTATTTGATTTATATGTAGATTTTATACAAGAATGATGATATTGTAATTAGAGGGACCGTAATTAGATTTCGCGACCTAGTCCAAACGGTAACCGGTCAACTCGTACCGTAGTCAACTCGTACGTCGGTCAACTCGTACCGTTTTTGGTCAACTCGTACCGTGGTCAGCTCGTACCGTAGTTAACTCGTACCTTTGTCAATTTAACTCGTACCTTTGTCAAGTTTTACCTGTTTTGGTCAACTCGTACCTTAATATTTGGTCAACTCGTACCTAATATAACTTTAATCTGTATACTAATGCATATTTGTTAGTGCTTTTTTCAGATATCATTTAGGATTGACATCAGTTATTGTGAACATTTTGCCAGAGGAAGCCTAGGAAAATGATACTCATCAATACATCAATTAATTGGTGCATTTATTTGTATACTTTATCGTTATGAAGATCATTTGTTCCAAGAAATGTGTACATTATACATTAATATAAAAAGAGATATTAATTAGCATAAAAAATGACTTGAATTACGAAGGTACGAGTTGACCAACAGGCGTTATATGCCGTCTATTAAGTATTGATTAACGGTACTGTGAAAGTTTGATATGTTTACACTGGTCACAAATGAGCCACACAATACAGGAAAAGCTTACTTTTAATCATATTAACTCTATTAATAAGTGTTTGTATGACTTGAATATGACTTGTTTTACCAAAGGTACGAGTTGACCAACTAGTATTAGCTGCCGCATAATAAGTACTGACAAACATTACCAGTATAGTTATACTGTTCAAAATTGTTCACCGAATACAGGAAAATACAGTAACACTTAATTCTATAATGAATAACTGTTAATACTATCTGTTAAACAAATGAAGGTACGAGTTAACTACGGTACGAGCTGACCACGGTACGAGTTGACCAAAAACGGTACGAGTTAACCGACGTACGAGTTGACTACGGTACGAGTTGACTGGAACCGTCCAAACAACTTATTTAATATTTTTCCATTTTCGATGCTTTTTAATGTTTCAACGTCCATAAGTTAAATAAATCGCGCAGTAGCAAATGCTATATCATATAGACGTAGGCCCATTTAGACGTTACCTGTAAAGTGAAAGTAAAATGTAAATAAATAAATAATGAAATATCCTAGTGCGACCTAATATCCTGTTTTCTCGTACTCTCGGGGATTTAATGAGTAAACTGTCTACCAACAGTTTTGAAACATAATAGAATTATTGTGATTGTATTCAGACATAATTACAACCTCCAAATAAAACTTGCAATCAATAAAAACGATGTAAATCTAACACGAGTTGCGTATTTTATCTTTACACAAACTAACCTCCATGATCGGGATCACTGGCGCGCTTTCTCGTATTCTCGGGGAATTTTCATTGGTTGCTAAGGCTGGTTGCTATGTGCGTGTAATGTTCTACAGTTCATTTCAGTTGTTTAGTGTCATTTATCATTAACCATTGGGAGATCTTTTGGCCTCGGCAGCTTTCTATTTTGTTTATTTTTAAACATGGTTTAATGACTATGAAGTGAGTGGAAATTTAATTTCATAACACATTTAGCCAGTAAACATTACCCAGTTGAAAAATAAACAGCAATTTAGATCCAATTAAAAACAACGACTGTTTAACATATATATTGAAACTTTCAATATAATTAAATAAAATACGAAACACATAAACATCAAATATTTTATTCGTATACAACAATGCAAAATTTCAAAAGTAGTTTCAATTACAAAAACGTATGCATGATGAAAAATAAACACTTCGTAATTGGGTCTTAATTGCGTCAACAAAATAAAGCAGGTGTAGAACGCAACTGGTGAACTGCACTGTATTATAAGTTGTTTACAACCAAGCTGTTACAAGCATCCGTTGATATAGAGGGAGAATGACGTCATATGTGTTTGTAGACGATATCGAACAGCTCAATCAGTCTTTTGGTATAAAATACGTTGATTTTGCAAATTTATTTGCAATTTTTAGCCACTTGTGTACATATTTAATGGTTTACACATGTTTTCTACGCATTTTCTCTTTAAATTTAAATTAAATATGTTGAAAATGACGAGCTGAAAAAATTTGATGTGCTACTGGATATCAATGAACGTCACGAGCGTCGATTCGATCCGTTTTCGTTATGTCACGAGAATATGAGAAACCCCGAGAATACGAGAACTGAGGATACATAGTTCTGAATTGTCTGCCATTTTGATAGGCAAATTTCCTTTAAGTTTATAGGGAATATAATGTAAACGATGATAAAACTAATCTGATAAATAAAAAATAACTTATTAATTATGCTCATGTGGGCATTTGGCTCAGTAAGTGGAAGAAAAAGTGGTTGTCACATGCAAATTCTCTTGGTATTTTCTCAATTATTACATTTTTGGAAATTACCCCTATAAGGGCTTATCAGTTATAATATGGCATAACAATCAAGTTTGACAGTTTGCCATTACCATAAAAGAAGAAATTCATGGTTTTGTAAAGGATAAAATACTAAATTGAGCTTGTGCACTTGTATCTTATATTTTGAATATCAGTATTAGCGACCCTGCCGTCTTCATCAGAATTTTGAAAGTAGGAATACAGAGGGATTGTTATTTCAGTGATTGCTATATTATTATATCCCATCTTCACAAAGAAAAGTGGGAGTATATAGGAATAACACATGTTGTCATGTTACACAGTCACATGATGTCATGTCCAGGTTTATCTGTTTCCTCTACTAATCCACTGGGAGGATTTCAATGAAAGTTCACATAATTGATTGATCAGGGTTTTCACTATTCCTTATTTCGCTTTTTGACCTCCTATTTCCCTAGGACTCCTGTTTCTGGCAACATTACTTCACCATTGCATCGAAAGACTGCAACTCTTTCCTAAAACATGGTTTTGGACTCCTGATTTCAAATTCCTGGTGTGAATCCTGTTTATACCAACCCTAGTTGTCAATTGTGCGAATGACTTTCATGACCTGTCAGACATTCGATGATTGGGTCTGACAACTTTGAAATAATCATTTCATAGTGAAAGTTAACAAATCAAACAATGGGCAAACATGTTATTAATGATGGAAAATGATAGAAAATGTCATTATGGAGCAAACAACTTCTACAGTTTTTGAGGATTTTTATGAAACTTCACACAAAGAATCTACTTCAGTACATGCTGAGTTGAAGTGCTCTACATAATTTTTTTCAATCACAATCGAGGTGACCACCAGTTGGCCATATTGGATTTTTCAAAATAAAATTAGAGCAGATTTCTTTAACAACTTAAATTTTACAGAATTTTCATGAAACTTCACACAAATATTTTACATGATGAATTGTAGTGTGACATAATATTTTTCTATCACATTCAAGATCATCCTGGCCAACCAAGTTTTTGGATGATTTTCATGAATTTTCAAATGCAAAATATCCCGATGATGAGTCATAATACATGGCCATATTATTTTTTCAATCAATTTCAAGATGTCCAACTGGGAACCATCTTGGATTTTCCCAAAATCATGTCTGACAAAGTGATATTGTGGGGGTATTAATCACCTTCAGTGATTACTCTAGTCTGATTATGATGATTATGAATATTTTGATAACCCAAGTACAGCTAGACTCTTCAACTACATTTGTTATCAAATCTACTTAGTACTTTGACAGGTTAATCAAATTTTCTTTACATGTCATTGTTTTTTTTCCAGCTGTTTTTATAACAGTTGTTCGGCTATGTTCCCAATCCAAAAAAGTATGTAGTTTTCCCAATTTGAATGTAAAAATTCCCAATAAATCTGCAGAAAAAATTATTTGGATTAATTTAGCCAAACATCGGCAAAGTTAGAGGCTTTACTCTCACAGGCAGTTTATTTAAATAGCAATTGATCATTAATTAATCACTACATTCTTTACTTTTATTCCTAATATTTTGCTGTCATTGCTAGTCTTTTTCCCTATTCTTAAGTTTAACGCACACAAATTCCTAATTTGAAGTGTTATGGTCATCTTCCCTAAATAGCCAAAATAAACCCTGCATGTTTAGTATATAACAATGTAGTTTTTCCAAAAAAATAGCTGTTTCCCAAAATGACGGATTATTAGGTCTGTGTTCAATTTCTGGGATGAAAGTTCTAACAGTTTCAATAACATACTTCTTTCCTTTACTACAACACCACTGTGGACAGTCCTGCTGCTATTTCGATGATGGTTATGAACAAAAAATGTTTGCTATTGATTAGAAATAAAACCTTTTTTCGCTTCTGTGTTTGAAGTGGTTTTTACAATTTTTATGCTCATTGAATGTTGAAAATTTAGACATTAAACATATGATTGTAAACAGTCAAACAAGGAACAAGGAACTTAAAATAGTCACACGATTGTTTCAATAATTATTGACATACAACCAATGGATTTATGAAATATGATACAGTTGTAAATGATAATATCTAATCATATCTGTGTATTAATAGAATGTTGGAGAAGAGCCTGCAGTTTCCCAAGTCTGTGCATTGAAATTCAAAATGTAGTATTACATTATTTACCGTCTGACCTTGTTAATTTGACAACCTTCTGTCCAAATATTTGTTCATCATTCGAAATGAATATCAGGTCCCTATGAATCTTCTTTGGCATGTTGAATTAAAATGAGCTATTCGAAACCATGTATTATTCGAAATAAAATTTTGGACCCGATGAATTTGAATGAACGAGATCCGACTGTATAATTATAATATAAAAGTGTCCGATTTATATTATACTTCAAGCTATTTCCATCATGCAATCAAGAAATCTGAATGCATGAACATGGTGCAGACAAGGAAAATCATCAGAATGGTTGACACTTCCGTAAAATATTTGACCATTTTCGGTATTCTTTCAACACCACCTTACATTTAAATTGAGCTTTCTGAAATAGCCAGATCAGTTTTAAAATATTTTAATCAATGGTGGAGGCAGAGTGATCAAAGAATAGAGCATCTGACTCTTGATCCGAAGGTTGTGGGTTCAAATCCCAATTTCTAAATTAGGTGCGGATACTGGTTTCTGTTATTAACCAGGAAGCTGTCATCAAAAGCAATTAATATAAGTTTACTCTGTATATTTTATTTTTACCTTATTTATTTAAATAAATGCGTTACTTGTTTTGTTCAAATATATACAGTGTTTGAATAATTTTAACTTTGTATGGTCAATATTGCAAATTCAGCTTTTGTCAATCAATAAATTTATGTGTACAGAGTAATTGTACGTGTTTGCATTTGGCGTTGTTTATTTTTATTGTGGAATTAATTATTAATACTAATTTCCACTTTTAGGCCTAAATATCTTACATGAAGTGTTATTATACTTGCTCTGTTTATTTCAGATTTATCGCCATGGAGATCGAAGCCCAATCATTACTTACCCTACGGATCCCAACCAGGAGGACAAATGGCCACAGGGATTTGGCTGGCTGTCAAAGGTTTGTGAGTTTGAAATTTTCTACACATGATGTAAGACTACAGTGTAATAGGGTTATATACAAGTAATGTTTCCATTGGGAACACTACTTTGCAGGTGAATTGACACTCGGCGTCAAGTGGGAATAGTTCTCTGATTCAAACACTGTCACTGCTCAAAATTTCAAACTGCCCAATACCACGAAAACAGATTGTACTTTCTTATTTTCAAAACATACAGCTGCATGTTTTTAGCATTTTGGTTTACAGGAATTGTTTTGGAACTTGTAGATAGGGAAAATAAACAAAATGATGTGGTCACTGAAACCACAGTTAATCTGCCACTGCTGTTACATTTCCTGCTTCTATCTGGATATTATCAAAACTGCCAACTTATCACTGATGAAGGAAATTATGTATCCTCATATTTTTAGTTACAGAAGTGCATACCACAAATAAAACTGTAGAACACAAGGGTTATGAACTGTTACCCCCATCTGTCTGTCTGTCCGTCCACGTGAAAATTTGTTTTCTGATCAATAACTCTTGAAATGATTGATGGATTTAATGAGACGATACAAATGTAATGCGACTTGATACCTATCACGATATGGCTCTCATGCTACAATATCTATCACGATGTATCATAACGAATAACAAATTTATTCCCAAGGTAAAGTTGTTAACATTAATCTTATTTAAATATTGAATGAAAGAACTAGTATAGTAGTAAGAATAGTTCATTTAAATAAATAAGAGTTAATTCACGACACTGTATCGCCAGATAAGAACAAAACAAATTAAAATGTTTCAACTCAAAGTCACATATGCAGGAGTTAATACAGGACAGCGAATGATTGAAAATAATACATGAGTGTTGTTAAGTGTCTGCGATGTTATTTGTTTATATAACAAAAATACTTGGTTAACTGTCCTTAAGTTGATGCAGCTTGAATATATAACTTTG
This sequence comes from Mactromeris polynyma, assembly GCA_032209605.1. NCBI lineage: Eukaryota > Metazoa > Mollusca > Bivalvia > Venerida > Mactridae > Mactromeris > Mactromeris polynyma. The sequence goes on from JASFXZ010000052.1 coordinate 77,547, forward strand.
TGTCCTGATTCCTCGGATATTTGTAAGTTCATTGTAAACAGACTATAGAAAAGATTTGTATGTCAATGAACACCCAGTATGACTCTGCAGACCGGGCAGTAAAGGGGGGGAAATATTATGTTAATGATGTCCGTCCATCAGTCTGATGGTCTGTCTGACAGTTAGTCACAAAACATTTCTTCTTGGCTGATACATCATTGACTTTCAACTCGACTTTGTTAACTAGATTTTATTTTTCATCATCAGCATACATTTCCTTGATATGCCTGGCATCATAATAATCTTTGTAAACTTCTTCAGGATCATAATTTAAGTTACTATTACGAAGTATACAATGATCCCATGATTGTTTCGTTATACAGATTGGAATACAGCAGCACTATCGTCTCGGACAATGGCTGAAGGATCGCTATCTGGATAACACATTTATGAATTCATCCTATCGCAGAGAGGAGGTATAACGTACAGTTATATTATAGTTTAGAATTTTACAATAATGTTATACATGTAGTAAAACTGTTGCAATTGTACGAAAAACAAACTGCATCAGTGTCAAATGAATATGTTTAATTGCATATCTATAGTTAAAAAAAAACTGTGTAAAAATTAGTCATTTTAAGTGGAAAGTATGACATGTTTTAAGCACAGGAGATTGTCATGAGTTCTTTCCCATTTGTTCCTTCTAGAGGTCTTTATGTATATATCATATTCTATAGAAGGGGCCATGGGAGAGAACTCTAGAAGGGATGAAGGGAAAGAACTCTCCTGTGGTTTTAAAATACTCTAGTCGCTGAATATTTTATTGTTGTAAATATTTATCTTGCAGTGAATGCTATTAGTTCCTTGTAATGTCTAGATAATGATAACTTCAATGCAATATGTTATATTAATATGCATGTTCGGAATTACTAATTTTACCTGAAATGTTCCGCCATGATAAATCTTTCATAGATTATGTTTCCCTGTCTGTTTCTGAAATTTTATGTGCTTTTTGCTAACATGCATTTCTGCAGAATACAGTAGAAGTGTGGGACAGTGTGTTTAAATGAATTATAGATCTCCTATTTAAAATGATGAAATGGAACAAATACTTGTCCTTGACATACATCGTGTCATTGTACCCTTTCCTGGCCTCAATAGGGAGGCGCAGTGGTCTAGGGCTAGAGCATCTGACCCTGATCCGAAGGTCATGAGTTCGAGCCCCGTGATGAGCAGAGTTTGATCACAAACTTCCAGTCCCTAATTTAGGCGCGAGTTCTGGTTGGTGGCCAGGAATCAGTCATCAAGAGTGATTAGTATAAGTAGTAAGAACTTGTTTCACAATTGATGTAAAAGAAGTTAGTTTAGAGTCTTAGAGCCTCAATATCTACCTATAAGTTAAAAGGTGCATAGTCTTTTTTGACAAAATATTCTATGAACCTTTAAACAATATTTATTTCAAATGAAAACATATATTGATTCATTTTCCAATTACGGCTCAATGTGATAGCAGTAATATCATTTATTCATTTTTATGCCCCTACAACTGTGTGAGTGGAACTTAGATTTATCCTTGTTCGTTCGTCTTTTGTACACCTGGGTTTTTTGGTTGTATTTATTTAGTAAGAGCAGATTAACACCCCTTGATTTTTATTAAGAGCAGAGTTATGCCCCTTGTTTGAATAAAGTGAGGCCATTGTTTTTCTAGTTCTTTGGAAAACAAAACATCAGAAAAAACAATTTGTTTTAAACAAGAGAAGTTGAATTATAACTCTGTTCATACTGCTTTTTGCTGATGTGTATTCTTTTTTGTACTATTAGATGATTGTGCAGAAATGATTTTATATATTTCAGATATCGGTGCTGAGTTCTGATGAAGATCGATGCTTAATGAGTGCATATTCCAATCTAGCAGGTCTCTACCCACCAGCGCCATCAGAACGTTTCAATGCAGATATCAATTGGCAGCCAATACCTGTGTTTACGAAACCTAAATCCGAAGATAATGTAAGTGCCTGCATTATTTAATGTCACTGCCTCTTCAGACAGTGACCCTCTTTTCAACCTCTATTGACCTAAATGATCACTTTTCTTTTTGTAAAGAAATTACCTTAAAATTGAATTCTCTACAGACTCTGAAATAAAAGCTGACATTTGCATTTTACTGTACGTGTTTATTCATATATGCTTTTAATTTAGATCTGAATTTCCTCACATTGAAGTTGCTTGCGTGAGAATATTGAATATTGTTCTTTTTAATTCTTTCCCTTTTAATTGTTATTAATATTGGTTGTATAGAGAGTAACTCTCATATTTTTCATTCATAATATTCAAATGCTGCCATCTGCCTATCATTAATAGAAGTTAAAATTACCCTGGGAAATGTCACAATACTTTTTGTGCTCCCACAACTGTTTATGGAGACACTTAGATTTACCATTGTCTGTCTGTCCGTCCGTCGTCCCGTCCCTCACAACTTGTTCATATCTCAAAGTGTATTTGACCTAGAGTAACAAAACTTTGAAGAAATATTAGTCATCTTATGAAATTTTGCTCCTGTGTTTTATGATTGCATTTATTTAGCATGAGCAGAGTTATGCCCCTTGATTGAGTAAGTTGATGACACCTGTGTCCTATGGACACATTTTCTAGTTTTTTAAAGGAGTTGTTTATTTTCCTTGTATTAAGGAGTCTAGTAGGTAGAAATGGGTGAAGTACATCCGATCAACTACCGTATAACAGTGTCAAACATACATCATTGTTACTGTGTAAATCTAAAGTAATTAAAACATGCAGAGTTAATGGCATTAAAAACCCGACTATTTCACTTAGCCTATATTTTGTTCCAAGTGTTAGACACGTTCCATTGTTACAATGTGTAAATTATCCATCAAAAAGAAATCAAACTATGGCCCAAGTATTCATATTCCATAGGTTTGGGAATTAAAATATGATTATATCTTTATAATGTCACTTTGTTGACGAGGATAATTTTTGGTTGCATTTTTAATGGCGTGGAGTATATATGCATACATATAATATCATTCTTACTAGTCTCCTATTTAATATGAGTATATGCTGCTTCAGTGAGTACTTCTTCATTAAAGCATTGGTTTGATTTTGTTGACAGTAAATTCTTTCATTGTCACTATAAATCATTATGTTTCTCTGGACACAAAGATTACAGAAAAACAAACATAATTTTATGTAGGAAAACACTCGAATACAATACTCTATGACATATGTGGAGCTGTCTTTGTCTTTTCAATTTATAGCCTAAGAAACTGTTGTAAATTTCTGATTAACTTCCTGTTGTTTTGTGATTTATAATCTCTGACATTTTATGTGGACTGAATTTTTTCAAGAATATACATGTAGATAGTTTATGACTCATTATCATGAACGGCAAAATTTTCATAATATCTCTGTATTCTCCAAATTTGCCATGATTTCTAAATAAAACAAGAAAAATGTTATGGTGTCTAAATAAAACCAAAATTGCCGTCATTTAAAATGGAAAATAAAAAATTAGCATTGAAACACATTGTATTGTACCAGTTAGAACCACAGGAGATTGTCACAAGTTCTCTCCCGTTAAATTCCTTGTACATATACTATATGGAAGGGAGATAACTGTAGAAGAGATAAAGGGAGAGAACTTGTGACGAGCTCCTGTGGTTTTAACTAACACTACTCTTGTTGTCAGGTTTTCATGCTTTAACATTTTATTTTACTCATATTTCAGTCGCATGACATGATTCATTATTACAGTATGAAAAAAACAGCCCAACACCAGCTGTTGTATAAACAGTCTTATTATGTTCCACATTTCAGATTAATTGTATCATTGAAAGTTGAGTGTGTGACCATGTATCAAATTAAATATATCGACATGGAAAAGATTTTTTTTTTCAAAACAGCAAAATGAATATATGTTAAAACACAAATCCCCTTTCCCTTTGAACATGTATAATGTTTATTCAAGGTGAATATAACGCTCTACAGCTGGAATACTCATAAAGCGTTGAATAACTGATCAGAAATATGAACATAAAGAAAAATTCACACAAAGAAATGTTACCAAAAGGAAAAAATGTTTACACACGAAAAAGTGTTCTAGGGAAGGGGCAAAAAATAAGGGTAGGAAGGAAAACCTGAAGCAAACTTTTTGTTTACGCCTAATCAATATAATGATATTATCTGCACTGAGAGTTGACGATGACATCAGAGACTACAGTCAGACCTTGAGCTTCTGATAATCTGTTCACTTATGTTCTTGTTTCAGATGTTAAATATGGGTCAAAATTGTTCTCGATACGATGAATTGTACCAACAAACACTTGCATCACATGCTGTTACGGACGAAGAGAAACGGAATAAGGTATAGCTGGACTGAGTTTGCTGCTGGTATTGAATTACATGTGTTATATGAATGTAATTACACAAGTAATACATGTCTGAACAGTTGGTTTGAACAATTTATCCTCTTGTCTTCTTGTTCAACATTATTTTCTATTGTTTTCTGTGCATGCAACATCAGTTGTAATTGCTAGATAAAGAGTCTGTTTCCTGTCAATGCATCTGCAAGTTTTGTAAATTCAATACACAAGCTGTTTATCTTGCTATCTTGCATCAATTCAGTTGTTTTGATGATTAGTGACAGACCAATTAGCTCAATTTGTAGTGCACTCGACAGTCTTTCTGGTTAACTGAATGTTGAAACCTGGGGGAAGAATTTCTTCTCCACAACACTATGACTTGAAAGATAGCATATCCAGTCATTTGTCCTTGTCCTCTGATTCATGTAGGGAAGTTGTGATTTACTTGAGGTAGAACAGGCCGCGATTTCTCAAAACATCTCGTAGATATCTCATCTTGGATGTCTTGAAATTTTCTAAAAAAACTCGTCGCATAGTCATTGTTTTATAATATTGATTTTGAGTCTGGTATAAGATGAGAAAAATCTCAACAATTTGAGATAATATTTGAGCTGAGATTTAGCTCCAGATTGAGATGCTTTGGGAGATCGATGCCAGATTAGCGCTGGTTGTTAACCCAATACTGCTGGTTATATATACAGCACTGAAATACTGTTCCCAAACAGGTTGCCATTTTTGTTTGAGGGGAAGTTTAGCGGGTCCTTTTGATAGGAGAAATTTGCATCATGAGTCACCAAATTTGGGTATTTATAAAGCTAACATTTTAGATAATTCTACTGAAGGGGAATTTTCTTTCTGAGTAAGGGAACAATTTATACTTATTTCTTTGGGGAATGGGTCCCAACTTCGGCTCCAAATTTGCCATAAAAAAGGGGCTGACAGGGTAAATATCCAACTAGGAAAGATTTGCTGATGGTTCAGTATCTGGTAACTTGACTGTTATATTTTCTTGTAGGCATTTTATGAATTTCTCGGACGGAAGACTCTGTGGAATCCTGAAAATATTTCCAATATTTGGCGAATTTCAGACACCACATTCTGTGAGGTAATAACGTATTTATTGTTTTCATTCAATATCATTTTCTGAATGATTCATTACTTTTTAATCCATTCCCAGGTATTTTGTTGGTAATATTTTCATAAAACTTTATTATGAAACCTTGGTAAGATGACCACAATTTATCCTAAACAGATGATTGTGAATTGGTCTGAATAATGACATAAAATATAGAAGAAAAATTAACGTCTGGTGCATGAAATTACTGTCTTACTCGGGGTTTCAACTAGGAGCTGAATCTCAAGGGTCATTTTGACAATTTTTGACCTAAAGGGTCAAAGTATGGCTTTTTGGAAATTCCAGGGGTCAAAGTGTCAACTCCATGGTCAAATGGAGCCCTGTTACTAATGAGATGGTCTTAATTCCAAGTTGGTATTTATGTGAAATTTACTGTACAGCATGTAAGCATGCGTTTTATTAGCCCCGCATACATGTCTCTGTACTCCGACTTGTACAGCGACAGTATAGAGATGTGACGTCCGTGGCTGGACTAGCGTTTTATATACAAAACGTTCAGTCCCAAACCAAAGTGTAACTGTGCTGATCGCTATTGAAATTTCGATTTATAGTAGTGTAAAATGTTTTTTGGTAAATTTTTACTTTGCATCGTGGAATGTATGTTTTCAGAAAACACATAATCTGACAGTGCCATCATGGTTGAATGATACTGTGTATAGTAAACTGAGAAAACTGGAGGCTTATCAGATGACATTGTTGTTCAGTGGCCAGGAGAAGAGCATGCTGAAAGGCGGTGTGTATATGTTGGTTTTATTCTCAGAGCATTGTGTGACATAAAGTGAATTACTGTATAAATGGTAAAGTGTGCGAGGTGAAAGGTTTGCGCATTTTGGGAATGTACAAAATTTGCAAACATTTTCTACTGTGTAAATTTCCCCTTTTCACTGAAGTATATTGTACCGACGCACTATGTAGCCGATACGTGTAGCCTAGTACCCCATGAAGTCACATCTAAAGCACTGCGTGGTCGATAATACTCGTCATTTCCAGAAAACGTCACATGTGATATCACCATGTACTGTCATTTAGCAATATTTGTCCCATATGGCAATATGAAAACAAAGTGTCTGTATGTAGTAAATATTGTTACAGAAGAGATTGTAAATCCCATAGCAGCGCTCATATTCTATTATTATCGTTGAAGATAATTATGTTGATCTTTTTGAGATGCCTGTCTTTTGTCTTTTATGTGATTCAGAATATTTACAAAATTGTTACAGGTCCCTTACTTGGTCAGTTTATTTTGAACATGAAGAACACTATAGATAGTTCAGAAGCCAAAATCAAGATGTTTATGTATTCCGGTGTAAGTATTGTTCTACAGAGCTGTACACATATTTTTATTTCTTTGCCAGAAATGTTTTGATTCACTCCTGTCTATAACTGGTACATGTTCCCAGTATATACACATGGGGCACTTTGCGATCATAGTATTAAAGTAAATTGTCGTAATTTATCACTGCGGCAAAATTAGTATTATTACTATGCTCGTAGTAATTTCTCTTGATACTTTAAATTGTGGTTAAAACTTATGAATGGAAGAAAGTCTGAATAGTAGAAACTTTCATTTATTTTTAAGGTAAAGTATGGAAATAGAATCATTTGCTTCAACAAATTTAACTGTATTTTAGATGGTTTATCAGAGACAAATTTTAGAATTTTATCTTGAGGTTTACTATTACCGGTGTGTAACCAGATTGATCCTAACATGTCGGATATATTTCTTGAAGCCTTATTTAACATGTGAAATGCTGATCAGTGATTGCATGTGGGGATTTAGACAAAATGCTTGGCTCTACTGTAAGGAAAGACAAATTGTCTGATTCCCCTGTGTCAGCCTGCGCTTCCCATCCTCTGGGGCAAAATATTGATAGGTGCATTATGGAGAAAACTAACAGAATTTGATCACACACTGCAGCATGATACGACAGTGGCTGCCATACTGACTGCACTTGGATTGTATGACAAGAAGAGTCCAGAGTACACAGCTACAGTGATTGCAGAACTGCATGAGAAACCTAAAGGATCATTCTATGTTAACTTGTTTTACAAGAACGTTACTGATGACCCAACTGCTCATCCGTTAACATTACCAAGTAAGTTTTTTACCTTTTAGTTACAAATCTCTTAGACGACCAAAAAAGTATCCACTAAATGGTAGATACCTGGAACTGTCTCCCTGTACTGCCCATTACATGCTGAGCGCCGCATTAGGCAACCAACGGTATTATTTTTCATGACTTTGGTATGATGTTGCGAGATATCGAACCGATGACCTCCAACTCCCATACATTGCCGTCACTTGTTTGACCAATGGAGATTTTGCTTGTATATTCAGCATATTGTCCAATTTGTGTAACTAACTTGGTTCTAAACTTCTCTATTTCGTAAAATACATATAAAATCTTATACAAATTAACCTGAATTAAATATTGTATAACTCTGAATTGTTGATTTAAAATATTTGACTATTACTTTCTCAGCTATACAGCTCAGTCAAAGAAAGAAAGTGTGCATGGCGCGTTTCGATGTTACTTTGCAACCAATTAAATTAAATTGCTCAATGTACCCATCAAGATGCAATACAGATAACAAAAAAATATACCACCAGTTAGAAATTAAAATTATCTTTCAGTTGGTCCAAATATGTCCATGTTTAGCCACGTAGTATCAAAAAATGTCCATATTATCACATGTACACTTTCTATTTGGCTCGGCATATATTAGTCATCTTTAGTAACAAGTTAAACTGGGATGATCATATTATATACTAATTACAGACTGCATTGAAAATTGTCCAATTGATGATTTTATACGACTTACCAAAAACAATGTACCGACTGATTGGTTGAAACAATGTGGAAATCCATCTTCCAGTACATCCAGTGGTATGCTTGCTACAGGTGAGGACTATAACTGCATTAAAATAGCTGATTTTCATATTTCACATTTTTTGTATTCCCAGGGGGGGGGGGGGGGTTTAGTTTTGCCCCTGTCCGTCTGATTAAGTTTTGTTAAGTTTGTGTCGCTCATATCTCAAGAGATATTTGACCTTGAGTAAGAAAACTTCTTAGGAATATAAGTCATCACATGAAATTGTTCTTTCAATATGATGTATTCAGTAAGAGCAGAGTTATGCCCCTTGTAGAGAATGTAGTGTAATGCAATTGATGTCATTTCGCAATTTATAAATGTGAAATGTCGACGTTATGAAGAACATAAATCATGGTATTTATTAACATTTCTAGGTTTACAGTATTTTTGTCATATTCATAAGAGATACATCATTTGTCCATATTCATTATCGATTGTCAGAAATAATTGGGTATGGGATTTTGATTTGTCATTGATTATTAATCAAATTGTTCTGAATGCTGTGGAATCACAATTTCTGCTTATTCATGCTAATATCTTATAGTGGCAACTGTTGATGTTGATATTATAAAATGTCAATAATGCTTCAACATGTTGGAATGACTGGTGTTATTAATGAAAGACAAATATATAACATGAATACAGACTTGTAAATGACAAACATTTGTGATATGCCACCATTTTGAGATACTTGAATTTAACCCAAAGAGTAAGTCCCAGAAAGAGAAAAAGAACAGAAAAGACTACACGACCCAACAACAGCTGCAACAATCAATTTTTCTAAACCATAATCGATTGTCAGCGACTTCATAACGTTTCGATCATTTTTCTACTACAATTGATCTTCACAGCATCCCGAATATGCTTAAAACTATTAAAAATGCAACTACAATGTTTATCACTTTAGTGTTAAATGCGTTTTATTATTACAAATGAGTAAATAATTATTTCCAAAAAAATTAAACTATTACCCTAGTATTCATATTTAGTTAAAATAATTGATTAAGTTTAGGAAATAATGTTTGAGAATTAAAATAGAATTATTTCTTTACAATGCCATCGTGTTGACACGGACAATATTTAGTTGCCTTTTTAATGGCGTGCAGTATATTAATTGGGAAAATCGTCTTTTAATAAAGCTACAATCTTCTATTTACAGGTTGGATTGTGTCCATAGTACTAGGATCCATTCTAGTCATAGTTCTAGTCATCATGCTCGTTTGTTTCATCCGCATGAAGAAAAATAAGGATTTTGGATTCAGAAAATTCGATATGTAGAGATTTAGCTGCACATTGTTACAGGATTGATGTTTCAAGTTCAATTGTAAAAATTATGACATTCATCAGCAATGTTTTTTTTTTACCTTATTGCATAATAAAGTAATAATAATTACAATAATATAACGACCACATTTGATATTTTGATTGGATGAAATCAATACTTTTCTGAAGGAATGAACATTTTAGTACTATATGTGATATCTTAGGAACATTTTTTTCAAGTGAATAAACCTGTATTTTTTAGGCCAAAGTTTATTTATCATGAGCATTTAAATCGAAAAAAAACAACATATTTAAAATACCATTCATGAAATAATTACTATTGGATGGAGTAGTTTGTCTTCGTCAGGTTGATCAATATTTGTATCCAAATAAGACAACAGTAATAAAATAGTAGTCATTTTTCCATGGAACATACAGACTAAGAAGTATTTCTTGTGCATGAATCATTAACACACAACTTTAGATGTAAACAAACAGAATATTTCGTGCCTATGAAAACAAAGAAAGAACACTAATTAGTTCAATATTGAAAGATCCATACATCTATTGAGATAAGTTATTCTGAGTTACTTTCCCTTAGAATGTGCTTAATTAAAGAATATATTCTGAAATTACAGTTTAAATAACTATGCTGACTTTGTTGATATGCCAGTCTATTATCTTTAGAAACATTGTTGTTTACTATAACAGAACTGGTACCAATCCTTTGTTGCGTTGTACGTTTTATTAATGAATATATTTTCTCTGATCACTATCATTTAGATGATTTAAAAGTGCTCCGGTATTGTATGTAGTATATTTACATTCATAGTATAATTTGTTCTACAGAAAAGGCCAGGTGAGAGATTTTACAATAATTACCTCCCTTGTTCTGAATAGCCAGCCATAATGAGAGGCGAATTTCCTTAAAGTTAGCAGGGAATATAATGTTAACAATGATAAAATAATCAGATGTATGAAAATAACTTATTCATTACGCTCATGTTGGCAGTAACGTTGGGCTCAGAAATTTGAGGAAAAAGTGGTTGTCACATGCAATTTCTCTTGGTATTTTCTCAATTATCACATATTTTTGAATAACTCCTGTATCAAAATGGCTGATGATTACGAACAAGGGAGGCGAATATTGTAGATCTGGGCACTACTTATTGATTGCAATGTGCAGTAAAACCTGGCCTGAATATTGAGTCGAAATATAGAAGAAACAATACATTGATGAGATGGTCTCAACTTTGGGGTGGTCTATAAGCGAGGTTTTACTGTTAATACAGGAGATATTCAGTACACTGTATCTGGCCAATCATGGTTAATGATGACACCAGTACATGAAGGCTCATTGTACACCATGTTCCTAGGTCAAGTATATCTGTATTATCTTCATATTGAAGATTATGTGATCAAATTGTACATTCCATTTTGTAAAGCAATACTTGTTATACTTACTGCTGTACCAATGTATGTTGTATTGTTTTTGTTATATTGTGTAACACTGGAGTCTGGAATGATAGACTCAACACTCGGCACTCAAATGTCAAAACTCACTCTGATGAGTCCGAGTTTGAAGAAGTGAGTGTTCTTGTACTTTTTTGTATATTTCTTTCTGGTAAGGTACTACAATATATACAGTTTTGTGCTTGAAGTCTGAGATTATGTTGTCAGTACTTAATTTTGGCTTTTATTTATGACAGAGATAGTTTAATCAATGCAATATCATCACAAGCAATAAGTACTTCATTGTTTCAATAATATGTGTGATAAGTTTTGCTGTACTGCAACAATTGTAATTTCCATGTCAACATTGAAGAATGTGTGATTTTGGTGTGTGTTTAGTCTTTGTTTAAATTCTTGATTTCATGTATGAATATTTGTGACATGGTTCCATGAATGAATTTTCAATTCTTGGTACCATTTATGGACATTCATTTCTCAAATCCATTCAAGAATATTCTTTTCTTTATTCAGGAAGTGCCTCCATGTAAAGACCTAAACTGATAGAGGTTGTTGCTACTGATATACGAAATTGCATATTTTGTTGTGAATTGAAAGATAGGACATATTTATCACATGACATTAATTTTTTTTTAATTCCTGTTATTTCTACATTGTTAAGTTTTTGACTAACATTCTTTTTTACATAGTATTCAAAATTGTTCTCTATTTTCTTTTGTATTTGTTTTTCAAACATGTTTTCAAAGACTTTCCAGGTCTTAAATTGTACATATACTATCGAGGTACACATCAGAATTTGAATATATTTTGTCTCATATTTTTACATGTTTGTTGAGAAAGTCGATTACAATTTTGCTTTTCACAAATAGCTTTACTTGCTTTTTTCCTGTTTGAAATATTTGTATGAAATTATTTTCTGAGTTTTTCCTCTTTCGGAACAAAGTGTATTGACATATAAAGTATTGGTATTATATTTTTCGCTTACTTACTCATGACATTGTCTTTGTATACTCAGTATATTAAAAAATGCCCTTTTTTGTACCTGTAAGATGTCTTTTAAATGTCATTTTAGTGTGTTTTAAAACTCATTTTGAAATGAAAATACCATCGATTGAACGAAATTTTAATGTTCATCATTGTGTAAAATGAAATAATAGCATTTTAAGTTGTTATCTGTCATCCCTGGGTAAGTTCATGACATTTGAAAAATCTTACATTTTGCGTTTTTAAAATGTACCGAGTATATTTATTGTGTTAAGTTATTGCTTGCCAACACCTTGATATTATTGTGTGTAATTAGTCTCCTTTCTTCCTTCTGTGAAAACTGCTGGTCTGTAGAAAATATATTTGTTACAGTATTTGAGCAGCTCACAAATATTTTATTTATTTTAGGATTTGATCAAAGTCTCTTGGGCTGGGATAAAACAGAGCTGTATCCTGATTATGTAATGAAAGTTAATCTTTGAGATTGTTACTACTGATTTACTTTGTTGATCATGAAGAATTTAAGATGACATGGATATTAAATGAGTGCTGCTATGGGATTTACAACCTCTTCTGAAAGTGACATCATTTCAAGAAAACTCAACATATGATGTCATTATTTGCAAGCAGGAAACAATATTTGCTCCATATGGTCACTATTGCCATATGGGGCAAATATTGCTTACTGTTAGTACATGTTGACATCACATGTGACGTTTTGTGGAAATGACGTCACTTAAAGAAGAGGTTGGAAATCGTACAGCATCGCTCAAATGTCAAGTTACAATTCTTGTTAGTAACCCAGCAAACATTCATGGAGAGTTGTTATAATTGTTCTCAATTTTGATGTGGAATAAATCAGTTAAAACTGAAACCGATGTTCAAATTTGAAACTACATGACATGTATTGATTCATCAAGTAAAATTATCAATTGGTCAAAGATGAAACCATTGATTTACTTAAGAATGATTAGGTCAAACTGTTGATTCACAAATAACCTTTATCTATAATTGGAAATAAATTTTTGACAAATATTTTCAATAAAGTATCAGGGATAGTTTTCAAGATGTCCTGATGTGTGATAGTTAGGCATGTGCAATAGCTTACTTACATTTTCTCAACTATTTAGGACATGTCAGAGCAGTTTCTGTAATCAGGCTTGTTTAAATATTTAATTGCTCGTTTAATTTATATACTTGTATGTGTGAAAATTGCTCTGTGATTATATATATCCGAAGGAATGAATATTGAAATTACTTAGAATAAATATATGTAGCCTTGTCACACTAGAACAGTAACTGTTACAAGGAATTGTAGTAAAGGGATGGATCACCCGACCTCAGATCTGTAGAGTTGGGTAGGAATCACAACTTTTTACAATTCCTGATTCTGGGCAACTTATAATTGGTTATCTAGGAAGCTCTATTTAAATTGTAAGGAACTTGTTTCACAATTAATGTAAATTAAACCAAGTCAAAATATTTTTGTTTGTTTTCCTTAAAATGTCTTGGTAATGAAGCTTCCAATGAAGTTTTGTTGAATTCCAGTCAGTGGTTTCTGAGAAGTAGTCCGGACAAGAATGATACCATATATATTATATGTGGCATAATCAAAGGGCCATAACTCCATGGAAAATAGTCCAACCAAAACCGTGTGATAATAAGCGCATCTCCTCTTGGTAGTAGAGCTTCCCATGAAGTTTTGTTGAATTCCAGTCTGTGGTTTCTGAAAAGTAGTCCGGACAAGAAGGGTACCATCCATATATACTATATGTGGCATAATCAAAGGGCCATAACTCCATGGAAAAATAGTCCAACCAAAACTGTGATAATACGCGCATCTCCTCTTGGTAGTGAAGCTTCCCATGAAATTTTGTTGAATTCCAGTCTGTGGTTTCAAACGCCATGAAATTGTTTACCGAATACTAGCGTTTGCTTACACCCTTACTGAACAAATCGTGCAAGATGGTTTTGATAATTTAACACCCATCCGACACGTTTAAATGTCATATACAGACATTGTCAGTTTCTGATGAATGAGTTCAGTTCTGATCGATATATTGTTGCCAAACTTGGTGTATAGTAAGCTTTATAATTATGTAGACATTGATTTGGAATATATTTGGGGCTGCTGGGGTCAAGGTCACTATTACTAAGTACAGAAAAAAACAGTTCCAAGCCAACATGTCTAGTTTGGATTGGCACATTGTCACGAAAAGTTGATGTATAACAAGCTTAAAGCGAGACCTAGCCTAGGATTGTATTTTGGGGCTGTGGTGAGTCACAGTAGTGTGTGGGATGTCTGATACAAGTACTCTAGTATCACTGCTAGTTTATGACATCTTTTAAATAAAGAAGAAAACAGAAACTGGTATTTGATAAAACATTTAATCACAAAAGAATACATTAAATAGCAAATTGTTATGTAAAATTGCAAGTAAAAGTAATGGGAATGCAATGGAATAATACAACAAAGGCTGGAATTAATTATAAATACATTCACACAACCATGCCACGTTACCATAGAAACGTACACATTTAGTAATGCTGTAGAATTTTGTTGAGAAAGAAAACAAATCACTGTACGGCGACAGTGTGCATATAAACATACATACATAGTACTCACAATACATAAACTGTTCACAATGTGACAATATGTTACACAATAAAGTACAATAGCTAGACATTTGAAAATGGTGATTTTGAACATAGCAAGTCAAAGCTTTTTCTAGCAGTCTCATGGGGCCAAATGTGGAAAATTCCCATCATTCAATATCAGATCAGTTTTGTGAGGCAAATAAGTATGTTACAATATCTAGAGACTGGAAAACAAGAAAAATGGATATATCAATTGTGATTTGTCAATATGGTCTACCCTATTTTGGAATATTTAGTGAATTTACCATTAAAAATTCCAGGATAAGCTAGGGGCCCATTCTCATCAAAAACTCTAGAAAAAGCTCCGCAAGTACATTACAGAATGAATCACACTGAAGTGCTGCCAACAATATATTCCATGATTACCATTGGTATGTCAAGTCAATGTGCGTAACATATATGAATGTTAATGATTTATACATTAAATATGACCCTTTGGCACCAAACTATATTGAGGTATGGAGCATTTTGCTCAGAACTTCTCAGGCCCCAAAAATACGAAAATAATTTGCTTATTACATGTACCATACTTAAGTATATTATTTTTAGAAGTTTTCTCCATAAAAAAGTTTTAAATATTAGTTCGCTTTCAGGAGTTAATTGGTGTGTAAAGTATCAAAAAGTGATGGTATGATATGTAAGCCTATTATTGCTTAAATAATTACAATAAAACCTCACCTCAATAATAAGACCACCTCGAAATTAAGAACACAATTTTCAAGTCCATTTTCACTGTTTTGTTCTTTATTCAATCTCAATATTAAGACCACCTCAATAAGAACACCAGTTTTCAAGGTTCCAAAGGTGGTCTTATTGTCAAGGTTTTACTGTATATATAATTACTTCAGTAAGTTTGCGAACTGCATTCTATTACCAATGAGCAACAATCAAGCTTAAGAATACTGCTTAGAAGATTATTAAGCATTTACGTATTTATGTGACACTGGGACTAGAAGAACACCAAACACAACATACACATACATGTATTGAAATTTCTTTGCATAAAGAAATGTTATAGCATACAGAGTCAGGGAGGTCAACAATGCATTGATTTAATCCATAAATTTGACCACAACATACACTGTATGTTGGAATGTTAAAAACGTGGAATTTCGATGTAAAACAAATTATATGAACGACACTCATCTTTGCCGCTCTCTTCGGACACAGTCATTTGAATGTGCTGGTACATTCTGAATAATGAAAATTTTACTAGAATTATGCATCAGAAAAAAAAGGATTTATTATATGATTATCAGCAAAATTAAGCCAATCACCAATGATTTCTGATTTACAGTAATTTATGGTTTTAAAGCTCAAGGAGTACAGTTGTAATATCAATGATTAAATAAATATGAAACAATAATAAATGTAAAAATGTAAACAGGAAATGTAAATAATATATTCATTGTGGCTAGGATATAAATGGATGGATTTATTGACATGAACACAAGGTAAATAAAACAAATAACCTAACTATACGTGTGGTATAAAGTGGACATTTTTTGAGAGTCAGAAAGTTTTGCAAACCAGCCATTTCAGACATGCTGCAGGCAGAAATACTTGCAATTAACTGCAATGAGTATTTTTACATTTAATATATTTAAATGTGACTTTTTGAAATTTGCAAAAACTTGTATGATGCAAAACTTAATCACTTACTTACAAAGCATTTCATATATTTTATACAGAATGGAATACATGAATCAATAACTACATCACAAACTGTCATACAACACATGATAGATTTGAACACACACATCAGATTCAATGGACAGATAAATCTGTTGACATCACATCCAGTGGTGAAAGCCAAATAAGTCTATCTGCTTCTTTATCTAAAATGCTACTCCAGGAAAATCTCCCATGGGGTAGGAACAAATTGTCATGGAAAACATATGCCCCACCCATGGTATAAGCAGATAAACTAGTCTCACTTTCATTCCTTGAAATGCGATCTAAAAAAGTGAATTCCGAGTCTGAGGCTAAAAAACTTAAAAAAAAATTAAAATCAGCAGAAAATTTGGCAAGGGGTCCAGGGGCTGCTGAAGCTCCTGGCTTTTAAGCATATAAGATGACTTAGATTGTCTCAAAAACGGCCCTTGTGAGCGTCAAATCTGGAAAATTCTCATGCCTGATGTATTCAAACAAAACAAGCCGAGAATGAAAACAAGACTTGAGTCTGGAGACTGATCTCAAGTGTTTTATCCTCTGACCCTAGTTTCTGGTAGAATCACAACCAAATTGAAGACATCGGAGATACATAGACAGAAAAACAATCATAGATCTAAGAGCAAATCAACAAGAGGAATTAAAAATAGAAAATATCACACAAATCTCACATTTGAGTTTCAATAAATATAATCAAGTTCTCCAATCCTTAACATTCAACTAATCAGTATTTAACAGTAAAGACAGTAGGTGGGTACAACACATGCAATTGAAAACATTTAAAAAAAAACAATTTTGTGTACATTAGATGTATATTTTGTGTACATGTATATGTTGTGAACATTAGATTTTGTGTACAATGTATTTTGGTGAACATTGTATTTTGTGTACATTATTTGCATACATTGTATTTTGTGTACTAATGTACATGGTATTTTGTGTACAATATATTTGTGTACATTGTATTTTGTGTACAATATCGTTTGTGAACATGGTATTTTGTGTACATTATTTGTGTACATGGTATTTTGTGTACATTATTTGTGTTCATGGTATTTTGTGTACATGGTATTTTGTGTACATTATTTGTGTACATGGTATTCTGTGTACATTGTATTTTGTGTACATTATTTGTGTACATGGTATTTTGAGTACATTATTTGTGTTCATGGTATTTTGTGTACATGGTATTTTGTGTACATTATTTGTGTTCATGGTATTTTGTGTACATTGTATTTTGATTAAACTATGACAAATGCCATATGAGGTACACACCCCTTCATGATTACATTAGGTAAATAATACTGGACATGTGTAATAACCCAATTGTACATTATCTATGTGCATGCAATACACATGAACTGCACCATGACAAAACCTTTATTAGTGACAATGGTTATGACGTCACAAACTTAGCTCTTTGCCTGAAGATGTTTTGGAGGCTTATTTGTGATATATATATATTATATTGTAAATATTCAATTGGATTTAAAAAAACACAGAGAAAACATGGCAGGTACAGCAAAGATAACCTTAACAGTAACTGTAAATAAAGTTTTAAAACAATGGAATGAATTCTTTATCAAGGAACAGAAATGCTGAATTCTGAACAAATAATGCTGTTTATAAAGGAAAAATGGTATTTTTTAACAAATAATTGCACAACAGAAATCCATGTTAGTGATAACAATTCCACCTTTTTACCCATAGATAAAATTCAGAGAAAAAATTGAGACACTCTGACTAAAGTACATCATCTTCCTGAATATAATCTCATAATGTGTCGAGATACCACAATGATTTAGAGGGGGTGATTTTAACCAGATTGATTTTGGGTCAGTCTTGCATTATGTTTCATTAGTAAACATTTAAATTATGAAGCTGGTTTTCAATGTAACACACAAATTGATTTCATACATTGTATATCTGGGAATTGATAATAGAAATGTAAAAAAGATGATCACATACTTAAACACATTTTAATGTGTCGTTTTTGATAATGCCTAAATGTCCATTCATGAGAACATATATCACAACCCGATTGCCAAAAAGCAAGCAAAAAATTTACAGAAACACTAACAGTTGTCATGCTGTAAGATGCACCAAAGGCCAATTATAATACATATATGTTTCCTGCCACTCAATCCGTCTAATATTTTTACTCTGACCCAAACATTTTACAGCTATAGATTAACAGATATGGTGTTCTCTATCCGTTAAAGATATAGGTAAAAATACAGCGGCGAAAATTCCTATAGGCCGTGTAGGCTGTGGCCTACCCTTCTTCAAAACAAATTCCGCGGAACTATGCCCCCAAACACCCCTAACACTAAGCCAACACATCAATTTCAGCTAAGCTACACCCATGAAATATACATTCCGTATAGAAAATATAATTCCTATCAGCATGTTCAAGAAACAGATATTTTTTCCAGGCCTAATCAGATAAACAAAGTAAAGGAATAAAATTGTAAAAAAATGAAAGCAATATAGTAAATAGTTAATTATAAAACATGGTCAATGAGGTATCAATATGAAATGTATTATCAAATATGTAAAGAAAACAAATGCCAGACATGAATGATTTAAATAATTTTTATAAATACATGTATGAATTAAGTTATTATGGGACAGTGTGCACACATAGCATATATTTATCCATTTATCTTAACATTTTGGTCTTAATTTTTTCTTTTGGAATGTAGCGATATCACCATGATTCCTCACGATATAAGTGAGTATATAACGTACAGATTAAACTTCCGACAACAAAGAAACACACTTAAGATACATTTTGAAGTACACCATTAAAAGCTCGGACTTTAACAACACACAATGACTACAATATGCAATAATTTGAGAAATACATAAAAATAAATGAGATTACCAACTTTGGACCCTTGATAACATTGTGTCACTCAAGAAAAAAAGTTATACAATTTATAATGAATATATACTGATTGAACCTGAAAACAAGTCCTAGGCAAAGATTAAACAACATGACAATTTGCATGACATCAAGCTAGAATATAGGTCTTACGAGTATGAGCCTTTTGGATGATAAAACCCTGATTACCCGATACAACTCCAGCAAAATGTGTGAATAGAATGTGTACATAGAACTAAAATAGAAATTAAAAATAGTTTGTTCTTCTAATTTGTCCACTTTTCAAATAAATGAATATCAAAGTTAAGATTTCTTCAGATTATCACCCATTGCATAAAAAATGTGCTTATTTTGTAAAGGAGGAACAACTTTCAGAAGTGCATAAAATGAAACAAAATATCATCATTACGAAAAAATCATAAAACAAAATTCTGGGAGGTACTGAAATACCAACAACGGAAAGAAGCTTCTTAGAGGTGTAAAACTTCTGTAGTTAAGGATATAATGAATATGAATATCTCAAAATTGTTCGAAATAAAGCTGCATTTATACTATACTATAAAAATTTCAGTTGTATCCATGACAATCATCAATACTGATATATAATATCAAACCACTTTAAAGTATGCATATACTGTTTTCAAGCAAGAACTTCAGTTGATAAGGTGTTCTAACAGTAGCTACCCATGTATGTTAGACATCATACCTCATGGGTACAAAAAATAATGAAGCAAAAATGAATGAAAGTTACTGAAAAGTGGCCGAGTAATTTTTGGAAGAGACTATAGATATATGAACTACTTCCATTTTTTTACAAAATGCCTCTGAAAAAACTTAAAATTAAGTGGAAATTTTATTGGATTGAACAATTACTAAAGCGTAGTAATAATCGTCAAATTAGGTTGAGATGTTTCTCCATTCTATTCCTTTTCCATGATCCACAGCTGAAGAAATGCTTGAAAGCTACTTCGTTTCTAGTCACTGTCTTCTGAATCACTGCGTACATCACTTAGCTAAAATATCAAAAAAAGAGACAAAAATATTAAAGTATTTGTAAACACATAAGCTGCTCATGACAGCCAATCAAAATGAGTTCACAAACATGTGTGATACCATCATTACAGTCGGACCTCATTCATTTGAACTCATCGGGTCCGAAATTTTATTTCGAATAATACATGGTTTCGAAATACCCATTTCAATTTGACATGCCTAAGGAGATACATTGGGACCTGATATTAACTTCGGATGATGCCAAGTATTCGGATAGAAGTTAGTCAAATTAACCAAATCCGACTGTAAAGGAAAATAGCGTACTCACTGTTTTATAATATAGAAGCGACATTTACTAACCGTTAAGCATAGAAATTTCTCAAGTTTTGATATCCAAGAATGGTTTAAAGGACTGATCTAACTACGGCAGCATAAAAATAAAATGTCATTCAATATAAACATAGAAAGATAACAAGATAAATTAATTTCATACAACAAGATTTAAAGACATGAAGTTACAGGCACAAGAACCATTGTCTAGAAAGTAGTGATGGTGCGATTATCGAAAATAATCGAAAAAAAATCATAGCTGGTGGATCAATATTCTGAAAAAAAGATTCTAAGTCATGTTCACAAGTACAACAAGTAAATGGTTTATACCAAAGAAACAGGCTAGCATAGTCTCATACAAGACATGTATCAGTAATGAAAATTCATACCCCAGTTAGGGGTCAATTTAACAGAATTATGCAGATAAATAAGTCCAATGCAGACAATTCAATGAAATAATAGATTTGGAAAAAATCTAGTTACAGACGTTGTTTTTAAGTTGTCACAGTCGTTTTATTCAAATATCCATTGTCACGTGACATTCGTGAAGGCAGCTAAGGGAGACAAGCAATGTGACGAGTTTGCCATCGTTGACATTTAACTCAGAATAGTCAAATACACGAAAATTAATGAAATCTGCAAGTACCTGAGAAGTGAATACAAAGTTACTGAAACAGTTTTAGTGACTTTAGTTCCAGATCGACTGGGGCTAATAAAGGAGCTCTACTGGAAATCAATGGCCAATAAGGGGTTCCATGGGCGGTTCTATTAGAAGCAATTAGGGCTAATGAGGGAATCTGTTAGAAGTAACTAGGGGTAATGCAGGGTTCTTTTAGATGCTTTTAGAGTCAATGAGCGGTCCTACTAGAAGTATGTGGGGTCAAAGAGGGGTTCCATTAGAAGCAAATGGGGTCAATGTGGGGTACCACTATGGTATTTCTCAAATCAGAAGTGTTTAGTTTCTATTCTATATAACTCAAGTAATCATCTGGTACAACTGTACATGCACACCATACACAGGAAATTTAATTTGGCGTTGTGGAGTTGTACAAGGGATTTCTATCAAGTAAAAGGTGTTATCACTTAGATAAATCATTTCTCTTGCGGAATCATAAAAGTGATTTGCTCATTATTTACTGCATCACACACATTTGTTAGCCATGACTGTAATGATTCCGTTGTTTACTTTTCTATACTGTATTATAAGCATATCATGTGTGAAATGATAGTTTGTGTTTCAAGCTTTATTGACTGGAAAACAAGTAGAAAAAGGGCCATAACTCCGCCAAAATTGGTGGATTGTAACCGAAAACGATTTTCATTATCCTACACTTATGTGCCCAATATGAATTCAATTTATCCATCCTTTCAATAGTTATTGAGCAGAATCAACTGTTTAGTCGCAAAAGGGCAATACCTTAACTAAAAATCAGTGAATTGATATTGAAACTAGCTTACTAGTTCATAATGCAAGTATTACATGCAAAATTAACTGCAAGGTACTTATGATCATCTTGCTAATTTTAAACCTTGCAAATTATTCCAATTTAAAAGTTATACAACAATTCAATTGATTTACAGTAACTACTTTGTATTCACTATTAGTTTAACATTGATTGTGAAACAAGTTCACAAGTGACATTATTTACTCTCAATGGTTCCTGTTACTAACCAGTGATCGAACCTAACCCTAGCCTACTTCAGGGATTGAGAAATTCATTGTCCCACCTTACCTAAGGCAGGAGTATAACTTTCATATCCTCGGATCAGGAGTCAGACACTCTATTCTTTGACCAATATTCCTCTCTCAGAAAACATGTCGATTAGGAAACGTGTTAGGCTGTCTTTAACACGTTTGTTCTGACCTATCAAAAACATCACTTTAGATTTCTTACCAAAAATCCTTTTTTTCTAAAATTTGATGGCGATCACTACTGAACTATATCCACACACAAAAGATGACTCTGCTTCAAAAATGAGTGCCACATGCAACAAATGCACAACAACAATGAACTCCAATTTTTTAACAACATCCATGCAGATAAAAAAACAACACAGAAAGAAATATAGCCACTCAGACAAATGTAAAATCATGAAAGTACATTAAATACAACGAAAAAGAGTTTTTCCATAATAAAATTCAACAAGACGACTATAAATGGAGGCAGAAGCTCAGCTGCAAGTTACGTTACTTTAGGAACTTAAAACTTTCTCAGAAACTGTGCTTAACGCAAATTTTACTATTTTAGTGGAAGCAGATATATATCTCTTCATGTTTCGAAACAAACTAGCTGAATATTACTAAATTTTAAATAAAACATTAAGTAAAACAAAGTAATATCAACCTCCAATTTGTCTATTAAAAAATTCATCATAAGAAAACTGATATAAATTTTATTGTTTTTTGAAACCTAACAGCGACATCTTTACACCTATTATACCATTTAAAGCCTACATTCACACAAGCTGGAGTAACAGAACTCTCAGGACGTATTAGTCAAAAGATGCGGGTCACATCCAAAACTGCCCTTTAATATGAAAAATATTTGTAGAAATAAGTGAACCCTTTCAATTAGGGTATATCAATTGTAGGGATCCCATGATTTGACATTTTAAAAAAAAATATCATTTTGGGTAGTTTAGGAATAAATTCATCTATTCTATTTAAGGACCTGTAAAGAGTCAATGAAAACAACATGAGGTCACTTGGACTTGAACACTGATCTCAGGGAATCATGTTGACAAGCAATAACTAGCACATCAGTCCATTTGTCTAGAAGGTGTTGCACAAGTCACTCATTTAGAACGTCTAAAAATATATATAAGTATAAGTGTGTATTCGGCTATCTACAAAATATTTAGCAGCTGTTTAAATAACAACATCATAAACGAGGTGCAGTGTTTGCAAGTCACTGTAAAAGAACAGTTGTCAGTTAATTCGAATGAATGTGTAACAAACTGTACAGTGAACAAACAAAATTTCCAACTCAATACACCAATCTTATAATAACCAAATTGAAAACTGAGCCACCAAGAGCATGACCGAAGAGAACGATAAAGACGTTCTAAAACTACAGGAGATAAACGTAAAGTTCAAATAAGATACAATAAAAATATAGTTTACATGTTTGCACATTCTCAGACCTGTTTCTTCCATACAATACCTTGTCATGAAACACTTTTTGATATGCAATTCTCGCAATCATGTAAGTCCACATTATATGAAGGACCTGCAGCACTAACAGTAGGCCATTGAAGAGATAATAACACGGAAAGGCATCTAAGAATAGATACACCTCAACACTCGCCGAATATACAACTCTGCAAAAACAAAATGCATGTAAATGTTTAAATGTTAAAAACACTTTATTCTTAGTAACTAGAGTCTATACATGATTTACATATGTGGGTATGCAGTTACCTTATTGTGAGCTAGTTTTCGATAAACTATTCGAGCAATCATGTACGTCCACACAAGGTGAAGTATTTGCAGAACGATTAATAATCCGTTGAACAAATAATAGGCAATCCATGGAGTGACGTACTCGTAACTTTCAACGCTGGCGGAATAAAGCGCACTGTAAGGAATGGAAAGATAATCAATAAAATAATACGCCGGTAACATCGGGGATACTGAAGGCAACATGATATAAGTACACAACGAACACAAAGATAGTGAAAACAGACAACAGGTAAGCTTAATTACAAAAAACTGTCCATTAAAAATGATTTGGTAATGTTTTGATTTACTTAAATTTATCTTATCTACTAACACAAGAACAAGATTCAACGTACTGTATAATCATTAAAAAACAGTACCAGTATATTAAAAAAAGTATTTTCGTCTATTTAAACATTAATTCTCGCAGTTATATTACGAATAAATACAATCTAGTATTCAAAAGCAATTAACCAGCCAATACTTCTGTTAGCAGCCGACAAAAATACATAAATATTCCCACATGGTCACCAACCCTGATCAGTTAAAACAGTAAAAGCTGATACATATATCACTATTCACCACTATGCGGCATTAAGTTAAGCAGTAAATGGTACCCACACCTGAGTGCATAAGAATTACATAACTAGAACAATGATATAAAATTTGACATGCATCTAAATGATATGAATATGTCATCAGGGT
Source organism: Mactromeris polynyma (assembly GCA_032209605.1). Taxonomy (NCBI): domain Eukaryota; kingdom Metazoa; phylum Mollusca; class Bivalvia; order Venerida; family Mactridae; genus Mactromeris; species Mactromeris polynyma. The sequence continues at coordinate 102,314 of JASFXZ010000052.1, forward strand.
TAGAAGCAAGTACAACAACAGAACTTTACATGAATAAATGCAACATTTGTTTATTCACCAAGTATGATCCCAAATGATTATGATAACTACATGCTTGGTCACTATACACAGACTGAGGTAAGATATTTGAATTTAAAAGCTTTCATTGGTGTAAATTCAGCCAATCAGCTCGCAGGAAAGTGAATATCCCATCATGCTTCAAACTTCCTGGTAAGATTCTGTAAAGTGAAGAATACAGCAGTGTTTGTGTTATTAAAGTCTTTGGAATTATGGTATTAGAAAAGGATTAGCACAGGAAAAGAACCATTCACATAACAATGGGAGCATTGCCTCTACATGAACTAAACACCAGAATCAATCACACACTACAGACTGATTATACATTTTGCACACTGTATTTAGTATCATAATTCGTATTCACTTTACACCAAAACACATACAGTTCAGCGGGTGGCCGTTCATACAGGTTAGACTGTACATGTATTATTGATAAGGAAATTGATATTTTTGTGAAAAATTGAATTTTGATTTGGACAAACCTTTAACTAGCCAAAACATTTAAGAAACATGGACTCTGCACTGCTTGCCTATAATCAAGTATAACCTGCAATAAACTATAGCATGTATTGCATTGTCAAATGGACACAAAAGCATCTGGAGGGGTAAATGCCAAAACAAATATACAAACACTTGTTTCACTGTGTCCACTTTGCCTGCAATCAAGCCATCTAATCACATGATCCTAATGTTAAATACAATGTATACCATGTTTAAAACCAAAAATATTTAAATAATAGAAAGAAAAAATCTACACTGATCAAATGCTACTGTGTCCTTATTTTCATACAATGTGACACTCACAATGATTAAGAGACAGACCAAGTATCAGAATATCTCATGAAAATACATGTAATAAAACCTCACTTAAAGACCACATTGAAGTTAATACATGGGTCTCTCCTATCTTGGGGGAAAGTGCCTGTGCCCTTTGAAGGGCTATTTTTGTATGATAATAAGTTATTGAATAAAACTATGTAACTGTGTCAAACTGTCTACAATTTATTATTCAGCAAAAATATCTACGTTCATAAGGAACCTAATTTTTTATTTTCAGGGGGAATATTTGTCCTGACTGGGGGAAAAACATACTTTTACGAGGGGGGAATGGTGCCGAAAGTCGACACTAAGATTCTGAGATGGAGACCCCTGTTATACCACCTCATTAATAAGATCTCATTATCATGGACCAGATTTTCATTTTTCTTCCATATTAGGCTGAAAAGTCAGACCAACTCCAAACTAAGACCCAATTTTCTTCAAAACCAATGATGGTCTTATCACTGAGGTTTTACTGTATACAAGTTTTATATTGATACACAAAATGTGAAGAGCACATAATATGCAGAGAACAATAGTCAACTCCCAATCAAAACTGACATGCTATTGGATATCCCTGACATTTCATTAGCAATAAAGTAACCCCTGTCATTTTTGCATGTAGAAATAAATACCGCATTGGATAGTTAAGTACATGGGTAAATATGCAATATTAGACGAAATATTTGAATTGATGTATTACTAGTACATTGGTCAGATAGGGCAAGATACTGAGAAAACAATAACAGCATGCGTTTTTATCAATAGTACCTTCAGATAAGCACTCTTGAAAAATCCATGTACAGAGCCATCTCTCCCGAGCAAAACCATTTGGGAGACAAAAACTTGGCTGTTGCTAAGAGGCTGATGCTCTAGAGAGGTCAATAGGGTAGTAAATTCTAACTACAGAAACATTTAGACTGTTGTTGTAGAGAGGTTGTTACTTAAGACAGGGTCACTCTGGAGAGGTTACACTGTAGTCTAAACCTTAACAAAACGCTGCAATCTTGGCGATTATTAGTTTCTCATAAACATGTATCAAAAGTTCGGTACAAAAGTATCTAACTACTTCTTTAAAAGCACCTGGGGCCTTATTCACAAACATTTTAACACTCAGACTTAGACTTTCAATTCGTAAATGTTATATTTACCAGCCTTTTTGATTTCATTGAACCAAAATGCATGAAATTTTATCTGATTGTTGTTACCCACTCTACACTTTTGCCAAGTTTTATTAAAATCTTAACTGTTGTAAAAATGTAGGAGAAAATTGAACATTGAACATCTTAAAATCTACGTTTGAGTTTCAGTCTTAAAATGTCTGTGAATAAGGCCCCCCGAGTCAAAATAGCTTTGTGCCAAACCATTATATGCAATCTACAATCACACTTCACAGTCATGGTCGAAATCATTTTTATATTTAACAAATTGATTAGAATGACCATAAAAATACATACACTGCCCTCCAAAAGTTCCTTTACACTTTGACAATTCCCATTGCAATTAATGTATTTTCATATTTGTTTCACATGCAATAAATCGAAAATGCTTTTAACACAGCAATAATTTTCTGTAGAAGTATTTATAAATTTGTACTGAAACAAATTATATTATTTTCTGATCAGATCAATCAGTTACACACATACATTGGTTTTGGATGCTGGCAGATTGATGCTGTGGGATGAATAATTTTACTCCATGTTCATACATGTTTTATTTGAAATTCTGTAAGAAAAGGTAACGAAATTCCAAATATTCAAGTGTAAAGAAACTTTTGGATGGCTGTGTATGTGTATCACTGTGAACATTGTAATTCATTGAAGCAAATTTGTTTTAGACAAGAATCAGAGTTAATAAGGAAATTATATCAAGAATTCATACCATTACACCCAAAAGAAATTCAATAATTTTGGTATAATGTTGTAAGTAAAGAGATTCAGAAATACTTTCTCTGATTATTGTTTCCCAATCTAATCTAATCTGTCTAGAGAGCAAATTACATTTGAGAACAACCATAATGCACAATTAATCATTTGGCAATATTGAAATGTCCATAAATGCAAAAAAACACCAAGAACATTTTCAAAACAGTGCAAGTAAAAGGATTGTGAATAATGCCAAGCAATGCAAACAACCCAACCATGCATACTAAGCAGTTTATCAAGCAAAATGATGTACTCGATCATAAAAAATGCTTTTCAAAGATTCTCAATTAGAGTGCATCATGGGATAATATTAGTTCTACTAAAAAGTAAACTCTTAAATTAAGTTACACTGTTATCAATCATTCAATTTAGTCACTAGCGGTATTATAAGCATGAACTGGTCAAAAAGATAATAAAAGGGCAAAATTTATAAGCATCTTCATGTATTCAGTTAGTTTCATACCTTACAGATTAATTGTGATATTATTTTGATCATTTAACATCAGGAGACAACTAACAAGGATGTCTACTCAAAACCTGATGCTAGCCTAACAGGTATTTTGTGCAACTTAAAATGTATATGGATGTACAAACGCTTAAATAAATGGCACTAAGTATGACTAGATATTTATCATATCAAGACTCCAAAACTTCAATTTACAAAACTCTAAGGAAAAAGAATTCATACTTTCAATCATACATGCGGTATCTAGAGGAAACATACAAACTCGGCCCGCTAAACACAACAAACTTATTTAATACGCCACTTAACAGACCCAATAATTTCCCAAGATTTACAGAGATTAAGCTCATGTTTTATAAACGTGGGACTGGGCAAGCATGCATACATAGATCATTACTTACATAAAGGGATAATATACCAGTCTGGATAGAATCCACACAACTATGAATAAACCAAAGAATACTTCACAGGCTTTCTTGTGTCCACTGTATTTCATCATTTTAGCTGCCTACAGAATGGAAAACATCATTGATTGACACATTTCAAAGTTTTTATACAACTGGTAAATTAAAAATAAGTTTGTTTCAAATGGGTTTAACAACGTTTTCAACAATTTTTCAGTTATTTAGTGGGTTGATCTACCCAGTCTTATTGGAACTGATCAACAACCAGTACAGGTATTAATTTAAGGTTGGACATATGTCCATTTCCGCATACAACAAAAGTTTACAAGGATGTAAGCCTAAGACACTTACTGCCATTGGAAAATCCGCAGCATCGTGAGCAAACAGGACCAATGTTCCAATTCTGACAAAGTTTGTAGCCCAGGAAAAGTATACCAATATAATTGTAGCAACATGATGAACGATCATCTGGTTGAAATCCTGAAAAAAAATAATAACACACTTAATTTTTATCAATATTCAATATAAAGTTTTAAAAAAAATGCCAACCAGCCAGTACTATTTCACATAGTTTCAACAAAGCTGTTCTAAAGATACATCTTTATTTGATTCTGATTACAGTAAGCTACAACATATACCATTCAAAAGACTTAAACCCTCAAACAAGTCTACATTTAAGCCTGTCAAGATCGCAATGTTTCAGATCACTACGACAAAATGATAGATTCTCAACATACGAAATGGTGTGCCAACCCCAGTGCCTGTACACATTCTTTGGAAGACACTGCTTGGTCAATACTGTCCAAAATGTATTGTGAAACGTATTTCTTGACATTCTTCTGATAGATGTAGAGCAATTCCAAATTCTGATAATGCCCTGTACCATTTTTTCGCATACTATTTCCCATACTAGAGACAATTCCCCTCATGACTGATATTTCCGTCTTGACTATTTTCGTTTTTAGGTTCATTAAAAAATTTTTTTTAAATGATGGGTATTACTCTTTGATAACATAACTCTATGCATCAAAGAAACGTTAATAGTAGTAAATTGGGGTACATCCGTTTTCATGTTGAATAGAAGACATATTACATTAAAAAATCCTATTTTCATTCAAAATAATATGACCCCTTAAGTGGAGTTTGAGCCCTACGCGGTGAGGGCATTTTACCTAAAGTTCTCCCTTTCCTTCAAAACCATGTGAAATTTCATCACCCAAGGGACGCTTGTCCCCCGTAAGTAAAATTACAGCCCCAGATTACCTACATATTATAACAATGGAATAACAACATGTAATGATACTGTACCTTTCTTTTATGGTCGGTCATCATAGAGAACACAAGACACCAGTAGAATGAGAGTTCTAAAAGATAATACCAATACACATCTGTAGGGACGTGCTGAAATATAAATGTAACTGGTAAATAATTTACATCCACTTACTGATAATTTGCTTTCATGGATTTATCAATCTGAATTCAAAATAGTCCTTTAGTAAAATCATCATTGCTCAGGAGTTTAATGAAATGTTAAGACACATAAACAGCAAGGTTCATGTAGTGACATCTCAAGCTATTATGATGGAGGAAGGCCTGAGGTGCCTCTTCTATTTATAGCATTATTGTGGGCATATGCAGGCACCCAGGTAAAACCACTGACCTTCAGCAAGCAAATTGGATGGCTTCCTCACAAACAAATCCTATATTTTGAGTGGGATTCAAACCCCCTGCTGTTTGGGGAAGTGATTTAAAGTCAGTGACAATAATCCTCAACCACTGTGGCCCCCACTGATCAGGAATTAGGAAGCAATTTTAAAATTCTAAAAATGTGTTTACATGATTCTATGTATTACAATAGTTTGTGCAAAATGCAAATATAACGTCATACCCATTAAAACTTAATATAGTTAGCGATGTCATATTGGAAATAATGTATAATTAACTGAGTATAACTTTCATCAATTGAACTGAACTGAACTCAATTTATACTTGGATATTTTGTTCTATTCACAGAACAATGTTCATAAATACTCACCAATTTAGGCCATCCTTTCCAGCACAATTTTGTTTCCCAAAACCAAGGTTGCTGAAATCATTTATATATACTTGTAATTGATTTTGCACAACAAAAAATGAAAAATAAATAAATAATAAATACCAATAGAAATTATGTACTCAAATTTGTTTTCAATTACACACCAAAAGATACTGAAAGACATGTTAGGTAAAATATGCTTTGGCTTCAACAAACATTTATAAAATTATTCAGACTAAATAAAAAGTTTGGAAACCTCAAAAATGAAAACATTGTTTTTTTTCTTTAACAATCAATGAAAATCCTGAATTACCTAAAATATATAAAATAATACCATCATCATGGGCTTGAATGGAATGATTAAATGAAAGAAATGTTTATTTTCCCCTTCTCAGCAAAGGGAACAACAGAACAAAACTACTTACAGTCCATAAAATAACCAATCCATAAACAAAAATACCCAGATAAAAACTGAAGTGCCATCTGAAAAATAAACATACGATTGAGAGACAAAAGTTACCTTGTCCAAATTAAGTTAGAATATAATACTCAACAGAAGAAACAACATATCACCAGATTCTCAGTCAATGATTTAATTTCTAGATCAGGTACAAATTTTTTTTTTCAGAGGGGAGATATTTTTATTTTCCTGGTCAAAAGTATGTGTGGGTCGAGCCCCACTCCATACTTTTCAAAATAGGAGTTAGTATAAGACAAGATTGACAGTTAGTATTTCTATATATTTATCTAAGATTCAATCTGAGATATAAACCAGATACAAATTATTAGCCAACGCAAGATATTAACAAGATAAAATCTGACAGTAGCAACTTGATAATCAAGATTTATTTAAGGGGACATAACAAAGTATGTAAACAAACTTTTTTACATAATAAAAATTATGTGGATCTGAATGATCGACATTCTCGCTGAGAAGAATAGTTATTTTGCTGAATTCAACATATGTTGCAATAAATTAGACATTTATTTCCTAGATTTCTTTGGAGAAATTGGCCAGTTTCATACTTTCATGAGTGAGTCCTGAAATCATGAGAATTACAAAAACATATTTCATGGGAATATGATTGAAACATAACATCAAAATCTCAATTTCTACTACAACATAACTTGAGTACTTCAATTAATAATTAGGCTAAGAAGACTCATTTTGGTATCCTATCGAAGATGACACTCACCCACATTCTCTAAACTTTACAATATCACTAGACATAGTCTTCACTTTTCTGTCTCGCAGCCATCGTTCCACTTCTCGCACAGTCAAATCAGTTTGCTTTGCGACAGACTAAAACAACGAAATACTTTTATCAGATTCATATTTCGCCAGCTGAATAAGGACAAGGAGAAGTTCTATAAACCAGATGATTATTTGCAAAGGCATCTGCATTGCTCTAGTTAAGATCAAGATATCAGCATTTTTTAATGCATATATAAGTAACTCAAATACAATGCAAGTTTAATACAAGTGAAGAAACCATAAACTTTTACAGAATAAATTGTATATATTAAACAGTTTACTTTTACAAGGATTATAATAAACATCAGCTAAATTAGAACTGACTTGTTATTACCTCCAAGTTATTATTTGACGTTATTCCATTTTTCTCGAAATATTCCTCTAGCCATGGATTAGGCTTCACTGTTACATCTTTTTTCTTTTTAACCCCACACCAATATCCCAGAGGTGTCATCAAATATCTGAAATAAGAATTATACGCTGAACCACAAATAATATCTAGGACAATGTATCTGTAAGTTGAAACATTTTAATTTCTTTATAAATGAAAATCCTGTCCCTGTGCTGTCAGAACAAATTAACCTGTCAGGCCGTATCTTTTTTTGGTTTGGCGTAACCCTGTCTGACCCATTAAAATGGCCCCTACTCAGTATTGTTTTAGGGACATTAGTGGCATTTTTTTGCAGCATATTAATAGTTACACTGGTAATAATATGACCATAAAATAAATTAATTACTTACCTACCTACTCATCTAAATTTTGCTGGGTAAGGGTTTTATGCCAAACAAACTATTTTATAAGAATGGCCAGATTTCAACACTAATGCATGAATATAATTAATAATTGCTAATAAGCGCTGAACACTTAAAAGTCAATTTAGATTAATGATAACATGCTGACGTCTATTATGCTAGTTAGTAAAAATTCCAATGTCAGTTATTCATAACTTATTAGTGTACATGTATGTTTAGTTGGGTCGGTCTAAATACCCCAGGACACCCCAAGACAACCACAATATACCACAGGACTACCCCAGGACTCTTCTTAAAACAATTAAACGTTATTTTAAAACAATTGAATAATTATTTAGATATAATTGAGTAATAATTGGAAACCAGCAGTGGCAAATATTTACCTTTGTAAGGGAAGTAACTCTGAACTAGACTGTCACAATATATCCCAGGACTCTTCTTGAATGAAATGTGGTTTTAAAACAAGTGAAGTATTTCAAAACGTTATTTAGATATAACTGAGTAATAATGGGAAATCTGCAGTGGTTAATATCACGTCAATGAAGTAACTCAGAACAAGGCACCCTAGGTCTCACTGCCACAGTATAACCTAGGACTACCCCAGGACTCTTATTATTTGAATGAAACTTCAATATTTGCACAGAAATGCATCTTTATAAGCAATGTAAGATATTGTGATATTAACATTTAAATCTTAAAAGTAATTATCTTTATATGATACATCAAATGCTCCTAACACAACATTGTTAAACAGTTTAAAATGTACATTTATATCAATGGAAAAGAACCTAACTGACTACATAAGTTTTATTACATTTTGCCACGGACCTATATAGGTCCGTGATTTTGCATAATACTAGCATATTTACTCGTGTTTACTTCTTACAAAATATTTAAACAATGTAATAATATTAGCCACAACAGATTTCCCATTATATCTAAATAATGTTTTTAAATAATTAATAGTTTTAAAATCACATTTCATTTCATTTAGAAGAGTCCTGGGGTATATTGTGGCAGTCCTGGTGTGTCTTGGTCAGAGTTACTGCCCTTACGAAGTTGAAGGTAATATTAGCCACTGCAGATTTCCCATTATAACTACATTATATCTAAAATATACCTAAATAATGTTTTGAAATGATTCACTTGTGTTAAAATCACATCGTTCCATTAAGAAGATTCCTGGGGTATATTGTGGCAGTCCTGGGGTGTCCTAATGTATTTACACCGACCGTGTTTAGTTCCCTAATTATCATAATAATACTTGCTTTATTTACCCTTCAACACAGTATTTTGCTAACAACAACAATCAGCTCATTCATCAAAATTGCATTTACATGGGAGCAATCACATCTTTTATATGATAGCAAAAATAATTGGTTAATTCATCTATGTCACAGGACATGTTGACTGTGGCTAGGCCTATTGGGAATTATTTACATTAATAATGGTAGTTAGCATAATGCCACAAAGAAGTCCCTTGATCATAGTCTATATAATGTTGATTGTCAACTGTGATTGCAGGAGTGAATAGAACACGAGTCTGCGATCATTGTCCTGTAAATCGTAGCACAGTCACTGCCTTTCGTTTACTTTCGGTGCTTTCGGGTAAATTCTGTGACAGTTACTTGACTCGTTTGTATCTCTGTTGCTACGGGGTCGTTTGGCTTAATTCAACAAGATAAAAAACGAAGATATCATTACCATGAAATGTATAATTTTAAAATATTTAATACAAAAAATAACATCCCTAGCTGAAAGATTTGACATGAAACGGCGTCCAGTTCTTACCGTTCAAAAATGTATCGGAATGCAAGCAGAGCGAGGCCGACAGGTATGGACCACAGCATATCATAGCGCTGTGGTAAATATTCTTCACTCCCTGGTACATTTTCCAAGTCTTTCCAGGTCTTTCCCTTCGGAAACCAAAAATACTCGCTCCAGAATATATTCAGAATCGAGTCCATAATCAAACTGCACCGAAAAAACCGTTCCTACCCGATTTGAGCGAGTATTAAACGCCGATATCCTCCGGAAATCCCGGTATTCATTATAGTCTTGGTTATCTACCCTTATTTTATAGTAAAACAATAATAATAAATTATAAAAATGTATTTACACACTGAAACAACAAGTAAGGATAACAATTTGTTTGAACATGCTGGTAGACCATGATACATAACAAATAAGATTTCACAAACTACGTATGGCAACCCTGGTCTTCCATCATAATGATTCTGTAACAAACTATTTCAGAAATTATACCAAGGTACTGGTATTTAGGTCTTTGTATGCACTAACCAGTAATTAAGCCAAATTGTAACACAAGTTATACAAAATTTAAAAATAGAACGTACACAACCTGTCAGTTTTACCATCTTCTTGAACACATTCATGCACACTCTACCAAATTTAAATAATTTATGAGTGACAAAAAATCAGCATGTGTTTACACAGACATATAAACCATGTCCGTGCTATAAGGGACGAGATGCTATGGTTATAATATGATACAATACACTGGCGTAGCTACATTAGGCACAGTAGGTTCGGGCTTACATTTTTCATTCCGAAAATGAAAAAAATGCAACATCCAAAGCAATAAAAACTGAAGGGTGAGAAGGGTGAAGGCTATTTAAAAATTAACATTCTGGAGCATTGATTTTTTTAATTGATTCTTGAATCAACGAAATTGATAGTGGTAAAATAATTGGAACAATTTTCCAACATTTAAGGACTATGTCATTCACAAAATTCCACGATGTCTTCGATATGGGCGACTTTTTAGTCCAAATGTAAGAAAATGTCGAAGTTAAAGACTAATAATGTATAAATATTACATAATTATGGAATAATAAAAAGTACATTTTATAATGCTAATTTTCTGTGCAAGTTATCATAATTATCTGATACTTTTAACATGTGTTCGTGCAATAACTCACCATTTTAACCAATAAATGGTTAAATTTGAGCCAATCATTTTTTAAAAACATATTTCTTGTTCAATATTGGCATACTATATTTGCAAAAAAAACGTGTCTTCTTTGATATTTTTCTTATTCTGACCTCATGTTGAGAAATTTAAGATCCAGTTTCGAGTACTAGTCATAATTTATGCAAGTACATGTACATCGCTTATTTCAAAAGCTTACATTGCAAACTCACACACTTCAAGTCACATGACATCTCATGTTACTCTTATTTTAACTGACTAGAGAACTAGCTGATATAATGTGAACATCATGAGTAAAATTGACATCAGCCTTCTCAATTACAGATTTAGATGAAATTATGCGCCTCCTGTATTATGTCAATATCTACAATTTATAGGCCAACAAGTTAATCTGTACCTCATATCAGCAAGCTTTATTGAACGAAGCCCAGCAAATTATGTTGAGTGCAGTTTTACATCGTTCTTCAACAATATTTCCGTTATGAACAGCGGTCAGTTGACCTAACCAGTACTAATCCATGTTCCCCACATTAATCAGAGGTGGGGACCGATTACGATGACTGTATTATTTTCAGTCAAATTGCCACGGAACATACGTCTCACCCATGGCCTTACCTATATCCTCCAGATTGGCACTGAATGAGCTTACTGGGTGGTGTTATCTAACTAACAAAGTACAATTAACGAGGCTGAATGTTTTAGATGTTTTATTACATAATAATCGCACATGGTCCTGCATAATAAAATCTACAAAAATACATAAAATCACACAAGGAAACAAATATACACACTAACCTACAATTCACATTCATAAAATCTTGAATGCTTACCAACTTAGACCAGATAATCATGAACGAAGAAAATAAAGACAAAGTGCAACATTCTTATCATTAACACACAGTAACACGGCGCGATGGAGAGCACAACAGAAATGTGTGTTGAATCTAAATAGTGCACACATTATAACTTACTGGTTACACCTAACTGATGAGCAACTGAACACCTTCCAGTACGAGGGTTCAGTTCAAGACTATCAAAACCGCTGTATAAATACATAGGAATTACTAGTCTTGCATTGAACCCTCGAGTAGAGACTTTTTAAAATACATCAAGAATGGAAATCCTAAACATGAATTGTAACCTGATTCAATTTACTGAAAACCACAGTCACTGACATTTTGATAAAACCCAACTGTTTTATAGCTCTCCAAAAATCTTGGAGCATTCTGGTAAGAAATATTTGACATCAAAGTAATATACATTTAATGTTTAAACTAAACTATACAATACAGGCCAAAATATCTAATAAGACGCAACTCATGTACAAAAGTAAATTGGGAAATATAAATCGTAGAATGGTTAAAGAAATGTGAAGACAAATAAGATGGCAAGTCAAGAACATTCAAATTATTTGATCAATTGTGCAAGTACAAGTAACTGACACTGGATGATTCAGTTACCCTCTGAAATGTGTAATGCGCAACTAGCAAATCAATCACTGATAAAATGATTCCATGCAAATACATGATGTAAGTTACAGCTGTTAATCTGATGAAACAATGAAAGAATGTGTCAACAACAAAAGATGGAATTCCGTTGGAGGAGTCAGTCTGTTGATAATGATTTCACAATGATTTAAACGGGGTCACTACTTTCATTGTAACAGAATTACCACAATGCTGTATAAGACATATACAATGAATCCAACACAAATCCGTCAGAAAAACCGTACGAGTGTGCGTGTGTTTGAGTGTGACTAACAAATGAACACAAATATATTCTTCAAGTAAGAATTCTATCAGTTTTCCGAATCAGTAGAGTCAGACTCTTAGAATGTGTCACCATTTCACTCACTACGAAATTTGTTAAATGTCTTATATCAGAATGGTTTCATCAATACATGCCGCCCATTCCACCCATTCCGCCCATACCACCCATGCCTCCCATTCCGCCCATAGCGTCTGCCTTCTCATCTTTAGGCATCTCAGTCACCACACATTCAGCGGTGGATAACAGTGAGGCTACGCCTGCAGCATCAACCAATGCTGTCCTTATAACCTGAAAGTAAGACAACAAAAGTATGAAAATAAATGATCTCAACTATAATACCTTCACATGAATGCAGGAAGTTCAAGACTTTCAAAGCAGTAATATACTGAATACCATTATACACGATTGTCAAATGTTTTGCTTAAATTTGTGAATTAATTTCAAAACATATGCCAATTTTTCATAATACAAGTTGAAAATGGCAACCAACTAACAGACATATCCGAAAAAATTTGTTCACGGTCAAACAATTTAAAAATAAATATCGACTGATTTAACAAAATAAAGTATGCACATAATATATACTGTGATCCAACTAATTTTTTGTTATGAATAGCAATACAACCTTTTTTTACATGTTTTGTATGTAACCCCATTCTTAAAAGATCATGTGACACAATTTCAGAAATATATGTTCATTCAAGCAGTAGAGTTTGCAAAATCGAGCCAACCTTTACCACACTGAAGAAATACTTCCTCCTGCATTTATTGTAAAATACTGAATGTTTCAACGAGACCAAATGAAATTTGACCAGGCATGTTGACAGTCAGACACATGCAGCAAACTCTTCTAATATATACATCAAAATCAACTAAGTGAAAAGTATGTCAAGAAATAGTTCTATCACCTTAGTTGGATCAAGGATTCCACGTTTCATCAAGTCGGTCATTTCACCTTCCAATGCATCGTATCCCATGTTGCCTCCAGCGCTGATTATTTTCTCCACAATAACGCTTGGTTCAATACCCGTATTTGCCACGATTGTCTGCGCAGGTACACGTAATGCCCTACGGATGATTTCTACACCTGTAGAAAATGATGCACAAAATGATTAATATTAAGCTTTAAAATGGGAGATAAATAGGTCTGATGACCACAACTGTGTATCACATTTCCCTCAAATAATAGGCATTAAACAAGTATGACTTATGTACTTTAGTATGATAACCAAATGGGTGATATAACGTTTCTGAAACCATGTTAAAATAATTTTGAAGCAACATCTATTTTTTAAAGACAATATTGGGAATATTAAAAGAAATTACTACAAGACAGCAACTGAAGAAAAGTAGATGTGCTAGTATAAGCATGTTGATAATAGGTTCCAAAGCCCACATACTCAAAGTTGGTTTCATGTTCGACGGAACGGGCACTCACACTTCCAAAGAAACTAAGCCGATTGTGTAATGTAAAATTTAACTTGGTTGCAAAGCTGAACAGCATCAGAAAAACCCGAGGTAGGTTAACACACAAATGACCAATTCCAAACACAGGCAACAACAATTTTTCTTTGTTTGTTTGTAACAGGTGAGCTTTAGATGACTGATTAGCTAAACCTGGTTAACTCATCATGCTTACCTGTTTTCTGGTCTTCATTAGTTGTCTTTACACTATCAAGGGAAGGTAAACATCTAAGTAAGGCGCAACCACCACCAGGAACAATGCCTTCTTCTACTGCTGCCTTTGTAGCATTGAGTGCATCATTAACACGATCTTTCTTCTCATTCACTTCAACTTCACTGGTACCACCAACCTGATAGGCAAATGAAAATATTTACATTATTTTTGAATGCAAGAATCTAAGATAAATCAATCATGCCGTCACCAATGGATCACACAGACTAATCATTCAGTATCATTTTAAGCCATTTTGTACATCCGAATCTCTACACTTAAGACTTCTCAGCATAGTAATCATTGAATGCCGAGTATCGAGGACAGAACAGTGAGCAAAACTGATAAATTCTAAGCCCTAAATAATCCAAAAATAATTAATTATATAATATGATATAATAATAAAGTGTAGATTCAGGATTAAGGCAGTTTTACAAAGGGTTTCGTATGAGACCAACTTTATGAAATCACCAATATTTTATCATAGCGAGTTGGCATAGGCAAGATTGTACATCTTCAATTTACAGCAATAAATAGGTATCACTTTCATTTCATAGTATAAACATTGTAATGTCTTATTCTGGGATAAACTACCGAAGTAAATGTATTCACCTTAAGTACAGCAATGCCATTGGATAATTTTGCCAATCTTTCATTCATTTTTTCCTTCTCATATTCGGATGTTGACTGCTCAATATCATCTCTAATCTGATTGACTCTCTTCTCTACATCAGCGGCCTCACCTCTGCCCTGTAAATTATAACAACCAATCATAAACAAACAGTTCAACAAAACCTTTAAAGCAATATCCTTACAAGGCATACAATAAAACCTCAAAAATAAGACCACCCTTAGAACCCTTGAAAACTGGTCTTATTGAGTTGGTCCTTATATTGAGGTAGAATAAAGAGCAAAACAGTGAAAAAGGACTTGAGTATTGTGTATTAATTTTGAGGCGGTCCTAATATTGAGGTGGTCTTTGGGCGATTTTTAACTGTATTTACAAATAATTTTCATTATGGAATTTGATTCTTAAACTTTATAACAAATATCTTGATCCAGCGTTACTCTGTTAAGGAATGAATGGTAAGGTATGTCATTAATATTGTGCTGTAAATAGCATGTATTTTTCTCTAATATTTAGAGATTCACTCTTAGAATTATTACCAATTCTGAAATATAGCAAGACCGTCATTTGAGAGTCCTGTTGCAATAAGTAGAGAAAATTAACCGAATTATAGTAAGCAAGCTAGTCCATTCAGGAAATATTAGCAATAATAAAACACTCCCGAATAAAACTATTTACAGTAATAAATAACAAGTACATCCTTCATGTACATACTTTTATAACTAGAAAGTTCTGTTTATTGTAACAAATTGATCAGTAAACTCACTTTCATCATTAAGGTATCATCTTTGGTGACAGTCACTTCACCCACACCACCAAAATCATGCATCTGAATATCCTCCAATTTATACATATCTGCCTCATCACCAAACACTACACCACCGGTAGCAGCAGCCATATCACGTAGAGTGTTCTTTCTGTTATCACCGAATCCTGGTGCTTTCACTGCTACAACTTGTAAACCAACCTTGAGTCTGAAAAGAAAACACAGATTGTTTCATATTGATAGACCAAAATAAATAAGATGAGTAGTAAATGCCACATTGTACAGGCAATCTGAGAGGCTGAGAACACAAGGAGGCATGATACAACATACAAGAAAACAACTACATGATGGTTGAAGCGTTTGCTACTTTGTGCACTAACCTGTTAAACATATCAGTCTAGTCAGGTAGTCAGATGCAGTAATGTAACCATGTAATCTGATGTTTACATCAAAGTTTGTATAGAATGTTTTATTGGCAAAACACAAAGCATCATTTAGATTCATTCCATACAAAGAAGGACTTTAGAAGAACTTAAATGTTGATAAGATAATCAAATTCCATTAGAATAGGTTCAAAGGCGATGTTTAAAAAGCAATTGAATGAACCAAACTCGAACAGTGAGTGATTACACTAGTTCATCTCTGGCACTACACGCGTAAGTGAGCTAAAAATTCAAAACAGAAATCAGCAGGCAATGTTTTAGACTATACCTGTTCAGTACAAGTGTACTCAATGCTTCACTATCGACATCTTCAGCAATGATAACAAGTGGTTTTCTAGCTTGGTTGGCCAACTCTAATGCTGGTATAATGGACTGAATGCTGGAGATCTTCTTCTCACTCAACAGAACCAAAGCATCTTGAAACTCACTTTTTGCTCCTATTTAAGAAAACAGTTAGTTAAATCCAGAATGAACAACGTTGAATTATTACATGATTTTATCGAAATCTTAATCTAACTATTCAAATTTTGTATTGCAACTTCTTTTATACATGTACATGTAGTAACAATCAGACAAAGCATAAAAAGGACTTCATTAAAGGGAATGAGTTATTTTAATGGAATCTTATTTTATATCAATCGTGATACTAGTATACAACTTACATCAATCACTTTCAATGACCACTGCCTAGCTAAATTAACCAGAGCTAACATTAAGTTTAAGAACAGTGAAGTTTCAGTTCAACTTCACCCTAAGTGGTCAATTTGTGCACAACTCAAGATCAGAAATCTGGTGCTCAGCCCTTTGAACCGGGATACCTTAAATTATTTCATAGAGCAGCCCAATAAAGCTTGAACACAAAATTAATGCTATATGATCCTAAGGCGGATCTTTCTGTACAATGCCAAGGGTGTCAATAAGAGCTGGTAAAATTACCCAGTAACTTAAGCATCATCACCTGGCTACTTATCTTTTTTATGTACATCCGACTTTAAATAAAAATTTGTATCTTTTCTTGTATGAATGATCATAAATAAGGGATTACCCCCTCCCCCAGATCCCCTCCTACTATTGGTAGACACTATTAGTGACACCCTTGCAATGCCATTAACCAATAATTTGCGCTTAGAAACAAAAGACAACAGACATACTGGAAACAAGTTATAAGACAGACAAAGAACAAGCGCAATAAAAGTAAGTACATCGATACCTTTTGATGAGTTGATGAAGTATGGTGAAATATATCCTCTGTCGAATTGCATTCCTTCAATAGTTTCCAGTTCATCTTTCAATGTTTTACCGTCCTGAAATAATAGCAAAACATTTCCCTAATCTGATATGGCTAAAGAGAGAATAGTAATAGTCGCTAAATATCTTACCGTTTTCAAATAACCAAGTAGCTAAAAATAGCAAAGAGCTTAAATTATCACAAGATGTAGCATACATTCTGTATCCCATGTACTGATGTAATGACGACCATATCAGTGTCATTTGAACAACCTTTTTTGGGGTTGTCTCAATGGAGCAGAGGGTATGGTCACAGTTACATCAGTGCTAGCTGCCTATGTCGTGGGAGTCATGAATTCGAACACCTCCGGACTCACTAAGAAACTTCCATCTTCAATTACATTTATCACATAGAGGATAAAATACACTTCTTGCATTGGGCCAATAATATTTTTGTAAATTATTGAATGTAATATTAAGGCCACATTTTAAAAAAGATTACGGTGATTTTAAACAGCAGTATCTTTGAAGGAAACTAATGATTTATATAAGACAGTACCTTGACAGTGATAACACCATCCCTTCCTACTATTTTCATAGCATCAGAGATAAGATCACCCACTGATTTATCACCATTAGCTGAAATGGTGGCTACCTGTGAAGAATATAAATATATCATAATAAAAGCATATCTGGCAGTGACACATCAATATTACATAAAAATGTTTACAATTTAAAAAATATACAGTGAATCTTATCAGTAATGATATCTGCCATTGGGATCATGCTGCATTTCGTGTAGAACTCATATCCTTATGATCAAGGTAAAACACCCACAATTCAGTGTATATTTAATTTACTTGCATGTGAAGGCAACGAATCTATCAAAACTACATGTAATATTTTCATGAACATAACTGTTAATCACTAGCAGAAACATGCTGGTTCCAAATGCTGTAAACACAGATTGATCTACATAACGAATCATGTGCATGCATATTGTACATGTATAATACACAGATGATATAATATGCAAATACATACCTGGGCAATTTCTTCTGGTGTTGTGACGGGCTTAGACATTTTCTTCAATTCTTCAACCACAGTGTCAACAGCCAACATCACACCTAAACAAATATTACACATTTTAATTACTGCCTAAGTACATTGAAACAACTGTTTATGCAAAAAAATAAAAACAAAGAAATTTTAAAATACTTGATTAATAGGAATGGTTATATAACAAACAGGGTAAACACATAAAATAAGAACATTTTTGTATCATCATTTGTTGTCAACATTAAGTTTCTTGGAAATTGCAATTCATTTGATACATAAATAAAACTCAAGAGCAGTGCAATTTGTGATCGACTCTCCTTGGCAATTGTCAAATACTGTAAATGTACAAAGTAATTCAGACTACACAAGAATAAACAGGCTTCTTCTTTATGCAAATCTTAATCTAGCTTAAAAATGCCATAAATAATAATAGCCGTGAAATTGACAGAATTATGAGAAATCCTAAACACCCTATTTGCAAACATTTCTGGTTGAACATTTCTAGACATTCAGGTAGCCCCGAGAGAACTCTAACTGTATCATACCCTTTCTAATTTCAACTGGGTTGGCTCCCTTGCTGATAGAATCAAATCCTTCCTTAGCAATAGCACGAGCAAGTACAGTAGCAGATGTAGTTCCATCACCAGCTTCATCGTTTGTGTTGTTAGCAACATCTTGTACCAGCTTAGCTCCAATGTTCATGTATTTATCTTTGAGATCAATGCCCTTGGCAACAGTAACACCATCCTTTGTTATCTTTGGACTGCCCCAACTTTGTTCCAGAATCACATTTCTACCCTAAAACACCAATGAAGCAAGAATATTAAGGGTTGTTCACAAAACAAAATATACTCTCCACAATAGTTGATCAGAGACAAATGCATAGTCAAGACTTAAGTACTGACCAAGCAATGGAAAGTGATATACAATGTATACATAATTATGAATATATATAGCTATTTATGATGTCTTCATCAAAAGATTCAATCTATGTGGCCTAAGAAATGGAAAACATCTACATACAACGGAACAATACACTAAGAATTATGCTAGCTGTAGAGCAAATGGTAATGAAGTTATTGATCAAAAACTGCTTTTCAGACATGTGACCTTGAACCCCTAAATAAGATGACCATCTAATAATGCATCACAGACAACAACCCTATGAAGCATGACTGTTGTAGGCTCAATGGATCTTTAGTTATTGATTTGAAAACATTTTGCAGTCCCAAAGTCAAAGTTTACTTACACCTCACCCAAAAACCGCGAGGGGTCATCTGCTGACAATGTACTATCATCGTATGAAGTTAGATTACCATCCAAGCATTCTTCAGTTACTGATCAAAAAACATTTTCAGTATCAATGACACTGTGACCTTAACTGTGACCTTTACCTTGCTACAACAATGTAGGCTTCAAATGATTATCAGAAACAGTTCTGAAGAGAATGCAGCATTTGATTATATGAATTCAGAATACATTCTCACTGGTTATACTCTACTTCTACTTCTATTTTTTAAAATTGAACAAGTCCATACTTTTGGTCCCATGGTAACAGCTACAGCATCAGCTAGTATATCGACTCCCTGGATCATCAAAGCCCTTGCCTCTGAGCCGAACTTTATGTCTTTGGCATAGCTTCTGGCAAGTGATGGTGTAAACTTCTTGCCCACAGCACTACGGATGAGTGGAGAAAGTCTGTACATTCTGAAACAAAGAAATATGTATGATGCAATAGGATATGGTAACCCAGTTGCTTGTTACAAATTACATTGAACCCATGCCATTTATATATTACTTGCTCGTTCACTTTAAAGGCAAGATTAATTCTTATAAGGAAATATAAAAAGGGTCAACACTTGCATCTTCAATACGCACATGGAACCATGGTTGACATCTAGGCTAAATATTAGACCATGACCCATTATGTAAATAATATGAGATAAGATATATAACTACAATTATGTAAGACAAAGAAACTTCATATTTCTTAACGAGATTAATACAATATTGTTCATTTAAATTAGCAACAAATATATCATTCACACAAAACCATTGTAGCTCTAACCATTGCAATACATAATACAGTATTTGCATTGCACATGGATGCAAAACACGTGTTCGAATGTCAACTGCATAAATACAATTGTTTTAAAATAATTTAGCAATAATCGACAAGTTAAAATAAGCAGTGATTTACAAAAATACTTACTTGATCTTGTTAAGTTAATTTAACACTTGAATGTCGTCTATTTCAAGGGTTGTTGCTTTTTACGCCGGTTACTTTTGCTCAGATGTTGTGAGCTAGCTCTTCAGTTAGGAGACTTCAGTGTAGGTGACATTGACCTCGTAACCTTGTCGACGCAAGCATAAGTAAAATATGCTAAACTCTTGATTGATATTTTCAATCAACAAAAAGCTAGGCTATTAAAAATGGTTTAAATTGTACGAAAGTACAAATGCATATAAATTCAATTGTTCGGGATTCCTGACATTCTGTTGATTTTATAATCACTGTTCTGATGCAACGAAATGTTATAAATATCCATAAAATACTTGTAGGGCACCATACTTGGGAGAAGCCAGTTAATGAAAGAATCTGATATATATTTGATATATTTTCGGCTTATTTTATCACTAAAATAAATTTTAATTTATACATTCTAATTTATATGTTTATTTATCAATTACATTGTTACATTTGCAAGTGTCTGAATGACAATTTATATTTAAACTTATATAACAGTAAATAAAGAAAATAGTTTGTCCCTCGTTCAAGGTCATAAAGCCGGTTAAACAGCACATGTGTTCAGTCTAGAAAATTCTAACTGTAGTTGCAGATAAACAAATTGACAAGATGGTACGTATGCCTTATTTTTTTCGCTGTGTTTCGAAAATTGACACCGATTTTGCCATGACATTTCAATAAGACTGTTATATTTCTTTATTTTATTGATTGTTCTATAAATTTATGCGTTTGACATGCATTCGTTCTGTGAACTTTCGTAACAATTTATAAACATCAGGAAAATTGTATTTTGCCATGACATTTAAGACGGCTATATGTCTTCATTTTATTAATTATGGTATAATTAGATTTGGCATGCATTCGTTCCAAGAAATTGGGTAACAATTTTATAACGTGCAGGTAAACCGTATTGAGAGACTTATATGCACGTGTTGAAGATTAGAATGTACTGTACTGCAGATTGAAATTTCATTGAGTAAATTGGGATGTCAGTTAGCCATTTATGATTGACATATTCGTCTGCTTAATAAATTTGATTCCAGTGATGAACACTAAATTTTATCTTTCAGGCCAGAGCATTTAAGAAGTTTTTACCTATGTTTGATCGTGTTTTGGTGGAGAGGTTTGCTCCAGAATTGAAAACTAAATCTGGTTTAATGATACCAGAAAAAGCTCAGGGGAAAGTGTTGGAAGCCACGGTTGTTGCTGTTGGTGAAGGTGCCAGAAAGGTAGAATAATTATTACATTATTGTATCTAAAATCATAGCATTGTTTGCTTTTTGAAATTATATTCAAAATTTTATCTGGCAGAAATTATTTTGAGACAATGTCTTACAAATGGTGTCTTCGCTTTTAACTGCACATTATGTATATGTGCTAAAATATGCCTGGAAAAGGTTGCTGCTCTGTGTAAAGGACTTAAGTGTTTGATAATTTGCAAGACCCAAAAGAGGATGTCCTCTTGTCTTCTGCAAATTTATTTGACACTATCAATTCTAACAGTCCTCGCCCTATTTAGACTGATTACTGCATCTCAGTTTTACTTGAGCCTATAGTTATTGGAAATTGTAAGATAATTGCATTTTGTCAACAGACAACCACTGTTGCGTTGTTGGTCAGTAGATCAAAGGCCAAGGTTACAGTGACCTCAACAACTGAAATTTTATCTTCCCACTTGCCTTCATCTGGCTGTAATAGGAGGTACATGTACATTTGTTTTAAAACCACCTTGTTGGTTATGAATATGACAAACTAGTATATTAAGGTTGATCATCTGTTTTAGTCTGATAATGATGTAGTAAATGGTTGTATTGTAGGAGGGCAAAGTAACGCCAGTTTCAGTAAAAGTTGGTGATAAAGTATTATTACCAGAATATGGTGGAACCAAAGTTCATATAGAAGATCAGGTATGTATCAGACAAATGTTTTTATGTTTGTGATATCACTAATTTACGACTGATCATTGGCAGGGTTACTTCCTGGAGTTATAGGTATGACAGAATTGGATTGTGCTCTGTATATACCTCAGTTTGTTCTGTTTCTACAACATGGTACACATTATCTAAATCTGGAGCATTTCTGTTGCAGTATCTATGATTAACATGTCTGCTAGTGTTTCATTTCATGTGCAAGACATAACTTTTTATACATTAAGCCATCCGTAAAAAAATTGTGTTTGTTTAGAGTTATGTGACTGACTCATGAAAAATGCCGCAACTCAACTTTTTGGTTTCATCAATGAAAATAATTTTTGTTCAGGATTATAGCCATTACAGTGCTAAACTAAAAAAAAACTGGGTCACACTTCTGCAAACAAAAACAAATTCAAGGATGACATTGGTAAAATTTCAAAGCCTTTCCTGTTCATTTAAAGTCATGAAGTATTTGGTACACGGCTGTATTAATAAATACTGTGGTACTTTGTGGTGAAATTCACGAAAAATTAAGAACCTTGCAGGGATGAAATTGATCGGTGATTGTCTCCCTTGCTCAATAAATTGAGTTACTCCCCTTGCTTTGATATTTCCACTGTTAACTTAGATAAAAGAAAGTTTGTTTTCTTCTTTTCAGGAATACTTTTTATTTAGAGACGCAGATATTCTTGGAAAATATGAATCTTGAAGAATCCATCCATAAGTGCATTTTGGACATTATTCGGATTAGTCGATGGATAAAACAAAGTTTCAATGGACCAGTAGTTTGTGAAAGTCTATCACACAAGTGACTAATGACTATGTGTTCATTTAAGGTCTTACTGAAACATCTGTCTGTGACAGTTTTTACCAACATTTATTCATAAAAGTTCATTTGTGCACAAAAAATGATCAAAGAGACCCATTTATAATTTTTTAGATTTTGGAATTTTCAGAGATAAAAGAATTTGTTAGTGATTGAGATTTTAACTATAATCATGAACTTGGTGAATAAATCGAAATTGATGTTATCAACCCCGTGTTTTGTATGAAGCATTTTGTATTATCATATTTCCAATCCACTCTCTAGAGATCATTGTGTAAGTTGTGTATCATTTTAGTTTGTATGTTTTAATAATTTTGTGTAGCGAAGATTTAACATTATTTTACATTGTTTTGAAAATGATTTCATAAATAAATATGAATAATTTAACAGTTTGTGTTTAATTTGTGGTACATAGTTATGTTTATAATCTAGACGTCTGATAAATAGTGCAGGGTTTTCCCTAGGCTTTTACAGCTAGGGGTCCATGGACCCTTGTTTTTGACAAATTGGTGGTCCATGGTAAATTTGCCGGGTCCCAGATATGTAGATTATACTTGACAAAAGTTAATTTTAGGGGTCCCAGGGATGCGCAGGAAGTTGTAAATGGGAGTCCCTAGAAAGAAAAGGGAGTCGGGGACAGTCGGTCTTAGCAAGCTTCTCTAAAAAGGACGCAAGTTTACTAAAGGAAGAGCTTATTCACAAAGAGATGAAGTCCGGAATTGACTAGAAATGGGTTTTTACCAGCTTTTAAGTACTTGGCACACTTCAACACATACATTGCATTTGTCAGACGTGCTGGCACCACAGAAGCAAAATAAAACTGCTTCTGAAGTTTTGATGTTTGCCATTTCTAATTGTATAAATGAATACCATGTAAATCCATAGTACATGTAGTATTGGACACTAATCGTCACATATGCCAGTAATCAGAATTAGATAAAAGATAACACCACTGTATACACAATTGGATGATCATAGAAATAACACACATTTGCAGTTCATCTTATATGAAGGAAGAGCTTGTATCAGATGGTGCAATAAGTATAACAAGGGAAGTAACCTTACCAGTACTATCATATAGAAGAGAGAGAGAGCTACAGGGAACGCCACATACACAAGACGGTGCCTCCCCACGCAGACCTCCGGGGAAACAACAATCCAAGAGTTATCTCCCTTCCCAAATTGTTAAAAATGGTGAATACCAACATAGATATGTGTATCACAGGGCCTAACTACGTATAAGCATATAATGTTTCATATTGAAATACCATAATGAGTGCACAACGATGAATCGGTCATATTGTATTTAATGGAAAACATGATGTCAGACATTCTAATCACGTGCGTTCAAATCGAAAATATTCACTTCGTTCACGATTTAAACACAAATAATATTAAACACGGTCGTCATGACGTCACATACACAATATGACGACGCCACATGTCTATGACTGATGCCAAACATAATGAATTTGTTCACACTTTAAACGCCACAAAGCTTAGCAAGACGACGTCATGACGTAAAACACAAAATATGACAACGTCACATGACGTTACGTCGGACGTTAGATGCATAGTTACCGCATTAGAGCACGACGAAATTCACGACAAAAAAACTGCACTCGTAATTTTCCATTATTACAAGTTAAATAAGGATGGATAAACTGAGATATTTGTTCAACAGGTAATACAATTTGTACTTCGATTATTATAAACTATTTAATTCAAAGTTCGACATTTCTAATTCATTATTTTTTTGAAAATTACAGGTTTTTTTCTGAGGATCATATTGCACGAACAGTGCATGCTTTATGTTTATCGTCTGTGGCATTCAGTTTGTGAATAGTGTTTTATGGCATGTAGGCTATCATAAAATGACGCAGATCTCATTATGAAATAATGATTACTACAATATATTTATTATATGAACAGTCGTATAGATCTGTAGTAATATATGCCACTTCCAACTGTCTCTCTGTTGGGCTAACTCTTTAGCGACGTGGTAGAGTGTTCCTTTTGGGTGCGAGAGGTCCCGGGTTCAATTCCATGTGGGGGTCATTGTTTTTCCTCTAGGATTTGCCATAGATCTCTATGTATTAATACGTATCGGACAAACATATTTTTCAGAATTTCGAGAAAGGAAGATACTTACTTCACTGAAGTAACAGTTCTGAATCCCGATGCTTTTCGTGCTTTCAACAAAAGTAACGGTAAGTGTAAGAAAAGAGTCCATTCATGCATTTTGTATCCCCTTTATAAACATTTCACTTGACCAGTCCTTGGTTTAGAATGTTAAAGAAATTTACGTCTCTTGTTTAACGCTCTCGATGTTTCTTACCACTTCTAATAATGATAATAATAATAATAATATTTACTAACCAGTATTCTGGCCAAATACGGTGGTTGTGAAGTTCACCGTGTTCAACTTCGACCAAGGCAGGATTCGGACTCACAACCCACGGATCAGGAGTCAGGCGATCTAACCCTCGAGCAATATATCTCCCATATCCACAGTTTAATATAAAAATGATAAAAAAAACACGTTCAGAGTAAGGTGACATTTTAATTTGAGCGTTTTTGACACTCGTGCAAAGGTACAGCAACAGTTTTTTACCCGTTACCTCAACAATATGGCTGTTGCCGGATATTACCGATTCACAGAGATGAACTTAATGCTTTTATTCTAATTTCTGATAGTTTGAAGTCTGTGTCAGTATTTCTCTGCGTTGAAATATGATAAAGTATATACAGTCGGACCTCGTTCATTCGAATTCATTGGGTCCGACATTTTATTTCGAAGTATACATGGTTTCGAATGGCCCATTTCAAATTGATGTGCGTAAGAAGATTCATCGGGACCTGATATTTATTTCGGATGATACCAAGTATTCAGATAGAAGGTTGTCGAATAAACGAGGTCCTACTGTATATACTTTTATATTGCAGTCACAATTCTCATTTAGAGAAATATATTTTTCAGATTTTGTTGAATTTACTGACATGAGATGTCGAAACAGCTCTACAATCAAACCATCAACGAAGAAAGCCCCCACTTCACCAGCATTTTGGGACTATCGAGTTTCACCCTTGCAAGAACTGAGGAACAAACAACCAGTTTATACACAGAAAGATTTGGATAGAATTGCCGAGATGTTTCTGGTGTCGTTCACACATTGTAGAAGTGAGTGTTTTTACATACAGTCGGACCTCGTTTATTCGACAACATTCAATCCGAATACTTGGTATCATCCGAAATAAATATCAGGTCCCGATAAATCTTCTTATGTATGTCTAATTGTAATAAAATTCGGACGCGATGAATTCGATTGAACGAGGTACGACTGTACTTTCTTTACCATATTACCATACCAAGTTCTTTTGCTCTCTCACTTTCCGAACCGATCTACGTAAATGATTTTCAGCGTTTTTTGAATTACAATACTCGTAGTGGACTCACAGACCCGTAGCTTCGAGCTGAGGCAAACAGAGACATTAGTCTTTTTCGAAATGTCTTTAACGTATATAACATTATATAAAATGTAAATACGAATAATTGAAAAATATTCTTCATTTACATTTCAGGCGAAGAAGAATTACCAAGTTACCAGACAAAAATGTGTCAGAAGAAAGCAAAAAGAGGAAGAAAGTTCTTCCAACAAATACTCAAACTTATTTTATAAATTTGCAAAAATAAAAAAGGAATTTTCTTTTGCTTTTATTCGAGTGTTATATTTTTTATTCTTTTACAATAAAGGGGTTTATTTAAGTTTTGTCATGAACAGTACTGATTCAGGATAACCAAACACATGGAGCATTTCTTCTTAAAACTGAAATCTTCTCATGATCAGATATATTCATTACTACACGTATTCAGCATTAGATTATGTAAAATTTCATGACAACAAAGAAATCACACCACAATAGAATTTCATTCACAATGCTATGACTTTTATTTGCGCAGTATTGTGAAAATATCCGAGTTCGTGAGCTAGAACCCCGATGCTGATTAGATAAACTCACATTAGTATTAAGGACTCATCACTCAGATCATGCCCAGCCATGCCATAAACAGCATTATCCCTTTTTCGGATTTTACGCTGTTTCTCGATAGTTGTTTTAGTTGCATACAGTGGTCAGTTGTTCTAATCCGATCTAAATTGTTCCTACGCCAGTCACTGATAACTGCACCGCATAAATCAGAGTTCAGAGGTGGAGGACAAATGACTTTAGATGCATTATCTTCTGTCATATCATCATGGAAGAACATACACCTTGTCCGGTTTTCAAATCTAGATTAGCAGTCCAGCGCTCTATCCAATGTGCTTACCGGGTCCCTGAGACGGAACACAATGTACGCCGGTGTGCAGTTGTTGTAAACAGACAAGCCTCAATGGCGGCGCTGGGGTCGAGGGGTAGAGCGTCTTACTCCTTATCCGAAGGGCGTGAGTTCGAGCTACGCGAAAAGGAAAACATACACAAGTGTGCTCCTATTTTATCCCTATCTTTACGTTTACCGCTTCATTTGGGTGTTAGATTAGTTACTTATCCCCGTGAAATTAAGAACACACATTATCTTTATCTATATATGGCTGATTTTCATTTAAATATGTTGACATGGAATGCTTCTGGCATTATGTCGAGTGCATCGTATCTATGTAAAACACTAGCTGATTATGACATATATATTTGCGGTATTTCTGAGCATTGGTTGTTTCATAATAGTGTTCATTTTCTTGACTCTGTATTTAATAACTACCGTTATATATCAAAGTGTGACAGTGACCTTTTATTACCTAGTAAAAGAAAGGTTGGAAAAGGGGGTGTGGCCCTTCTGTGGAGATATGACATTAATGACAGAGTTTCGCCGCTTGATATTGACGATGATCGGATTATCGGTATCCAGTTACAGTTATCACAAAATAATTATGTATTTATATTCCAACTGTATTTACCATGTACCAATCACTCAATTGTTATTTACAGAGAATATGTTCAGAAATTGTATGAAATTTGGTATACCTATTCTGAATTAGGAATGGTAATTATCATGGGTGATTTTAATAGTTCTATATTTGATGACAAACAAAGAAATATGTTATTCAGACGTTTTTTGTCGGACACACAAACAATACCTATCAATACATTGCCAACGTGCTATGGTGCAAAGGACACATATGTTTCATATGATGGTTTATATGCTTCAGTGATTGATTATATATGCTTACCAATTGAATGTATTGATCTTGTTGTTCGTTGTGAAGTTTTAGATGATGATTGTCTTAACGTTTCTAGGCATAGACCAGTCGCTACTCGTATTGTTATACCTTTGATGAATTGTAATGATTGTGAATCTACAGTAAACGATAATATTAAAAGAGTGAACTGGAAGAAGGCCACTGAAATACAGTTAAATTCGTATGTTGAACGTGTTACAGATTCTATGGAAATGTGCCCGCAGGTTATAGAATCCAGGGAGAGTATGGACTTGTCATATGAAAAATTATGTAATATTCTTACCGGTGCAGCATTAACATGTATAGGTCATAAAGTATTTAAACCTCATCTTAAACCGTTCTGGAACAGTGAGTTAGGTGAATACCACAGGGAGATGAGAGATAAACGCGTTGACTGGTGCAGAGCAGGACGCCCACGATGTCGTACTGACCAAACGTACCATGCTTATAAGGCAGCGAAGAGACAATTCAGACGAATTCATAGAAAATGTGCGAATGAATATATGTTGAAATTAAATAACGAAATTGATGAGTCGGCAGAAATAAATTCCAACGACTTTTGGAAGCATGTGAATAAACGTCGTAAGTCTTATAATAGCAATCAGACTTCATCGGGTATAAAGTTCAATGAGTGTATATACAGAGATCAGTCCGCTATAACAGAACAATGGGGATTTTACTTTGAAAGGCTGTATTCTCCTTCGAAATCGGACCAATATGACGAACAATGGTGTAAACATGTTACTAATGAAGTCAGAAGTTTAAGGGAACATCTGATTCCCGATAAAATAGTTACAGTTCTGCCCGAGGATGTTAGTAAAATCATCACTGCCTTCCCACAGGGTAAAGCGTCTGGTTTTGATGGTGTAACGTATGAACATTTAAAATATGTGGCGAGTATTGTAACTCCAAAATTGGCGGAATTATTTACTTATATGTTGCGCATGTCTTATATACCGGATGCCCTCAAGCGTGGAATAATAATAACACTGTACAAAGGAGGGTCAAAACGCAAGGATAATCCTAATAGTTACAGGGCGATTACACTGACATCTGTTGTGTTAAAGTTATTTGAGGCAGTTGTGTTACAACGATGTAGAACTCAGATGATGACGGACTTAAGTATTCAGCAATGTGGTTTTCAAGAAGGTTTGGGTTGCCTAATGACATCATTTATGCTTAGGGAAAGCGTTTACTTCGCGCGTGAACATGGCTCTAAACTATTTGTGTGCTTTCTTGATGGCAAACAAGCCTTTGATAGGGTATGGCATGACGGGTTGTTCTACAAACTTAATGCTAAAATAGACCCTACGTCACTTCTTGCTTTTATTGAACTGTATTCGAACATGACAAGTTGTGTCAAGAACCGAGGTCAAACATCGCGCTGGTTTCCAGTACGCCAAGGAACGCGTCAAGGAGGAAAGAGTTCCCCGGACTGCTATTTAGTGTACATAAATGGGTTGATATGTGAATTAGAACAATCAGGTCTTGGTTTTTGTATGTATGATTTTAACATGAGCAGTCCTACAGTAGCAGACGATATGGTACTTATTGCATATTCTCGGAAAGCGCTACAAGAAATGTTGCAAATTTGTTATAAGTACTCATGTAAATGGCGCTTCGACTATAATCCATCAAAATGTGCGGTAATTGTGTTTAATGAACAGAGGCGGACTGAAATTAATCGTACTTGGTCACTCGGACCAGAACGTATAGAGGAAGCAGAATCGTACACACACCTTGGGTTACGATGTGATAATTATATGTCTACCGGTGCACTTATTTCCGAAGCCTCGATGAAGTTAAGAGGAACTCTCAATTCGATTCTAAACAGTGGTTTTAATCCGACCGAGCTTAATCCTATAACGACTCTTAAAATGTACACCAATATTGTTTTGCCAAAGGCTCTTTATGGCTCGCCGTTGTGGTCAAATTATTCACAAAGTGACTTGAATCAACTTGAAATTGCACATAGACGTTGTGTAAAACAAATACTTCAAGTCAGTAGAAGTACAAATACAGATTTTTCTTTAGCGTGTCTGAATATAGAATCAGCAGAGGAACTAGTTGATTATGAAAAACTACAGTTTTTTGGACAACTGTGTAGGTTACCAGAAAACTTCTTAGCGAAGAAAATATTTATTCACAGACTAGTGCGTTTCTTTGTGGTTAATTGTAACACCCATGGATTTGTCCCAGATATACATAGACTATTACGTAAATACGAGTTATTACCAGTTGTCCAGTGGTACATTTCTACTGGTATATTTCCCAGTAAACTTACCTGGAAAAGAACAATTAAGAAAAACGTTAAATTGGCTAACAGACGTAAACGAACAAAAAGGGTGCAAGTACAGTTAGATAGTGTTGTTCCATCTTTATTACAGATGGATAAATCTCTTGTTTTATTCGGGATAGCTAGATCGACACCGTCACTCTCAACTTTATGCAAAAAAGCTACAAGATTGCTTAGCTGGATAGTATCTAGACAATTTATTACTAAATGTGCTAAATGTGAGAGATATTCGGAATGTCTTGTGAACCATGTGTTATGGTTTTGTGAAAAACTTGAAAGTAAAAGAGTGAACATGATTATTGAATCTTGCAATGTAATGGGGATAGACGAGTACTGCCAGTTCATTCAATTACCTATTGATGTTATGAGTAAGCGACTGGTCTATCGTGCATTGCATACATCAGAAAACAAATATTTCTGTCATTTCTCACTACTTAATGTAATCTGCGATATGTTGTAAACACTATTAATTTATACTTAATAGTGTTTATAGAATATGTTTCATATGTTTATCAGTTAACATAGGTACCATTAATTCTTCCTTGTATTTCGTTTCGACAAGGTTGAATAGCTCAATGGTACGTATATATCCTGTATTTTGTATATTATAATGTGTCGTCTTTTGTGTACGTAATTAATGCTCTCATGTGATTTCAGTGTGTATTAATTAATGTTTGTCTTTGTCTTATAGTGCTGGTTATGTATTTTGTATGATTACTTTATGTTATATTTATGCTCTTCAATACTGGAGGAAATAAAAGATATAATGACCATGCAAACTTCGTCGATTCTTGAAATACAACCAGACTAACTCTCTACCGTCGTCTCTTTAAATAGTGTTGTGTTATAGCAACGAACGACAACTCTGCTCGAGTTATATAAAGATGGATTTACTGAGAAATGTATTCAGCAGGTAATACAATTGTATTTATATACTCACATAACATTTATGAGTTACTCATTTCGTGTGAGGGTGGTTATTTGGACTGTCCTGTCAAAAATTGATATAAATCTGATTATACATGTATAATAATGCGCATTTATTTTATCTATTCTTTTTCAAAACCTCTTTTTTTCAGAATTGCCAGAAAGGAGGATATTTATTACACTGAAGTAACAGTTCTGAAGCCTGATGCCTTTCATTATTTCAACAAAAGAACCGGTAAGTCAACGAGAAAAAGTATTCATTCATTTTTCTCCCTCAAAAATATTGTAAATAAACTAACCATCAACATAGAATGTTCACAAAACTGCTAAGAGTAAATAAATTAACATTTTAAGAGGCATATATTCGACACACGACCAAATGTACGATAAGTTTTACCCCGTACCTCAGCCATAATGTCTGTTGCCGGATAATGATGAGTAAAGGAAATGAATTTATTATGATTTTTTTCTGTGTTGAAATATGGTAAGATTTATCTCGTGTTTTTACAGAGTTTGTTGAATTTACTGACATGAGTTGTCGAAACAGCTCTACAATCAAACCATCTGTAAAGAATGCCCCCACTTCACCAGCATTTTGGGACTATCGAGTTTCACCCTTGAAAGAACTTAGGATCCAAAAACAAGCTTATACACAGGAAGATTTTGACAGGATAGCCGAGATGTTCCTAGTGTCCTACACACATTGTACAAGTGAGTGTGTATTAATTACTTTCTCTCATTACCACACCAAATTATTCTGTTCTCTCTCTCCATCTCTCTCTTTTCACCTGTACTATTTCTACGACTGAAATAATCCTTCTAATGCTCGCTGATTCACAACAGTATACTTAACCAAGGGGAAAAGTGCACCCGATGTGGGACTCGAACCCACGCCCCTAAACACAAGTACGACTCTGTATCGACCAGACTAAACATGCAGCTGTTTAACATCACACTACTACACTCCTTCCACTCTGGAAATTTAGTGTCAACCACAGAGGGCCGTCAAACACCGCTGCCACCATAAGTAAATCTCGGGGAAATGTGTGGCTTGAACATACGCACCCCCTAAACACGTGTGCGGCGCTCTACCGACTAACTCTAAGTACTAACCAGGCGGTCGTCTAAACCCACACCACTGCAATAATGTACTCACAGACCCGTAGCTACTAGCTGACGAAA
The DNA here is from genome assembly GCA_032209605.1 of Mactromeris polynyma. Lineage (NCBI taxonomy): Eukaryota > Metazoa > Mollusca > Bivalvia > Venerida > Mactridae > Mactromeris > Mactromeris polynyma. The sequence goes on from JASFXZ010000052.1 coordinate 135,172, forward strand.
TTAGAGCCATTTGTCAACTTAAAAATATCTCCAGTTTCTGAAAATAACAAAAACATCGCAACATAATTATTTTCTCAGCGAGAATATTTCCATTAGATCGTAGATCTAGCTTTGACCTGTGTCGTGTTATTCGTTACGTAATTGAATGTTTCTTTATTTGGTATTTCAGGCGAAGATGAATTACCAAATTACCAGACGAAAATGTCTCAGAAGAACGCAAACAGAGAAAGAAAATTCTTCCAACAAATACGCAAAATTATTTCATAAACTTGCAGAAATAAAAAACGAAATTTTCCTTTGTATTTTATCAGAGCATTATGTTGTTTTGTTTCTTTTACAATACATGAGCTTCATTTCGGTTATAGTGTTTATTGTGACAGTAAAATGTAATCAAGTTATAAGATGTTTAACTAAATAACTGAACGTCTGCGGACATGCAGCTTATTATAATTCTTCAAGAAGGCAAAGAAATCACACTCTGATACAATCGGACCTCGTTTATTCGACAACCTTCTACCTGACTACCCGGTATCGTCTGAAATAAAAGTCAGGTTCCGATGTATCCTCTTACGCGCGTTGAATTAAAATGGGCTGTTCAAAGCTAGGTATTATTCGAAGTAAAATTTCGGACCCGATGAATTCGAATGAACGAGGTCCGACTGTACATTCACAAATATACCACTGTTAGTCACACAATATGGTAAACGCTATTCTTACAGTTAGGAATACCAGTATAAATATTTCAGTATTTCGAGGAATTTTGTTTTGTCATGACATATTTTCGAAATGCAAAATAATATCATTAATTTGATGCTAATATCATTATCATTTGCTGCGTAACAAATTTTTACAACTGGACTGAACTGGAAGATTAGGCTTATTGTAATTCTTATGCTCGCATCCGAATATTGTTAAATGCACTGTCCGAGGTACTTCAAAATCTCCTATATTGCAATATTTCACAAGTCAAATGTATGAACGACTGTACATGCATGTCATATCTGTACAAAGAATATTGAGCAACAAACAGTTTCGACTGTGATGTTTTCCTTGTATGTTCGTTGATATATCAGCTCCTGTACACGGCTTTCTCCCATCACCTATGTATGTGTCTAGTGTTCCTGTTGTCTTTATCTACATGTATGCATAATTACTGACATGTCTCCTTGTGAATTTGCCAATAAAAGTAATTTGAACGTTGGTATGGGATTTACAACCTCTTCTGTAAGTGACGTCATTTCTAGAAAACGCAGCATGTGATGTCACTATTTGCAAGCCAGAAACAATATTTACTCCTATGGTGCGTCACATTTGACATTTTCTGGAAATGACGTCACTTTTATAAGACGCTGAAAAACGTACAGCGGCGCTCATTTGTAAATGTCAGACACACACTGTTTGTAATATATACAATAGACATTCAATGTGGTGATCAATGTTGCTTAAACTTCGGAAGTATGTTTGATTTGTTGTATAAGAATATCATCTCTTGTGTGCATGTTTCTCAAACACAGCGACAATATTATATATATATCAATTATATAAATGCTTGTTGTCTCTTTGTTACACATATAAACGTGTGTGCCATGATACAGAGAACGTCTCTATTCCCACATCATTTCTAATCAGGCCATTTTCTTTACTCCAAACTATTTCGAATGAGAGATGTTTCACTGTATTATCTAGAGTCATAGCGACAACAAACACGAATTTACATTATGTCAATTAGATTTTATTGAAGTGCATCTAAGATATAAGTAAACGGTGGTACGACGACAAACCAGTTTTTTCATCTGTACTGATATAGACAAAACACATTATAAACACATTTATTTGAAAGATGTATAAACTGTCATGTAGGTTCATTATTACTGTAATCTAAAATCGTCATAAGTCAAACGAGAAACATGTATGGCAATTTTTGATAATAAAAATAATGCGTGAATTAGATTTTATAAAACACAAAACAATTTTAAAATGCAGCAGAATTATTTGAAAATTAGTCATAAGCATCAATATTGGAACGATACAATAAAAACACCATATATAGTTTGATTATTGGCTAAACATCATTACTTAGGTTTCGTCAAAAAAGTTGCCCCGACCTTTATCGTATCACAACATAAAGTATCCTTATGTACGCTATCTTTCCGTCCAATGTCGTACGAACCGTATCGGACCGTACAAGCCCTTATAGACATGGACCTCATTGTAAAGAACAAAACGGTATTGTTATATATGCATCGTACCGTACCGCGCAATGATGAATCATTACGTATCGTATTGTACAATACAACGCCGTATCGTTACATATCGTATCGTAACCGTACAACACCGGATTGTAATGAACTGCATCGTACAGCACAACTCATTATCGTTACTCATCGTAGCGTACCGTACATTGCGCATTATTTATACACGTATCGTACCGTACAATTATGTTGTATATATACACGCGTTGTACAGTGCAACGCCGTATCGCTATTTACTGTATCGTACTGTATTGCATAGTATCAAATCGCCCCGTATCGTTAAGATTTAAAATATATTGTGCCACTACAACATTAAAGTACTTGAACCATAAAGTGCAACATCTTCAGAGCATTCATATATTGAACAACAACCACACTTAAACAACACTATCAATTATCCCGCAGCAAATATTGCATATCAATTTTATGTCTCTAAAGCCACAAACTCTCAAAAAAGCCGACATTTACATCTTCCAAGGACGTTGATATGTAAAGGTTGTACGGTCAATATTTTGAATACCGACCAGAAATCAAATCAGTACAGTAATGGAGCAGGAAATATCACATACACAAGCGAGCGAACATTCATTCAAAACGCACAACGCGACATGAAAATAATATCAAATTATGTATATTGGATATGTTGATATGACAAGTTACGGTTAATATAAATTTTGAATAATAATGAATACAAAAACAATGATAGCACAGATAGCAATATCTGACTAACCTACATGTAGGTTGAACTAACAATCATTTATTCATTTAAGTGAAACGAACCTTTGAGTTTTGGTCCAGTCAAGCAGTGTACCACACCGTGTCTTACTGTATTATATCGAATACTTCCGGAAAGCACATTGGTGTAACGCACCGTTAAGAACCGATTCGTTGAGTATCGTGAAATATCGTATAGTACGCAACATATTGAATCTCACTGCAGAGTATCGTATCGTATAACACTTGATCGTTATACGATACCCCCATCTTGATGCAATGAATCACACTGTATATTTTGGTATAGAGTCAAATCCTTCCTAAACGTATCGTACGGTCTAAAATTCAACCGTTCCGGTCATATGGAAATACAATGTACATGCACACGCACACGTGAAACAGAAATTGTACGATTAAGTACAGTGGTCTACTATATAGCATACATTGAACAATATGATTAGAAAATTAAAATAAAAGTAACATACAAAATGTTAGCAATAAGCAAAGGTACCGTATTTCTAACTTTCGATAATACTGAAAATCTCAGACACATACCAACAAATAAAAAGCTCTCATACAATAGAAATAACTATAATATGTTAATCCTGAACTGTAATGTCTTCATGTTAATGTATGAACAACCTAAGAAGTCAAGACAAGAATTACAAACGGAAGGAAAATGTATCAAATATATATAGAACACATAACCTGAAGAATAAATCACTGATTCATTTTCACTGATGTTTTTACAGTGTTGGTTTCAGTTTATTTCTTATCATATATTAACATGTATTTCGCGCATCGGTTCAATAATAATTCACTGCTGTCATCAATATGTCCCATCCGTTTATTCTGATAGAATTTGGTATAATTTTAACTTATGGGATCCATCTGCAGCATTTGAGACAGCAAGTCTTCGTCTGTCCTTGGACACAGCAAGATAACGAGGATTATTCATATCTACCTGATGTGATGACAACACACGACCTGCAGACGTAATCTCCACTAACGATATTGTACTATTACTGCCTACAAATACATGATCATATGGTCCAACAGCTACACCACATGGTGCCTTGATCAACTCATCCTTGATGACAACCTTCTCACCTGTCTTAACGTCGTATATATATACAGTATCTGCATCTCTATCGGTCAACACTAGTTTATCCTGACCACGTATATATGTACAGAAGCTAGTTCCAATTGGATATTCTTTTGATGGAAATACAATATTAAAGTCTTTTTCTTCACCAGACATTGATAAAATACGTACAGGTGGATTGTGATCGAAAGTACTGACCACAAAGTTCTCATCATCCTTCATGCTTGTAGAGAAATATGGACCACTGACCTTACATGTTCTATTCAATGTTATTTCATTTGAAATACTTACACGAAGAAAGTCTAGCCTGTCGTTGCGGCCCGATGTTATAGCAAACTCCTCATCAGACACAACAACTACATCTAAAGGACTTTGGTATGGTAATTTGAATGCATACTTCAGATTCAGATTCTCATCATAAATCAAACATTTACTATTCTTATTATCAACCACCACAAGTCTACCATCAGGTAGAAAATCTAAACCAGTGTAGAGTGGCTCTTTCACATCATCACCCGTTTGTTTTAAATCTATGGAAGCTATCGGTTCCAGCTTTGTTATCTTATGTACGCTGTATTTTATCTCAAACTCACCAGGTTTAATTGCAGAAAGCAGACTTGATCTCAATGTATCAAATTGTTCGTCAAAAGTACACGAAATGTTTAATACATTCAGGTCGTCGCATAACGAGTGGGCGTTCTTCACTTCATTTTGTATTGTTTCTGTCATACTGCGCGCCGTTATAAATTGTTGTGATGCTGTTCCCTTTGTTGCTATATTATCAATCGTCTCCAACGAACATTTCATAGTCTGTGTTTTGGTTTGAAATTCAAGTTTTCTTTTTGACAATTCGGCTGTCGTTTTATCTCGGTACGAGTTCGCGACTTTTGTTACTTTCCCGGCGAAGTCGTCAAACATCTGAATGATATTTGTACTTATTTTGGAAAGTTTGTCTGGTACACGTTGAACATCGTTGGATAAACACGATTTTGCTTTCTTTAGGTTTTCAACAGCTTTATTCGTCGTTGTTATGGCTGTTTGTAGTTTTTCCCTCAATGTGTCACACTGGTCGTCTTTGGTGATATTTTCTATCTCGGACACATCAGTGCATTTTCTGTGATCTATTATAGCACACGTACTGCAGGCTAATGCTTTGTTGTCTTCACAGTAGAATTCAAATGGTTTCTTGTGCTTTTTACAAATATCAATCCCTTTCATGTCAACATCATTTGTACCAACTTGCGACAAACCTTCTTTAACACTTAACAGTTTGTGATCTTTCATGACAGCATAAATCATGTGGCCATTTGTACAATCATTACATTGAAATTCATTGCATGTCGGACAAAACACATCAGCTGAACGCTTGATGTCTTTGCATAAACACGGTTGGCATATTCTTTCAACACGCCCATCTACTTCCTGTTTGCTTTCCGCCATTTTTAAGAATTTTGTGACTTTCCTTAGTTTTATTACACACCTTTCGCTTTTATACAATATGTATATGTCGATATATGTGTATTGTACGTACAAACTAACTCATTTAAACGATTTTAAGTTTAATGATTTAAATCCATACATTGTATAAGTTATTATACAAGTTTATTGATAAACTCTTGTCCAAACTTTATAGCAACTGGTATATTCATATTATACGCCACTATTATTTCGAACTACTAACACATTTAATCAAGATCAATATATTATTTCAAAACTTCCTATATGATCCTGTATTGTGATCACCTGCTCTGTTTTTTGTCTGACGTTATAAGCGTATCCAAATATCAATACATAAGACAAAGTTAGATTAAACAGTTGACACACGCTATAATATGCAGTCAACCTTATTCTAACTGTTAAAATAAATATTTTACATGTATAGTTCATACTTTATCACGCCACACAAGAACAATACTTTAATCTAGATCTGAATCACTATTATGAACAAAAACATGTACTTGTCAACGAAACTGTGGTACCGAACTTCGAGTGGAAAGACTGGAGATCATTCCTATGTCCCCATTTCAAGGCAGTGAAAGGGACCAGGAAACATAATCATTTGTGTGTCACTCAATTTGTACAAATCCCCACGAGTGGTCTTATTATTGAGGTTTTAGTGTACATTGATTTTATAACGTCATGCTTATATCTGCGCTCGATTTAACTTGTATTTGTTATGTTGAGAGACCGGATATCGGACTTGTTACAAAAGCAAATAATTTACAATACAATAAAACCTCAATGATATAACCACCATTGGGACCCTTGAAAAGTGGTCTTTCTAACTGAGGTGGTCTTAATATTGAGGTTGAATAAGGAACAAAACCATAAAAATGAACTCGAAAATTGTGTTCTTAATTTTGAGGTGGATGTAATATTGAGGTGGTGTTTAGGTGAGGTTTAACTGTATCTTGTATACTTCTATTTTCTAATAGGAAACCTTATTATTCCGCTTTCCAGCATTCGATCGGTCAATTTACACAATCACAAATAAGTATTCGGGGTGTTGTATAACCATGTACTGAAAAAGACAGCGTCTAAATTATTCAGCACAATTATTTTATTGATTAAGTCGTTTTTCAGCTGCTTACACAGTTAGCAAATATTTCGGTTTGTTCGTCTGCTTCACTCCTTCATTCTGTCGTATTTGTTTCATGCAATGACGACATTCACAGTGATTTAAGATTTCGCTCAGGTCGTCTGATTCCGTAAATTCTGGGCTGACGTAGGAACTTTGCACGTCTGTAACCAAATGTGTTCGCTTTGGAAGAAAACAGAAATCTTAAATGACCTTCAGATCACGAATTTACATTGATTCATTAAGTAGACATTTGACTGTTTGTTTTCAGCATAAGTATGTTTATCAAATCGTTTATCAACGTTTGGAACTGAATAAATGTCCATAACTATAATTTGTATATTTTCATTGAATTTCGGGATAATAAGTAGCGAAAACATAACCATTTCTCACTATCGCAGAGTATTCTTGATGTTCATATTTCTTAAATAAACACACACAAATCATCTGCTTTATACACAATATACAGAAGACACCGATTACTTTCTTGGGAGTTTTCAAACCACACATTGACATGAAGCATAAGAATTCAATGTGAGTGAATATTGAAACTCTTCCTTCAGAACTTACGCTGCTAAAATAAACAAACATTCAACATAATAAAATGCTGACAAAGGGTGATATGAAACCTTTCCACTTATGCCTAGTGTGACCATAAAGATCATTGTCTGACTCTCTGTATCGTCATAGAGCTACGTACTACTTGGAACCACGTAAGAATCAATGCAGGGTCTATTATTGACTAGGCTCGCATTTAAGAGACCAGAGAATTGATTATAGGAAACGGCCGGTGTAAGATCACAAATAAAAGTGGAAAGCTTTCCCACATACGTTTATAGATTATTTACTCTGTTTCATTCATTCTCCGACGTCACTTTGGACTCTCTTATAGCGAGTGTAATGAACTGCTTGAAGCTGCTATTCCGGTCTTTCTATTCATAGATATTTATAGTTTCCAAGAGATCTTTCGGCATTAATGGTAGCTTGTGTGGAAATAACTTTGTGATAAATCTTGAATATATTGTATGAACGTTACTGACTTGAAACTGTTTTATACAATTGTACTATAAGAAATTTGAAACTTCAAAATGGATAAACTTGGTTCCAGTGTGGAATATGTCGTGGAAGAAATGAAAACGAACAAGATTTGCGATATCTGCCAGGATAAATGGAAACACGACGGTGGACTGATGAATAAATGTGAATCTTGCAAGCATCTGTATTGTAAGAAATGTCCCGACCATCATAAGAAGTTTCCGACAGTAAGAGATCAACATTCGAATAATGACCTATCCGAGAACAGTTACAGTGCGCCGAAGGAGTTCTTGCACGAAACATGTTCTCAACACCCAGAAGAAGTCATTAACATGTACTGCGATAATCACAAAACGTTATGCTGTCCTGTATGCGTTGTTGAATATCACAGGTATATATCAAATTTATTCATTTCTTTCCCACTGATGAATGTTCGAGAAATGCTTTTCCAAGCATTGAAGGAACTGCAATCCATGCCACAAACTTATCATTGACTTTGCTTGGCGCATCTTCTTACATCGGTGTTATTAGTTATAGGTTCGTTGCATGGTATAATGTCCTTTGAGGTCATTGAAAAGTCATTATTACATGTTTTGTATTCATAAAAAATATTTGGTCAAATCTCCCACATATTCTAGAACATGGCCCCTACTCAATTTTTGATATGTCTGAGTAGAGAGTATCTTTTGCGTATTAATAGTTCAATTTGAATATTTGGCTGGGAATGGTTATGCCCAACAAATAATTGTTTGCTGTTTGCCTTAATTCCCGTTAATTTATTGTCAAAAGTAGTGATTGGATGCCCGGGAGCGATGGTTATGTCAATTGATTTCTGCCTTGTAGTGAACAACTCGTAGATAGGACGTTAATGCCGATTGTATTCAATCCTGTCCAATTCAGTTCTCATCTTTGATACATAGATTACCATTACTCATATAAAAGTGTATTTAAATTGCTATTATATAACACATGTAATTACTTAGCTTGGTCCATCCTTCAAATGTTTGTTTGCGGAATCCCTAGACATTATGTTGGGATTTGGCTAGTAGGTAAATTTTGTAGATTTGATTAAGAATCGAACAGATTCTCCATGGAACAATTACGAAGGGGACACTATTGTCTATCGAAGTATGACACACAAACCATTTGCAATGATGTCTTTACATTACTGTTAACAATTCATACGTAATTATATTGCTTGTATTATCACACTTATCGCTGTTTAATTGGCATTTTGTCGGCGCTGTTGGTTTCAAGCAGTTGGTGGCCACATACAAAAACATACTAGCAAGCTTATTGTCAGCATTTTCTGCTTACCCTGCAATGCTTACATTAAATGTTGAAGGTGTCAATGTAGGAATTTATAGACATATTCTGTTAGATTTCCATTGTTTGGGATTAACTGATATCTTACTTCTTCTTGAATCGAGTATCGTTTTACAATTCAGGCATGGAATGAAATATCCTTTGTTTCCCTCGTCCAAAGTAATTATCACACAAGGCAAAGTATTTTACAGTGAACATTTTGATATAGGCTTTTGTGGTCGTTGTTTAAGTATGTGTTTGCTAACTTACAAAATTTACTGTACATGTACAACTTTCTTATTACAATATTTGCTGTCCTTATAAATAATCAAAAGTATATTTGTAGTGATGCATGAAAAGTATACTCAGTACATTTAAAAACGCACTTTTGTTAACCAACCATTCTTCATTAAATTTCATTTTATTACTTCTGAAACATGTAGCGTACACATGCGATAATATCGTTCAAGTTCTTTTCTTGAATCCTAAAAGTCAGTCAATGAAAATTTAGAAATTCAATTGTGCGTTATCAAATGTGTATATGTTACAGTTAATCGTCTCTAGAGCGATTCTGTCTTGAGCGGCAATTAGTATTCAACAGCTGTATTAATTAATCCGAAGATTGAGAGTTTGAAGGTCGTATTGGCGAGGTTGAAGCACAAACCCTATATTGTCCCATTTTGGCGCGAGTACTGGTTATATATATAAGCGCCGATGTGCGATGATTTCCAACCTCTTCTTAAGTGATGTAATATCCAGAAAACGTCACATCACCATGTACTGACAGTAAGCAATAGTTGCCCCATATGGCAATATGAAAACAAAGTGACCATATGGAGTAAATATTGTTTCTGCTTGCAAATAGTGACACCACATGTTGCGTTTTCTTAAAAGACGTCATTTACATACGAGGTTGTAAATCCCATAGCACCGTTCTTATGGTACCCCAAGCAGCATACATCGAGAGTGAGTTGTATAAGTTGTATATTTGTTTCCCAATCGATGTAATGTTAATATGTTAAACTTCACTTGTGCTACGAACATTTCTTTCAATTTTAACTGTATTATTTTCTCCGTAGTTTGTTCCGTTTTGATGTTTAACACGTTCATCGATCAGTGTCTGACGTTCCCAATGACTTTCATGCTGGTAGCCAATAAAGTTCAAGTGGTTTTTGTACACAATACAATTCCCTGTATGCCTTCTTCCATTTTTTGAACAATGTACAAATTGTGGTATTAAGGTGCGGGGTTGCTATATATAGAAACACGAATAAAGTCTGTTACAAGTTTCCAGATAAATCGAACATCGCAGACAAGCTAATAAATATCTGTTTCACAGTGGAGCGAGCTCTGTAAAGAGAAGAAGCCGAAATATATAAAAGAGAAGGTTTTCATTAGTCAGAAGTGAATAGAAAACAACTGGAAGGAAAGAGATCGTTTTTATGCAGGGGGGACTGAAGCTATAGCCTGAGGAAGTGTTATTCCTTGCCAAGAAATGACTAAATCCCATGCCACGTGCTCTGTGATCCGATAATGCACCAAGACGCGAATTTATATCTAATCGAATTACGGTATTAGGCGCGCGGCATGAAAGCTAGTATTGTTTTCAGGGAGGCATGGGAAAAGGTCATGGTTGTTTGTAAGTTAACTAACCATGCTTATTTGTAAGTTCACTAACCATGATTATTTGTAAGTTCACTAACCATGATTATTTGTAAGTTAACTAACCATGCTTATTTGTAAGTTAACTAACCATGATTATTTGTAAGTTAACTAACCATGATTATTTGTAAGTTAACTAACCATGCTTATTTGTAAGTTAACTAACCATGATTATTTGTAAGTTAACTAACCATGATTATTTGTAAGTTAACTAACCATGCATATTTGTTAATTAACTAACCATAATTGCTTGTAAGTTAACTAACTATGATTTATGGCTCCGAATTAACTCGGTAATTCTGCATTGCAATATACGGACTTATTTAAATGTAACAACAATGGACAATGACATATTGATCTTATTTGCCGACTGTATTGATACACATTTTCCTGTCATGTCGAACGAATTGAAGTGAAATCCGATTATATTATCCTTTTTTGTCTATCTAGACTATTATAAATATACTTATACAAGCAGATCTATATATAACTACATGTATATCATATGAAACTAGAAGTCTTGTGGGGTAAGCACTATCGATGGAGCACTTAACTGTAAATCTAGAAGTCGTACATTCGTAAGTGAATGGATTTGATTGATGGTATAACGATATAAATCTCAAGTAATAGGTCACGTATGCTTTAAGGTGATATATACCCCAGAAACTATCCATATAGTTTAAGCGATATTTTGGAAACTATATAATATAGCAAGATGAAATGTATACTGTTTTATCGTTATACAGTACTCCAACTAATACTGCTATAATACTGTAAAAAAAGTTGAAAAATAATGAAGTTATTTGAATTTTTGGTACTGTCAAATTGTCCATGTTGGACCGGTAAATCAGGTTAACTGCACAAGCGTTAATTTTGCAAAAGAAACACACGTTAACAAAGATAATAATCCAATCTACCTCATGCCATCAAGTTTTTATTCCAAAATAACAACAACAGAAACAATGGGTGAGTACGGAAACTCTAGTCTTTAAATATTTTTATTGATATAATTTTGAAAAAACTCGATAGCATAAGCTAGTATACTTTCTCTCCTTTCCAAAAAATCTTTCGATATTAAAATTAATAAACATAATTTTATGTGCATTTACAGGAATGTAAAACATCATCGAAAGTCATTCTACATGTACAAATTTACTATACAGTGTATAGAGTTAGTCCATTAATGTGTATATTGATAAACTTGTCAAACACATGGCGACTTCACCACCTTAAAACGTTTCACCGAGTAACTTGCAATATGGAGATTTAATTTAAAATTTAGCAGAGAAAAATATTTAACATAGTTATGCTTGTGCGATATATGCGTTTATGCTAGCATGTTGTTATGCAGTTAAAGAAGACATTTTCAGTTAAATACGCAATGAATTACATAAAATTGACCAGAAACCGAGTTTGTTTTATTCTATTGTACACGACTAATTCTAGTACATTGTATATGTTCTATTGTATTCAGTAACTGCATGCATCTGATTTACCGATACAAATCATACATGCTTAATAGATAACTAATCTTCGCTCTCTGACACAACATGGAAATTCAGATAGTGTGGCAGCAGAAAAACATACTTTTTTATCCGAGAAATATCATATGAAGACTTTCATCAATTTCCCTCGAAATGTAGAACATAACATGCTGTGTCAGAAAATATGAGGCTTGCTCGGAATTCAATTTAAATGTCTTATGCAGATTTTCACATTTTTTCCAGAAATGTTGAACATTATATGCTGTATCAGAAAATACACAAAACCAAAAGTTACCTTATTGCCTACCGTGCTCTTCCAACTGAATTATATCGCTTTGTCAAAGAACATTATACCATATACGTTGGTCCAGGAGGCAAGAGGACCAATCACCGAAACTTTTCATTAAAGGGGTATGGTTTGCCCTATCCAACTCTTGAAGATAAATTCGGTGGTGTCTCTGGCGTGGCCCCTTAAATTCCGTAAACAGACATTTCAATGATATTGGAAGCTGAAAGCATGTTAATTTGGCGCGCTACTCTCGCAAACAATAATTAAACCTGGTAATACCAGAAACACGTGATTATCGGATGAACCGTGCATGCTTTTGTCTCCTAATGTGTTTAAAATGACCATGACTCCCAAGTACCATAATTCACATCCCCTAATCGTCCCCAACAGCTCAAATGCTGGATCTGACGCAGGCCTAATCCCCCTCAACTTTGCACCTACGTCAATGTATAATAAAATTGCAATAAATTGTCGATGGAAGATATTATACGAGAAAAGACATCCTCATTATCATTAGTTTAAACTTATTTATTTTACAGCGATTGTAAAACAAGTTCTTAGCACTTATACTTATCACTCTCGCGATGACTGCTTACTGGGTACCAACCAGTACTCGTGCAAAATTAAGGATTGTGAATTTCGAGATCAAACCCTGCTCAACGCGGGGCTCAAACTTACGAACTTTAGATCAGGAGTCAGGCGCGCTACCCCTCAACCACCGTGCCTCCCTTATCATTGTGCATGTATATGTTAAGAATATGATTATCCGTAATAGCATAGTAAAACTGAAGCCTCTTGTTGTTGAATGTGTCCCTTCTTTCAACATATCTACACATGAGTAAAAAAAAAAATTCAGGAAAATATCAAAACATAGTGTTCCACGTGTTTTATGTACTCTGTTGGAAAATGTAAAAATAAGCACAGTAGCAAAAGTGGAAAGATGCAGAGCAGGAAAGCACTTTCCTGAAATAACTTCAGACAAACGGAAAGGAGGAGGCGCACGTAGTGTTGGAAACAAAAACAATACCAAATGGATGATTTAATGTTCTACATACGACCCCAGCTATTATTTTCTTTCTTTCTTTATTTGTTTTTATTTCGTATTATAATTCAATGTTACTTAAGAGGTGTCCTCTTCAAAAGGTTGACTGAAATCATGATAACTACAGTCAATATCAATTGTATTGTTTCAGGGACTGCACAAGGATTGAAAATATCTACAATGCGTCAAAAGGAATACTACCATCGGATGATTACGAATCATTTCTTGATTGTGTTGAAAGGCGTAGAAGAGAGCTTCAAGAGACTAAACATCTGGTATTGTCCGATATTCACAGGCTTGCTTGCGTGAAAAGCGACGTTGTACGCGACGTTGAAACATACACTACAGAGCTGATTAAATCAATCCAAGAACTTGGAAGAAAATCACTACGGCAGATACAAGAAAGGTATACCAGTCTTGTTGAAACGATGAATGATGTCGTTGTTGGTATTGATAAACTACTGGATGACGCTGAAGTTCAGCTCAGAGAGTTCAAGAAAGATACAGAGCCGGAGATGTTTCATCGGATCCTGAATAATGCATCTTCGTGTGATGTAGAAGATTCTATATATTATAAAATCGAATCGTTTCAAGGATTAAGTTTTAGTATCAACAAGAAGGTTGAAGAATGCATTAAATATTTTCCTAGTCTTGGTGAAGTTAACTATCCATGTAAAACAAGATTTAATGGCGATTACAGTTTGAGAGATGAAACGGATCATGAGACTTGCTCCATAACAGGAATGTGTTTGCTAAGCGACGACACTGTTGTCATGACAGATGCGTTCAATGGAAGACTAAAGAGGCTGGACCAGGACTATAACGTTATTGATAGTCTTGCACTATCAGGCGAGCCAACTGACGTATGTCAAACAAAGAAAAACGAAGTTGCCGTCATGCTCTTAGAAACGAAAGCTGTACAATTTGTTGCAGTTGCTGACGAGCACATGACACTGGCTGGAAGCTTTGATGTGGGCATACCTAGCAGATTCCTAAACATACATAATCATGAACTATATCTATCCTGTGGTGGAATAAAAGACAAACTACCAGGGCATATCCGGAAGTATGATTTGTCTGGTAACCTTGTTGGTAAGTTTGAAGTGGATACTTCAGGAATGAGGATGTTTAGCACGCCACGACACTTGGCAATAAATGCAGCTGATGGCTACATTTGTGTCGCTGATGGAGATAACGGCGCCACTGTCATTAACATGGACGGACTTAAACTGGGTCAATTCCAAAATAGCTTTTTAAGCAAATCAGTCGGAGCGGCGACAGTAGGTCTGCGAAAGAACATGGTTTGCGGATGGGGAAGACATGTAAATGTTGTTCAGCAGTTTGATGAAAAGATACGGCTTGTTGGCTCAATATTGAATTCAACGCATGGTATTGAAATGCCAACATGTATTGTCTACAACCAAACTAAGGGACAATTACTTGTTTCTTCGTACAGTTCGGACAAATTTCATGTGTTTGACTTATGTTGAAGCGTTCAGAACCTAATTCCGTGTGTTTGAAATGGCGTAGTTTGAAAGGAGACACATTATATTATATTAGAATACATAGACTAGTTATATGAATAAGCACGTGTTTTAATTAGTGAATCCCAGATATCGAGAGTGTGAACTTTTGTGAAAAACATCGTATTTGAATTCACCCATATTGCGTTTAGGACGTAGTATTGTCTTTACTTAGACTTAGTGTGTGTTTTTATTAGTGATTCAATGTTTCTGTGAGGCAATGAACATTTTCATTCTTCATACAGGTAAAATGTATACTGGAATGGACACCTATGAATGGCAAAACTGACCGTACATATACATGTAGAAAATGTTTATACTAGATATCATCACATAATCGTAGACTTTGAAACGAATAGTGTATATACATGTGAAACGAATATTGTATATACATGTGTAACTGTAAACGCTTGTTTAAAGACTACGGATCAAGGAACGTTTATATGAAGATTATGGATAAAATACCACTTATATGTACATTATGAATCAAATGACGCATTTATGAAGATCAAGGATCAAATAACCCTTATGTGAAGATTATAGTTTCACTTATCGCTGATTTGAATAAATTGGATCAAACAAGGGTATTGTTCAAATAACGCTTATATATCATTATATAACGCTAAGATAAAGGATAAGACGTTTCTTACATGAAATTAATAGATCAAAATAACGCCACCACAGATACCGCAGATCAAATGACGATTGCATGAAAATTATGGATCCAATAACGCTTATAAATTACGGATCAAATGACAATTATGTGAAGATTACCAGCCTGATAACGATTATATGAAGATTATTTGTCCAAAGACACTTTAATAAAAACTGTTGATTAAATAACGTTTTATATGAATACATGTATACCGGATCAAATGAAACTTATATCTTGGTTGTGGATCAGATGATACGTAAATGAAGATTAATAATTAAATAAAAAACTTATATGAAGATGATAGATTATATTATAGCTTATTGAAATATTATGGATGAAATGACGTTTAAAAGAAGATGATGAACACAATAAATGATGCTTTTGTGAAGACAATGGATTACTGATAAAGATGTGTGTACATTTGTAGATGTATAAGAAAATATGGAAAACATGACGAATATATGAAGATCATTGATCAAATGACATTTATATGAAGATTATGGATCAAATGAACGTTGTTATGAAAACTATTAATCAGTTGGTTTTTATATGAAGATCATGAGTCAGCTGACGTTTATATGAAGATTTTAATCACTGGCATTTAATGTGAATGTTATAGAACGAATTTCGCATGTGATTGTGGATTAAATAGGGCATTTGTATCACAAGTATGCACGATATATATAGATGTATGACATGTATATAATAGTATGCACGATATATATAGATGTATGACATGTATATAATAGTATGCACGATATATATAGATGTATGACATGTATATAATAGTATGCACGATATATATAGATGTATGACATGTATATAATAGTATGCACGATATATATAGATGTATGACATGTATATAATAGTATGCAAAGGGAATGATGAGGCTTTGCTGTGTACATTTTGTATATCACACGCGTTTATTGGATATATTTTCACAAACATTAATTTTCTTGTGACTGTTGAAAACCAACAGGACTACAAAGGAGAAAAAAATTGTAATTCATCTTACATGATGAATACTTTTGTATGATTGGCTATCTGATTTAGTGTGATAATATTCAGAGGGTTTATTTGTGCAGTATAATCTTTTTGAAAAATACGTTCACATTCCTATTCACAAATTATCGTTATACTATGCAATATTAGGTCAAATTTATTCGACTGAGTTGTTTGTTGTTCACGTTTGACAGTAGAAATGTAATTATAGATACAATATATTACTATAGCAGTGTTCTTTTTTCGGCGCAGCCGTACTAACATCGTTTGCTATTTGCATATCAGTGTTGTGTAAACCAATCAAATCTTACGTTAACCACCAAGGCAATTTCTCTTCAACCGAACAACGTTTGTAACCTTGACGCGGATTGGTTAACCTTCCAATAAAGGGTACGTTACCTTACCAAAATACACTGAATTTCGGTGATTTACCGAAATCAATTTTGGATCTGGAGTGACCAGCAATCTTTACATCTCGGCATGTTGCACAACAAATCTTAACCTTCCAATTGCGCCGACCATTTTTGTTCAAGACATTTCTTGTTTCTAAATATTGATGCATACTATTCCATTGTTATTTAAAGGTTCATGCAGTAGTTTGTGTCCTCTGCAAGAATCTCCGCTTCACTCTCTGCTCGAAAACAAAACTGAGGATAGCAATGTAAAGATGGAGCGCTTCAGTTACTACACGATAACTATAACCGAAAAACACCCACACTATTAACTGCAATATTTCTTATTTTTAATCGGCTTAAATGCCGTTTTTCCATGACATTTTCCATGACATTTTCAGTAATATACGTCGGTTTGGTTTATCAGTTGTCCTGCCCGGGGTTCAAACCCAAACTTGCCGGATGACCGCAGTACTTCGCCACGATTACTTGCTGTCTTAGTCGCTCAGCGGGTCCTATAACAGGAGATTAGTTGAGCTGAATCTGATAAAAGACAACATTTCAATAAAATCACTGCACTATCTTAATGGTATAAAATTAAAACTGTCATCGTTCTTCTGATAGTTGACAGCATCTGTGCACCTAATTGCCCTATCAGTCACTGTAAATATATGAAAATATGCTACATAGGTTGTTTTAAAATGTTCATTAAATCGAAATGAATGTACCTATTCTATGACCTCATTTATTAAGAATAGTTATATAACCATCATAACCTTTTGAACAGTGATACTTAATAAAGTAATGCACAATGTGTATCTTCATAGATAAAACAAATAGGTCCGGTCATGTGTTTGGGGTAAACGAACGTATTGTAGGACGCTTGGACTGTGCTTTTAGACTGCGCTTATACTAAGCAACGTAAATATGCATCCTCCGTTTCATGTTTGATTTCAAGGTTTATATATACATAGATGTTATTTTATCAAACAGGGTTTCATTCCTAAGTGTCGCGACAATATAATGACCGTGTATGTTGATTACTGGAGTTTATAATCATGACATTAATTACGCCCAATCGCCAGATTACAAAGGTTGCTTGGCAATGTAAATACTCCGTCAATGTAAACTACTTCTATTTCAATCTTATCATGTATACCGAACGTCAAACGTTTTGCAACATCATTGTTGATATTTGAACTGAGTTTGTCGGTAATCACAACACTCCGAATTGCAGTTCACCAGTGCTAGCAGCCACTTTTGAAAAGCGGTAACCTGCCACTTCCAGATCAGGAAGGAATTGTTGGAGTAGTCAGTGGTTACTTCTAATCGCCAAAGGAAGAAACTTGTGCGAGGAGTTTGCTGATTTTTATACATATTCGTCTGTAATTTAGACATTACCCAACGTCACAGTCTTGTTCCTAGTCCGTTTCCGATAATTTATTTTCGCCAATGTTTAAAACATGTCTCTCATGAGTTTTCCATCGATACCATCGATCGATTTTCTTCAGGAGTATCAGATAATAAAAGTAAACAAAACACTAAAATAGTACTCTTGCTGCCACCCTGCTGAAAATTATTTAAAGATAAAAAGATACGAGCGCTGTTTCCCCCCCCCCATATTAATCTATTCTAACAACTAAATATAAACAGTTTGTTATATAAACAAATGTTAACATGTTAAGCATTTCAAAATTGAGTCAGATGGCAACCGCTGTGTTCCTTCAATTAGTAGTGCATTAAAACATTTAGTTACCTAATACAGACCACCTCAATAATACTTTTATGGTCTAGTATTTCTTCTTCTATATCTGTTTAATAACCAGACAGCATACGCCTACTATCGACTTTGTTCAGAATATACGTTAGTCTTAAAATTGCGCGTGCGCTGTAACTGAAACACAACAAACCTCTTATCTTAACTTATTTTAGCATCTGAAGAATGCTGGCCTCTGTCTTTGATTGCGATGTCAATATTTGTGACGGAATTTAAAGCGATCTATGTCATGAATTGACTACAAAATCTTGAAAGGTACATTATGGGTCAAAATCACGTAAAATTTATTAAAATCCGAAGTGAAGATTACATCGAATTAGTAATAAAATTACCATCTATGAGCTATTTCAAGAAATAAAACATATCATTCACGCCTACTGCGAGACAAATGTATTTAAAAATGGTAAAATATTATTGACTAGTCTTTTTAAGCATACGGAAACTCTATTGTTCGACATTTATGATAAGTCATCAGCAAATAACAACCAGAATGTATCTTTATCAAACATCACATACGTTTATTTAATAATTGAACGTGAAAACACTCGCTGATGAGAAATGTTCAACCACGAAATTGTGAATGAAAACACTTAGAGTACGGTCACATAACCGTGTTAAATAAAACAAGAAAACTAACTGGAATCAATTTGATCATAAGGTCGTTAGGAGTTTCCAGTTAACTCAATTTGCTACAGGGAACGCCACACAGACCTCCGGGAAAACAACAATCCATAAAAACATAAGGCACTTGAGGAGGTCAAAGGGTATACATGTTAGGGAACAGAGGCGCAAGGAATGGCCTGGCATAATTTATTATTTAAATCTGCGACACAGCCTCTAAATTTCCCCACCCTTATACACACACATATAAATACAAGGGTGATAAGGAGGAATGCAGTGTTCACTTGTGGTATTTTATTGACCGTTACGCTTTGAGAAGAAGCTATGGGCTCTAGTTTATTTCTTAACACGGTTGGTGCTCTACTTCTTTGGAGTGTTCAATCAAATTTAGCCGCCACAGTTACAAGGTCCACAATTGCTGGTGAAATAGAAGGGTTCACAGATCACGTGGTTGTGGAAGGTACAACAAAGGGTATAACACGATTTCTCGGCATACCGTACGCAGAGCCGCCAACGGGACCAAACAGGTTTGCTAAACCCGTACCTAAGTCTAGATTCAAGAATGTGTTTAGAGCAAGTGATGGAGCTGTTGCTTGCGTTCAAAGTTCGAAGGAAGGAACGGCTTATTATTCCGAATTTGTGAGTAACTTTACCGAAGATTGTCTTACGCTGAATATTTATGTCCCTAGCAATTTCAGTGACGATTCCTCCACCGTTTCTCTACCTACAATGGTTTGGATATATGGAGGTAGTTTTACGGCAGGGACTACAGCAGCATACGATCCTGACGTGCTGAGTGTCACTACAAACACCATCGTGGTGACGGTGAACTACAGGGTCGGAATGTTTGGGTTTTTGCAAAGCAAGGATGGAAGATTTAAAGGAAACCAGGGGCTATGGGACCAACACCTGGCTTTAAAATGGGTCAACGAGAATATTGGCGTATTCTATGGATCGCCATCTATGGTAACAATATTTGGAGAATCCGCAGGAGGGGCCTCGGTGTTATACCAGGCCATTTATCCAGGAAACAAGGGGCTGTTCCAAAGGGTTATAGCCGAAAGTGGATCCCCTCTGGCTAACTGGGCGCTGATGAAGACACCAAATGCCGAGGAATATTTTAAAACCGTTGGATGTATGACGTCAGATCCAATGGCATGCCTAAGTTCCAAATCCTATGAAGAAATACAAACATCTCAAGATATAATGTTTGCCCCTGCAGTAGATGGAGATTTTCTATCGGAATCACCCGAAGATATTTTCTTCGGCAAAAATGCCGCATCGCAAGCTGCAAGGGATTTTTACTATTCGTTAGATATTCTCTCCGGTGTTAATCAGTTTGATGGAGCTATCTTTACGCACTACTGGTCGAGTTTCTTGAAGGGCCTAGATTTCAACAACCCGAATGTCACAAGGGATGAACTGAAAAACGTACTATTTTTAAGCCAAATTAAATATCTATCGAATCTGGACATGGATACAACCAGATTGATATTAGACTTATTGGAGTTTGAATATATAAACTGGTCGGACCCTGATTCGTACAACACAACACGATTGGCAGGAGTCGTCTTTAGTAATGACTTATTTTTCTTTTATCCTGGAATCCGAGCAGCTCAATTGCATTTAGCGCAAAGCTCAAACAGTAGAACGTATTTCTATGAATTTTGTCCGAGGCCAACAAACCCGGCGATCAAGACACCAGCCTGGGTACCCGGCAAGTATAGACACCTTTATCAATTATTGTATGAAATACTCTATGCATTTCATAAAACAATATTAAGTGAACTTTTTTCACATTAGATCCGGGTAACCGATTTTGTACATTTTGTCGAATCTGGTTGCAATATTATTTAAAGTAAAATCGCACTGAAAGACCACCTCGAAATTAAGAACCGTATTTCCATGTACTAGATTTTAATATTATGCCATCTATTTATCGGACCATTTCACAACTAAGACTTACTTTCTTTAGAGCCATTGGTGGTCTTATTATTGAGGTTTTATTGTATATGTGACACTCTCCTTGTTATATCTACACATGTACAGAGCAGTCTCTCCACAGTAACACCCCTTAGAAGACTGACAATTTGTTGAGAGGTTGTTGCGAAAGAGAGGTTTTAAATGATAGGAAATTCCTTATACTGGAAAATCGATACTCGATATGCATCGATGTGCAGTAAAACCTCACCTAGAGACCACCTCAATAATAAGACGACCTCGAAATTAAGAACATAATTGTCAAGTCTATTTTCACTGTTTTGCTCTTTAAAGGGTTCAAAAGGTGGCCTTATTATTGAAGTTTTACTGTAGATATCAGAACATACAAATGTACAATATATGTGACATTATGTTATTTACATAAATACAGTTTGTTTATATATATCATTATTGCAATTCATTGATACACAGACGTGCAACACAATTGAAGAAAAAGAGAAAAAAGTACAACATAGATCCAGGAACATCTTTGTTTCAATTTAGTCGCTTATACTTTACCCAGTAAATTACACCACCTAAATAAGAAGACCAGTTTTTCAGGGTCCCAAAGGTGGTCGTATTATTGAGGTTTTACTGTATAATCACGTTTGTAAACAACAAGTTACCGTTGGGGAAAGGTTAATTGTTATTAAACTCCCTTTTCCAGGAGCAAATCACGCCGATGAGATACAGTCAGTACTGGGATATCCACTTAATGCTAATTTACCCATGTCTTACACACGGGAGGAAGAACAATTATCGCGGACCATGATGACCATGTGGTCCAACTTCGCCAAAACAGGGTAAGTTATTTACAAATTTATAAATCCTCGTTCAATGTGTCCAGCGACTGTCGGGGTTAAAGAATTCTTTATCAAAGACACTTGTACCGGAATAATCGAAATGTAAAATTTGACTTGTCCAAAATAGGAAGCTAGTTGTTCGAGAATATAGGTCAATTCAGTAACAAATAAACACACACAACGACAGCTCCACAATCTAAAATTGATAATCACTTGTATGTGTTTGTGGTATTCTAAGGTTTGACTTACAACTGACAATTGCTTTAACACAGACTTGACCGGGACTAACTTCAACTCAACTGTTGGTAGCCCGATTCAGCATTAGACTAGTCCGGGACGTCGGGCTAGTGGATTTCTAGAACCCTGTGACCTTATATAAATAGTGTATCGTGTACCTGATATATCATACAAACATCTTGTGTAAACGCATCATGCAACATTCCGCATTCAAAATGAGTGTCTTTTATATCTCCATACAGTGTCATTTCAAATGCGAAAATGTGCCAATCTACCGTTCCGCTCATGTGATTTTGATTTTCCAATATCACATGCGCAAAAAAGATGTTTTAGTTTACTACGCAGGCGATATTCTATTTTTCATGTCGAATGCAATATTCAAAGTATCAACCATTTTATAATTTTCTTCGAAATGAGCGGTATACAGTCAAACCTGTCTGTAAAGACCACCCATGGGAACAGCAAAATGTGGTCCTTGTTTACAGGTGGTCTCTATTAACAGATTAAATATCATTGAAAATGGTCTGATGGGAGATAAAATTGGTGGTCTTTGCAAACAGGTTTTGCAATAGTGTTCATTGTTCGCAGGTGGTCTTTAACACAGGTTTGACTGTATATATTTATACTCATGTCATACACTGAGCGACAGATTAGACTTTTGAATAATTAGTTTAATTTCGACTGAGCCAAAGGAGATTCTGAACAGTTCACGTTATCAGCGAAGTATTGGTAGTTCAAAATGCCGCAGTTACCAAGTGCTTCGTGTGGTTGTGCAAGTCATTATTTAAGCACAATCTGGACCATATCCGTACATGTAACGGTATGTAAACAAAATGGCAGACTGACAACACAAGCATATACTACGTGGCTATGAATCACGGGAGATTGTCACGAGTTCTGTCCCGTTGTCCCATCTAGAGTTATCTCCCTTTGTCCCTTCAATAGAATATATAATTTTACATATAATATATTATATATAGACAAAGGGGAAGACAGCTTCCAATGTTATGAATAAACTTAACGCACATTCTTATTTCTATTACTTTTAGCGAGAACCTAACGCGTTTTGTTCCGGTTTGACTGCACCCATTGTGTTAAATTCTCGATGACCTCGGAAAGCACCTACGTGTTAATACTAAATTTAGCATTTCCGAAAGATACCGGCATCTTTTTTTTCTCTTTAAAAATGTTTACCGATGTCTTACATTAAGTACAATGTAAGTATAGATCTACCTTCCAAAGAAGTCAATAAGTCTGTTTAAATCATGATTATTGATATTAAAAATTGCGCGCGTAAAATTGGTCGGACGAACAATTTTCTCGATTTTAAATTAAATTCTGACCCCTTTAATACATTTTCAGGGACCCCAACAAGCCATTAGACGTAACTAAGTATATCAACACCACGTGGCCAGAGTACGACATGACGTCGAAACAATATTTGAAAATATCCAATCAAATGTCGGCAGACTCGGTGAAGTCTCATTTCCACTCTAGAAGAATGCATTTATGGTCTGATCTAATTCCAAGCATTGTAGAAAGTCAACGATACGTATCAACCACTACAACCACTACCCCAAAACCTCTGAAGATCGATTTTTCTGGAATCATAGGAAAATAATGCAAAAGCCACGTGGCATGTTGTTTTTCAGATCATAGACAATGTTATTATTGTTTTCAAGAATGCTTTGAAGTGCCACATATAGTCCGTGCCGCATTAAGTAAGCTTTATGCGGTGAGCGTGTGCTTCAACGCCGCATTTAGCTCATTTCTCTTTATAATGCTTTACTGAAACTAATATTTGAATAAGATAACAATATAAAAAAAGTAAATTTTGAGAAGGAGATAAACTGACTTCTGTATCATATCCAATGTTCCTTAACCAATGTCGGTCGATTGATTTTCTCATAAGTTATGACCCTTTTATATTCAAATACATTATAGTGGACATATAGATGTTTGTCCGAGCTTCGCCTTCTACATGTATGACCATTTTGTGGATTTTTACGAAACCTCACAGAAATGATCAAATTTTCAATTCACGACTACACTCTGTATTGAAACTGGGTACAGGCGCCAAACGTCTCATGCAGAAATTTGCTACATATTTGTTGCTACAGATCAAATATATCTTCGGAGACGCACGTGAAACAACAATCACAACTCTCAAGTTTCAATATCATGTAAAACGTCAAGGCCCATTACTCTGCTGTTACTTAAGTTAGGTACAAGCAACACAACAGTAAACATTCCTGTAATGATGATGTTGATGATGATGATGATGTTGACGACGACGAAGTCCGACCAGGAAGACTTTAAATCGGATAAGACATAAAATAACTGTATGCGGCATGACAATGCCTTTGCGCTGCATATAGTTCGCCACGTCACGAACTAAATGCGTGGCGCGAACAATATGCGGCTCGGACTATATGTGGCACTACAATGCTTCATAGATCTATATAACGGGATTATTAAGTTTTCGTTTGTGCGCTTGTATGCATTTCTATCATTAGGATAGGACCGTCAAATGAGTAAATGGTCGCAGTACTGATAACGCAAACTCCTCCCAAAATGTGGTAATGGTCACCTATGTCATAAAAACCTCCAAACATGTAAAAAATAAATAACACATTTCATTTTTTGGCCGCATCTGTGATCAGTTTTTCGTCAGTGGGTCATACAAAGAATATTTACAAATAAACTTAATGTCACGTACGTAATTCCTGGAAAAGTTCATAATATAGATGTTAAACAAACTTATCAAATTATGTAATATTATAGTAAATTTAACAGAAAATCCCGGTATGCGTGTACAGTTGGATCTTGTTGTTCGGCAACCTTCTATCCGAAAACTCGATGTCATCCGAAACAAATAAATCATGTGCTATTCGAAATAAAACAATTTGCCCGGTGAATTCGAATGAACGAAGTCCTACTGTATATAATAAAAAATGAATAAGGTAATACGTGGTACATGTATACTATTATTTTTCGCGGCATTTTAAAATTAATTTAATTTCGGAAATGAATCAATTCTGAAACATGTAGTGTAACAGGTATGATTCTTTCGATCAGACTGCCAAAACCAGCACAGGACGCTTAACAAAGACACACATTAGTCTACCCTTTCTGGAACCCATCATGCAAAACATTGTGCTCTATACAGTAAAACCTCAATAATATGACCACCCTTGGGACCCTTGTAAACTGGTCTTCTTCTACAGGTGGTTTTAATATTGAGGTTGAATAAACAGTTTGTGACAATGGACTTGAAAATTGTGTTCTTAATTTTGAGGTTGTCTTATTATCGAGGTAGTCCTGAAGTAGGTGTTACTGTATTGTCAAAAAGCAGATCTTTATATTTTGTTCATTAATGTCGCTAAAGGGAAGTAAATCTAGATGTTAAAGCTCACGATCTTTATGCAGAGTTGTTGTTCCTGGTTTTAAGCGGATGAGGATGGTTCGTCACTGTTCTCGTAAATCCAATCGACCAATGAAAATGTCGTCTAATGAAAATATCGTTTCATCTTTTCGTCCGTACAGGAGATTGTTACGATGCACATAGGGAAGCCAAAGTCCACTATATATGTAATATGACTATAAATTTTACTCATCACTTACACATTTACATCCAGGGTTGGATTCAAACCCGTAGCGGTGAGGGACAAGTGATTTGAAGCCAGCTACCATAACCACTCGATCACGGAGTGCCCTATTTTTCAACTATACACCAAACTTAAAAAAGTTTTTTTTACCAGGCAGTTCAAGCGAGGGTTTGAACATTATACCAATTAAAAACTGAATTTTCAAAATAATGACATGTAAATTCAACAAGTTAACAAAACTACTACAGTAAAACCTCAATAAAAGACCACCATTTGGACCCTTGAAAACTGGTCTTCTGAAGGAGGTGGTCTTCATCTTGATGTTGAATAAAGAGCAAAACTGTGAAAATTGACTTTAAAATTGTGTTCTTAAGTTCGAGGTGGTCTTATTATTGAGGTGGCCTTTAAGTGAAGTTTTACTGTATTATTAAATTCAAATCTGAAAGCCGTTTCGGTATTTAAAACATTCCCATTTCTTTCAAGAATCCTCAACGGCGCTGCCAGTTTCAAATATTTCTTTACGTGACGGTCATATTTGTATTAATCATATGGTCGAGATAATGTTCTCACCACTTTTCTAAATAAACTCTAATTAATTCACAGCTTTCCAATAATCTATATAAGACTATCTCTAACATCGGTGTAACCCGGTAGAAACTGATACCCGGCAACTACAGATATATGTCACGAACATTAATTTTCTTGTGACTGTAGAAACCAACAGGACTACAAAGGAGAACAAATTTGTGATTCATCTTACATGATGAATACTTTTGTATGATTTAGTGTGATAATATTCAGAGGTTTTATTTGTGCAGTATAATCTTTTTGAAAAATACGTTCACATTCCTATTCACAAATTATCGTTATACTATGCAATATTAGGTCAAAATTATTCGACTGAGTTGTTTGTTGTTCACGTTTGACAGTAGAAATGTAATTATAGATACAATATATTACTATAGCAGTGTTCTTTTTTCGGCGCAGCCGTACTAACATCGTTTGCTATTTGCATATCAGTGTTGTGTAAACCAATCAAATCTTACGTTAACCACCAAGACAATTTCTCTTCAACCGAACAACGTTTGTAACCTTGACGCGGATTGGTTAACCTTCCGATAAAGGGTACGTTACCTTACCAAAATCCACTGAATTTCGGTGAATTTACCGAAATCCATTTTGGATTTGGAGTGACCAGCAATCTTTACATCTCGGCATGTTGCACAACAAATCTTAACCTTCAAATTGCGCCGACCATTTTTGTTCAAGACATGTCTTGTTTCTAAATATTGATGCATACTATTCCATTGTTATTTAAAGGTTCATGCAGTAGTTTGTGTCCTCTGCAAGAATCTCCGCGTCACCCTCTGCTCGAAAACAAAACTGAGGATAGCAATGTAAAGATGGAGCGCTTTAGTTACTACACGATAACTATAACCGAAAAACACCCAAACTATTAACTGCAATATTTCTTCTTTTTAATCGGCTTAAATGCCGTTTTTCCATGACATTTTTCCATGACATTTTCAGTAATATACGTCGGTTTAGTTTATCAGTTGTCCTGCCCGGTGTTCAAACCCAAACTTGCCGGATGACCGCAGTACTTCGCCACGATTACGTGCTGTCTTAGTCGCTCAGCGGGTCCAATAAAAGGAGATTAGTTGAGCTGAATCCACCAATTCATTCACACCCAAACATTATTGACAAATCGCTACGTAGTTCATTGAATTAATTATCTACCCTGTTCTCTAGGCGATATCTATAATTCTATCGGATACCTAATAGAAAACAGAAGGAAAAATCTGATAAAAGACAACATTTCAATAAAATCACTGTAAGTACTATCTTAATGGTATAAAATTAAAACTGTCATCGTTCTTCTGATAGTTGTTTTCAGAGAAAATGTGATTCACATTTTATTTGAAGTTGACAGCATCAGTGCACCTAATTGCCCTATCAGTCACTGTAAATATATGAAAATATGCTACATAGGTTGTTTTAAAATGTTCATTAAATCGAAATGAATGCACCTATTATATGACCTCATTTATTAAGAATAGTTATATAACATGCGACCATCATAACCTTTTGAACTGTGATACTTAATAATGTAGTGCACAACGTGTATCTTCATAGATAAAACAAATAGGTCCGGTCATGTGTTAGGGATAAACGGACATATTGTAGGACGCTTCGACTGCACTTTTAGACTGCGCTTATACTAAGCAACGTAAATATGCATCCGCCGTTTCATGTTTGATTTCAAGGTTTATATATACATAGATGTTATTTTATCAAACATGGTTTCATTCCTAAGTGTCGCGACAATATAATGACCGTGTATGTTGATTACTGGAGTTTATGATCATGACATTAATTGCGCCCAATCGCCAGATTACAAAGGTTACTTGGCAATGTAAATACTCCGTCAATGTAAACTACTTCTATTTCAATCTTATCATGTATACCGAACGTCAAACGTTTTGCAACATCATTGTTGATATTTGAATTGAGTTTGTCGGTAATCACAACACTCTGAATTGCAGTTCACCAGTGCTAGCAGCCACTTTTGAAAAGCGGTAACCTGCCACTTCCAGATCAGGAAGGAATTGTTGGAGTAGTCAGTGGTTACTTCTAATCGCCAAAGGAAGAAACTTGTGCGAGGAGTTTGCTAATTTTTATACATATTCGTCTGTAATTTAGACATTACCCAACGTCACAGTCTTGTTCCTAGTCCGTTTCCGATAATTTATTTTCGTCAATGTTTAAAACATGTCTCTCATGAGTTTTCCATCGATACCATCGATCGATTTTCTTCAGAAGTATCAGAAAATAAAAGTAAACAAAACACTAAAATAGTACTCTTGCTGCCACCCTGCTGAAAATTATTTTAAGATAAAAAGATACGAGCGCTGTTTCCCCCCATATTAATATATTCTAACAACTAAATATAAACAGTTTGTTATATAAACAAATGTTAACATGTTAAGCATTTCAAAATTGAGTCAGATGGCAACCGCTGTGTTCCTTCAATTAGTAGTACATTAAAACATTTAGTTACCTACCAAATAAAGACCACCTCAATAATACTTTTATGGTCTAGTATTTCTTCTTCTATATCTATTTAATAACCAGACAGCATACGCCTACTATCGACTTTGTTCAGAATATACGTTAGTCTTAAAATGCGCTTGCGCTGTAACTGAAACACAACAAACCTCTTAACTTAACTTATTTTAGCATCTGAAGAATGCTGGCCTCTGTCTTTGATTGCGATGTCAATATTTGTGACGGAATTTAAAGCGATCTATGTCATGAATTGACTACAAAATCTTGAAAGGTACATTATGGGTCAAAATCACGTAAAATTTATTAAAATCCGAAGTGAAGATTACATCGAATTAGTAATAAAATTACCATCTATGAGCTATTTCAAGAAATAAAACATATCATTCACGCCTACTGCGAGACAAATGTATTTAAAAATGGTAAAATATTATTGACTAGTCTTTTTAAGCATACGGAAACTCTATTGTTCGACATTTATGATAAGTCATCAGCAAATAACAACCAGAATGTATCTATATCAAACATCACATACGTTTATTTAATAATTGAACTTGAGAACACTCGCTGATGAGAAATGTTCAACCACGAAATTGTGAATGCAAACACTTAGAGTACGGTCACATAGTCGTGTTAAATAAAACAAGAAAACTAACTGGAATCAATTTGATCATAAGGTCGTTAGGAGTTTCCAGTTAACTCAATTTGCTACAGGGAACGCCACACAGACTTCCGGGAAAACAACAATCCATAAAAACATAAGGCACTTGAGGAGGTCAAAGGGTATACATGTTAGGGAACAGAGGCGCAAGGAATGGCCTGGCACAATTTACTATTTAAATCTGCGGCACAGCCTAAATTTCCCCACCCTTATACACACACATATAAATACAAGGGTGATAAGGAGGAATGCAGTGTTCACTTGTGGTATTTTATTGACCGTTACGTTTTGAGAAGAAGCTATGGGCTCTAGTTTATTTCTTAACACGATTGGTGCTCTACTTCTTTGGAGTGTTCAATCAAATTTAGCCGCCACAGTAACAAGGTCCACACTTGCTGGTGAAATAGAAGGGTTCACAGATCACGTGGTTGTGGAAGGTACAACAAAGGGTATAACACGATTTCTCGGCATACCGTACGCAGAGCCACCAACGGGACCAAACAGGTTTGCTAAACCCGTACCTAAGTCTAGATTCAAGAATGTGTTTAGAGCAAGTGATGGAGCTGTTGCTTGTGTTCAAAGTTCGAAGGAAGGAACGGCTTCTTATTCCGAATTTGTGAGTAACTTTACCGAAGATTGTCTTACGCTGAATATTTATGTCCCGAGCAATTTCAGTGACGATTCCTCCACCGTTTCTCTACCTACAATGGTTTGGATATATGGAGGTAGTTTTACGGCAGGGACTACAGCAGCATACGATCCTGACGTGCTGAGTGTCACTACAAACACCATCGTGGTGACGGTGAACTGCAGGGTCGGAATGTTTGGGTTTTTGCAAAGCAAGGATGGAAGATTTAAAGGAAACCAGGGGCTATGGGACCAACACCTGGCTTTAAAATGGGTCAACGAGAATATTGGCGTATTTGATGGATCACCATCTATGGTAACAATATTTGGAGAATCCGCAGGAGGGGCCTCGGTGTTATACCAAGCCATTTATCCAGGAAACAAGGGGCTGTTCCAAAGGGTTATAGCCGAAAGTGGATCCCCTCTGGCTAACTGGGCGCTGATGAAGACACCAAATGCCGAGGAATATTTTAAAACCGTTGGATGTATGACGTCAGATCCAATGGCATGCCTAAGTTCCAAATCCTATGAAGAAATACAAACATCTCAAGATATAATGTTTGCCCCTGCAGTAGATGGAAATTTTCTATCGGAATCACCCGAAGATATTTTGTTCGGCAAAAATGCCGCATCGCAAACTGCAAGGGATTTTTACTATTCGTTAGATATTCTCTCCGGTGTTAATCAGTTTGATGGAGCTATCTTTACGCACTACTGGTCGAGTTTCTTGAAGGGCCTAGATTTCAACAACCCGAATGTCACAAGGGATGAACTGAAAAACGTACTATTTTTAAGCCAAATTAAATATCTATCGAATCTGGACATGGATACAACCAGATTGATATTAGACTTATTGGAGTTTGAATATATAAACTGGTCGGACCCTGATTCGTACAACACAACACGATTGACAGGAGTCGTCTTTAGTAATGATTTATTTTTCTTTTATCCTGGAATCCGAGCAGCTCAATTGCATTTAGCACAAAGCTCAAACAGTAGAACGTATTTCTATGAATTTTGTCCGAGGCCAACAAACCCGGCGATCAAGACACCAGCCTGGGTACCCGGCAAGTATAGACACCTTTATCAATTATTGTATGAAATACTCTATGCATTTCATAAAACAATATTAAGTGAACTTTTTTCACATTAGATCCGGGTAACCGATTTTGTACATTTTGTCGAATCTGGATGCAATATTATTTAAAGTAAAATCACACTGAAAGACCACCTCGAAATTAAGAACCGTATTTCCATGTACTAGTTTTTAATATTATGGCATCTGTTTATCGGACCATTTCACAACTTAGACTTACTTTCTTTAGAGCCATTGGTGGTCTTATTATTGAGGTTTTATTGTATATGTGACACTCTCCTTGTTATATCTGCACATGTACAGAGCAGTCTCTTCACAATAACACCCCTTAGAAGACTGACAATTTGTCGAGAGGTTGTTGCGAAAGAGGGGTTTTAAATGATAGGAAATTCCTTATACTGGAAAATCGATACTCGATATGCATCGATGTGCAGTAAAACCTCACCTAGAGACCACCTCAATAATAAGACGACCTCGAAATTAAGAACATAATTCTCAAGTCTATTTTCACTGTTTTGCTCTTTAAAGGGTTCAAAAGGTGGCCTTATTATTGAAGTTTTACTGTAGATATCAGAACATACAAAGGTACAATATATGTGACATTATGTTATTTACATAAATACAGTTTGCTTATATATATCATTATTGCAATTCATTGATACACAGACGTGCAACACAATTGAAGAAAAAGAGAAAAAAGTACAACATAGATCCAGGAACATCTTTGTTTCAATTTAGTCGCTTATACTTTACCCAGTAAATTACACCACCTAAATAAGAAGACCAGTTTTCAAAGGTCCCAAAGGTGGTCGTATTATTGAGGTTTTACTGTATAATCACGTTTGTAAACAACAAGTTACCGTTGGGGAAAGGTTAATTGTTATTAAACTCCCTTTTCCAGGAGCAAATCACGCCGATGAGATACAGTCAGTACTGGGATATCCACTTAATGCTAATTTACCCATGTCTTACACACGGGAGGAAGAACAATTATCGCGGACCATGATGACCATGTGGTCCAACTTCGCCAAAACAGGGTAAGTTATTTACAAATTTATAAATCCTCGTTCAATCTAATAATGTGTCCAACGACTGTCAGGACTCTAGAATTCTTTATCAAAGACACTTGTACCGGAATAATCGAAATGTAAAATTTGACTTGTCCAAAATAGGAAGCTAGTTGTCCGAGAATATAGGTCAATTCGGTAACAAATAAACACACACAACGACAGCTCCACAATCTAAAATTGATAATCACATGTATGTGTTTGTGGTATTCTAAGGTTTGACTTACAACTGAACAATTGCTGAGGTTGGTTAGCTTTAAAACAGACTTGACCGGGACTAACTTCAACTCAACTGTTGGTAGCCCGATTCCGCATTAGACTAGTCCGGAACGTCGGGCTAGTGGATTTCTAGAACCCTGTGACCTTATATAAATAGTGTATCGTGTACCTGATATATCATACAAACATCTTGTGTAACATTCCGCAATCAAAATGAGTGTCTTTTATATCTCTATACAGTGTCATTTTAAATGCGAAAATGTGCCAATCTACCGTTCCGCTCATGTGATTTTGATTTTCCAATATCACATGCGCAATAGAGATGTTTTAGTTTACTACGCAGGCGATATTCTATTTTTCATGTCGAATGCAATATTCAAAGTATCAACCATTTTATAATTTTCATCGAAATGAGCGGTATACAGTCAAACCTGTATGTAAAGACCACCCATGGGAACAGTAAAATGTGGTCTTTGTTTACAGGTGGTCTCTATTAACAGATTAAATATCATTGAAAATGGTCTGATGGGAGATAAAATTGGTGGTCTTTGAAAACAGGTTTTGCAATAGTGGTCTTTGTTCGCAGGTGGTCTTTAACACAGGTTTGACTGTATATAGTTATACTCATGTCATACACTGACCGACAGATTAGACTTTTGAATAATTAGTTTAATTTCGACTGAGCCAAAGGAGATTCTGAACGGTTCACGTTATCAGCGAAGTATTGGTAGTTCAAAATGCCGCAGTTACCAAGTGTTTCGTGTGGTTTTGCAAGTCATTATTTAAGCACAATCTGGACTATATCCGTACATGTTACGGTATATAAACAAAACTGCAGACTGAAACACAAGCATATACTAGCTATGAATCACGGGAGATTGTCACGAGTTCTGTCCCGTTGTCCCATCTAGAGTTCTCTCCATTTGTCCCTTCAATAGAATATATAATTTTACATATAATAAATTATATATAGACAAAGGGGAAGACAGCTTCCAATGTTATGAATAAACTTAACGCACATTCTTATTTCTATTACTTTTAGCGAACTTAACGCGTTTTGTTCCGGTTTGACTGCACCCATTGTGTTAAATTCTCGATGACCTCGGAAAGCACATACGTGTTAATACTAAATTTAGCATTTCCGAAAGATACCGGCATCTTTTTTTTCTCTTTAAAAATGTTTACCGATGTGTTAAGGCTTTTATTACTTTAAGTACAATGTTAGTATAGATCTACCTTCCAAAGAAATCAATAAGTCTGTTAAAATCATGATTATTGATATGAAAAATTGCGCGCGTAAAATTGGTCGGACGAACAATTTTCTCGA
Organism: Mactromeris polynyma; assembly: GCA_032209605.1. NCBI lineage: Eukaryota > Metazoa > Mollusca > Bivalvia > Venerida > Mactridae > Mactromeris > Mactromeris polynyma. Next base: position 169,299 of record JASFXZ010000052.1, read on the forward strand.
TTTTAAATTAAATTCTGACCCATTTAATACATTTTCAGAGACCCCAACAAACCATTAGACGTCACTAAGTATATCAACACCACGTGGCCAGAGTACGACATGACGTCGCAACAATATTTGAAAATATCCAATCAAATGTCGGCAGACTCGGTGAAGTCTCATTTCCACTCTAGAAGAATGCATTTATGGTCTGATCTAATTCCAAGCATTGTATAAAGTCAACGATACGTATCAACCACTACAACCACTACCCTAAAACCTCTGAAGATCGATTTTTCTGGAATCATAGGAAAATAATGCAAAAGCCACGTGGCATGTTGTTTTTCAGATCATAGACACTGTTATTATTGTTTTCAAGAATGCTTTGAAGTGCCACATATAGTCCGTGCCGCATTAAATAAGCTTTATGCGGCGAGCGTGTGCTTCAACGCCGCATTTAGCTCATTTACCTTTATAATGCTTTACTGAAACTAATATTTGAATAAGATAACAATATCAAAAAAGTAAATTTTGACAACCAATAATAACCAATGTTTCTTAACCACTGTCGGTCGATTGATTTTCTCATAAGTTATGACCCTTTTATATTCAAATACATTATAGTGGGCATATAGATGTTTGTCCCAGCTTCGCCTTCTACATGTATGACCATTTTGTGGATTCTAACGAAACCTCACAGAAATTATCATATTTTCAATTCACGACTACACTCTGTATTGAAACTGTGTACATGCGCAAAACGTCTCATGCAGATTTTTGCTACATATTTGTTGCTACAGATCAAATATATCTTCGGAGACGAACATGAAACAACAACCACCACCCTCAAGTTTCAATATCATGTAAAACGTCAAGGCCCATTACTCTGCTGTTACTTGAGTTAGGTACAAGCAACACAACAGTAAACATTCCTGTAATGATGATGATGATGATGATGATGATGATGTTGTCGACGATGACGTCCGATCAGGAAGACTTTAAATCGGATAAGACATAAAATAGCTGTATGCGGCATGACAATGCCTTTGCGCTGCATATAGTTCGCCACGTCACGAACTAAATGCGTGGCGCGAACAATATGCGGCCCGGACTATATGTGGCACTTCAATGCTTCATAGATCTATATAACGGGATTATTAAGTTTTCATTTGTGCGCATGTATGCATTTCAATCATTAGGGTAGGACCGTCAAATGAGTAAATGGTCGCAGTACTGATAACGCAAACTCCCCCCAAAATGTGGTAATGGTCACCTATGTCATAAAAACCTCCAAACATGTAAAAATAAATAACACATTTCATTTGTTGGCCGCATCTGTGATCAGTTTTTCGTCAGTGGGTCATACAAAGAATATTTACAAATAAACTTAATGTCACGTACGTAATTCCTGGAAAAGTTCATAATATAGATGTTAAACAAACTTATCAAATTATGTAATATTATAGTAAATTTAACAGAAAATCCCGGTATGCGTGTACAGTTGGACCTCGTTTGTTCGGCAACCTTCTATCCGAAAATTCGATGTCATCCGAAACAAATAATTCAAGTGTTATTCGAAATAAAAAAATTGGCCCGGTGAATTCGAATGAACGAAGTCCTACTGCATATAATAATAAATGAATAAGGTAATACGTGGTACATGTATACTATTATTTTTCGCTGCATTTTAAAATAATTTAATTTCGGAAATGAATCAATTCTGAAACATGTAGTGTAACAGGTATGGTTCTTTCAATCAGACACACATTAGTCTACCTTTTCTGGAACCCATCATGCAAAACATTGTGATCTATACAGTAAAACCTCAATAATATGAAAACCCTTGGGACCCTTGGAAACTGGTCTTCTTCTAGAGCTGGTCTTAATATTGAGGTTGAATAAAGAGCAAAACAGTTTGTGACAATGGACTTGAAAATTGTGTTCTTAATTTTGAGGTTGTCGTATTATCGAGGTGGTCTTTAAGTAGGTGTTACTGTATTGTAAAAAAGGAGATCTTTATATTTTGTTCATTAATGTCGCTAAAGGGAAGTAAATTTAGATGTTAAAGCTCACGATCTTTATCCAGAGTTGTTGTTCCTGGTTTTAAGCGGATGACGATGGTTCGTCACTGTTCTCGTAAAACCAATCGACCAATGAAAATGTCGTCTAATGAAAATATCGTTTCATCTTTTCGTCCGTACAGGAGATTGTTACGATGCACATAGGGAAGCCAAAGTCCACTATATATGTAATATGACTATAAAATTCTACGCCCTTCCCCCACCCCCCTGTGCCAATTGAGAGTCATTAGTCAGTATGCAACATTGATACCAATGTAAATTCTGTGTTATCAACATGAGAAATAGTCATGAACATTCAATCAATCGAGTTTAATGTCACACATCCGCATAAATAATAAATATCTATGATTGTGAAGATATTGGTGTTCACCTAGATTCTCAAAGATTGTACTAACCTATTGACAAATAAAATAATTCATTGAGAGATTCTTCAAATCCGTTAGTAGGATTAGGAGATGACGCAGTTGAATAGGATCATGTAGTCGACTGTTCGAGCTCTTAGGGTGGAGGAAGACACTGGCTGATACCTGAGTAGAACCACCGACCTTCCATAAGCCAGCTTGATGGCTTCATCACTTACACATTTACATCCAGGGTTGGATTCAAACCCGTAGCAAGTGATTTGAAGCCAGCTACCATAACCACTCGATCACGGAGTCCCCTATTTTTCAACTATACACCAAACTTAAATAAGTTTTTTTACCAGGCAGGGTTTGAACATTATACCAATTAAAAACTGAATTTTCAAAATAATGACATGTAAATTCAACAAGTTAACAAAACTACTACAGTAAAACCTCAATAAAATACCACCATTTGGACCCTTGAAAACTGGTCTTCTGATTGAGGTGGTCTTCATCTTGATGTTGAATAAAGAGCAAAACTGTGAAAATTGACTTTAAAATTGTGTTCTTAAGTTCGAGGTGGTCTTATTATTGAGGTGGCCTTTAAGTGAAGTTTTACTGTATTATTAAATTCTAATATGAAAGCCGTTTCGGTATTTAAAACATGCCCATGGAGTGACCAGCAATCGTAAAATCTCGGGCATGTTGCACAACAAATCTAAACCTTCAAATTGCGCCGACCATTTTTGTTCAAGATATTTCTTGTTTCTAAATATCGATGCATATTATTCCATTGTTATTTAAAGGTTCATGCAGTAGTTTGTGTCCTCTGCAAGAATCTCCGCATCACTCACCAAAATGAGGATAGCAATGTAAAGATGTGCCGCTTCAGTTACTACACGATAACTATAACCGAAAAACACACACACTTCTAGCTGCAACAATTCTTCTTTTTAATCGGCTTAAATGCCGTTTTTCCATGACTTTTTTCAGATATATACATCGGTTTAGTTAATCAGTTGTCCTGCCCGGGAATCAAACACAAACCTCCCGGGTGATCGCAATATATATCACGATATTTTTATTGCAAAACAAACAGGAAATTACAGTTCAACCAGACCTAACGGACACTTTTCGCGACAATATAATGACCGTGTATGTTGATTACGGGAGTTTATAATCATGACATTAATTACGCCCAATCGCCAAATTGCAAGGGTTACTTGGCAACGTAAATACTCCGTCAATGTAAACTACTTCTATTTCAATCTTATCATGTATACCGAACGTCAAACGTTTTGCAACATCATTGTTGATATTTGAATTGAGTTTGTCGGTAATCACAACACTCCGAATTGCAGTTCACCAGTGCTAGCAGCCACTTTTGAAAATCGGTAGCCTACCACTTCCAGATAAGGAAGAGATTGTTGGAGTAGGCAGTGGTTACTTCTAATCGACAAAAGGAAGGAACTTGTGCGAGGAGTTTGCTAATTTTTATACATATTCGTCCGTAATTTAGACAATACCCAACGTCACTGTCTAGTTCCTAGTCCGTTTCCGATAATTCATTTTTGCCAATGCTTAAAACATGTCCCTCATGAGTTTTCCATCAATACCATCGATCGATTTTCTTCAGGAGTATCAGATAATAAAAGTAAACAAAACACTAAAATGGTACTCTTGCTACCACCCTGCTGAAAATTATTTTGAGATAAAAAGATACGAGCGCTGTTTTCCCCCATATTAATATATTCTACCAACTACATATAAACAGTTTGTTATATAAACAAATGTTAACATGTTAAGCATTTCAAAATTGAGTCAGATGGCAACCGCTGTGTTCCTTCAATTAGTAGTGCATTAAAACATTTAGTTACCTACCAAATAAAGACCACCTCAATAATACTTTTATGGTCTAGTATTTCTTCTTCTATATCTGTTTAATAACCAGACAGCATACGCCTACTACCGACTTTCTTCAGAATATACGTTAGTCTTAAAATTGCGCGTGCGCTGTAACTGAAACACAACAAACCTCTTATCTTAACTTATGTTAGCATCTGAAGAATGCTGGCCTCTGTCTTTGATTGCGATGTCAATATTTGTGACGGAATTTAAAGCGATCTATGTCATGAATTGACTACAAAATCTTGAAAGGTACATTATGGGTCAAAATCACCTAAAATTTATTAAAATCCGAAGTGAAGATTACATCGAATTAGTAATAAAATTACCATCTATGAGCTATTTCAAGAAATAAAACATATCATTCACGCCTACTGTGAGACGAATGTATTTAAAAATGGTAAAATATTATTGACTAGTCTTTTTAAGCATACGGAAACTCTATTGTACGACATTTATGATAAGTCATTAGCAAATAACAACCAGAATGTATCTTTATCAAACATCACATACGTTTATTTAATAATTGAACGTGAACACACTCGCTGATGAGAATGTTCAACCACGAAATTGTGAATGAAAACACTTAGAGTACGGTCACTTAACCGTGTTAAATAAAACAAGAAAACTAACTGGAATCAATTTGATCATAAGGTCGTTAGGAGTTTCCAGTTAACTCAATTTGCTACAGGGAACGCCACACAGACTTCCGGGAAAACAACAATCCATAAAAACATAAGGCACTTGAGGAGGTCAAAGGGTATACATGTTAGGGAACAGAGGCGCAAGGAATGGCCTGGCACAATTTACTATTTAAATCTGCGGCACAGCCTCTAAATTTCCCCACCCTTATACACACACATATAAATACAAGGGTGATAAGGAGGAATGCAGTGTTCACTTGTGGTATTTTATTGACCGTTACGTTTTGAGAAGAAGCTATGGGCTCTAGTTTATTTCTTAACACGATTGGTGCTCTACTTCTTTGGAGTGTTCAATCAAATTTAGCCGCCACAGTAACAAGGTCCACACTTGCTGGTGAAATAGAAGGGTTCACAGATCACGTGGTTGTGGAAGGTACAACAAAGGGTATAACACGATTTCTCGGCATACCGTACGCAGAGCCACCAACGGGACCAAACAGGTTTGCTAAACCCGTACCTAAGTCTAGATTCAAGAATGTGTTTAGAGCAAGTGATGGAGCTGTTGCTTGTGTTCAAAGTTCGAAGGAAGGAACGGCTTATTATTCCGAATTTGTGAGTAACTTTACCGAAGATTGTCTTACGCTGAATATTTATGTCCCGAGCAATTTCAGTGACGATTCCTCAACCGTTTCTCTACCTACAATGGTTTGGATATATGGAGGTAGTTTTACGGCAGGGACTACAGCAGCATACGATCCTGACGTGCTGAGTGTCACTACAAACACCATCGTGGTGACGGTGAACTACAGGGTCGGAATGTTTGGGTTTTTGCAAAGCAAGGATGGAAGATTTAAAGGAAACCAGGGGCTATGGGACCAACACCTGGCTTTAAAATGGGTCAACGAGAATATTGGCGTATTCTATGGATCACCATCTATGGTAACAATATTTGGAGAATCCGCAGGAGGGGCCTCGGTGTTATACCAGGCCATTTATCCAGGAAACAAGGGGCTGTTCCAAAGGGTTATAGCCGAAAGTGGATCCCCTCTGGCTTACTGGGCGCTGATGAAGACACCAAATGCCGAGGAATATTTTAAAACCGTTGGATGTATGACGTCAGATCCAATGGCATGCCTAAGTTCCAAATCCTATGAAGAAATACAAACATCTCAAGATATAATGTTTGCCCCTGCAGTAGATGGAAATTTTCTATCGGAATCACCCGAAGATATTTTGTTCGGCAAAAATGCCGCATCGCAAACTGCAAGGGATTTTTACTATTCGTTAGATATTCTCTCCGGTGTTAATCAGTTTGATGGAGCTATCTTTACGCACTACTGGTCGAGTTTCTTGAAGGGCCTAGATTTCAACAACCCGAATGTCACAAGGGATGAACTGAAAAACGTACTATTTTTAAGCCAAATTAAATATCTATCGAATCTGGACATGGATACAACCAGATTGATATTAGACTTATTGGAGTTTGAATATATAAACTGGTCGGACCCTGATTCGTACAACACAACACGATTGGCAGGAGTCGTCTTTAGTAATGATTTATTTTTCTTTTATCCTGGAATCCGAGCAGCTCAACTGCATTTAGCACAGAGCTCAAACAGTAGAACGTATTTCTATGAATTTTGTCCGAGGCCAACAAACCCGGCGATCAAGACACCAGCCTGGGTACCCGGCAAGTATAGACACCTTTATCAATTATTGTATGAAATACTCTATGCATTTCATAAAACAATATTAAGTGAACTTTTTTCACATTAGATCCGGGTAACCGATTTTGTACATTTTGTCGAATCTGGATGCAATATTATTAAAAGTAAAATCGCACTGAAAGACCACCTCGAAATTAAGAACCGTATTTCCATGTACTAGTTTTTAATATTATGGCATCTGTTTATCGGACCATTTCACAACTTAGACTTACTTTCTTTAGAGCCATTGGTGGTCTTATTATTGAGGTTTTATTGTATATGTGACACTCTCCTTGTTATATCTGCACATGTACAGAGCAGTCTCTTCACAATAACACCCCTTAGAAGACTGACAATTTGTTGAGAGGTTGTTGCGAAAGAGGGGTTTTAAATGATAGGAAATTCCTTATACTGGAAAATCGATACTCGATATGCATCGATGTGCAGTAAAACCTCACCTAGAGACCACCTCAATAATAAGACGACCTCGAAATTAAGAACATAATTCTCAAGTCTATTTTCACTGTTTTGCTCTTTAAAGGGTTCAAAAGGTGGCCTTATTATTGAAGTTTTACTGTAGATATCAGAACATACAAAGGTACAATATATGTGACATTATGTTATTTACATAAATACAGTTTGCTTATATATATCATTATTCAATTCATTGATACACAGACGTGCAACACAATTGAAGAAAAAGAGAAAAAAGTACAACATAGATCCAGGAACATCTTTGTTTCAATTTAGTCGATTATACTTTACCCAGTAAATTACACCACCTAAATAAGAAGACCAGTTTTCAAGGGTCCCAAAGGTGGTCGTATTATTGAGGTTTTACTGTATAATCACGTTTGTAAACAACAAGTTATCGTTGGGGAAAGGTTAATTGTTATTAAACTCCCTTTTCCAGGAGCAAATCACGCCGATGAGATACAGTCAGTACTGGGATATCCACTTAATGCTAATTTACCCATGTCTTACACACGGGAGGAAGAACAATTATCAATTACCATGATGACCATGTGGTCGAACTTCGCCAAAACAGGGTAAGTTATTTACAAATTTATAAATCCTCGTTCAATCTAATAATGTGTCCAACGACTGTCAGGACTCTAGAATTCTTTATCAAAGACACTTGTACCGGAATAATCGAAATGTAAAATTTGACTTGTCCAAAATAGAAAGCTAGTTGTCCGAGAATATAGGTCAATTCGGTAACAAATAAACACACACAACGACAGCTCCACAATCTAAAATTGATAATCACATGTATGTGTTTGTGGTATTCTAAGGTTTGACTTACAACTGAACAATTGCTGATGTTGGTTAGCTTTAAAACAGAGTTGACCGGGACTAACTTCAACTCAATTGTTGGTAGCCCGATTCAGCATTAGACTAGTCCGGGACGTCGGATAGTGGATTTCTAGAGCCCTGTGACCTTATATAGATGGTGTATCGTGTACCTGATATATCATACAAACATCTTGTGTAAACGCATCATGCAACATTCCGCATTCAAAATGAGTGTCTTTTATATCTCCATACAGTGTCTTTTCAAGTGCGAAAATGTGCAAGTCATTATTTAAGCACAATCTGGACCATATCCGTACATGTAACGGTATATAAACAAAACTGCAGACTGACAACACAAGTATATACTAGCTATGAATCACGGGAGATTGTCACGAGTTCTGCATAATATATTATATATAGACAAAGGGGAAGACAGCTTCCAATGTTATGAATAAACTTAACGCACATTCTTATTTCTATAACTTTAAGCGAGAACCTAACGCGTTTTGTTCCGGTTTGACTGCACCCATTGTGTTAAATTCTCGATGACCTCGGAAAGCACCTACGTGTTAATACTAAATTAAGCATTTCCGAAAGATACCGGCATCTTTTTTTCTCTTTAAAAATGTTTACCGATGTCTTAAGGCTTTTATTACTTTAAGTACAATGTAAGTATAGATCTACCTTCCAAAGAAGTCAATAAGTCTGTTTAAATCATGATTATTGATATGAAAAATTGCGCGCGTAAAATTGGTCGGACGAGCAATTTTCTCGATTTTAAATTAAATTCTGACCCATTTAATACATTTTCAGGGACCCCAACAAACCATTAGACGTCACTAAGTATATCAACACCACGTGGCCAGAGTACGACATGACGTCGCAACAGTATTTGAAAATATCCAATCAAATGTCGGCAGACTCGGTGAAGTCTCATTTCCACTCTAGAAGAATGCATTTATGGTCTGATCTACTTCCAAGCATTGTAGAAAGTCAACGATACGTATCAACCACTACAACCACTACCCCAAAACCTCTGAAGATCGATTTTTCTGGAATCATAGGAAAATAATGCAAAAGCCACGTGGCATGTTGTTTTTCAGATCATAGACAATGTTATTTTTGTTTTCAAGAATGCTTTGAAGTGCCACATATAGTCCGTGCCGCATTAAGTAAGCTTTATGTGGCGAGCGTGTGCTTCAACGCCGCATTTAGCTCATTTCTCTTTATAATGCTTTACTGAAACTAATATTTGAATAAGATAACAATATCAAAAAAGTTAATTTTGAGAAGGAGATAAACTGACTTATGTATCATATCCAATGTTCCTTAACCAATGTCGGTCGATTGATTTTCTCATAAGTTATGACCCTTTTGTATTCAAATACATTATAGTGGGCATATAGATGTTTGTCCGAGCTTCGCCTTCTACATGTATGACCATTTTGTGGATTTTAACAAAACCTCACAGAAATTATCAAATTTTCAAGTTACGACTACACTCTGTATTGAAACTGGGTACACTCACAAAACGTCGCATGCAGATTGTTGCTACATATTTGTTGCTATAGATCAAATATATCTTCGGAGACGCACGTGAAACAACAACCACAACTCTCAAGTTTCAATATCATGTAAAACGTCAAGGCCCATTACTCTGCTGTTACTTAAGTTAGGTACAAGCAACACAACAGTAAACATTCCTGTAATGATGATGTTGATGATGATGATGATGTTGACGACGACGAAGTCCGACCAGGAAGACTTTAAATCGGATAAGACATAAAATAGCTGTATGCGGCATGACAATGCCTTTGCGCTGCATATAGTTCGCCACGTCACGAACTAAATGCGTGGCGCGAATAATATGCGGCCCGGACTATATGTGGCACTACAATGCTTCATAGATCTATATAACGGGATTATTAAGTTTTCGTTTGTGCGCATGTATGCATTTCTATCATTAGGATAGGACCGTCAAATGAGTAAATGGTCGCAGTACTGATAACGCAAACTCCTCCCAAAATGTGGTAATGGTCACCTATGTCATAAAAACCTCCAAACATGTAAAAAATAAATAACACATTTCATTTTTTGGCCGCATCTGTGATCAGTTTTTCGTCAGTGGGTCATACAAAGAATATTTACAAATAAACTTAATGTCACGTACGAAAAGTTCATAATATAGATGTTAAACAAACTTATCAAATTATGTAATATTATAGTAAATTTAACAGAAAATCCCGGTATGCTTGTACAGTTGGATCTTGTTGTTCGGCAACCTTCTATCCGAAAACTCGATGTCATCCGAAACAAATAAATCATGTGCTATTCGAAATAAAACAATTTGCCCGGTGAATTCGAATGAACGAAGTCCTACTGTATATAATAAAAAATGAATAAGGTAATACGTGGTACATGTATACTATTATTTTTCGCTGCATTTTAAAATGAATTTAATTTCGGAAATGAATCAATTCTGAAACATGTAGTGTAACATGTATGATTCTTTCGATCAGACTGCCAAAACCAGCACAGGACGCTTAACAAAGACACACATCAGTCTACCCTTTCTGGAACCCATCATGCAAAACATTATATGCTCTATACAGTAAAACCTCAATAATATGACCACCCTTGGGACCCTTGGAAACTGGTCTTCTTCTACAGGTGGTCTTAATATTGAGGTTGAATAAAGAGCAAAACAGTTTGTGACAATGGACTTGAAAATTGTGTTCTTAATTTTGAGGTTGTCTTATTATCGAGGTGGTCCTGAAGTAGGTGTTACTGTATTGTCAAAAAGCAGATCTTTATAGTTTGTTCATTAATGTCGCTAAAGGGAAGTAAATCTAGATGTTAAAGCTCACGATCTTTATGCAGAGTTGTTGTTCCTGGTTTTAAGCGGATGAGGATGGTTCGTCACTGTTCTCATAAAACCAATCGACCAATGAAAATGTCGTCTAATGAAAATATCGTTTCATCTTTTCGTCCGTACAGGAGATTGTTACGATGCACATAGGGAAGCCAAAGTCCACTATATATGTAATATGACTATAAAATGTTACGCCCCCCCCCCCACCCCCCTGTGCCTCAAATAACCTTCGGAGAGAACCAACAACAATTGAGAGTCATTAATCAGTATGCAACATTGATACCAATGTAAATTCTGTGTTATCAACATGCGAAATAGTCATGAACATTCAACCAATCGAGTTTAATGTCACACCTCCGCTTAAATAATAAATATATGTGATTGTGAAGATATTGGTGTTCAGCTAGAATCTCAAAGATTGTACTAACATATTGACAAATAAAATAATTCATTGAGAGATTTTCTTCAAATCCGTTAGTAGGATAAGGAGATGACGCAGTTGAATAGGATCATGTAGTCGACTGTTGGAGCTCTTAGGGTGGAGGAAGACCCTGGCTGATACCTGAGTAGAACCACCGACCTTCCATTAGCCAGCTTGATGGCTTCATCACTTACACATTTACATCCAGGGTTGGATTCAAACCCGTAGCGGTGAGGGGCAAGTGATTTGAAGCCAGCTACCATAACCACTCGATCACGGAGTGCCCTATTTTTCAACTATACACCAAACTTAAATAAGTTTTTTTTACCAGGCAGTTCAAGCGAGGGTTTGAACATTATACCAATTAAAAACTGAATTTTCAAAATAATGACATGTAAATTCAACAAGTTAACAAAACTACTACAGTAAAACCTCAATAAAAGACCACCATTTGGACCCTTGAAAACTGGTCTTCTGATTGAGGTGGTCTTCATCTTGATGTTGAATAAAGAGCAAAACTGTGAAAATTGACTTTAAAATTGTGTTCTTAAGTTCGAGGTGGTCTTATTATTGAGGTGGCCTTTAAGTGAAGTTTTACTGTATTATTAAATTCAAATCTGAAAGCCGTTTCGGTATTTAAAACATTCCCATTTCTTTCAAGAATCCTCAACGGCGCTGCCAGTTTCAAATATTTCTTTACGTGACGGTCATATTTGTATTAATCATATGGTCGAGATAATGTTCTCACCACTTTTCTAAATAAACTCTAATTAATTCACAGCTTTCCAATAATCTATATAAGACTATCTCTAACATCGGTGTAACCCGGTGGAAACTGATACCCGGCAACTACAGATATATGTCACGAACATTAATTTTCTTGTGACTGTAGAAACCAACAGGACTACAAAGGAGAACAAATTTGTAATTCATCTTACATGATGAATACTTTTGTATGATTGGCTATCTGATTTAGTGTGATGATATTCAGAGGTTTTATTTGTGCAGTATAATCTTTTTGAAAAATACGTTCACATTCCTATTCACAAATTATCGTTATACTATACTATGCAATATTAGGTCAAATTTATTCGACTGAGTTGTTTGTTGTTCACGTTTGACAGTAGAAATGTAATTATAGATACAATATATTACTATAGCAGTGTTCTTTTTTCGGCGCAGCCGTACTAACATCGTTTGCTATTTGCATATCAGTGTTGTGTAAACCAATCAAATCTTACGTTAACCACCAAGACAATTTCTCTTCAACCGAACAACGTTTGTAACCTTGACGCGGATTGGTTAACCTTCCGATAAAGGGTACGTTACCTTACCAAAATCCACTGAATTTCGGTGAATTTACCGAAATCCATTTTGGATCTGGAGTGACCAGCAATCTTTACATCTCGGCATGTTGCACAACAAATCTTAACCTTCCAATTGCGCCGACCATTTTTGTTCAAGACATTTCTTGTTTCTAAATATTGATGCACACTATTCCATTGTTATTTAAAGGTTCATGCAGTAGTTTGTGTCCTCTACAATAATCTTCACGTCACTCTCTGCTCGAAAACAAAACTGAGGATAGCAATGTAAAGATGGAGCGCTTCAGTTACTACACGATAACTATTACCGAAAAACACCCACACTATTAACTGCAATATTTCTTCTTTTTAATCGGCTTAAATGCCGTTTTTCCATGACATTTTCCATGACATTTTCAGTAATATACGTCGGTTTAGTTTATCAGTTGTCCTGCCCGGTGTTCAAACCCAAACTTGCCGGATGACCGCAGTACTTCGCCACGATTACTTGCTGTCTTAGTCGCTCAGCGGGTCCAATACAAGGAGATTAGTTGAGCTGAATCCACCAATTCATTCACACCCAAACATTATTGACAAATCGCTACGTAGTTCATTGAATTAATTATCTACCCTGTTCTCTAGGCGATATCTATAATTCTATCGGATACCTAATAGAAAACAGAAGGAAAAATCTGATAAAAGACAACATTTCAATAAAATCACTGTGCGTACTATCTTAATGGTATAAAATTAAAACTGTCATCGTTCTTCTGATAGTTGTTTTCAGAGAAAATGTGATTCACATTTTATTTGAAGTTGACAGCATCTGTGCACCTAATTGCCCTGTCAGTCACTGTAAATATATGAAAATATGCTACATAGGTTGTTTTAAAATGTTCATTAAATCGAAATGAATGCACCTATTCTATGACCTCAGTTATTAAGAATAGTTATATAACATGCGACCATCATAACCTTTTGAACTGTGATACTTAATAATGTAATGCACAATGTGTATCTTCATAGATAAAACAAATAGGTCCGGTCATGTGTTAGGGATAAACGGACATATTGTAGGACGCTTCGACTGCACTTTTAGACTGCGCTTATACTAAGCAACGTAAATATGCATCCTCCGTTTCATGTTTGATTTAAAGGTTTATATATACATAGATGTTATTTTATCAAACAGGGTTTCATTCCTAAGTGTCGCGACAATATAATGACCGTGTATGTTGATTACTGGAGTTTATAATCATGACATTAATTACGCCCAATCGCCAAATTGCAAAGGTTACTTGGCAATGTAAATACTCCGTCAATGTAAACTACTTCTATTTCAACCTTATGTATACCGATCGTCAAACGTTTTGCAACATCATTGTTGATATTTGAATTGAGTTTGTCGGTAATCACAACACTCCGAATTGCAGTTCACCAGTGCTAGCAGCCACTTTTGAAAAGCGGTAACCTGCCACTTCCAGATCAGGAAGGAATTGTTGGAGTAGGCAGTGGTTACTTCTAATCGCCAAAGGAAGGAACTTGTGCGAGGAGTTTGCTAATTTTTATACATATTCGTCTGTAATTTAGACAATACCCAACGTCACAGTCTTGTTCCTAGTCCGTTTCCGATAATTCGTTTTCGCCAATGTTTAAAACATGTCTCTCATGAGTTTTCCATCGATGCAATCGATCGATTTTCTTCAGGAGTATCAGATAATAAAAGTAAACAAAACACTAAAATGGTACTCTTGCTACCACCCTGCTGAAAATTATTTTGAGATAAAAAGATACGAGCGCTGTTTCCCCCCTATATTAATATATTCTACCAACTACATATAAACAGTTTGTTATATAAACAAATGTTAACATGTTAAGCATTTCAAAATTGAGTCAGATGGCAACCGCTGTGTTCCTTCAATTAGTAGTGCATTAAAACATTTAGTTACCTAATACAGACCACCTCAATAATACTTTTATGGTCTAGTATTTCTTCTTCTATATCTGTTTAATAACCAGACAGCATACGCCTACTACCGACTTTGTTCAGAATATACGTTAGTCTTAAAATTGCGCGTGCGCTGTAACTGAAACACAACAAACCTCTTATCTTAACTTATTTTAGCATCTGAAGAATGCTGGCCTCTGTCTTTGATTGCGATGTCAATATTTGTGACGGAATTTAAAGCGATCTATGTCATGAATTGACTACAAAATCTTGAAAGGTACATTATGGGTCAAAATCACGTAAAATTTATTAAAATCCGAAGTGAAGATTACATCGAATTAGTAATAAAATTACCATCTATGAGCTATTTTAAAACATATCATTCACGCCTACTGCGAGACAAATGTATTTAAAAATGGTAAAATATTATTGACTAGTCTTTTTAAGCATACGGAAACTCTATTGTTCGACATTTATGATAAGTCATCAGCAAATAACAACCAGAATGTATCTTTATCAGAATGCAAACACTTAGAGTACGGTCACATAGTCGTGTTAAATAAAACAAGAAAACTAACTGGGATCAATTTGATCATAAGGTCGTTAGGAGTTTCCAGTTAACTCAATTTGCTACAGGGAACGCCACACAGACCTCCGGGAAAACAACAATCCATAAAAAACATAAGGCACTTGAGGAGGTCAAAGGGTATACATGTTAGGGAACAGAGGCGCAAGGAATAGCCTGGTACAATTTATTATTTAAATCTGCGACACAGCCTCTACATTTCCCCACCCTTATACACACACATATAAATACAAGGGTGATAAGGAGGAATGCAGTGTTCACTTGTGGTATTTTATTGACCGTTACGCTTTGAGAAGAAGCTATGGGCTCTAGTTTATTTCTTAACACGGTTGGTGCTCTACTTCTTTGGAGTGTTCAATCAAATTTAGCCGCCACAGTAACAAGGTCCACAATTGCTGGTGAAATAGAAGGGTTCACAGATCAAGTGGTTGTGGAAGGTACAACAAAGGGTATAACACGATTTCTCGGCATACCGTACGCAGAGCCGCCAACGGGACCAAACAGGTTTGCTAAACCCGTACCTAAGTCTAGATTCAAGAATGTGTTTAGAGCAAGTGATGGAGCTGTTGCTTGCGTTCAAATTTCGAAGGAAGGAACGGCTCATTATTCCGAATTTGTGAGTAACTTTACCGAAGATTGTCTTACGCTGAATATTTATGTCCCGAGCAATTTCAGTGACGATTCCTCCACCGTTTCTCTACCTACAATGGTTTGGATATATGGAGGTAATTTTAGGGCAGGGACTACAGCAGCATACGATCCTGACGTGCTGAGTGTCACTACAAACACCATCGTGGTGACGGTGAACTACAGGGTCGGAATGTTTGGGTTTTTGCAAAGCAAGGATGGAAGATTTAAAGGAAACCAGGGGCTATGGGACCAACACCTGGCTTTAAAATGGGTCAACGAGAATATTGGCGTATTCTATGGATCGCCATCTATGGTAACAATATTTGGACAATCCGCAGGAGGGGCCTCGGTGTTATACCAGGCCATTTATCCAGGAAACAAGGGGCTGTTCCAAAGGGTTATAGCCGAAAGTGGATCCCCTCTGGCTTACTGGGCGCTGATGAAGACACCAAATGCCGAGGAATATTTTAAAACCGTTGGATGTATGACGTCAGATCCAATGGCATGCCTAAGTTCCAAATCCTATGAAGAAATACAAACATCTCAAGTTATAATGTTTGCCCCTGCAGTAGATGGAGATTTTCTATCGGAATCACCCGAAGATATTTTGTTCGGCAAAAATGCCGCATCGCAAGCTGCAAGGGATTTTTACTATTCGTTAGATATTCTCTCCGGTGTTAATCAGTTTGATGGAGCTATCTTTACGCACTACTGGTCGAGTGTCTTGAAGGGCCTAGATTTCAACAACCCGAATGTCACAAGGGATGAACTGAAAAACGTACTATTTTTAAGCCAAATTAAATATCTATCGAATCTGGACATGGATACAACCAGATTGATATTAGACTTATTGGAGTTTGAATATATAAACTGGTCGGACCCTGATTCGTACAACACAACACGATTGGCAGGAGTCGTCTTTAGTAATGATTTATTTTTCTTTTATCCTGGAATCCGAGCAGCTCAATTGCATTTATCGCAAAGCTCAAACAGTAGAACGTATTTCTATGAATTTTGTCCGAGGCCAACAAACCCGGAGATCAAGACACCAGCCTGGGTACCCGGCAAGTATAGACACCTTTATCAATTATTGTATGAAATACTCTATGCATTTCATAAAACAATATTAAGTGTACTTTTTTCACATTAGATCCGGGTAACCGATTTTGTACATTTTGTCGAATCTGGTTGCATATAATTTAAAGTAAAATCGCCCTGAAAGACCACCTCGAAATTAAGAACCGTATTTCCATGTACTAGTTTTTAATATTATGCCATCTATTTATCGGACCATTTCACAACTAAGACTTACTTTCTTTAGAGCCATTGGTGGTCTTATTATTGAGGTTTTATTGTATATGTGACACTCTCCTTGTTATATCTACACATGTACAGAGCAGTCTCTCCACAGTAACACCCCTTAGAAGACTGACAATTTGTTGAGAGGTTGTTGCGAAAGAGAGGTTTTAAATGATAGGAAATTCCTTATACAGGAAAATCGATACTCGATATGCATTGATGTGCAGTAAAACCTCAGCTAAAGACCACCTCAATAATAAGACGACCTCGAAATTAAGAACATAATTGTCAAGTCTATTTTCACTGTTTTGCTCTTTAAAGGGTTCAAAAGGTGGCCTTATTATTGAAGTTTTACTGTAGATATCAGAACATACAAATGTACAATATATGTGACATTATGTTATTTACATAAATACAGTTTGCTTATATATATCATTATTGCAATTCATTGATACACAGACGTGCAACACAATTGAAGAAAAAGAGAAAAAAGTACAACATAGATCCAGGAACATCTTTGTTTCAATTTAGTCGATTATACTTTACCCAGTAAATGACCCCACCTAAATAAGAAGACCAGTTTTCAAGGGTCCCAAAGGTGGTCGTATTATTGAGGTTTTACTGTATAATCACGTTTGTAAACAACCAGTTACCGTTGGGGAAAGGTTAATTGCTATTAAACTCCCTTTTCCAGGAGCAAATCACGCCGATGAGATACAGTCAGTACTGGGATATCCACTTAATGCTAATTTACCCATGTCTTACACACGGGAGGAAGAACAATTATCGCGGACCATGATGACCATGTGGTCCAACTTCGCCAAAACAGGGTAAGTTATTTACAAATTTATAAATCCTCGTTCAATGTGTCCAGCGACTGTCGGGGTTAAAGAATTCTTTATCAAAGACACTTGTACCGGAATAATCGAAATGTAAAATTTGACTTGTCCAAAATAGGAAGCTAGTTGTTCGAGAATATAGGTCAATTCAGTAACAAATAAACACACACAACGACATCTAAAATTGATAATCACTTGTATGTGTTTGTGGTATTCTAAGGTTTGACTTACAACTGACAATTGCTTTAACACAGACTTGACCGTGACTAACTTCAACTCAACTGTTGGTAGCCCGATTCAGCATTAGACTAGTCCGGGACGTCGGGCTAGTGGATTTCTAGAACCCTGTGACCTTATATAAATAGTGTATCGTGTACCTGATATATCATACAAACATCTTGTGTAAACGCATCATGCAACATTCCGCATTCAAAATGAGTGTCTTTTATATCTCAATACAGTGTCATTTCAAATACGAAAATGTGCCAATCTACCGTTCCGCTCATGTGATTTTGATTTTCCAATATCACATGCGCAAAAAAGATGTTTTAGTTTACTACGCAGGCGATATTCTATTTGTCATGTCGAATGCAATATTCAAAGTATCAACCATTTTATAATTTTCATCGAAATGAGCGGTATACAGTCAAACCTGTCTGTAAAGACCACCCATGGGAACAGCAAAATGTGGTCTTTGTTTACAGGTGGTCTCTATTAACAGATTAAATATCATTGAAAATGGTCTGATGGGAGATAAAATTGGTGGTCTTTGCAAACAAATTTTGCAATAGTGTTCATTGTTCGCAGGTGGTCTTTAACACAGGTTTGACTGTATATATTTATACTCATGTCATACACTGACCGACAGATTAGAATTTTGAATAATTAGTTTAATTTCGACTGAGCCAAAGGAGATTCTGAACAGTTCACGTTATCAGCGAAGTATTGGTAGTTCAAAATGCCGCAGTTACCAAGTGTTTCGTGTGATTGTGGAAGTCATTATTTAAGCACAATCTGGACCATATCCGTACATGTAACGGTATATAAACAAAACTGCAGACTGACAACACAAGCATATACTAGCTATGAATCACGGGAGATTGTCACGAGTTCTGTATAATATATTATATATAGACAAAGGGGATGACAGCCTCCAATGTTATGAATAAACTTAACGCACATTCTTATTTCTGTAACTTTTAGCGAACCTAACGCGTTTTGTTCCGGTTTGACTGCACCCATTGTGTTAAATTCTCGATGACCTCGGAAATCACCTACGTGTTAATACTAAATTTAGCATTTCCAAAAGATACCGGCATCTTTTTTTTCTCTTTAAAAATGTTTACCGATGTCTTAAGGCTTTTATTACTTTAAGTACAATGTAAGTATAGATCTACCTTCCAAAGAAGTCAATAAGTCTGTTAAAATCATGATTATTGATATGAAAAATTGCGCGCGTAAAATTGGTCGGACAAACAATTTTCTCGATTTTATATTAAATTCTGACCCCTTTAATACATTTTCAGGGACCCCAACAAACCATTAGACGTCACTAAGTATATCAACACCACGTGGCCAGAGTACGACATGACGTCGCAACAATATTTGAAAATATCCAATCAAATGTCGGCAGACTCGGTGAAGTCTCATTTCCACTCTAGAAGAATGCATTTATGGTCTGATCTACTTCCAAGCATTGTAGAAAGTCAACGATACGTATCAACCACTACAACCACTACCCTAAAACCTCTGAATATCGATTTTTCAGGAATCATAGGAAAATAATGCAAAAGCCACGTTTGCTGTTGTTTTTTAGATCGTAGACAATGTTATTATTGTTTTCAAGAATGCTTTAAAGTGCCACATTATAGTCCGTGCCGCATTTAGTAAGCTTTATGCGGCGAGCGTGTGCTTCAACGCCGCATTTAGCTCATTTCTCTTTAAAATGCTTTACTGAAACTAATATTTAAATAAGATAACAATATCAAAAAAGTTAATTTTGAGAAGGAGATAAACTGACTTATGTATCATAACCTATGTTCCTTAACCAATGTCGGTCGATTGATTTTCTCATAAGTTATGACCCTTTTATATTCAAATACATTATAGTGGGCATATAGATGTTTGTCATCGCTTCGACTTCTACATGTATGACCATTTTGTGGATTTTAACGAAACCTCACAGAATGATCATATTTTCAATTCACGACTACACTCTGTATTGAAACTGGGTACAGGCGCAAAACGTCTCATGCCGATTTTTGCTACGTATTTGTTGCTATAGATCAAATATATCTTCGGAGACGCACGTGAAACAACAACCACAACTCTCAAGTTTCAATATCATGTAAAACGTCAAGGCCCTTTACTCTGCTGTTCCTTGAGTTAGGTACAAGCAACACAACAGTAAACATTCCTGTAATGATGATGATAATGATGATGATGATGATGATGATGTTGACGACGACGACGTCCGACCAGGAAGACTTTAAATCGGATAAGACATAAAATAGCTGTATGCGGCATGACAATGCCTTTGCGCTGCATATAGTTCGCCACGTCACGAACTAAATGCGTGGCGCGAACTATATGCGGCCCGGACTATATGTGGCATTTCAATGCTTCATAGATCTATATAACGGGAACTAAATGCGTGGCGCGAACTATATGCGGCTCGGACTATATGTGGCACTACAATGCTTCATAGATCTATATAACGGGATTATAAAGTTTTCGTTTGTGCGCATCTATGCATTTCTATCATTAGGGTAGGACCGTCAAATGAGTAAATGGTCGCAGTACTGATAACGCAAACTCCTCCCAAAATGTGGTAATGGTCACCTATGTCATAAAAACCTCCAAACATGTAAAAATAACACATTTCATTTTTTGGCCGCATCTGTGACCAGTTTTTCGTCAGTGGGTCATACAAAGAATATTTACAAATAAACTTAATGTCACGTACGTAATTCCTGGAAAAGTTCATAATATAGATGTTAAACAAACTTTATCAAATTATGTAATATTATAGTAAATTTAACAGAAAATCCCGGTATGCATGTACAGTCGGACCTCGTTTGTTCGGCAACCTTCTATCCGAAAACTCGATGTCATCCGAAACAAATAATTCATGTTTTATTCGAAATAAAAAAATTGGCCCGGTGAATTCGAATGAATGAAGTCCTACTGTATATAAAAAAAATTAATAACGTAATACGTGGTACATGTATACTATCATTTTTCGCTGCATGAATCAATTCTGAAACATGTAGTGTAACAGGTATGATTCTTTCGATCAGACTGCCAAAACCAGCACAGGACGCTTAACAAAAACACACATTAGTCTACCCTTTCTGGATCCCATCATGCAAAACATTGTGCTCTATACAGTAAAACCTCAATTATATGACCACCCTTGGGACCCTTGCAAAATGGTCTTCTTCTAGAGGTGGTCTTAATGTTGAGGTTGAATAAAGAGCAAAACAGTTTGTGACAATGGACTTGAAAATTGTGTTCTTAATTTTGAGGTTGTCTTATTATTGAGGTGGTCTTTAAGTAGGTCTGTAGTACTGTATTGTCAAAAAGCAGATATTTATATTTTGTTCATTAATGTCGCTAAAGGGAAGTAAATTTAGGTGTTAAAGCTCACGATCTTTATGCAGAGTTGTTGTTCCTGGTGTTAAGCGGATGAGGATGGATCGTCACTGTTCTCGTAAAACCAATCGACCAATGAAAATGTCGTCAAATAAAAATATCGTTTCATCTTTTCGTCCGTACAGGAGATTGTTACTATGCAAATAGGGAAGCCAAAGTTCACTATATATGTAATACGACTATAACATTTTACGCCCCCGCCCCCCACCCCCCTGTGCCTAAAATAACCTTCGGAGATAACCAACAACAATTGAGAGTCATTAATCAGTATGCAACATTGATACCAATGTAAATTCTGTGTTATCAACATGAGAAATAGTCATGAACATTCAATCAATCGAGTTTAATGTCACACCTCCGCATAAATAATGAATATTTGTGATTGTGAAGATATTGGTGTTCAGCTAGATTCTCAAAGATTGTACTAACATATTGACAAATTAAATAATTCATTGAGAGATTTTCTTCAAATCCGTTAGTAGGATAAGGAGATGACGCAGTTGAACAGGATCATGTAGTCGACTGTTCGAGCTCTTAGGGTGGAGGAAGACCCTGGCTGATACCCGAGTAGAACCACCGACCTTCCATAAGCCAGCTTGATGGCTTCATCACTTACACATTTACATCCAGGATTGGATTCAAACCCGTAGCGGTAAGGGGCAAGTGATTTGAAGCCAGCTACCATAACCACTCGATCACGGAGTCCCCTATTTTTCAACTATACACCAAACTTAAATAAGACAGTGCGATTTTACCAGGCAGTTCAAGCGAGGGTTTGAACATTATACTAATTAAAAACTGAATTATCAAAATAATGTATATTCAACAAGTTAACAAAACTACTACAGTAAAACATCAATAAAAGACCACCATTTGGACCCTTGAAAACTGGTCTTCTGATTGAGGTGGTCTTGATGTTGAATAAAGAGCAAAACTGTGAAAATTGACTTTAAAATTGTGTTCTTAAGTTCGAGGTGGTCTTATTATTGAGGTGGCCTTTAAGTGAAGTTTTACTGTATTATTAAATTCAAATCTGAAAGCCGTTTCGGTATTTAAAACATTCCCATTTCTTTCAAGAATCCTCAACGGCACTGCCAGTTTCAAATATTTCTTTACGTGCCGGTCATATTTGTATTAATCATATGGTCGAGATAATGTTCTCACCACTTTTCTAAATAAACTCTAATTAATTCACAGCTTTCCAATAATCTATATAAGACTATCTCTAACATCGGTGTAACCCGGTGGAAACTGATACCCGGCAACTACAGATATATGTCACGAACATTAATTTTCTTGTGACTGTAGAAACCAACAGGACTACAAAGGAGAACAAATTTGTAATTCATCTTACATGATGAATACTTTTGTATGATTGGCTATCTGATTTAGTGTGATAGTATTCAGAGGGTTTATTTGTGCAGTATAATCTTTTTGAAAAATACGTTCACATTCCTATTCACAAATTATCGTTATACTATACTATGCAATATTAGGTCAAATTTATTCGACTGAGTTGTTTGTTGTTCACGTTTGACAGTAGACATGTAATTATAGATACAATATATTACTATAGCAGTCTAAACCTTCAAATTGCGCCGACCATTTTTGTTCAAGATATTTCTTGTTTCTAAATATCGATGCATATTATTCCATTGTTATTTAAAGGTTCATGCAGTAGTTTGTGTCCACTGCAAGAATCTCCGCATCACTCACCAAAATGAGGATAGCAATGTAAAGATGGGCCGCTTCAGTTACTACACGATAACTATAACCGAAAAACACACACACTTCTAGCTGCAACAATTCTTCTTTTTAATCGGCTTAAATGCCGTTTTTCCATGACTTTTTTCAGATATATACATCGGTTTAGATAATCAGTTGTCCTGCCCGGGAATCAAACCCAAACCTCCCGGGTGATCGCAATATATATCACGATATTTTTATTGCAAAACAAACAGGAACTTACAGTTCAACCAGACCTAACGGACACTTTTGAAAAGTGGTGTCATCTGTTGAAAACGACCACTTCCAGATAAGGAAGAGATTGTTGGAGTAGGCAGTGGTTACTTCTAATCGCCAAAGGAAGGAACTTGTGCGAGGAGTTTGCTAATTTTTATACATATTCGTCTGTAATTTAGACAATACCCAACGTCACAGTCTAGTTCCTAGTCCGTTTCCGATAAGTCATTTTTGCCAATGCTTAAAACATCTCTCTCATGAGTTTTCCATCGATACCATCGATCGATTTTCTTCAGGAGTATCAGATAATAAAAGTAAACAAAACACTAAAATGGTACTCTTGCTACCACCCTGCTGAAAATTATTTTGAGATAAAAAGATACGAGCGCTGTTTTCCCCCATATTAATATATTCTAACAACTAAATATAAACAGTTTGTTATATAAACAAATGTTAACATGTTAAGCATTTCAAAATTGACTCAGATGGCAACCGCTGTGTTCCTTCAATTAGTAGTGCATTAAAACATTTAGTTACCTACCAAATAAAGACCACCTCAATAATAATTTTATGGTCTAGTATTTCTTCTTTTATATCTATTTAATAACCAGACAGCATACGCCTACTACCGACTTTGTTCAGAATATACGTTAGTCTTAAAATTGCGCGTGCGCTGTAACTGAAACACAACAAACCTCTTATCTTAACTTATGTTAGCATCTGAAGAATGCTGGCCTCTGTCTTTGATTGCGATGTCAATATTTGTGACGGAATTTAAAGCGATCTATGTCATGAATTGACTACACAATCTTGAAAGGTACATTATGGATCAAAATCACCTAAAATTTATTAAAATCCGAAGTGAACAATACATCGAATTAGTAATAAAATTACCATCTATGAGCTATTTCAAGAAATAAAACATATCATTCACGCCTACTGCGAGACAAATGTATTTAAAAATGGTAAAATATTATTGACTAGTCTTTTTAAGCATACGGAAACTCTATTGTACGACATTTATGATAAGTCATCAGCAAATAACAACCAGAATGTATCTTTATCAAACATCACATACGTTTATTTAATAATTGAACTTGAAAACACTCGCTGATGAGAAATGTTCAACCACGAAAGTGTGAATGAAAACACTTAGAGTACGGTCACTTAACCGTGTTAAATAAAACAAGAAAACTAACTGGAATCAATTTGATCATAAGGTCGTTAGGAGTTTCCAGTTAACTCAATTTGCTACAGGGAACGCCACACAGACCTCCGGGAAAACAACAATCCATAAAAAACATAAGGCACTTGAGGAGGTCAAAGGGTATACATGTTAGGGAACAGAGGCGCAAGGAATGGCCTGGTACAATTTATGATTTAAATCTGCGACACAGCCTCTAAATTTCCCCACCCTTATACACACACATATAAATACAAGGGTGATAAGGAGGAATGCAGTGTTCACTTGTGGTATTTTATTGACCGTTACGCTTTGAGAAGAAGCTATGGGCTCTAGTTTATTTCTTAACACGGTTGGTGCTCTACTTCTTTGGAGTATTGAATCAAATTTAGCCGCCACAGTAACAAGGTCCACAATTGCTGGTGAAATAGAAGGGTTCACAGATCACGTGGTTGTGGAAGGTACAACAAAGGGTATAACACGATTTCTCGGCATACCGTACGCAGAGCCGCCAACGGGACCAAACAGGTTTGCTAAACCCGTACCTAAGTCTAGATTCAACAATGTGTTTAGAGCAAGTGATGGAGCTGTTGCTTGTGTTCAAAGTTCGAAGGAAGGAACGGCTTATTATTCCGAATTTGTGAGTAACTTTACCGAAGATTGTCTTACGCTGAATATTTATGTCCCGAGCAATTTCAGTGACGATTCCTCCACCGTTTCTCTACCTACAATGGTTTGGATATATGGAGGTGGTTTTACGGAAGGGACTACAGCGGCATACGATCCTGACGTGCTGAGTGTCACTACAAACACCATCGTGGTGACGGTGAACTACAGGGTCGGAATGTTTGGGTTTTTGCAAAGCAAGGATGGAAGATTTAAAGGAAACCAGGGGCTATGGGACCAACACCTGGCTTTAAAATGGGTCAACGAGAATATTGGCGTATTTGATGGATCACCATCTATGGTAACAATATTTGGAGAATCTGCAGGAGGGGCCTCGGTGTTATACCAGGCCATTTATCCAGGAAACAAGGGGCTGTTCCAAAGGGTTATAGCCGAAAGTGGATCCCCTCTGGCTAACTGGGCGCTGATGAAGACACCAAATGCCGAGGAATATTTTAAAACCGTTGGATGTATGACGTCAGATCCAATGGCATGCCTAAGTTCCAAATCCTATGTAGAAATACAAACATCTCAAGATATCATGTTTGCCCCTGCAGTAGATAGAGATTTTCTATCGGAATCACCCGAAGATATTTTGTTCGGCAAAAATGCCGCATCGCAAGCTGCAAGGGATTTTTACTATTCGTTAGATATTCTCTCCGGTGTTAATCAGTTTGATGGAGCTATCTATACGCTCTACTGGTCGAGTGTCTTGAAGGGCCTAGATTTCAGCAACCCGAATGTCACAAGGGATGAACTGAAAAACGTACTATTTTTAAACCAAATTAAATATCTATCGAATCTGGACATGGATACAACCAGATTGATATTAGACACCTTTATCAATTATTGTATGAATACTCTATGCATTTCATAAAACAATATTAAGTGTACTTTTTTCACATTAGATCCGGGTAACCGATTTTGTACATTTTGTCGAATCTGGTTGCAATATTATTTAAAGTAAAATCGCACTGAAAGACCACCTCGAAATTAAGAACCGTATTTCCATGTACTAGTTTTTAATATTATGCCATCTATTTATCGGACCATTTCACATCTAAAACGGACTTTCTTTAGAGCCATTGGTGGTCTTATTATTGAGGTTTTATTGAGGCGCTTTAGCGTCTCTTTGCTATCATCGTATCAACCGGAAGTTGATTCAAAGTACCGCCAATCATATTCATTCGTCTCAAGAAAATAGTACATGTACATTCCTCTGATTTATTATAGATTCAATGAGCATAGTGACTGATTTGTCAGAGATATATCAATTGTACAAGGGGAATCTTGATATAAACGGGTTATCTGGATTATTTGAGTCAGTTTTGGTTTACCCGAATAATCGCGTATTAATTTCTAATATGATCAATTAAAGTAATGAAAGTACTTTTGGTATTTGGTGATTTTTGACAAATTTCAACCTCAACTGAAAGTAACCGCAATTGAAACAAATTAATTCAACATAGAGTGATGCATTATTGATGAAACAATCAGTAATAACCACAACATGTAGAACCTGCTATAAAACATATGAATAAAAAGTCCTTTTTCTCATTTGAGAAAATCCTATTTGTCCGTTTATGAGCCGTGTCCCTGTGGTTTTCTGTATGCGTTAATATTGCGGAATCGTGAGATTCACTTTTGGCAAGATGACCATTTTAAGTGTATACAAGATAATTATGGTACGTGTTTTTCTATATTCCAACATTCATTAATCATTTGCAAGAAGTATCTTATTGTAACAATGTGGTCAAAATGCAGCGAAAATGTGTCAAATTTCTGTTATTTTACTGAATCTCGCATCACCAATTTTGTTTGCAAATTTCTTTATCCGTCCATCGAGTGACGCTCAGTATTCTCATATCGAAGTTCTCGAATATTACGTCGCATACCAAGATGACTGGTATACCCTGTCCACTATTTATGACAGTTGTAAAAGTCGCCTTTTCGAGAGACTAAAACATACAACATGTGACCATGCGGAAAAGACGTTAAATGAATACAGAAAGCATAGATCTGTGATAAAATGTGACTTGATTCGAGATGTTGTATACATTCAGAGAGACAAAAGCCGGGGCCGTGACTTGAAATCCGGCGATCCGGGTTCGATTCCCGGTCGCGGCAGGTCATACCCTTCCATGAAAATTTGACAAAAATGTCGATTTTCCTCCACATGTGGAGAAGTTGCCGGCTCCTTGTGGAAGGGTAAGTTAGTACTGGTTAGATTTCAGTCCAGGAAAAACTGGTTAGGTGAACCGGTCGCCGTATATAACTGAAATATCGTTGAGAAACGGCGTTAAACCCGATGAAACAAACAAACAGAGAGACAATGGTTATACTGGATTGTCGGAAGATAAAAAACTTTTGTATTTTTGAGAAGAAATATTACTGTATTTGTACTTGTTATTCATTGCTTTTCTATAAATGTGTACCAAAATAACTACAATGGAATGAAGGAAATAAAATTACAATATTAGATCTTTATATTGGTTTTTGATATCAAGAAAGTTGGAAGTAAAATGTTATGTCAGTCTGAGTTAATAAGGGAAAGTATTAATTACTATTTTACTACCTGTGTTGCTAGACACTCATTGAAAACAAAAAGTATGCAAGACACTGTACGTCAATTAAACAATGTATTATAATTATACTGTCTATACGGCTTGAACAAGTTTATACACTGCATGAATGGGAGTCTTGATTCTGAAACAATTAACACATTCTTAGTATTATTTGTTAATCCCATTTAGCCCTCACAAAAACAAGTTGATGGTTATGTATGCATAATTACTGAAAGTCATATAGTGATATGCTACAGCTATATACAAACGTATTGTTATTTTACAATTGTAAAGTAACAATATGTTTTTAAAGTTGAAGACTGAATCATTTCATTGAGATTTATTACTGCACTATATTCCATCTGGAATGGGTCAGGTTACTTGAGTTCATGAACTTCATCATGTTAATACCTATGGAGTTACATAACAACCAGACTGTTACACTACTTTGTTTCACTCCATACCCTTTATAATATCGACAGTGTACAGTGTCAAAACTTTTAAAGGTGTCATTATGTGACAACTTTTTGGTCTATGAATTTCCTAGCGCATTAATATCTCTTATATTTTTCTTGAAAGTACAGAATATTTCTCAATTATATACCAAAAACGCAGATGTCCATATTAAACTGATTATCGAAAACAGTTTAGAAGGTTTTCGAGTCTAATTCCTTTATAGAATTTTCTGGAACTATATATCGATCAAGCATGAGTGTGTGATGGGGTTAATTCCAAGAAGAGAGCGGATGGATGGCATAGGAAGATGATTATTGAAAATAATCACCTTCAAATATTATAGAAAACGTGCCCTGGAAGCGCCTCTCAGGACCTTCAGTCCTTTGATTGTATGTGTGACACTCTCTTTGTTATATCTACACATGTACAGAGCAGCCTGTCCACAGTAACACCCCTTAGAAGACTCACAATTTGTTGAGAGGTTGCTGCGAAAAAGAGGTTTTAAATGATAGTAAATTCCTTATACTGGAAAATCGATACTCGATATGCATCGATGTGCAGTAATACCTCACCTAAAGACTACCTCAATAATAAGACCACCTCGAACTTAAGAACATAATTGTCAAGTCCATTTTCACTGTTTTGCTTTTTATTCAACCTCAATATTAAGACCACCTCAATAAGAAGTTCAGTTTTCAAGGCTCCAACAGGTGGTCTTTTTATTGAGGATTTACTGTAGATATCAGAACATACAAAGGTATAATATATGTGACATTATGTTATTTGCATAAATACAGTTTGTTAATTTATATCATTATTGCAATTCATTGATACACAGACGAGTAACACAATGCGACACTATGGAAGAATCAAAGCACAAAAGTGCTGTGGGACGGTACCACTCGTCTCTATAGCCAAGCTGGCAACTCGTTGCATACAAGTTTCCGTATTGTAACTAGACAGTTTTATAATATCAAAGTATGTGTAAATAGGTAAGATGGTTTGCATGGAATATGAAACAAAACTAAAACATAAGACAGAAATGCGAAAAAGAATAAAAAATTAATGAAAAATAGTAAACATTTTTTCCAAAAGATCTTCAATCCGACTTGTTCTAGAAATGCTAGAATTCAAACCAAAATAAAGAAAAATGGTCAGTAATAATGGTACAACCTTAAAATTGTAAAACAAGTGAAATGTTTGTCACGATTGTAAATAAATTAAATACAAAGATATCAGACCCTTTATGTAACGTTTGTGGATATTTAATTATAAAATGACATATCAAATTATATCAGCACAGACTTAGAGTAAAATCAGCATGCCCAGGCATAAAGTTATGATATCACTAGCTTGCCATAGGTTATGAGTTATCTTGTTGTAGTGGGGTATTTTCCAATTAATTTCCAAGCACAGAGTGAGGTGTACGTAGAAAGATGACACCGATAATTTTCGTAGTCGTGCGCAACGATACCATATCTACGATAAATCCAAGACTGTAAACAATCTCGTGTGTATTAATACATTGCTTTAAACCATCTGAACTCCACAGAAACAGCTAATTAGTTCACAAACCACTTTAGCAGGTCACCTTTTCAACATTTCATTTTATTGAAACGTTTATGATATTATTTCGTTCTGTAAACTTTGGAACTATTTTGTTTGCGTAGTAATTGGGCCGATGTGGACGTTTTTGACATGTTACCGGTATTCAGTCTTTTTAAAGTTTTGAAAACGGGAACCAATTGTTGTATGCCTCTCAAATTGCCACTACTATAGACAGTACATGAGCGGTACCGTCCAAAAAGAGAAAAATAGTACAACATAGAGCCAAGAACATCTTTGTTTCAATCTAGTCGATTATACTTTACCCAGTAAATTACACCACATCAATAAGAAGACCAGTTTTTCAAGGGTCCCAAAGGTGGTCGTATTATTGAGGTTTTACTGTATATGCTCGTTTGTCAACTACAAGTTATCGTTGGGGAGAGGTTGATTGTTATTTAACTCCTTTTTTCCAGGAGCTAATCACGCCGATGAGGTACAGTCAGTTATGGGGTATCCACTTAACGCTAATCTACCCATGTCTTACACACGGGATGAAGAACAACTGTCCTGGACTATGATGACCATGTGGTCTAACTTCGCTAAAACTGGGTAAGTTATTTACAAAATTATAACAAATCCTCATTTGTTTCCAAAATAGGAAGCTAGTTGTCCGAGAATATCGGTCAATTTAGTAACAAATAAACATACACAATGATAGCTTCACAACTTCTATAATTAATAACCACATTTATGTGTTTGTGGGATTCAAAGGTTTGACTTACAACTGAACAATTCTGATGTTGGTTAGCTTTAAAAACAGACTTATCCTGGACTTACTTCTTCTCAACTGTTGGTAACCCGATTCAGCATTAGACTTGTCCGGGGCGCCGGGCTTGTGAAATTCTAGAGCCCAGAGATTATAAACTTTCCGTCATTCGACGGCAATATTCCGAAATGTGCACCGTTCGGCATCTATGTATCTCAACTTCAACGGTTTCAAAGGCGGGCTAATAGTAATCTATGGGACTTTAATAGGCGAATAAATATTGTAGCGTGTTCCTGATGTATCATACAAACATCATGTGTAAACACACCATGTAACATGTCGTATACAAAATGAGTGTATTTTATATCTCCATACAGTGTCATTTCAAATGCGAAAATGTGCCAATCTACCGTTCCGCTCATGTGATTTCGATTTAACAATATCACATGCGCAAAAGAGATGTTTTAGTTTGAGCCGAAGGAGATTCTGAACATTTCACGTTATCAGCGAAGTATTGGCTTTACCCTGGTAGTTCAACATGCCGCAGTTACCAAGTGTTTCGTGTGGTTTTGCAAGTCATTATTTAAGCACAATCTGGACTATACCCGTACATGTAACGGTATATAAACAAAACTGCAGACTGACAACACAAGCATATACTAGTTATGAATCACGGGAGATTGTCACGAGTTCTGTCCCGTTGTCCCATCTAGAGTTATCTCCCTTTGTCCCTTCAATAGAATATACAATTTTACATATAATATATTATATATAGACAAAGGGGAAGACAGCTTCCAATGTGAACTTAACGCACATTCTTATTTCTATTACTTTTAGCGAGAACCTAACGCGTTTTGTTCGTTTGACTGCACCCATTGTGTTAAATTCTCGATGACCTCGGAAAGCACCTACGTGTTAATACTAAATTTAGCATTTCCGAAAGATACCGGCATCTTTTTTTTCTCTTTAAAAATGTTAACCGATGTTAAGGCTTTTATTACTTTAAGTACAATGTAAGTATAGATCTACCTTCCAAAGAAGTCAATAAGTCTGTTAAAATCATGATTATTGATATGAAAAATTGCGATTTTAAATTAAATTCTGACCCCTTTAATACGTTTTCAGGGACCCCAACAAACCATTAGACGTCACTAAGTATATCAACACCACGTGGCCAGAGTACGACATGACGTCGCAACAATATTTGAAAATATCCAATCAAATGTCGGCAGACTCGGTGAAGTCTCATTTCCACTCTAGAAGAATGCATTTATGGTCTGATCTACTTCCAAGCATTGTAGAAAGTCAACGATACGTATCAACCACTACAACCACTACCCCAAAACCTCTGAAGATCGATTTTTCTGGAATCATAGGAAAATAATGCAAAAGCCACGTGGCATGTTGTTTTTCAGATCATAGACAATGTTATTATTGTTTTCAAGAATGCTTTGAAGTGCCACATATAGTCCGTGCCGCATTTAGTAAGCTTTATGCGGCGAGCGTGTGCCCAACGCCGCATTTAGCTCATTTCTCTTTAAAATGCTTTACTGAAACTAATATTTGAATAAGATAACACTATCAAAAAAGTAAATTTTGAGAAGGAGATAAACTGACTTATGTATCATAACCAATGTTCCTCAACCAATGTCGGTCGATTGATTTTCTCATAAGTTATGACACTTTTATATTCAAATGCATTATAGTGGGCATATAGATGTTTGTCAGCGCTTCGCCTTCTACATGTATGACCATTTTGTGGATTTTAACGAAACCTCACAGAAATGATCAAATTTTCAATTCACGACTACACTCTGTATTGAAACTGGGTACAGGCGCAAAACGTCTCATGCAGATTGTTGCTACGTATTTGTTGCTATAGATCAAATATATCTTCGGAGATGCACGTGAAACAACAACCACAACTCTCAAGTTTCAATATCATGTAAAACGTCAAGGCCCATTACTCTGCAGTTACTTAAGTTAGGTACAAGCAACACAACAGTAAACATTCCTGTAATGATGATGATAATGATGATGATGATGATGATGATGATGATGATGATGATGTTGACGACGACGACGTCCGACCAGGAAGACTTTAAATCGGATAAGACATAAAATAGCTGTATGCGGCATGACAATGCCTTTGCGTTGCATATAGTTCGACTCGTCACGAACTAAATGCGTGGCGCGAACTATATGCGGCCCGGACTATATGTGGCATTACAATGCTTCATAGATCTATATAACGGGAACTAAATGCGTGGCACGAACTATATGCGGCCCGGACTATATGTGGCATTACAATGCTTCATAGATCTATATAACGGGAATTAAATGCGTGGCGCGAACTATATGCAGCCCGGACTATATGTGGCATTACAATGTTTCATAAATCTATATAACGGGAACTAAATGCGTGGCGCGAAATATATGCGGCCCGGACTATATGTGGCATTACAATGCTTCATAGATCTATATAACGGGAACTAAATGCGTGGCGCGAACTATATGCGGCCCGGACTATATGTGGCATTACAATGCTTCATTGATCTATATAACGGGAACTAAATGCGTGGCGCGAACTATATGCGGCCCGGACTATATGTGGCATTACAATGCTTCATAGATCTATATAACGGGATTATTAAGTTTTCGTTTGTGCGCATGTATGCATTTCTATCATTAGGGTAGGACCGTTAAATGAGAAAATGGTCGCAGTACTGAAAACGCAAACTCATCCCAAAATGTGGTAATGGTCACCTATGTCATAAAAACCTCCAAACATGTAAAAGAACACATTTTATTTCTTGGCCGCATCTGTGACCAGTTTTTCGTCAGTGGGTCATACAAAGAATATTTACAAATAAACTTTATGTCACGTACGTAATTCCTGGAAAAGTTCATAATATAGATGTTAAACAAACTTTATCAAATTATGTAATATTATAGTAAATTTAACAGAAAATCCCGGTATGCATGTACAGTCGGACCTCGTTTGTTCGGCAACCTTCTATCCGAAAACTCGATGTCATCCGAAACAAATAAATCATGTGTTATTCGAAATAAAAAAATTGCCCGGTGAATTCGAATGGACGAAGTCCTACAGTACTGTATATAATAAAAAATGAATAAGGTAATACGTGGTACATGTATACTATTATTTTTCGCTGCATTTTAAAATGAATTAAATTTCGGAAATGAATCAATTCTGAAACATGTAGTGTAACAGGTATGATTCTTTCGATCAGACTGCCAAAACCAGCACAGGATGCTTAACAAAGACACACATCAGTCTACCCTTTCTGGAACCCATCATGCAAAACATTATATGCTCTATACAGTAAAACCTCAATAATATGACCACCCTTGGGACCCTTGTAAACTGGTCTTCTTCTTCTACAGGTGGTTTTAATATTGAGGTTGAATAAACAGTTTGTGACAATGGACTTGAAAATTGTGTTCTTAATTTTGAGGTTGTCTTATTATCGAGGTAGTCCTGAAGTAGGTGTTACTGTATTGTCAAAAAGCAGATCTTTATAGTTTGTTCATTAATGTCGCTAAAGGGAAGTAAATCTAGATGTTAAAGCTCACGATCTTTATGCAGAGTTGTTGTTCCTGGTTTTAAGCGGATGAGGATGGTTCGTCACTGTTCTCGTAAAACCAATCGACCAATGAAAATGTCTTCTAATGAAAATATCGTTTCATCTTTTCGTCCGTACAGGAGATTGTTACGATGCACATAGGGAAGCCAAAGTCCACTATATATATAATATGACCATAAAATTTAACGCCCCCACCCCCCTGTGCCTCAAATAACCTTCGGAGAGAACCAACAACAATTGAGAGTCATTAATCAGTATGCAACATTGATACCATGTAAATTCTGTGTTATCAACATGCGAAATAGTCATGAACATTCAATCAATCGAGTTTAATGTCACACATCCGCATAAATAATAAATATCTGTGATTGTGAAGATTGGTGTTCAGCTAGATTCTCAAAGATTGTACTAACATATTGACAAATAAAATAATTCATTGAGAGAGATTCTTCAAATCCGTTAGTAGGATAAGGAGATGACGCAGTTGAATAGGATCATGTAGTCGACTGTTCGAGCTCTTAGGGTGGAGGAAGACCCTGGCTGATACCTGAGTAGAACCACCGACCTTCCATTAGCCAGCTTGATGGCTTCATCACTTACACATTTACATCCAGGGTTGGATTCAAACCCGTAGCGGTAAGGGGCAAGTGATTTGAAGCCAGCTACCATAACCACTCGATCACGGAGTGCCCTATTTTTCAACTATACCCCAAACTTAAATAAAAAAATTTTACCAGGCAGTTCAAGCGAGGGTTTGAACATTATACTAATTAAAAACTGAATTCTCAAAATAATGTATATTCAACAAGTTAACAAAACTACTACAGTAAAACATCAATAAAAGACCACCATTTGGACCCTTGAAACCTGGTCTTCTGATTGAGGTGGTCTTCATCTTGATGTTGAATAAAGAGCAAAACTGTGAAAATTGACTTTAAAATTGTGTTCTTAAGTTCGAGGTGGTCTTATTATTGAGGTGGCCTTTAAGTGAAGTTTTCCTGTATTATTAAATTCAAATCTGAAAGCCGTTTCGGTATTTAAAACATTCCCATTTCTTTCAAGAATCCTCAACGGCGCTGCCAGTTTCAAATATTTCTCTAACATCGGTGTAACCCGGTGGAAACTGATACCCGGCAACTACAGATATATGTCTACACCACTCTCATACCCCGGTACCAATCACACCTTAGTATACAGAACCGGGTAGATTGAATATCGATTACGTATATATATATATATATATATATTCGCTTTGAACTCTGTATTTATAATTCGTTATTACTCTCTAGTAGGAAAAGTTTAATGTGACATTAAACTGATTTAAATAAGTTTTACGTGTAAGCAGATAAATAACTATTTGGATTGTACTAAATAGCTTGGATATTTATCCAAAACTGTGAGTAAAATTATATTTCTCCCATATATTACTTGATTAATATGTATGTATATGTATTATTGGTTTTGCATTTGATATTTTTTAAGCGAGATATCGAAATGATACTAAAATGACGGGCTTAAAGCTGTGTTTCCATGGTAACTATTCACTAATCGCTTTAATTCAATAACAGACTGTTGATTTATCGGAAGCGGGACCATAATGCAAATTAAACAGTAAAACAGACGATTATGATATGTGTTATATTCGTGTTCATATTTTCATGTATCTATGTCTTAAATTACTGTCGTGTTTTTTAATACTATTTATTTATCTATTTTAAAAGTACAAACATGAAACGTCAAGGCATGATAAAGTGCGTAAGCATAAAACAACATTTTGAAAAATCTTTTCAATTTTCTTAACCCCGAAGTAAAATGTTGATAAATTCATGCATAAGAGATTCACTGAAAGTATTAAATAGATTTCTGAAGTTTAACATCTGCATGAAGTTCAGCTTGCATATAAGTTGATTGGTTTCACGAAAACTGGCAAAATAATCCTATTTTTTAGCTGCGCTATAGCGAACATGTTAAAACACACAAATAACACTTTCGCGTTTTGTTGCTAAGCAACTGGTTCATTCGATGGAGGGGAAATCTTTGTCTAGATAAATCACAGTCGTACTTACTGACTCGTACATTGGTCAATATCGGGTGAAAAGTCGGAATTCAACAGCTCCATGCTGTTAAATCCGTCCAGTTTGTTGAAAATTTTCCTTCAATATCTTATTTTGTTCTGAACATAACATCGCGTCTGTATGATTCACCACATCAAAAAATACCACAATTAGTTTACACCTAGCATCATAAACAAAACTTTACTAACGGTTAAGTGGCCATTAAAACTAGGTTGCTGGTATGTACTTAATTGTATTTACTTTAAATAAGTTTAATGTTGTCCCAACTAAAATATGGCATTACGGCGACTAGCTAAAGAATCGCTAATTGGAACAAGACCAAATAATGTGTTCATAAAAATGAAAAAAATAATAAATAAGGCACTTCACATTAATGTTTCTCTATCTTTTTTTCACAAACAAACATGGAGAGTGTTTAAAAGGCGATCAGCAATGATGTATTCATGTTCTGTTTGTCTATGCGTTGTCAATACAAGCTTTGCCGATGTTTAAAACGTTCACCACGCTATAGTGAGCATGTTACAACCATTTATAGCACTTGAAGGCACTCGACAAAAGCAATTGAATTTTAAATTGAATTTCACAGACATCAATGATTTAAGCACCTTATACAATACGACATATCAAAGCTATGGGTGATGTGTACTTACAGATGTATATATAAATACGAGTGTGTAAAAATACCAGTGTATTGAACTTACAAATAAACTGCAGTACACTCTCTAAAGCAACCAGCTTTGGTGATGAGAGATTGTTGAACAAGAGAGGTTGAATTGGTAATAATTTTTACACCTCCCCCCCCCCCCCCAAAAAAAAACGTTGTTCAACAGAGGTTGTTACTTAAAAGGGGGACGCCCTGGCGCGGTTGCACTGTGTTATTGTACTGATGTATTTTTCACCCGGGGCCAGCGGTGTTCTTCCGGGGCATGTGAACATGTGATCAACCATAATCTATAAACTATCAATATAATACATGTATACACGTTTTGTTTAATGTGTCTGTGCGTGTGTCTGATAATCTTAAGTAAACGACGTACTCCATAGTTAATACACCCTGTCTGCTACACATTATTTGTATAACACTGTTTAAATGGATTTAGTCTCAGATATATGAGCAAAAACTCATTGTGTATGACAACGTGATACTCATTACTGCTGCAAATGTTAAGTTCAAACTTACCCGCTCGTCAATTGTGAAAACAGGTATTCACAACATATTTTAATTACTCTCGATGACTGATTCATAGGTAACCGGTCCTCGCGCCTCAGTATGGGACTGTAAAGTTGGGGATTCAGCCTGGCTGAAGACAGGATACGAACTCACAACCTTCTCATCAGTCCCTGTATTTACAAAAAATCTCAAGTTCAATTTCATACTCAAGCATAAAACCAGCCTCAGATTATTTGAGAATCCCTTCCAAATGCTATTCATAAAGACAATTTAAGTGCTCATCTCAGATGTTGACTTTGCACTCAGAAAGTTGAGGTTGCCCCGTAGCATATCTAGTATTCGAGAATGCTTCGTGAACACAAATTTGAGTAAAATCTCAACTGAGTGAAAACTGATTTGAATATTGGACCAATTATGAATCCGGCGTTCTACCACTTGACCCCTATGCCGCCCTGTTGCTATGGTAACACTATTTGTTCTACTAGACAATGGCACTATTTTAATCGACAGAAGCACACATGCCCACAAAACGACAAAGAATGAACTCAATACAATGAGAAATACTTAATAAATCCGTTAGATATATTGATTTAAAATAAGTAAACGTTTACATTTCGTTATTGCGTGTAATACGATTAAATATGTTTAGCAAAATGTTTATCGAAATTACTAATTTACGCTGTATAAATACCATAAATTACCAGTATAAGCAACTATCCAAGCGATATAGTTTGTTTAAAATAAAATAAACACATTGATGTTGATATCTTTATTGATACAAGTGATTATCATGTTTAGTGGGATATTCGCGTAATATCATCAAATCTCTCTTCTGTTTTATACTGGTCAAAAGTGTTCACCCGCCAGTAATTTTCACTTAGTGTCATAAAGCTTCTAGATATTATTTTTCCAAGGCAAATAAAGTAAGAAAAAAGTTTCACATCAATGCTTAATGAAATATCTTTAAGGTAATTGTAATTAATTAATTACATTTGAAAATGAATGTAATGGTTATTGCAATTGTAATTGAATAAGTGCCGTGTAATTGTAATTCATTACATTGCCATGTTTTGACCCCACCCCTGCTGGATACAACTTATGTTGATTTTAAGTGCAGTGATTGATTACATTTGAAATGAATGTAATGGTAATTGCAACTGTAATTGAAAAAATGTCATGTAATGTAAATGTAATGCATTAAATTTCCATGTAATTGTCTACACCCTTGCTGGATACAACTTCTGTTGATTTTAATTGCAGTGCGCTATAGCGTTTATGATTCAAATGATTAAAATATCAAAGAAATGTTGATGTTAACGTCTTAAATCGCATTCACCGTGTCGGACCACTTCATCAAAATACAAAGTCGTTAGCTCTTTTACTTGCATAATTTATGATGAATGTAACACACCGGTACGATTAGACAACACACCGGTACGATTAGACAATACAAATAAATACGCATTTGATATGCAGGAACAGTAAAACCTCACTTAAAATCCACTCGAAATGTCGCATTTAGCTCGTATCAAACAGTGTAATGTCAGTTTTGGTTCATATCAAACAGTGTAATGTCATAGATGACCCATATCAAACAGTGTTATGTCATAGTTAACTCATATCAAACAGTGTAATGTCATAGTTGACCCATATCAAACAGTGTAATGTCATATTTGACTCATATCAAACAATGTTATGTCATAGTTGACTCATATCAAACAATAATATGTTATATTTGGCTCATATCAAACAGTAGTATGTTGTATTTGGCTCATATCAAACAGTAATATGTTATATTTGGCTCATATCAATATGTTATATTTGGCTCATATCAAACAGTAATATGTTATATTTGGCTCATATCAAACTGTCATATGCCATCTCCTGCTCATATCAAACAGTAATATGCTATATTTGGCTCATATCAAACAGTAATATGCTATATTTGGCTCATATCAAACTGCCATATGCCATCTCCTACTCATATCAAACAGTAATATGCTATATTTGGCTCATATCAAACAGTAATATGTCATATTTGGCTCATATCAAACTGTCATATGCCATCTCTTGCTCATATCAAACAGTAATATGCTATATTTGGCTCATATCAAACAGTAATATGCTATATTTGGCTCATATCAAACAGTAATATGTCATATTTGGCTCATATCAAACTGTCATATGCCATCTCTTGCTCATATCAAACAGTAATATGTTATATTTGGCTCATATCAATATGTTATATTTGGCTCATATCAAACAGTAATATGTTATATTTGGCTCATATCAAACTGTCATATGCCATCTCCTGCTCATATCAAACAGTAATATGCTATATTTGGCTCATATCAAACAGTAATATGCTACATTTGGCTCATATCAAACTGTCATATGCCATCTCCTGCTCATATCGAACAGTAATATGCTATATTTGTCTCATATCAAACAGTAATATGTCATATTTGGCTCATATCAAACTGTCATATGCCATCTCTTGCTCATATCAAACAGTATTATTATATCTTTAGCTCATATTACACAGTCACATGACATCTATAGCTTATATCAGTGTTATGTCTACTTTAGCTCATTTCAAACAGTATCATTTGTAATCTTTTGCTCATATCACACAGTCATATGTCATCTCAAGCTCATATCACACAGTCATTTGTCATCTCTAGCTCATATCACGTAGTCATATGTCATATCTTGCTCATATCACACAGTCATATGTCATCTCAAGCTCATATCACACAGTCATATGTCATCTCAAGCTCATATCACACAGTCATATGTCATCTCAAGCTCATATCACACAGTCATATGTCATCTCAAGCTCATATCACACAATTATAATTATGTCATCTCTTGCTCATATCACACAGTCATTTGTCATCTCAAGCTCATATCACACAGTCATATGTCATCTCAAGCTCATATCACACAGTCATAAGTCATCTCAAGCTCATATCACACAGTCATTTGTCATCTCAAGCTCATATCACACAGTCATATGTCATCTCAAGTTCATATCACACAGTCATATGTCATCTCAAGCTCATATCACACAGTCATATGTCATCTCAAGCTCATATCACACAGTTATATGTCATCTCAAGCTCATATCACACAGTTATATGTCATCTCAAGCTCATATCACACAGTCATATGTCATCTCAAGCTCATATCACACAGTTATATGTCATCTCAAGCTCATATTACACAGTCATATATCATATCTAGCTCATATCACACAGTCATTGGTCATCTCTAGCTCATATCAGTTATTGTCAGATAATACTAGTAGGTAGTGTTGATGGTCAGCACGGTTAGCTATTCCGAAGAGCTCACGGTTGTTATTTGAGCTGTTAGTGCGAGGCAGGACGCTGTAAGTAACGAAGTGGTCAATAACAAGAACACAGGGAAGACTGGTTATGTCCCGAGACGGTCGCCATTGACTGAAATACTGCATGGAAAGCGGTGTTTGGTCATACGCAACGACAAAAGACAGACACCGTAGTTTAAAATGTAGATATAAACCGTCAAAATAAATATGTTGTGGTAATATAAATGTGATTGACCCTGGTTCTACGCTCAGTCAATGTCGGGTTTAAATGCCCGGGAAGTGTTATAACAGTTTCAATTTAAAGAGAGAAAACCGGTTGGTAATACGCTTGTGTCAAGTCGTTAGGAAAAGGAATTAAAGTTAAACATTTTAAAAGGCACATTGATTTATTAATGCCTATATCACTTATCTTACAAATAGCATATACCGGTATTGAATTTATGTGATTAATATTATTCAAATTCAACATTTTAGCACTGACTTTTGTAGCGAGTTCATGGTCTGCAGATTATAGTTAATCGTACTGTGAAAGCCGACTTATTTCGATATGAAGTAACGTTAGCATTATGCTTAAATGTGGATATGATATTGATAAAAACGTTTTGTTCATTTTTCAAACGTTACCCAACCAATTATACATTTATATTCTAATGCTCTTATTTGGTGTAACACGTTTTGGTCATTAACCGAGGTTACGTAAGTATTGGTTCATGAACGGGGGTCTTATTCATAAACATTTTTAGACTTAAACTCAGACTTAGATGTCATGGAAACAAAAGACCGACTGTTTCAATTTAGAACCGGCTATTAATAGCTAAAAATGGCTAAGAACTGGTCGTTAACAGTTTCCGGATTGGAAGCTATTATTGACACAGATTGATTGAGAATCAATGGCTTTTTTAATTTTCTATTCATGACTCCACAATTGTGCTTTTATTCTTTATTCCTCATTGAATTAAGTATCGGCATCGTGTCGACAAACTGGAGTTTCCAGCACAGTTAGATGTCGGAAACTTAATTTACGCACCAGGTACCGGAAACCGTTTCCGGCATTGAACGGTTTCAAAGCTGCTTTTTTCAAAGTTTCATTCGTGCGCCTTTTCATAACTTATCGATTCGTCTTTTATATATTCGTTTATCCATTCATAGGGCATTTCTACAGTTATGAATGACCGTCACCCACCATTCATAACATAATTTACCCGACTGAAAAGTGTATTCACATGAGATGATTAATGCGTACATTGAAAGGATAGCGAACACAAACCGTGACGATACAAGACTAGACATAGTTGTGTTGTTTGTATATAGTATTATGAAGTTTGCCGTCTTGTATAACACATCGAGCCAGTTTTATACAAGCCCTCATACTTCGGTAATTTGTATTTAGTTTCGCTGTAAGATTAATTGCTCACATCTGAAGTGGCATTTTATTTAAAGCTCTGCGTGATTAAAAGCAGCGTGGAAACCATATATCATTTGTATGTAACAAAACCTAAAACACTTCAGAAGTCAGTCTGAGTTCAGTAGCCAATATATAGTGTACTTACAGTCCTTTTTTTAATACATGTGTTTATTTTTATTAAATGATCTGTGGTAACGACGGTTGTCTTTTTGTACAGTAAGTTACGTCATGAGAAATGTAATCAAGTGGGCCGCCGGGAACTCGGGCTATTAAAAATATGCGTTTTGCTAAAATTTATATACTGCGTTGGATACACAGATAAAGTTTCATGGCAATATCTGCGTTGATATGATGGAAATTGTCTAATTTGAAATAAATAATAAATAAATGGAAACAGCCGAAACTGAGGAACATAATAGCCAATATGAAACAATGGTCAATACGAAGTAACTAAGCCAATATGAAATATCTTAGCTCTCATGGTATTGACCTCGGCTTACGACCTTTGGACAACATTATAAACATCGGCTTCGACATTTGGACAATATTATAGACCTCGACTTACGATCTTTGGACATCATATTGACCTCGGCTTACGACCTTTGGACAACATTATAAACATCGGCTTCTACATTTGGACAATATTATTGACCTCGGCTTACGATCTTTGGACAACATATTGACCTCGGCTTACGACCTTTGGACAACATTATAAACATCGGCTTCGACATTTGGACAACATTATAGACAACGGCTTGCGACCTTTGGACAACATATTGACCTCGGCTTACGACCTTTGGACAACATTATAGACCTCGGCTTACGACCTTCGGACACCATTATAGACATCGGCTTACGACCTTTGGACAACATTATAGACCTCGGTTTACGACCTTTGGACAACATTATAGACGTCGGCTTACGACCTTTGGACAACATTATAGACATCGGCTTACGACCTTTGGACAACATTCGGAAAATGAATTCATTTGGTGCCGATAATATTGTTGTTCCGAGACTAAACTTCTGAGAAGGACTTGCATAACAATTACTTCGTACAAGAAGTCTTACAAAAATGAATTGATCAATCACTGTAAATATTTCACTTTGAGTATGGGTGGAAAAAAAGTGTTCACAGGCAACGTGTTTATTGCATAAATCAAAAAGTATTCGAATGTTTGCTTTGGTTACATGTACAGTACAAAAAGCCGAGACACTTGTCTATTTAATACTGCGTATTTACATTATGTACGCGTTAATTTATTGCTTCTTGTAAATGCAGTGTAAGCGGAGTGTTATGTTAAAAAACCAAACGTGCTCAAAATCACTTTTTGGTTTTAATTTATTTTACATCGATTGCAAAACAAGTTAACTTATATGAGGCGTTTTTTATACCTATCTCGACGACGATTCCGACACATGTATGAGATTACCAGGGCTGGTCTTAAGATTATGAGATTATCAGGGCTGGTGTAAAACAAATGAGATTGTCAGAGCAGGTTCTAAATTAATGAAATTATTAGGGGTGGTCTCAAGATAATGAGATTATCAGGGGTGGTCTTAAGATTATGAGATTATCAGGGCTGGTCTAAAAATTATGAGATCATCAGGGATTGTCTCTAAA
The DNA here is from genome assembly GCA_032209605.1 of Mactromeris polynyma. Taxonomy (NCBI): domain Eukaryota; kingdom Metazoa; phylum Mollusca; class Bivalvia; order Venerida; family Mactridae; genus Mactromeris; species Mactromeris polynyma. Next base: position 213,184 of record JASFXZ010000052.1, read on the forward strand.
TAATGAGATTATCTGGGGTGGTCTCAAGATAATGATATTATTAGGGGTGGTCTCAAGATTATGAGATAATCAGGGCTGGTCTAAAAGCAATGAGATTGTCAGGGCAGGTTCTAAATTAATGAGATTCTCAGGGGTGGTCTCAAGGTAATGCTATTTTCAGGGGTGGTCTCAAGATAATGAGATTATCAGGGTTGGTCTCAAAATAATGTGATTATAAGAGCTGTGTGCACAATAATGAGATTATCAGGGATTGTCTCAAAATGATTGAAGTTTTGTACAAGGAGAGATCAATGAAATACAGTTGCATAAGCGTGTTAAATATAACTATTCATTCTTAGGAGAACAAACTAGGGGTAATACAATGAGCTTCCATTGCCGAGTGGTATTGGTTGCTGAATTTACACCACTTGCTCCTCACCCCTGCCGGTTCAAATCCCGCACTTAATGTAGAATGTGTTTGTGAGGGAGCTATCCAGCTGGCTTACGGAAGGTCGATGGTTTTACCCAGGTGTCCGCCTGTGCCCAAACTATTACAAGAAGGGACAATGATGTCTGCCTCCACCCTGACAGCTGGAAAACTCACCATATGTGACTTCAAGCCCTATTACATGTATAAAGAGAAAGATCAAACATGTTCGGAAAGAGTGTCAATACTATATCTGCTATGTAGACACCATAACCACAAAACGGAACAAACGGTGGTTGGATGTAAAACCAATCACCCTCAAACGGAATTTTATCATTAATGTGCTAATGTTTACAGATTATTTTTCATTGTTAATAGTTTATATAAATACACGGAACGAACTGTAATATGATTCTTTAATTAACAACTAACGATCGAGATAACTGCCTGGACACCGAGCGCGAACCAAGAATAACACAAAACCTGGAGGGGGGGGGGGTTTCATAGATCGTTTTACTGGAAATAAACACGACTTAAAAAATTCCTTAACTTTTTGTTGGAAATAATTTTACGATTAGTTCAGCGACTGTTTCCGTTTCTGTCTCCTATTACACTTTGTAAGGAATCAGTTTCAATAAATAAAAATTCTTGACACATCTAATTTAAATCATAGAACCCTTAACAACAAGACCACTTGTATCATACAATAAACCTCAATACTAAGACCACTCTTAAGATTCTTGAAAACTGGTCTTAATATAGAGGTTGAATTAAGAGCGGAACACACGAAATTGACTTGAAAAGTTTGGTCGTAATGAGGTGGTCGTTAAGTGAGGTTGTATTGTATATAGAAACCATGATCTGTCGCACTTAGCTCAGTGGTAAGAGCACTAGGCTGTCACACGGGAGGCTAGTCTGGGATCAATGCCAAGCGGGGCAGGCCATGTCCGTCCGTTTTATGTGGCTACGATCAATTGTCCTCTACCTCTGATCCATGTGGATGAGTTGCCATTCTGCTTGCGGAAGGGCAAGTTAACACTGATCGTTCATAAAGGTCGGGAAAACTAGTAAGAACAACTGATCACACTATAACTGAAACATTGTTGAAAAACCAGCCTTAAACCCCGTGAACACAAAGAACAAATGACGGAGCAATATGCTACGCGCCTGTCCATGATTTGTTATCACGATCGTTTTAATATGTATACCCGCCTAGTTACCAAGTGTACTGCATAGTTTAAGAAGACAACCGTTTATGATGAATGAATAACAGACAATATAGAACAACCAGTCTATCATATATTTGATCAGATCAATACCTATTATTAAATGTAATTTCCTGTTCGCTTAAAAACTAGACGGGTTTTCGATTATTTACCATGAATAGACTGAACAAACGTAACTCATTGCGTTCGTTCTGTTAATTTATATTATAACAGTCGCATTGATAAATCATTAACAGAAATGGAATAGTACAAGCGAGTTTAAATGATATCTATTGAATTTCAGATTAATATTTCATAATCTCATTTAAAGGATATCGTATTCGTGTTTCAGAAGAATAGGAAACCCCCGTATGATCTTCAAACAATTACAATGCTTGTTAAAGAAACGTACAACGCCATAGATACATGGTACACTGAACAAACTTTCTGCTTTGTCATTTTGGGTTTCATTAATATTTTTAAACAGAGAATGAAGATTCAGCAATGTAAACACCATCGTAAAAATACTATTATTTTCGTCAAACATATCTGACCTTGTCCCTTAGTTGAAATTTACCACAGGTCTACATCAACAATACTAAAATTAAAAGTAACACAACAGAAGTACTGTATATGGTATGTTCTGTTCAGTAAAACAAAGTTACCGATTAGATATTTTACCCAGTGTATAAGATGATATGAGGATATAATTCGCTTGTAATGTAAGATAACGCTAACAAAAACTTCGTGATATAAACAACACTCTGAACTACAGTCGGGCCTCATTTATTCGACAACCTTCTATCCGAATATTTGGTATCATATAAGCACGTCAAATTGAAATAGGCATTCCGAAACCAAGTATTATTTTTTATGTTTTCTGCAGAAATGAGATTAAGACTACAACTTAATAAGCAATTGTATTTGCTAGTTCTCACTCGATTCCGTTTTGCTTGTAAATGATTGCAGTAAAACTGTGCAGGCTTATTGTGCAAAATCATTCTAATCGAAGTTTTTTATGCATATGTAAATGAATAATAAATACATACACAGAACGCTCTGGCCAGAAACATCCATTTTCATGTGTTGCTAAGCAACTATAACATTGAACAGTAAGCATTCAGAGAAAACATCAAGGGCGGTGGTTGTACCTTGGTGTCCACCTATGCGCAAAACAAAGCTAGAAGCTAATAGCTGGACAAAGTCACGACATGACCATGACTGATTCTCTGACTGAAAGCAACATTTCAATCAAGAAACAAACTGAGAGAGGTTAAGGTGTTATAGGGAACGCCACATACATTAGACAATGCCCCTACACACAGACCACCGGGAAACCACAGTCTACAAAACATAAACACCGCAGTGGATGCCATTTATTTTATACAATGGATTGATTAGAGGTGATTTTATAACTTATACGAATTATAACACTTGGTCAGTGCTTTTATAATTTGAACAATGATTTTGAAAATTAACTAATATATCTTGAATATGAAAAAAACTCCAAACTGCTTATAAATTCCTTATAAATCATTAAACCACTATTTGACTCTATCCAGCTCTATATCATTATTTGAAGAGAACTTGATAACCTAAAATGTGGTTGTGCAGACATATTTATAAATATGTACATTGCATTTTATGGGAAAATACAGTGTTATGTAAACATTTGAAAACATGTATATACCGTCCACTTTATTTTAAATGTAAATCTATAAAGGCTGGGCACAATGGTGACTCATATTACAGGAGATTGACCCGAGTTATCTCCCTTCATACCTTCTGAAGTGCTAGTTATAGATATACTATAGAAGGGACAAAGGATGAGAACTCTAGAAGGAATAAAGGTTGAGAACTCTAGAAGGAGTAGAGGGTGAGAACTCTAGAAGGAATAAAGAGTGAGAACTCTAGAAGGAATAAAGGGTGAGAACTCTAGAAGGAATAAAGGTTGAGAACTCTAGAAGGAATAAAGGGTGAGAACTCTAGAAGGAATAAAGGTTGAGAACTCTAGAAGGAATAAAGGGTGAGAACTCTAGAAGGAATAAAGGGTGAGAACTCTAGAAGGAATAAAGGGTGAGAACTCTAGAAGGAATAAAGGTTGAGAACTCTAGAAGGAATAAAGGGTGAGACTCTAGAAGGAATAAAGGTTGAGAACTCTAGAAGGAATAAAGGTTGAGAACTCTAGAAGGAATAAAGGGTGAGACTCTAGAAGGAATAAAGGTTGAGAACTCTAGAAGGAATAAAGGGTGAGAACTCTAGAAGGAATAAAGGGTGAGAACTCTAGAAGGAATAAAGGGTGAGAACTCTAGAAGGAATAAAGGTTGAGAACTCTAGAAGGAATAAAGGATGAGACTCTAGAAGGAATAAAGGTTGAGAACTCTAGAAGGAATAAAGGTTGAGAACTCTAGAAGGAATAAAGGGTGAGACTCTAGAAGGAATAAAGGTTGAGAACTCTAGAAGGAATAAAGAGTGAGAACTCTAGAAGAAATAAAGGTTGAGAACTCTAGAAGGAATAGAGAGTGAGAACTCTAGAAGGAATAGAGAGTGAGAACTCAAGAAGGAATAAAGGTTGAGAACTCTAGAAGGAATAGAGGGTGAGAACTCTAGAAGGAATAAAGAGTGAGAACTCTAGAAGGAATAAAGGTTGAGAACTCTAGAAGGAATAAAGGGTGAGAACTATAGAAGGAATAAAGGGTGAGAACTCTAGAAGGAATAAAGAGTGAGAACTCTAGAAGGAATAAAGGTTGAGAACTCTAGAAGGAATAAAGGGTGAGAACTCTAGAAGGAATAAAGGTTGAGAACTCTAGAAGGAATAAAGGGTGAGAACTCTAGAAAGAATAAAGGGTGAGAACTCTAGAAGGAATAGAGGGTGAGAACTCTAGAAGGAATAAAGGGTTGAAACTCTAGAAGGAATAAAGGGTGAGAACTCTAGACGGGGTAAAGGGAGATAACTCGTTATAATCGCCTTTGGTAAACTGTTTGTACAATAACATACCATGCCTTGAAATTGAATCATACATGAAATCAAATAGGTTGTTTATTTAAATTTAACCTTCTAGTATGTAATTACATATAACTTACTGCATTAAGTAGCCTATACATGGTTACATATAATCCGCTCAACAGGATTTAAATACCCGGACAGTACATAATCTCTGTTCTTTATTAATTTAATCTCGTACGACAACAAAAAAATGTACATAAAAGATCACATTAACGAATCTTAAATCGTTTTAGATAATGTTCGATTTAAAATATAGACATTCTTTGTATAAACTGTCCATTTCCGATTTATAAAATATATGTAATAAAAATGTAGGAGATCTGTTTGATTCGTAATTATGCTTATTAGATCACGTAGCCCACCCTGTTAGTGTGTTCGATAAAGCAATCGACAGCTAATCTAGACGTCGTATGTTCAAACCCTGCACGAGGCGTATGTTCTCTGTGCCAATTTGATTAAAGTAAATACGTTGTCCTCTACCTCTGGGGAGCTTATCATTTGCTTGCAGAAGAACAGGTTACCACCGGTTGGTTGTCCGGGAACACTGGTTAGGTCAAATGTCCGCCGTACGTAACTGTTCCACTGTTAAACTTCAACAAAACAACAACCAGCCCATGAATTTCAAAAAGATAAAAAATCTCTCCGTCGTAAATTTGATATACAAGTTGATAGAAGAGGGATTTTGCGTTCTCGTTCTCTCACTACTTATATTGACCATAACCTGACACAGAGACCTCCTAGACTGAGATATTGGTGACGCTGAATTCCCATCACGTGATCTCTCGCCGAAAGTGATTGGACCACTGAGAGGGTAAAACTAGTTTGCGTTATGGAAACAACCTACTAGCATGTTTCAGTACGTTGGCTCTACAAAGTGTTCCGGTCGTGTGGCCTGAAATAATGGCCTGCTGTGAACCATGGTACTTCATACAGCATGACAGCTGGAAAGTGAACCTTAAGTCTATCGATGTGATTTTAAACGCTACTGCACAACTTGACATTACATGTTGATTCTTTCTATAGAACCTTTAGTTCACATATTATATTGTTATTTCAGACAATGACTGGAGAGCGGGGGAAATCTTCGAAGAAATCCGATTCTTCAAGGTTAGTATACATTCTACATGCAACCATGTTTAATCAATTAGATGTTTTACGAATTCTAAATTGTTTCAGACATTCATTGATTGCAAGCTTGTTTTGTCATTTAGTTGTCTATATTTTCTTTAACTATTTGTGTTCAGTCTCTCAACTTTTAGATGTACTAATCCATTATTGTGTTAGATGTGACGGGTATAGTTGTAATGCTAATCTCTCTAACTTGCTAGCGTTAGGCTAAATATTGTTCAATCTTAACTCAGCTGAAACTATTAGCATATATCTCGCTTCGGTTTAAATACATAAATACAGTAATTGAACTAAAAGCTCTTTGGACACTTTCTATTAGGCCTAATACGTTTGTTTCTAGTTACTGGCTTCAAAAGATCTGCGGTTATTTCGATCACTAAAATGGTATCAGTATTAATATGTTAATTGTGTATCAATAAAACATGGATATTTTGGCGTGTCATTTTACACAAAAGAAGACCATGTGTCAACGAGTATTTTCGCTTGCAATAGTTGAGAGCGCTCTCAATGCCCCTTAGCATTTAATCCGATCTATGAATTATTTCAATAGAGGAAATAACTCATTAAATCAGATTACTTACATACTTTGCAAGTAAACTCATTGGCACTTTTCAGATAAAAGTTTCACATCCAATATGTTGTATAAGCTTTAGTTAACAGAGTGCAACCTTTATAGAGCAATACCCTTTGGGGAATTCAAATTTGGGCTCTCGAGAAGTTTGTAAATTGATGGTCATTTTAACTTCGGAAAAACAATCGCAACATCTCGGCAATATCCGTACATTTCGGAAATAAACCTCGAAAGTATTTGTATAAATATACCTAAAAGCTTGGTGCATGATGCGGATTCTCCTATATAAGACATCTAATCAGGAACACAATTCACCATTATATAAATGTTTTTCTGCCTCGTATTCCATGTATTTAAAATATCTCTTTCATACTTTCCACAGAAAATACAAACATTCACTCCTGCAGCCAATTTAGAAGTACTTTCCGCAACGTTACTTCCGGGGTTTATTTTTAAAACAATACCCGAGGAGATCCGAAAAATAATAATGTTGTGGAATTGATGCTATAGAGAACTGTCATTAGTAGGTACTTTTTACTGCGAAACAAATAATGCTGCTGCTAAAGAGAGGTTGTTGCTCAGGAGAGATCCGCTCTGGAGAGGTTGTTGCTCAAGAGAGGACCTCTCTGGAGAGGTTGTTGCTCAAGAGAGGTCCGCTCTGGAGAGGTTGTTGCTCAAGAGAGGGCCGCTCTGGAGAGGTTGTTGCTCAGGAGAGGTCCGCTCTGGAGAGGTTGTTGCTCAAGAGAGGTCCGCTCTGGAGAGGTTGTTGCTCAGGAGAGGCCCGCTCTGGAGAGGTTGTTGCTCAGGAGAGGTCCGCTCTGGAGAAGTTGTTGCTCAGGAGAGATCCGCTCTGGAGAGGTTGTTGCTCAGGAGAGGCCCGCTCTGGAGAGGTTGTTGCTCAAGAGAGGTCCGCTCTGGAGAGCTTGTTGCTCAAGAGAGCTCTGGAGAGGTTGTTGCTCAAGAGAGGCCCGCTCTGGAGAGGTTGTTGCTCAAGAGAGGGCCGCTCTGGAGAGGTTGTTGCTCAAGAGAGTCCCGCTCTGGAGAGGTTGTTGCTCAAGAGAGGCCCGCTCTGGAGAGATTGTTGCTCAAGAGAGGGCCGCTCTTGAGAGGATGACTCGTACATGACTTTACTTCTAGTAGTTGTAGCTTCTAATATTAGCTTTACTTACTATTACTCACATAGAAGGCGGGAAATGCGAGGCAATAATGACAAAGGACAACCAAATGAATACGAGCATATCCGGGAAGATATCAACAAAACTTGGACCAGCTGGACAGACAGCAATTCCAACATGAGGTAACAATGTCGATTTAAATAACACTTGCAGGAAACCTAATGTTTTCATGGGAAAAAGTCATTGTTTCCATCAGGTCATCCAGTTACGAACATTTCTGAACGCTTCCGATGTTTGCTTTACAGAACGCTCGGCAATTTCCGTAACTTCTTAACGCAATTTTGACCATAAGTGAGAAAGCAACAGGATGCATTCGTCAAAATGTTATTTTAATAGCTACTTTATCAACCATTGTATGTTTTAACACCGACAAGAACGAAAATTGCATGCTGGGAAATTGCCACTTCAACGGAAAAAAACATGATCGGGAGAAACGGGTAGGTCGGGTTAATGAAAATAAACAACTTTTTACGCCTTGCAGTACATGTAGTAGTATTCTGACGTTCTTGTTAACTAGCTTTGCTTTGCATTCATAGTATTCTTCATAGATTTGCTATCGTTCAATCAAACTTAACATCTCGGAATATGGTTACGTAAAACTTATACTAAAATAGCGACCCTCTTGTTTTAACAACTCATCCATGCACCGTGCGGTTTCTGTTATTTTGAAAAGGATGGAAAGGGAGCATTGCTATATTTTGCTTGAACATTTGGTTTGTTTCTGGCTTTTCATTAAATTCTATTCACCGAAAGTTTGATTTTATAATTATGTTTTATATGCAGTAAAACCTCACATAAAGACCACCTCAATAATAAGACCATATCTTTATATATATATGTACATGTAACAGTCGATGATCATTTAAGAAACAGTTGTTTATATTTTTGGTACTGTGCACAGGTTTAATTTACAGTCTTATTCTTAAATTAATTTTTTTTTTGGAAAATTAAGTAAGTGCGTAATGCGATGGGATTCGTCGATAGGAATCAGACATCGACTTCAAACAAAACCTAGCGTGGTTTCCATGCGTAGTATTTTCTGAAATGTTAACCTCATGTTAAAGGCATGTAGTTCTATTATACGTACTCTGTATAGTATGCTTTCATTGTGTGAACAAATTAATCAAATGAATTGTTGATTACGCCTGAATTCTTATGTAAACATCCACACATTATCAAAATATCACAGATCTATAAGAGTTAAAAATGAAAGGATTGTTTTTCAAGTAATGCCTTCGATGTTGTTTCCTTCTTATAACTCATCAAAGACATTATTAATGACGCTTGATTGGGTTATTAGAACGACTATCAATGTTACATTTTAATAGCGTAAAAGCAGAAGTAATTTTTTCTAAGTTATGCAATCTATGGTATTTCCCTCCTTTGGGAGGCTTTCCTGCTAAAATCAGAGTAACGCAATCCTTGACCTCAATACACGTGTACCTCCAATCTGGGTCACATTTTATGTTTGTTTATAGTAAAGCTTCAGTTACGTACTTCAAGGCAAACTTGACCGAGTTAGTCAAACACATTGAGGACAAGTTAAAATATAAGCATACACAAGTTAATGTATTCCATTGTATCGTTTAAATTAATGTTTCTAGTGACGTGTGGAGAAGAATAGAACAAACCGGGCTTGACAATGCTCTTAAGAAATTGGCTTCATCGAAACCGGAACTCACAGTCATATCTGGGTATGTAGACTGGTTGTAGTATTTACATTAGAGAAACCAGTCGTATTATTAATATACTGGTAAAATAAAGATAACCAGTCAATAACGTTTTGCAATGTTTTTAAATCAATAACGCATCAGCGAATAACATTTGCATCTTCGCACACTACAGGTCTACTGAAAGAGTTCGGATAGCAGGTCGTTCAGTTACGAACATTGCCGAACGCTTCCGATGTGTGCTTTACAGACCACTCGGCAGTTTCCGTAACTTCTTGACGAAATTGTGACCGTAAGTCTGTAAGCAACAGCATGCATGATAACAATGAGCCGGCGTGTCTATGTTCAGTCGATACCAATCTATCAAATCGTGCTTTAAAATACCAAAGCAATACATCCTTTTGCGACGAGTTTTATCATACTCTTACTATCACTTAATTTTATAGCAGATAAATGTTTTCCCTGTAAATAACCGGTCGTAATACAGAGACTGTAATGTTTGTTATAAGCGAGGTTATAAAAACTCTAAGCTCGTTTTTTCTAAATTGACCAATGACAATGCTTCATTACAGGACTGATCTCCGATCTTATCTTACAAGTCATAACTTCAGAGCTGCTGTCAACCTTTCACCACAGAAAACGTAGTGGAAGCGGACAATGATGCCTTTTTTATGCTTAACCATGATATGTTGTGTTTTGTTTGCTTTTAGAATATCATCTGATGACGCTGAAAATGTCTCCTCCGTGATGGTTGAATTTTGCGAATTGTTGAACGCAATCAGACTTTCGTTTGTGGATAATGAAAAGGAGATTCTTGATAGCGATGAAAGGGAGAAAAGGTAACATACACACGTTATCATAGAAAATAGAATCATGCAGCGTTTTAGAAATGCTCTCAGGTGGTGCACTTAAACAGTTTCATATGAAATAACTGCAGTGCAATCTCTTCAGAGCATAGGCGATTTGTCGCGAGTTCTGTCCCTTTATCCCTTCTGGAGTTCTTACCCTTTATCCTTTCTATAGTATATATAATGCTGAAGAGATAAAGGGAGAGAATTCTAGAAGGAATAATACATATTATACGTTCTAATCATGGCGTTGAGAAAAGATGATTTCGTATGTTTATAGTTTTTATATACGCTCAGTTTAAATGGGAAAACTATGAAACGTTTTCATTTGGAGCTACATTGTATTTGATTTCATAATTCAGCTCGTTCACCAACTCCACGAAAGTTAATTACCTCCAATATCATTTAACTAGAACGAGTTCATTAATTAAAGCTCATATTTATATGATTGAAAATAAAACATATATATATACATGACCATGTTGCAGGTACTTGACGACCTCGTGTCCTACCATTATCAACATATGGAACAGTTATTGTACCTTCGCCTCTAATTATGCAACATCATTTGTTGGCAAGTGAGTATTTTTCATCCGTGTAGCATTATTGACATCGATTTTGTGATTCGATTGACAATGATGTGTAAGCCAATCAAATATCAAGTTCACCTAAAAGTTCACCGCTGTAATAACAACAACAATAAGATGTAGTAACTTGTTTCACGATCGATTTGAAATACAAAACATCCATACTTCCCGTGTACCGTATTGTTGAATGATAATAAATGAGTTGTATTTTATATTGTGTGTGTCTAATTATCGTGATTGTAAGTAAAATGCAACATCTGTACTGCTGTTATGACTATGTACTAGTATTACGTAGTTTGGTTTTATTTCAGAGGATGGTTGAACTCTTCCGAGCACCGTGAGCTTTTATCGACACTTAATGAAGTTGTTGCCAGCAGTGTCAAGTTAATTGTTCTTTCTGTCAATATGGCTGACTATCATAGTCTAGAGTAAGTTCATTTGGTATACTTCGGTCAGTAATATATTGAAATATATCAAGATTCAAGGTGTTGATCGAACTACTCGGAATAATAATGTTTGTAACTTAGATGAATATTTACGATTTAGTAGTTCGTTTGTTAGCAAAAATGCAGTTCAATAATTTGAGTTGTGACTCAGTGAATTACTCTTCTTTGGCGTTACAAGATATTTCCTTATGTGTCGATCTCCCGTCTGTGCCTTGTTTCGTCGATATGTATTTCTTTTTGAAATGACTTTGATGAGCTTTACGTTCTGTCAACAGATTTTCAGTTATTCAGAGACGGCGTTTACTTTACTATCCCCATATGCAGTTCTTTTACTTGACATAATATTCATCTTCTTCCCCCCCCATTTCGGCCTAATATTACTGCCGTTTTTACTTGTTCCGCGATGAATTCCATCCAATATTTCTCTTGTTGTCTGCTTGGGTGTTTTATGGTAGCCCATATTCATTGCACCCCTATTTCTATATACATGTTTACTCTTGCACCTCCTCAGTGCCTAATATTGTGTAGATTGTTGTTTTCGCGGGCGTCTGTTTGGGATGGCATTGTCTTGTGGCGTTCCCTGCAACAATCTGTCTTTATACTAGTAGCAGATATGTACTGCTATCACAGTGTAGCATTATACCACAACCACTCGCATCAACCTGACATTTCCCGAACCAGTCTAAACAATACCTTATAATGCTGAATGTAGGCAAGAGAGTGACTGGGATGTGTATAGTATCTTAGGTATGTTGCGGCCGTGGCTCGAACCAGCGACCTTCTGCACCCGAGCTGATATTCTACCACCAAGCCAGTGGACTCGTTCCTCTGTATAAAGGCCTTCAACACGGGTTCCGCGGACGTGTCGGCCTAAATATTTATTTGAGTAAACGAATGGATAGACAGGCAGTTTTAATAAAAATAACGTCGAATAAAATGTGTGCTGAAAATCCACAGTTCAACTACTGTTCTGGACTTTGATATTTACTCATTTTTCGTTAACATAGTTGTTAATAAGATGTCTTTATTTTTTTAAAGTGATACAGATACATTAGTGAAGGAAGCAATTCAAGAGTCAACAAATGTGGCCAAAGACACTGAAGTTTTTCTATCCAATTATAATGAACTTGGGTAAGTACATGTACAAACTCTTAAACATGGGTCATTCAGTGAAATAGAGATCGATCATTAAGCAAGGCGCTTGTTTTCCGTCAAGATGTGAAAAACCGGTCATGCTCCTTAACATAGTTGTGCGTCATCCACGAGGCTTATACATGCGGTTCGGGGGGCCTATTGCTTGCTGAAGAACAAAAAGGACTGCTTGGTTACTCGGCAACTACGGCATGAACAACTCAGTGGCACGAATAAAAGTGTTTAAACAAACAGGAACCCTATTAAGATGATACCATATCAGTTATTGTCTGATTCGTCTTTGGTTCATGAAGCGCACTTGTGTGGTGCTTTGGAAAGAATGTTGGGATCGAAGGGGTGAGCGCATGACTCCGGGTCCAGTGGTCGTGTGTTTGAATTCCGCCATGGAAGAGGTTCTTCCGTGGTCTCCTCGAGTATTCTATTATGCATGAGTACTGTTACGTTAGAGCCACGCGAAGAAGTCACCGAGAGTGATGACTATAAGTAGCGTGACTTAGTTTCACAATCGACGTGAACTATTAGGTCTGAGTGAACAACTTGCACTATATTCCGGATAATTATTGCATTTTAGTTGGTCAAACTATAACATTAAACACCTCTACAGTGTTGTTATACCTTTCGGAGTACACTATTCAAAAGTGTATACCTCACTGGATCAATAAAGTGTTTTGAATGACCCATGCACAGGCACATATCAAATAGACAAAACTCCAATTATTCCGTAACCTCCCGGAGACAAGCAACTTTATTGAAACCGATATATTACGGAATTCCCCAAATGACTGCCGATATACATACCATTCAATTTTATGATTTCCATAAAAACATCCTTAATACATTTGTACATTTTTTCTAGTGAAAAGCACACAGCATCACAAGAAATGCTAGAAATCTTGGGATGGATGTTGAATGGACTGTATCATATGTCAAATAAAGTATTGAAAGCGGGAATTGAAGCTAAGTAAGTATGCAGAGAACGTTTGCAATAAATACGAGTATGCTTCTAAAACAATCTGACAAAAAAATCAATTAAAACAAGGCCATTATCTTTACTTGATGCCACGCTATTTTGAGAAGAAACGACTTTACCGAAATAACGAATCAATTTGTGGCGCACATGCTGTTCGTGTTCTTATTTCGTTTCCTGACAAAACTCATTTGAAATCATTGACCTACAAGTCTAGTTGTTTTTCATTGTGCTGTACTTTTTTTCATTATCTCAGAAAAACAAACAAGGAAAAACACGAGTACGAAACCTCATTTTTACGTTGCATATCGAATTTAATTGATAATGAACATTTTCTGCCCAATTGAATCATGATGTAATATACCTCTGACTTTCTCCATTATTGTATCATAGAGATATTTTCTCATCGTACCCGCCCGGTCTGGTCAGTCGGCACAGCACTTAACTGTCAGTCTAGAGGTCATAGGTTTGTGACGTATGTTCTCCGGTAATAATTTAACTGAAGATGATACCTCTTATGCTATGCACCCTCCACCTTTGATTCACGTCGGGAAGTAGTCAGTTACTAATGCTAACATGTTCGGCAAAACATGTTAGCATTAGTAGGTAAACAAAAATCACTGGTTAGGTCAACTGACCGTTGTACATAACTAAAATTCTGTTGAAAAACGGTGTAAAAGTTAAGCACTAACTCTGTGAGCACTAATGATTCGAACCATAGGGGATTGTCACGAGTTCTTTCCCTTTATACATTCTAGAGTTCTCTCCCTTTATCCCCTCTAGAGTACATGTACTATACATGTATATACTATAGAAGAAATAAAGGGAGATAACTCTAGAAGGCATAAAAGGGAAAGAAAGGCGACAAACTCCTCGAACTATCTACCCACACTCTTTCATTGTGCAATTCCATTTTTAGGGAACCCGAGAGCAGTTTAGACGAATACGATGCTTTTTATGATAGTCTTACAAGTCTTACCAAGGCGCTGCAAACAAACTGGGGAGAACCACCGTAAGTAGTTATCTTTATTTATTCAAATACATTACAAAACTATGGTTTGATGCACAGGATATTGTCATGGGTTCTTTCCCTTATTTCCCACCTAGAGTTCCCTCCCTTTGTCCATTGTTTATACCTGTATGTATACTACGGGAAAGAACTCGTGACAATCTCCTGTGGTTTCGATGTCACATGCACGTTTTCAGTGGATCGTTTTAACAATGTCAACAATCTGTTTTCACTCATATTGTGTGATACTTGACGTGTCTTAGCTCAATAACAATAACGAAAGTTCAAACTTTTATTAAACACCCGATATTGTGTAACGTTTTAATTCTATAGTCCGCCCGAGATAAGGTGAAACGCGGGAAAATTTGGTTCGATCGATAATAGGGTATTCCGATTATAAGCATTATCATTGCAAATTTTAAATCAGTATTCTAAGTTAAGAGTTATACTAAAGCTATCAAAATTCCACAATGCGCCGTGGCGTAGAGGTAGAGAGCAAGCTACCGTACCAACACTACATTTTGATCATGAATATTACAAGTTCGAATCTGGGCGAAGGTACATTTTTTGGGGGACTTAACATTTTCGCGTTATGTGTAATTAATATTTTTCTGTCATTGTTTCGTTTTGCTGTTGTTGTGTTTGTGTTCCTTTTCTGTTTTCCTTTTTCAATTTGCTTGTTTTTTTACATTTTGTTATATAATTTTGTACAATTAAACAATGATTTCAAGCATAGTACAATGTATATCATAACAGTATATTAACATGTAAATATAGAATACATTAACAAAGGATAACTAGATGCAATCATTGCACTCATCTGCTGTGTCGGTTGCAGAGGTCCAGTCGTCGGTATCAGAGGCAGTGTCTGTTACTGAGTCACTTGATGTGACTTCAATCTCCAATCGTTCCATTTCTCTGTCGATGAGAATTACCTCAGTCCAGTACTTTTTCGATTTTTTTGACGAGCTTACAACACTTTTTCCAGTCCTCTGCCGTGACACTTTCAATTGCTGCTTGTGTCAGTTTTATTATGTCTTTCACCTTGAACGTGAAATTTCGATCCGAAACTTTGCGTTTCACATTCGGCCATATCAAATCGATTGGATTAAAATCCGTATGATTCACCGGTCAACGCTGCTACTCTACGGACGGGTGCTGAGAATGGTACTTCAAGCTGCTGATGTTGCTTCTCCTTCTGACACATCTGTCAATATAAGAAAAACACGATGTCATACAAAATTAACAAAATTGAATGAAAATTGCACGAGTTTTTACATTGAAACATATCACATATTCACATAATTTATTTTTCATGTATCTTCATTATATTATTAAACGTGTAGATTTTTCGAGCTTCGTCTGATTATGGCTGAACATTTGTTTTGTACAAAGTTGCCATCTTGATTAGTATTATTGAAATAAAACACATGTACATGTATATCAAGACACATGACAGCCACGAAGAGTACAATGTTCTTGAAAAAATCATGGCTACTTACATAATAGCTGCAAAAATTTAAATCGCCGCGAGTATTCGAACCCGGAACGAAAAAGTTATACTCATCTTTCCGCTGCAAAGCTCAATATACAACCGCTCGACTATCCCCGCTTCGATATTAGTCGAGTGAGTAACAGTTTAATAAATGTTATCACTATTTCATGACACCCCTATTTGGGTACATTGAACTTTTCTGTCTGTCTGTCTAATGTTTATAATCACAAACTTATCCTGGGCGGACTGTAGTACCACAATAAATATCGTTTGTTGTTTCGTATGTAGTATGTCGCGGTCCAAGGGCCGTGGTCGTGAGTCATATCGTCGGTCGCGTTCGAATGAGTAATGCCGTGTATCGCTTCGTATGACCACATTCATTGTGGCATTAACCGGATAAATGTAAGCGTATGTAAGATTGGGAGTCTCGAGATTTATATCATGTTTTGAAATGACGATTTACCATTCACACATTAGGAACGTATATGACGTACTCATTAAGATATACATTGTATACGAGGGGTATTCAAATTGTGCCTGCACAACTGTACTTATTTCTTTCTGGGTTATTCTAAATAATTAATATAACCTCAAGATGGATGTTGTTTTCTAGTAAAGAGGAAGTTGCCGCTCCACCACAGCAGGAGAAGACGGAAGATAAAAAATCCAGGTAGCTAGACCACTCCATGTACATTGTGTTCTCTTTATATACTAGTAGTCTGTTCCCAGTTCTGTACAGTGCGATCTCTCTAGAGCAACACCCTTGTATGACGCATATCTTGGCTGTTGTTGAGAGGTTGTTGCTCAAGAGAGGGCCGCTCTCAATAGGTTGATGCTCAAGAAACGCCTACTTTGAGAGGTTGTTGCTCAAGAGAGGGCCGCTCTATAGAGGTTGATGCTCAAGAAACGCCTACTTTGAGATGTTGTTGCACAAGAGAGGGCCGTTCTAGAGAGGTTGATGCTCAAGAGACGCCTCCTTGGAGAGGTTGATGCTCAAGAGAGGGCCGTTCTAGAGAGGTTGATGCTCAAGAAACGCCTACTTTGAGAGGTTGTTGCTCAAGAGAGGGCCGTTCTAGAGAGGTTGATGCTCAAGAAACGCCTACTTTGAGAGGTTGTTGCACAAGAGAGGGTCGTTCTCGAGAGGTTGTACTGTACACCTAGATATATTCACTGTATTGAGTTGTGTTATAGACTCTCATTTTATAATTCATGTGAGCATGGACAATCTCTGCCCTGCGTTCAGTTACGGCTATCAGTGGCGAACGTTTTGTATTTTATCCCTTGCCCACCATAGCACATTGGCTGCACACGGGAACCAAATTGCAAAACGTTACGAAACGATAGGGCTGATAGCCGTAACTGAACGCAGGCAGACCGTGTGAAGAATCATGTGACCAGATCCTATAACCAAATATGGGAATGATCGAGATTTTCAATATCGATATGATATGAAAGTTAAATAATTATGCATTCATAACCATTTTGAGAAATATACGCTATGTTTGAGAAAGTTGTATATACTTGCATTAAGCGCTATTTAAAGTCGCATTTTCTAGAGAGAACCAATCAACTTCTGCCGTGTTAATCGTGTATAATTTGGATCACGTGTTACCCCTCACTGTCTAAACTCCCATATTGTTTAAATTTCAGAAATTCTCATTTCAAGCAGGCATTTTGCGTAGAATTTAATAGTACAATTCATATCATTAATAGCTCTAGCAAACCTTATAATGGACAGTTTGAAAATGATTCGGTTACAGAACTGCGTAGTCTGTTAGTCTATAAGTGTATTAAGTATCTTTGATTGTTATTCATAATAATTTTAATATTTCGCATTTAGTATTAAAATAAAATACCTGGTTTTATTGCGTTACGACGCCAAAGTTAAATGTTGTTGTTTTTAAGCAAAATGTTGCTTTTGTAGATTTTATTTATTGTGAAGGTTATAATTTTGTTTGATTTAGCCATTATAATTACTATAGTTATTATCATAATTATTATTATGATCAGAATTATCACCATTATCATCATCTTCATAATTTTTATTATCATTTAAAGTATTATTATATTTTTTATATCATTGTTTTTCACCCAACAGCAAAAACAACAAAAAGAAACCAGTGAAAACTGAGCCAAGGTGAAGTACCTCGCATGTAGAATAATAGTAAATCGCATAGTTCTGGGCTAGTGTTGGTTATGGTATATATAGTACATCCTGCTTGCTTGAGTACGGAAACCAGTTAGTGACTTCACTTGATGGCGGTTTCAGACTGACTGTTGGGATGGACGCGAAACTAGTCTATCTGCAAAGGTGAAGCAGATAGATCTGTTTCGCCCTAACCCTTCGAGTTAGTCATCGAATTAAATGCTTTCTAGCTTTTTGTTTAGCACTAGTTCTTAGGTCACAAACAATAAAAATGGCTGACACTGCAGCATATACTGGTCAAAAGAGCTAACCGGCCAATTTGTATGTTGATGATCTTCACTATGTAATGGCAAAGTGATTTGAAACGATGAACGTGATTTAAAACAGGACACTTCATTCGAATCATCGATGTGATAGCATGTTGCAGTTAAAATCAACATGAGCCGTATCCAGTAGCTATTTTTAGAAACTAAGTGAAAAAATACTTAGCTCCTTTGCCCAGTATGTATTTCATTTTTCTCCGCAAATTTACAATTTCGCATATATTTTTTATAAAAAAGAGAGTATTTAATAAGCTTCAGTATGCATTACATCGAATGATCATTAATGGGTTTTCATTACTATAAATGTGAATTAATGAATTAACTTAGAATAGCTCGGAAGTAGTAACCATGACAAACTTTGCAACAGATATGTGTGCTTATTGCAATAAAAATCAACTTAAGGTATATTCAGAAGCTTTTTAGAACCTATGTAAAATAGAACTGGCGGGCCAGCAATTTTGACCAGTCTATATAAGAACGTAAAGCCATGAATCATGAAATCGTTTAGTTCAGTTTTTCAAATTTCACGATTGAACATTTTCAAACCAAATTGAGAAATAGTATACATTGAATTCGTGAAATTCATGACTTCATAGTACATGGTTTGGCGATTTTATCTAAAAACGTGAAATAATGAATTATGAAATCGTGACGTTGTTGGTGTCACGTGACATGATGTCACGTTTTCAGTATATGAAATAATAAACAATGACGTCACTACCGGTATGTCGTAGTTAGGCTGCATTAGACTGCAGTCACTGCCTGTTGGAGATACAATCAAACACACCATAAATCTGGCCACCATCTCCCGAAGCATCTCAATTTGAGCTAAATCTCAGCTCAAATATTGTCTCAAATCGTTGAGATTTTTCACATCTGAGACCGGACTCAAAATCGGTATTACCAAACGAAAAAGATGAGATGAGTTTTCCAAAAAAAAATGGAGAGATTCAAATGAGGTTTATCTCAACCTCAGTCTCTATTTGAGCAAAATCTCATATTGAGCTGAGATTTCTATTTGAGATGCTTTGAGAGATCGGGGTCTGGACTATGATAAATATGCATATTTCAGTTCGACCCAGACCAAATATATTATTAATTATAGGCACCGGGAGAATATAGTCTGTAGTTTTATACTGTAGCCCCTTTGTTGGGTACCCGCTAGCATAGACATGTGTAGTTTTAGTAATTACAGTAAAACCTCACTTAAATACTTCTTCAATAATAAGAACACCTTAATATTATGAATACAATTTTCCAGACCATTTTCACTGTTTTGCTCTTTATTGAACCTCAATATAAGGACCACCTCAATAATGAGACCTGTTTTATCCTATAAGTCTTGACCAAATTTCGGGCGCAATATTATGATAAAACTCACAGCGAGTTGTAATAATAAAATATAAACCGAAAAGCCACTGAAAAGCTAAAAAACACGGCAATTTATAAACTCCATCTATTTCGAATTCCAAACAAATCTTTGTCATTTTTTTTCAAATTAAAAAATCAGCAATTATTTAGGACAGTCTCCTTTTTTTTACGTATTCTCTCTGTTTTCAATCAATGTAAACACTCATTCAAATATCACATTTGGTATTTGTAATGAAATAAATATGATAAAAAGTTCATAATTCCATTCCAATTTCCAGTTTATATCCCTTTCATGTAAATATGAGTTATAGAGTCATTAAATGTCTGTCTGTCAAATAGAAAGTCTGGTTTATCATCGTAAGAAAAAAGCATACAATCAATCTTCACAAAGTCTCTCAGTCTTGACATTAGAGGTGAAGGCACACTTCTGTAGGCTTGAATCAAAGCTTCGCGTCGCTGTAGTCTAAGTTGTTCTTTATTATCTTTACTGTCATCTTCTGCCTTTACCAGAGCGTCTTTATACTGTTCAGGAGAAATTGTTTTGATCTCAGATACAGTGAATGGCAATTCATATTGATTTAGAATTATTCCACCTATGTGATACGTTGACCAATGTCGGAGAAAGAGGTTATGGGCTGAAACGTGGGGAAATATTTTCACTGCATTAAATAACTTGTTTACTGACCAGATACTGAGCCTCTGTTGATATCTGATGGTATTTTCTATTCTAGAGACATCTTTGACAATACCAGTGTTGTTCAAAGTATCAAATAAGTCAACAAGATCATTGGACATGGTCTCCATTCTACCAATAAAGTCAAAACGTGTTTTACACGGATTGCAAAGTTTGTGAATTGGTTCTAAATGCTGTTCCAATGTTTTTCCGTTATCATCATAATTAGTGACAAACTGCACAATTTCTTTGAACGTTACATCAAAACCAGAATTGTCCTTGGTCTTATTATTTCTTACTGTTTTGACAACATCTTTCCCGATATTTCTCCAAAATAATCTACTATATGGGTCCCCGACATTAAGGAACGAAAACACGTGTTTGGTCTTATGAGCTGATAATAATCGACTGTATGCGTCCCCGACAACCCTTTGTTTTCATTTATGTAATAATGTTGATTCTGTTTGTATTACTGTAGACATTGTAATAACATAAAGAGCAAATAACATTTGATTAAACTATGCCTTCTATAGTATACATGTATGTATAAAAGCCTTATAGAAGGGGAGATAACTTCAGAAATCTCCGGTGACTTTATATAGTATTTTAATTTGGAATGCGACTGTGCGGACTTTCATCCAAGAGAAAATCAACCCGAATGTATCAACAGTCTTTTAATTGTGATATTATTTTCAGTAAGGAAATAAAGCCTGCAGAACCACAACAAGAAGAAGAAGAAGTTAAGAAGACGAAGGATGGCTATCTAGATGCGATACAAAAATACTCCAACGTTTACAAACAGTTCAGTGATGAAGCTTGGAAATCAAAGAGGTAAGCGAAGTAGATTTATTCGACAATCGGATGAATGAATGAATCATGTATTCACGATTTCAACTTCAAGAATTCATAATCGTGAATTCACGTTTTCAACTTCTCAAATTTACTTTATCCTAGGAGAGAAATAATGAAGTCTAAATGTCAACACGGGTCTTTGGAAATTGTTACAAAGCGTTGTGGGTGGAAATCACCAGCCGGCATTATTGCCTTGTGAATACGTCATTCCTATGTTGTTAAGTGTCTGATTTTCTTGTACGAACATCTGTGATAAACATATGACAGAACTATACTTATCTAAATAAATCTTCGTTGTATTTTATCAAACTTCTGCAACAACATCAGGGTAAGTTGGTATGAGGATGTCCGTCTGTCTGTCTTTCTGTCCGTCTGTCTGTAGAGTCTGATGTGACCGACTCATGGTTATCTCTTCACTCATTATTACAATTTCCAATGCAACTTCTCAAGAGCAACACCCTGGATAGATGCAAATTTCGGCTGTTGTGGAGAGGTTGTTGCTCAAGAGAGGTAAGACTAGTAGTCAATTTGTTCATTACGTTGTTGAAGAGAGATTGCTCATGAAAGGCCCGCTCTTGACAGGTTGTACTGAGTTTATTTATATACACAGGGTACCAAGTATCAAAGGATCATCTGGTGTACAGATGAAATACAGAACTGAGAATTTTGATCAATTAGGAAAACTTAAAGTTGACGCATGCGCAGTGACACAGCGGAAGGAGATACTCGAAGACTTGGGACTCACAGACAACCACGTTCTTCACTCAGACATATACGTTATAAGTGAGAATTTAGAATCTACATTCTCCATTTTTATATAACCTCATCGACAAAGTAAGAGATGGATGGAACGTTTAGTACATAAGTGCACTTGTTATCTGAGAATTTGGTGACTACATTCATACTTTAAGAAAATACTTTTAATTTGTGATTAAGCAAATAGATTTGATAGGTTTCATAGATGTGAGGTTAGGTGATCGAATAGCTGTAAGGTAATTCAAGGGGTTACTGTAACTCAAATAAGGCGTAGTGGTTGAGGAGATAGAACGTCTGACCCCTGATCCGATATAGTCATGGGTTTAATCACGCTTTGAAAGAAATTGTACCGCGCAAAGCATAATCCAGAAAATTGGTGCGAGTACTGGTTGGTAACCCAGAAAACAGTCGTGGAGAGTGATTGACTTAACTTATTATAAATTGTTTCACAATAGATGAAAAATAAAAATGTTTAAATACACTTACTTACTATAGAACGAAATTATCAAAACCAAAATATCATAAGATTACAATTTCTCATAGTTTCTGATTATATACAAAAGGTCCCGAGCCACTCTCATGCACAGAGGAAGTAACGATACAGTTCCCATTGCATACAAAGGGAGATAATATATGTCTGAAGATAAAGACAGATGGAAAATGGAATGATGTTGAAAATCCAGATATAGTAAGCTTCCCTTTTTTTAATTAAGAAAATCTCTAATGCCCGTATATTTAATGAAATTATAGTACAGTAATACCTCACTTAAAGATCACCTCAATTATAAGACCACCTCAAAATTAAGAACGCATTTTTCAAGTCTATTTACACTGCTTTCCTGTTTATTCAACCTCAATATAAAGACCATCTCAATAAGGAGACCAGTTTCAGGCAAGGATGTTCCCAAACCTCAGAATTGGAAGTTAAATGTACATACTTTGTTTATCGTTAGTTTGAATACAGAAAAAATTACCATCTCAAAATTAAGAACACAATTTTCAAGTCAATTTTCACTGTTTTGTTCTTTAATGAACTTCGATATTTAGACCACCTCGATAAGGAGACCTGTTTTCAATGGTCCCAAGGGTGGTTTTATTATCGAGTACTTGTTACTGTACTTGCAAGTGGTTTTGATGATTTTGTGGTATGTTTTGTCGTTAATTTTCCAGATGACTGATGATGATGAGCGATGTTTTATTACATTCAACACAACATCATGTGGAGGGTTTACCGCTCTGTCGATGACTCAACGTGACACAATTACGGTGTCCAGTCAGGGACATAACTATGTTAGTAGAGAAAATGGTAAAATAGAGGTCGCCTTTCCAGAGGGTTGCTTTGATTCGGATGTCACCATCGATGTATCAGTAAGTTGGTTAATGATATATTCTAAACGTAAATTATCAGGGGCCTCTGTGGTCGAGTGGCTATGGTCGCTGACTTCAGATCACTTGCCTCTATAGGCTCGAATCTCACTAAATGATTTGTAAGTGAGGAAGTCAACCAGCTGCCTTATGGAAGGGCGTTAGTTCTGCTAATGTGTCAACATGAGGTCTTCCTCCATCCTAATAGCTGCAATATTCGCCTGATAACATTGGCTGTTTATAAGACGTAAAGCCCCATTATATAAAAGAAACAAAAACCCAACATAGATTCAGCATTGAGAATGGTTATTTCAGTGTACCTGTTTCAAGGTACTTATAGGCTCGTGTTTGGACTCATTCTTGATTTATCTCTTATTGCAGGTTGACTTTGACATATTTGAATTTTCTAATCGTATAAAGCTCTAGTATATCTGGAATAAAAATGCATAATCAATTAACAAGCTAGCTGTCTCCTCATTTAATGGTGTAAAATCCAGATATAAGTCTCGCAATATCTGACTTGAGAACATTTTTAGAGAGGTATTTCATGATTCTGGTGTCAAATGAGAAAACTATCGGACACTTTAGTAAAAGGAACCAATACATTGATTCGTGACCCGCTATGTTTAGTTAATAATTTGTAATAATAAAGCAATATATATATATTAATCTGTTGATGCTATACCCATTGTAATTGTTCTAAGGCTTCTGTTGCTATGGTAACGTGCACATTGTTTCTCTGCAGGTTTTAGAGTTCGATCCGGAAAACAAAACAGACACATTTATGGGAATAGTAGGTGCTTCTGAAGCTGTGAAGCTAATATGTAAAGACTCTGGAGTGAAAATGAACAAAAACATAACAATTCAACTACCAATAGCTGACGATGAAGATGACAAAGACACCGAGTTAGTCGTAGCTAGATGTAATGACCAGGATGTTCAGGTAGGCTAAATAGTTCTTGCAGTATGACACTGTTAACGCCCGTCCGTGCGTCAGTCCATCCGTCCGTCTGTTTGTCTTCATGTGATTGATCCTATGTGGATTGAAATTACAACTGTCAAACCTCACCGAAAGACCACCTCAATAATAAGACCACCTCAACATTATAAACACAATGTTCAAGTTCATTTTCACTGTTTTGCTCTATAGTCAATCTCAATATTACGACCACCTCAATAATAAGACCAGTTTTCAAAGGTCCCAAAGCTGGTCTTTTTATTGAGGTTTACTGTATTTGATCGCTGGACGCTTTGTGCGAGTATTGATGATCTGTCCATTTGTAAATGTTAAAACAATCCTACCGTGTAAGCTCAATCAGTAGGGCACTTGACTTCCAACCTGGAGATTGTAGGTTTGACTGAAGATAATATGTCTTATAGTGATTAGTCCTCCACCTCTTGTTCATGTGGAGAAGTTGTCAGTTAATTACGGAAGAAAATTTGACAGCTGGTTGGTTACCCAGGGGCACTGGTTAGGTCACCTGACTGTCGTACGTGACTGAAACTGTTGAAAAACGAAGTAAAACTCAAGCACATTATGAGGCTTTATAAGGGCATAAAGATATCAAACTCGAGCCATTTCCTTTTGAAATTTTATTATCCTTCATGCTTTTGCTAAAATGTTTATTTTATGATCATTAATATCGGACGAAACAACAGCAACAGCAGCCACAACAACAACAACGTGTATTAAATTATTAATTTGTATAAATGTTTGGAATTAATACTATGAATTGAATAATGATTGGTAATGAAATGGATGGCTTGTTGCTGTAGATATTGGACAAGAAACAGTTCACAATAAAACAAGCAAATGGAGATGGATTATACACGGTGGATATTCGAGGATTCTGGTGGTAAGTCTTCGTTATATGTAAAGTAAACTGTTTGTTTATTATAGTGTTACCCCTAGTTAAAGGGCCAGCCATTTCTGACTTATGAGGCACTAACCTTCCGAACACATTTTCTTCCCGATTCCTATCCTTTAATTCCGGCACCAGGCAGGTAGGCGCACGGTAACCATTACTTACCTAGCTGGCTGCTCACCAACAGGCCATATGAGAACGGACCCCTACCGGGATTCAAACCTTCGTCCCCCCGCTCCCAAGGCGAACGCCTTAACTACTCGGCCATGGGAGACGGTATGTGTTGTTATTGTTTACATTTTTGGACAGCTGTTGTGTGGTGGATAACAGGATAGTTACATGTATCGAAATGACATCGATACACTATCGATACAAACGAGTCGATTTTATATCGATATTGAAATATTGATACAATTATGCTTTACTATATTTCTGTAATCATTGATGACTTTCTGTTCAGGGCATACACCTTTTTTTCAAAACATCGAATAAATAAAATGACCAAAACCGCAGTAAAATATTCGATGTATGTTTGTGATGTTACTGTAAGCATATTTACCGGAACAAAATATACACCAAAACGCATCTCTAGCGATCTAGCAACCATTCTTTCCAGGGGTACATGCCACTGGATCCCCTTAAAACTAGACATACACATCAATTTCATCTAAGCTACGCCCCCGTAGTGTGCATTTGTGCGAGTACCAGTAATAACTGTTGCCCATGGAGTACCAAGTATGCGGCATTGAATATGCTCAACTCTAGTCGATGTGAAAATGATTTCCTTTATTTTAAAAGCCTACCTTACATGCAGCAATGATATTTTCCATTATTTTCAGTGTGGCTATATTACGCATAAAACGTATTTTCCTAAACATGAAGGAGACCGTAAAGAAAGAATTCCAGAATGGATTTGGTCTCAAGCATCCATGCAGCATATTAACATTTATCGATGACATCACACGAGGCGAGGAACGCCAAACGTTCGTTATGGAAGTGGTGGAGAAGAAAGACGCTGACGAAGTGGTAGAGAACAAGAAACAATTGGGTCTTGTGGAAGTGAAGAAGAGTAGGTCTAAGGATGTTCTATTACAGAGAGGGGACCAAGTAAAAATACAGATTGATGGACAGATGAGAGGAACGGAGGCAGTGACGGAAAATGATCTTACATTATGTTATATATGCGGCTGTAGCAACGTGATCTTCGTGGAAACCGAGATTAAACGTGATCCTGACAAGCTGCCTGATGCCATGCTATTCTATAAGTCTGGAAATACCACACTACACTCTGTTGCTATAATGTCGAGAGATTTGTCAGAATTACCTACAGGTATATACTTAGTAATATCGAATATGCTAGTAGTAGCAACCTCTCCTGAGCGACCCTGTTTTAAAAAACAACCTCTCTTCAACAGCAATATAATAATTTTTCTGAAATTTTGCTACCAATTTAACTGCTCTAGAACAAGCACCTCTGATTATTGAGTTGGTCTTTACGTGAGGTTTTACTTTATATACATGTATAGAAGGAATATTTACAAGGAGAGACAACTCATCTCCTGTGGTTGTTTTGCTACTAACCATAATCATGTACAAAATGTACATGCTTTACAATCACACAGTTCAATCATTGCCTTATGCATGTACATGTATATGTCATTAAAATATTTATTAGAGATTGAGAGTGGATAACCTTGTATGACATTAAACCCAAGTGGGAGGAGGTCAAACACATTGTGCTTTATAGATAGACATTTTATTTTCATATTGAACACTGAAACAAATGGCGAGAAAGCATGTTTTTTTGTTTGTGAATTTTAGAAATTTCAATATATCGAGATAGAAATCATGTTATGTCTGTTTGTTTTCAAAATAGTCATAAAAGGTTACTGGTATGTTTACATGCGTTCTCGGGAGAGACAATGTATGCAATAAACAGCCATATGCAACAATTTGTCTTCTGTCGAAAACTAAAAAATCGATAATCGGCTATATAGAAATAAGAAGGGACGTTTAACAAATTAGGGAATAACTTTCTTATTTATTAACATATTTCAAGTTCGCATTCAGATTTGGAAAGAACAAAATCTTAGGATTTCAAATATATAAAAATAAATAATAAGAGACAGAATTTAGGTGGGGGAATTCATACAAACATAGAGTGACCCTATATTCCTATTGAATTACGTACAAAGTCGGTAATTTCACTGAAAAATCCATCAAATTGTGTTGTTTAATTAGCTATAACTTTTTCCCTTTAAAACTTTTTTGAGGTTCGCATTCACTTTCATATAAAATATACATTTTTTGAAACAATGATGTTTTTAAATGTGAAATTGAAAAAAAATTAGGCGGGGGAATTAATACTTTTGTCAAACCACCTGTAATTATTTTATATGTTCGGTTAAGTCCGTTAAACTGAAAATCAATTGTATGGCATAAAATGCATATTACCATTCCAAATCAAAGTATTTGATACAAAATTATATGACATAGAATTCTTATTATGCCAAAACAACATGTTGATATTTAAACACTTAAACACCCCTAGATTATTATCAACGTTATATTTACAGAGGAGATTACGGCCAGGTCAGGGACAACAGCTATCAAGACTGACCAGAAGAAAGGCAAAGACTCAGAGGAATGTATGTGTAAAACATAAAAATCACCTAGTGTCCATTCAAAATTAGTTGAGAATAGCTGTATTGTGTACACAATGTCGATTGGTCAATATTTTGTAAAACACGTTTTCATTGGCTGAATACCTTACAGTTTGTTTACAACCATTTTCATGTAAAGTCTGTTGACAAATTACAACTATCAATGTAGATATTAATTGTATTAAAGTCATACAGCGACCCCAGTGTTCTCTACGGAATCCTGTTAGGACTATCGCGATCTCGCCCCTCGCCTTTTTAATTGACCAAGAAAAAATCGCGATTCGTTTGTTACATTCTCGCCTCTTTTTTCTTTCCAGTTTGTAATCCTTTGTATACACAAACTACTGTGTTTTCATTCGAAATTCGATAAAAATGCGAAATTCCGGGCCTTATTTCAAGCATCTGGGATTCAACTACTCGGCACTTTCAGCAAGCATGTTGGTACAGTGGCATTTTGAGTATCCCTAATGGGATTCTAGCCCATTGTGACTCACATTCAGCGACCGTAGTCTTTCCAGTTCCCAAATCAATATATAATTGGTTTAATTTTACTTACAGCGGCCATTCAGATACTGAAGATGGAAAGTTTGATGTCTCTAGCTAGGGAACTTACTCTGGATGAAGGGTGCCAGCTCGCCGAACAACTAGGGATTAAACCGGAAGTGATTAAACAAATCACTGAAAGTCAAGAGAAGGACCATGTAGGGGCCAATTTTCAAATTCTTTGCGAATGGAGAGGAAGGTATGTATACACTCAGTACATTTAAAAACGATATTTTTTGTACCAGTGATATGTCTTTTAAATATCATTTTAGTCTGTTTTAAATCTCATTTTGATAAGAAAATACCCGATGATTGAAATTTGTTTTAGTGTTCATCACTGTGTAAAATGCAATAGCATCATGTTAAGTTCTTATCTTGCATCCCTGTGTAAGTTCAATCTTCACTTCTACATTTTGCGTTTTTAAATGTACTCAGTATATTTTGAAATATTCACAATAGTATTTATCTTATCCTTGCATCTGTCGTAGCTCAAATGTTAATCAACAAGTTGTCTGATTGAGTGAATTGATTTTAGCAAAGCTTGGATTTGTTCTGAGAACTGAAGTTTCATATGATTTTGATGTCGAGGATTTATGATCGTGTGTGTATATCCAATTTATTCATTTGGAATACTTTATGCAAACGTCCCCTTGGAGAATCTGCCTAACATTAAAATGTAATATATCATACTTTTTTGATACTGATTTAAAAAAGCATACTTGACAAATACTTAAACTTGTCTGAACTGCCCTTTATAATCACCGATCGATACGAATATAATCAATGTTTTACAAAGTATGCTTCTAGGGGAGGTAAGCGCTGTGATGACTTTGGATTCTCTCATACGCAGTGGTCTCCCTTTACAATGTGTACGGCTAGGAAAGATGTGACGCAGTGAAATCAAAGCACTGTTAAGTTTATCTCTTATATTTACTTATTAACTTACTTTCAGATCTGCTCGAGCCACAATGGCTGATTTCTTGGTGTCCAGTTTAAAAGCCGTAGGGAAAATAAACTATGCAGATCTGGTCACCGAAGTCCGGAAATATAACAGAGGTTTGGAGAAATCCGACTTTCAGACGTCAAAAAAACGACAGAGAAATATACCAGCGTAGTAAACTAATTACAGACCGTTATTTATATGTGTTGCTTGTTACATAGCCTACAAACATGAGACATTGACATGGATTGAAAATGAGGCTTCACTTCAACAGATGGAAAGTTTTTTCCACAAAAACGGACTTTGTGTGCAGTGCGATACATTCAATCATCTCAACATACGAGATATCTGTTTGAACATTAAAGTAATCCACCTTCATGCATTTATACACTTTATTTATACTGCCAGCAATATATTTGCATAATTTGCTTGTCTATAAATGACCAGATGCTTGTGTGCCGTGAATATATCTGTGGTCACTGTATGTATGTTTTTTAGAGGCAAATTATTTGCTGTCGACTCTGCAATACACCTTTATCATACTCAACAACAAAAACACACCTTCAATTTCCATCAGTACATTTCGTCCTCATCAGATACTAATTTAACAACAAATGCAAGAAGACAGAACACAGAGATTGAATTATGACTGTGGTAATACGAAGATCAAGATTGACTTAAATGCTTTTTTCTGGACATATTTTTATCCAGTTTTGTACTTCAAAAATGGGGCAGTTTTATTTTTGTAGGCATATGGTATGACTGCAATATACTTTTCTAATTATTTATGCGTCTATTCAAGATCTTTAATGAATATGTCAAATTCTGTTATTTACAAAGAATGCAACAAGGCTTAAGTATACTAGCTGGGATCAGTATATACCAATATACATATAACTTATATATTGGTCCCAGATACTAGGTTCAACAAGGAAATAGGTTCGATCACTGATGGACGAGAAATTCGCACTTCTTTTTATTGAATTGAAACATAATTGAAGTGTGTTCTAATCAGCTAGTGTAGGATAGTAGAAAAACATTGAAGTTTTAAATGTGGCATAGGATATCAATTATTGTGTAAACTGGTTGTGTGATCTATGATAATGAATTTTACGGTGCGACCTAGTCCGGCCACGGACGTCACGTCTCTATACTGTCTGTTACGAAGACGCGTGACGGTGTAAAAGTCGGAGTACAGAGACACGTATGCGGGGCTAGGTGCGACCTATACATAGCAACACCCTTTTTGGATGTTATTGAGGTTATTGCTCAAGAGATGGCTGTTGTGGAAAGGTTGTGCTGGTTACTCTCGTTAGTATTATTGTGGCGTCTATTTATACACTACTTCGATACTGTTCTGGTTTTATAGTGTGTTACGTTTTTTATCATTATTATAAACTATTTATATATAAAATCTTTTGAAACACATTGTGTTCTTTATTTCGACGACAAAAACTAATATTGTAGCCACCAATTATCAACATTTCTCCCTAACACACCCATTGTCACCAGCTCTTTTCCTTATCCCTTCTAGAGTTCTCTCCCTTATCTATATAGTAACTAAAGAAGGGATAAAGGGAGAGAACTCGTTACAATATCCTGTGGTTTGAACCTTGACAAGGTGAGACAACTGATAAAGACTACTGTAAAAGACAAAACAACATAGAGTATCCACATGATTTTTATTGTAAAAACACAACAATTAAAATATATTACAAGAAGAATTGACACCTGCATTTTGAAAACACTCAACAAATAAGACACCATCTATTTGACTTCCAGTAACAAAGGGCATCTATAGCAAGTCAGCAACAATCAGAGATGTAAGTAGCCCTAGTTAAAACCAGAAAGTTATTTTCATTTTTTTTTCAATATCTTCAAATTTACAATCTCTGTTAAAGAACGGAGAGTTTATTAAACATTTTGATACGTGAAGATGACCGTCGCTAAGTTTATCGTTCCCGTATCAACAATCTAAAGGCTTTGTTACAAGTAATTTATGAAAACGAGGTTAGATAAAAGCCAGATCTGTGTGTTACCGTCTGGAACATCTCTAAATGTAGTCTGAATTTTCCACAATTTTTCTGGCAGATTGTAAACACAGTATTCCAGTAATACTCGGAAGACTTAGATCTCTGAACAAATAATGCAGACATATTTATAAACTAAAACATTAACAAATGGCGAAACCAATGTTTATATGTCAGGAGGTTTAACACTGTATTCTTCATCTGTTTCGATGCCAATTTCTTCCTTAAAACGATAAGAATAGAAAATCAAATATACAGTAGAACCTCACTAAAAGACCACCTCGATAATAAGACCATCTCAGAATTAAGAACACAATTTTCAAGTCCATTTTCACTGTTTGTGTCTTTATTCAACCTCAATATTAAGACCACCTCAATATTAAGACCACCTCAATAGTGAGACCATCTCAATATTAAGACCACCTCAATATTAAGACCACCTCAATATTAAGACCATCTCAATATTAAGACCACCTCAATATTAAGACCATCTCAATATTAAGACCACCTCAATATTAAGACCATCTCAATATTAAGACCATTTTTCAAGGATCACAAGAGTGGTCTTATTATCAAGGTTTTACTGTACAATGTATTGAATCTCTTACATCTTGAAGGGTTGACATGAAAATATTGTAACTCAATTTTAGTAAACCTGTAGTTACATCATTTTTGCACCAAAAACTTCTATTTGCAAGCAAATTTCATAAATATACAATAAATGGACATATTATACAGAAAATCCTCAAATAAAACGATTAAACTGGTATTCATATTGAGGTGGTCTTCTTATTGAGGTTGAATAAAGAGCTAAACAGCGTAAATGGACTTGAATATTGTGTTCTTAATTTCGAAGTGGTGTTATTATTGAGGTGTTCTTTGAGTGAGGCTTTACTGTAGTTCAACATTTTGTACAATAATATCATTGACATATTTCCAGAAACAGATCACATCCACTACTTGAGTTAAATATTTATGAAAAGGGTTAAATATTTAGTGACCAGTCCGCCTACTGAAATATTTGACTTTAAATGTAAGCTTTAAACATGTATCCATAATGTGATCTTTAATTGAAAGTTGTGATGAACTGTCCCTCTCAATATCTAGTTATCTCCATGTATTGTAGGTTGTTTTACTCTCAGACCTTCATACAAACGTTTATACTTACCAAAAGCTGTTTCTTAGGTTTTGGATATCCTTCTAGAATGGCATTCAAAATATCATTGGTCTGGAAAAGAACAAACTCATTAAAATATAATTTTCATCATGGTAGAACAGTACACACACTCAAAAACATTACCCATAATTCAAGCACTGAATGGAGGCATTTTTTTTTAAATTAGAATTTCTACAGAATTTTTAAAATATTTATCAACAAAATTATAATGCCAAGGGCTGCTATTTAAAATTGCACAAAAACTCATTTAGAAAAAAAAAAAAAATTATTTAAAGCATACACTATTTTTCATGTTTAATACATCACATGAAAACGTAGGCCATACAGGAAAAATGTGTATGGTTCTGGTGTCATTGCTAAACATTTCAGGGTTGATAAAAGGTCAAAACTCTTTATTTTCATTTTTTATGTGGTTATAAAGGTGATGTGATTTTTGAGGGCTGGATAAGTTCTATTCTGACATTTATACACACATTATAAAAGCCAAGCTGAGCAGAAAATGTCTTTGGTGTAGTGGTTAGCATAACGGACCGGCATCGATTCCCGGTAGCGCCATTGACCGATTTTTCGTGTTTCTCAAACATGTCTTTATTTCGTATGTATTAACACTTGAGTACTTTTTAAGTGTTAGGTGTAAAGAAAATGCTTGAAAATTTTGTCACAAATATATACCCCTGCTTGACTACATTGACACAAAATGATACAAAAAACTCTCGCAACAAGCAGGACAAACTACTTACAATCCGTTTTCTCTTCCTCCAAGCTTGAACAAATGTTTTCCTATCAGTATACACCTGTATAGAAAATAAAGTATGAGTTGAGACTTAAAAAAAATACATGTAACCAGGGCTCTAGAAATTTTCTTTAAATACAGTTGTCCCGGACTAGAGTAGATGTCAATTTTGACTTGTCCGACATGGGAGGCTAGTTGTATTAGAATAGAATAGGGTATGGATTAACAGTTAAGAAGGCTTGCATAACAGACTTGTCCTGAACTAGGTCTAACTCAACTGTTGGTAGTCCGGGACATCAAGGTAGTGGATTTCTAGAGCCCAGGGGGGCGTTTTATCAACGTGTCTTACAACGTTTTTTGTCGTAAGTCTGTCGTAAGACGCCGAATCTACGACAAGGGCGTTTTATCAACGTTTGTCGTAGCTAAGATGTCGTAACTTTGCCTATTTTTGTCGTAACTTTTAAGACAGGTCCGAGGCTGTCTTAGCGTGTCGTAACTCAAACAAAAATGGCCGCCATGTGAGTCCGCTTCAAAGACATTTTAAGCATTTTCAACAAATAAAGCATAATTCGAATACTTTTGGGACGAAGTGTTAATGACGGGTACGAAAATTAACGAGAGGGAATCGCTTAAATGTGCTAAATGTAAACACAATTTAAGAAAAACAACTGAAATGCCTTCGCTGGATCCATGCCAGGTAATCGCTTTGTTTTTTCTCTCTTTTCATAGATAGATCAATATCACGTCCCACACTTTGTCATGACATATTGAATTTATGCATTTTACATTCAATAGCTGTCATTATTTCAAGGTAGAATACTCCTTCATTGACTTCATTGACATGCCGAGAAAGCGCCAAGTTTACGTATTATTTCATTAACTTGTTGGTTTATAAAGCACTTACGTCAGTCATAAAATAAATGCATCTATTGATTTCATTTTCTGAGTTGTGTGAGGAATATCTGTAACGTGTTACTTATAGTTAGTAAAAAGTAAAAATTACCCCACCCACTTGTATCTGACTTATCTGTTACTGTTGCTGAAAAGAAGACTTATTTTCAATTATTTATTAATAGTATGCAGTCACTGAATGGCATATTTGTTCTATTGCTATATTCCCTTGACGGTCCCATACCCATAATATATACAGGGATATTGGTCCCAGCAAAGACTTATATAAAGTATAGGTATTTGGTCCCAGCCCTAATGTTTAGAACTTTGTGTTTTAGATCCTCCTCTTACCATTATTCTATTATATGCACTCAAGTGATCTGTGTTGGAGGCTCTAATTTAGACATGCCTACTATTACTCATTTTATGTTACAACAACACCTACTATCATGATACTCAGATACACTGGAATTAATGCACAATATATAAACAAGTTGTATTTTGGTTTTAGATTTCAATCATCAATGAGGTGCACCAGCACTCACATGATGTTTATCTGTGTATTACATTATTGCAATGTTCATTGTGTCATTAAAATGATGAAATTAATTTACAACACACTTCTTCATTGCAGATTTACATCCAGACAGAGCATACTTGTATGCATAATATAATGGTGCAATGTCATACCATGAAATAGGATCAAACACTCAATTAGATGTTTGTCTAAACAGGATATATGGTAAATATTATGCTTGAATGCAATAGTTCTTAGATTATATGAAATAAAATTCTTGGATGACAGTTCACTTTATAACTAAACATAGATAAATTACTTAAAATATATTCATTTAGCCAGATTATGGTAAAAGTTGATATTTCTATTGAATAATGTACTGCTTGATATGAGTTAATGAATTTAATTAATTGAATGTAAGTAATAAAAATAAATATTAAATTTGTGTATATTAATTATTTTCAGGTATGTACATATATGACCTGTTGGTTAATTGGAATGGACACAGGAACACATATGATATAAAATAAAGGAGCTTATACCACACAAGGAAAATAGAGACAAATCAATAGGAAATAATCAGCAAATCTGTCATCATACCAACACATGAGTAAATATGACTATAGTGTCAGTTATTGAATTTGTGACATTCAAATTTAAATTGCTGTTTAAGGTGATTCAACTTACATTAACATTTTAATGGAAACTTCTAGTGTTTATTGCTCAGTACAGATAATGGTTATAAATGTGTCCTCTTGTACACAAATATACATGTAGCAAGGTGGTACTTTCTACAGCCATCTCACAGGGATTTATTTGTGATTCTTCCCATATCTACTTAGTGGTCTGAACAAATTTTTATCTCGACTTATTTGATAACACACTTATATGGCCTAGAATGTTTTGAAATTGTACTGAAAATAAATGGATTTGCATTTCTTGGATATATGCATATTAACGCTCTATTACAATTACATGTAATGTTAAGTTTAAACACTATCATTAAATATTATAGAGATTGTTTATGCTAGTTTTGTTCTTGTAAATGGAATCATTTAGATAAAATCAGGGACTATGTGTTATTGTGAGTTCTAGATAAAAAAGAAAATATGAAATCATGTAGTAAAATGACAATAACATTTTTTAAAATAAACATTCAACCCCTACAATTATATTTTTATTAGTTTAAACATATTTATTTGTCTAAATTGTCATGTAATATGCAATAAATACAGAATAATAAAGTGCATGTAATAGACAAGTGGATAGAATTGGAAGCTAAAGCTTATTGAAATTCTCTCCACTATTTTTTTATTGAAGGTAACTGATAACAAAGTGTACATGATATATAATTTAGTGATGAAATGAAGACATGTGAATATTTAATAAAAAAGGATGAACCAGCATTTGTGTTTCTTGTATCATTTCTATGTATATTCTCAAACATTGTCCAAACATCTTACATATTGTCCTCAACATTTGCACCTAGTAACATTTAATTGTCATGGACTGGGTTTAGATCAGAATTAAAGTCTCTATCAACAAATAAAACAGACAATTAGCTACTTGGAACACATCAACATTGAATTTTATCTCTAGACCAGCAGACAACTTTTGAATCAATTTTCAGATTTTTTAAATCAGTTGGAAGAATATGAAAATGAATACACAGACTGCCATGGTCATACATATATTGTAGAAAAGGAAATGAGTTCAGGAATTGTCATATAATACATAATTACACAAGCCAATTACTGTTTTATGTAAAGTATTGTACACAAAGTTCCAACTGCCAACCAAACAATTGAGATTTGAAGCTTATTATGTATATAAAGCATGGTTTTTGCTTAATGCAGAGACACAGGCATGCAAGCTGAACTTCTGTACATCCATACCATGTAGTAAACACTGTAGAATCAGGTCTGAATTTACTTCCTACACATATGAAAGCTACTTTATTTTGTTGGAAATCTTCCTATTTCACGGAAATATAAACCATATATATTATATATGTCCGTGCTATTCTAAATAACCATATTTGTGGCTTTGATACTGTGCAATACAATTGGTTGAACTAAATGCAAGTAAATACTACCAAGCTGAAAGATGGGTATTCTATTGAATACACAGTGTAGTGTAGTCATATACATAAAACAAAGATTTAATCATTAAGATGTAGGCCTATATATATATTTAATTGCAGAAATTAATATTGTACACATGTGGAGTTAAGTTGTGACCATTACTATATATGACCCAAATGAGGCTCATCAGGATAAAGTAACATAATCACAAGGGCTGAAATACATTGTTAATGTCAACAACACATGTGTGCATCTGTATAATATTCATAATGAACTCTAGTGACATGAATATACCTTTATCTACTTGTACCTTAACTACCTTGATGCATACATACATCTTCTAGACACAATTATGCTCCTCTTATTTACATTGATGAATGATTACAACCACCAGTATTCTTAGTCATGTTAATTACAGTTTTATTTTCATGAGATATATATCGTGAACAGCTTAAGTACATTCACATATCCGTGCTATTCAGATCGGATCCACACAAAAATTATACATTTTTGAAGTGCTTATGTTAAAGTGAATCGGCAGTGGTTTTCATGTTTTATTCGTCTATCTGTCGTCATTTACATATTTTTGTTCCATGTTGTATGTATTCTGATAACTTTATAAATTTATCTACCTAAGTTTCTCCGATAATCGCAGATATATAAGCGTTTAAAAAGTCCGTTTCATGTTAACTATTTACATTGACGACGCGAAGTTGACAGGTGCGTGGGAGAATGACGCACCGGAAGTGTCGTATTTTAGACGGCGTCCCGATTTTTACCGTCTTACGACAACATTTTGTCGCAGCTACGACACTCGAGTTACGACACCGTTGATAAAACGGTCTGACGATGTCTTATTTATTTGTCGTAAGTTCTGGAGTTAAGATAAGACATGTCGTAGCTACGACATCTTGATAAAACGGCCCCCAGATGTATACATTCTTAGAACAATTACTTAACATTTATTAACGACTGCCTGATTTCCAAACCAAACAGGAGGACACACCCATTTAAAGTCAACTGACAATAGATCATGTGGGTTTTCATTTTTGACCAGTTAACGTGATAAAAATGGATAGCAGGCAAAACGACAAAGTTTACTGATGAACTATGCCTTTGCCACTAAAAAGGACAATAATTAGATGCTTTGTATGGAAACATATTAATTTTAAAGAAACCTTGCATAATTATATAAACAATTACCTTTTCTTTTTCTTCTGGTGATACAACATTTCCTCCCTCTTTCAGCTGTTTTAGCTTGGACAAGAACCGTGTATGCTAAAACGACAAATTCAGAAAGAAAGTTAAAATACAGAAATACGGTAACACTGTAAAGACTTGTTTCGGTAATTTTTCTGATGTTAAAACTAGAAATTTTATGTATTATATCATGTTTAGTTTAAATATTTTTTTTTTACATCGATCGTGAAACAAGTTCTTACAACTTACACCAATCACTCTCGATGACTGCTTCCTGGCTACCAATCAAATTTAGGGATATTGAAGTTCATGATCAAACCCAGCTCATCGTGGGTTCAAACTCACAACCTTTGGATCAGGAGTCAGGCGCTCCACCCCTTGACCACTGTGCCTCCCTATATCAAGTTTAAGATATATGTCAAAAGGAAGCATGATGATGCTGTTCTCGTCTTATAATCAGTTTACCATCACTATTTATTTATTTTGGTCACCAGCCACTTGGCTCTGTAGTAGAACATTCACCTTGAGCGCTGAAAGTTACGAGACCGATCCATGGCCATGACATAACAAGAAGCAATAAATGGCCTTAGAAACAAACTCACAGAGAAGAACATACCTTGGCCGAGGCTTCAGTCAATTGCCTCTGTGCTTCCTCTGTTGTAGAGCAACCATTTAACATCTTTAACTCTGAAAACAATTGATCACAAATGGAAGCCGAGGACTGAAGAAAATGAGCGTAAATACAGTCAACGACACTTCTAAGTCCACACTTCCGATTTTCATGACTAACTTCGACATTTGTTGGAGTATTTCGACCAGCAGCAGTAAAACTGTCACGGTTGAGCGGATTCGTATCCGATTGTTAGTTTTGTTATGTTTTCATATAATAAAATATTTTGTTAAGATTGTGACCAGGTTTTATAAAAATACTCCAACAAATGTCGAAGTTAGCCATGAAAATCGAAGTGTGGACTTAGAAGTGTCGTTGAGTGTATGCTCAGTATTATTTTTTGGCAGCAAATTAGTTTCGATTTTTGCATCAGATACTCTGTGAAACCTCGATGATTGATTCT
Source organism: Mactromeris polynyma (assembly GCA_032209605.1). Classification (NCBI taxonomy): domain Eukaryota; kingdom Metazoa; phylum Mollusca; class Bivalvia; order Venerida; family Mactridae; genus Mactromeris; species Mactromeris polynyma. Next base: position 252,052 of record JASFXZ010000052.1, read on the forward strand.
TAAGAAAGTTGGTATTAGTTATATATTAGATAAATAATGTAGGAAATACTATAAAAACTCGTCCATGAAGATATGGTCCCAATAATGAGGTTCTAATATATATTGAGTTAATTTTTATTGCATCAATCACAGATTAGAACTAATATGCATATATCCTAAGATAATCTCGTAACAAACAATATCTTACCAGCCTCCAGCTGTCTGATTTCCTCTGTACCACTTTGTAGCTTCCGAGTCAACTCGCTTATAGTGGTATCCATTGATTTTATCTCACCATCGTTGACCTGACATAATAACAAAAACACAGAAGTTACCCAGTAAATATAATTATATTTTTTACTTCTTCAAAACATAATATTTCAATGTCAGTTGATGATCTCTTGAAATTGAATTTTTTCATTATATGCACAATGAAAATACTTGATAGGTATTGATTCATAGTAAACAAAACAATAGTAAAACAATTGGAATAATTACTTATTGTGGTAAACATGGGATGACTATTTGAAATATACAGTGCTTGACTGGATTACTGACTAGCACTTGCATCCATTCAGTTTTTCAATAGCAAGTTATAACCACAACTCTCCTTTCTAGTAATGGTAAAGCTTTCATTAACATTGAGAGAATGTTCCTTCTCCATAATAATAACCGGTGTCTATGATACCAAGTCATATATAGGTTTAAAATTCATAAGGGTAATAAAACAATATCTTTACAACTTAATTTCATTTGAAATCATCCATTCCGAAATTTCATTTCGATTAATTCATAGTTTCAAAAAGCCCATTTCAAATCAATGAGCCTAAGAAGATACATCGGGACCTGATATTTATTTCGGACGATACTAAGTACTCGGATAGAAAGTTATCGACTAAACCAGGCACGACTATATAATTGTTAACAAGATCACTACAGTTAAGTGGCATATGAGCAACGAGTTCCTATGTTCAAAGCAGCGGACATTTTTTCCATTATATACAGCAGGATACTTTCAACTTCAATAGCAGATCAATTTGTTCAAAGAAGAAGGATACTTTACAAACATGCATACATAAAGAATAGAAATGTCCTACTAATGGAAACTACTATTCAAGCATAGATCAATGGTTACCTCTGGGAACTGTAACTGATCAGCTACATACACTTTCTGTTTACCATATACCTTCTCTTTTATGTTCCCTGTTTCAGCTAGACTTTCACAGGCCTTCACTACAGCCTGAAACAAAGGATTTCTACATGTGTACACAGAACTCTACAGAACAGAACAGGCCATGATAGGATAGGACAGGACACTTACGTTGATTTAGAAATATACAGCTGATAGATCTCTCTATTTTTATAGAAACTAAAGTTTACAGTATATTTATTTGAACATTGGGTTCTGTAGTCAGGCACTCTACCCCTCTACCACTAAGCTTCCTTTAATACTGTTATCAATACATATAATAATATTGCATAAAAAACATACAAATGAATTGCTCGCATATTTAAGGCAGGGGATAGTAATTATTTCAAAGCATTTAATAATAATGCATAATAAAATCAACCACTTAAATTCTAAGCACATATACTGCTTTACTGGGTACTTTTAGATATACTGTAATACAGTAAAACCCAACTTAACAACCACCAATAATAAGACCATCTTGAAATTAAGACCACAATTTTCAAATCCAATTTATCGGTTTGCATTTTATTCAACTTCAAAATTAAGACCACCTCAATAAGAACACCAGTTTTCAAGAGTCTCAATGGGGGGTCTTATTATTGAGGCTGTACAGTAAATACTATGCATCTTAAAGAAGTCATGTTTGCAAATGTTTTCCCAGAACATAACAATTAGTATTATTCGGCAATGAAGGGCATTACACCACGCTGGAAATTTAATATTTATTGAAGAAGGAATTCATTTTCTGAAAATCATATGAAATGGAATTAAAAGTAAGAGAGAAAATATAATAAATATCAGGGATAGGTTTATTTGCTGTGCATGGAAATACCGAAATACAAATATTTCCCAATTCTATCTCACAAGTATTTTTTTTCAAACTCTTCATTGTTTGACTTATATCAATAAGGATACTAAAATACATATATTCCATTGAAAATTCTCTTGTAATGATACAATTAAACATTTTGACAAAATACCACAATACACATGATTAACGGGTATATGAACTATGACTATATCACATAAATTATTTCATAATTTATCTTACATTGTCTTCAATAGTTACACATTCAATGTTCATTCTTTCATAGACTCTACTGAACTAATAAACTTTACACTTAAAAAAAAGTTACATATTTTTTTAATTTGTGGTTTGGTGTATTTTGTTATTTCAGTGTATTTCGATATTTCAGTGTATTTTGATATTTCAGTGTATTTCAATATTTCCAGACACCCATATAGCCTTAATAGAGGGTACATATATATATACAGTTTTCATTGAAGAATGGCAGACATACAGTTTTTCCATATTCCTTATGCAGATTGTTACAGATATCGATAGAACTGTAAGGTCGATTCTGCTTGTTTAGGTAATCCAACACAGCAACAACAGCTGAAATATAAAACCAAAACTTTATGATGGACCAACTAGTCTGTAGCATTTGTGTATAATTTATTATGTCTGAGGATATATATATAAATATAGAGTAGTATAATAGTATCGGATTTATATAACAAGAGAGACACAAAACTGGCAAAATAAATCTTAAGTTATTCAATATTTCTGCAGTCAACTTGATGTTTACCACATGCCTAACTGTTGAATTCCAGTTCACAAACGTCTGGGTCGAATAGTTTTAAGTACGAAAACTTCCAATATGTTCCCCTCATCAATCAGCGAATTCTATAAAATTTAAACTCATCAAACATTTGGCTTCTATCACTTACTTAACATTTAATAATCTTACCTTGAGCGTCCTTCGATTTGCTCATACTTGCTGCGGAAGAGCTTTATAATAATCTTGGTTTATTGTAAACCAAAATATCGCGGGACGGTAACTGGTCGACTCGTACCTTGGTCAACTCGTACTCTTTCTTCGGTCAACTCGCACCCCTCATTTTTAGTTTTAAGATGTATGTTCTTTTTTTCAAGTTTCAAATAGGATTGACATCTGTTATTCTGAAAATGCAAGAACAAAGACATTATCCCATTTCTTAAGGTCTTTGGCAAGACTGAATACAACTCGGAAAATAATATTCAGCAATATTATATTTGGTTGTTTTGTCAAATTCCAAAATAATCATAATCACGGACATAGATGGTTTATATGTCCGTGTCATAATGGAGATTGTGCTTTGTTCCAAAAATGTGTAATTATGCATTAATATCAAACGATACATTAATAAGTCAGCAGTACCACAAATGGACCGAGATTTGGGGTAGATATATCGCATTTTTTCATGATTTTGGTTGCTTAAATATCGTCCAATTGTAGAATAACCAGCTGAATTTAATAAGTAGTGATCAGTAATACCAAAGACGTTATGTATGAAAAACATCGTAGTGGTACCTAGGCCCTACCTGGAAACAAGAAACGACCGATAGCACCACGCACGTATGCTATAAATATATGTCCGTGGTAGCACTTAATATAGTTGATGACTTACAGGAAAAAACTTTGAATTCCCCAAAACTGCAAGTCTTCAGAGATTGCTAGTTGTGACAGGAGAGGATGAAACACCAGTCCTGTTGAAATAGCACGACATGTAGAACTCCAAGGGCAACATTTGAAAACATACTCGTGAAGAGTAAGATAGAAATCTTGTACGATGGTTTATACATATGTAGCCAAGGAAACAGAAAAATATGTACATGTACTATACAGTCAATCTTGTACTAAGAGACCACCAAAGGCAGGGGCGTAGCTAATAGGTTTGTGATGTGTACGCAAGATCCTTTTTGCGGGGGGTCCGGGGGTACTCCCCCGAAAAAAAAGTTGTTTCTAGATTGTCTGTAGTGACTTCTGGGCGCATTGATGTTATGTCCTATCATATATATCTATCATTGTATGCTTTACATATACATGTATGTGAGACCATCATTCTATTAGTGTTGATTCTATACATATATACAGATATACACTCTGTACAGTACTTCCGGAATAAAGCAGCCATTACCATTCTATGTGTTTTCTTATAGTTATTAAATCCATAAAGTATAAACAAGAGACACATCATCTGGCGACGAGGATATTTAAAACAATACAAACCCGCGTTGGATTATTATTTGTGATTTGTTAAATTGATGGATTACGACGTTTAACAACCAAACATCATGAATAATTTACCTCACTTTCCATCGTTTGACTATGAAACGGACAGGTCAAATGCAGGAACAAAATGGGAAAAATGGATGGGGCGGTTAGAAAATCTATTTGTTGGACTGAAAATTGCTGATGGTGATCAGCAACGGGCTTTATTATTACATTATGCTGGAGAAAAGGTATACGACATATACGATGCAGAAAAGAGAGATTCTGAAGCAACATATGAGGCAACAAAGAAAGTGCTTACAGACTATTTTTCACCAAAGAAAAACGTGCAAATGGAAATATATAATTTTCGGTCACATAAGCAAAGTGAAACGCAATCATTAGATGAATTTGTGACTGAATTAAGAACATTAGCAAAGAACTGTAAGTTTAATGAGGTAGACAAAGAAATTCTACAACAAGTGATTCAAAATTGCAGGTCGAATCAGTTACGTAGACGTGCACTAAGAGAGCCGGATAAGTCACTTAATGATATTTTAACATTGGGGCGTATGTTAGAACAATCAGAATTGCAGGCATCTGCAATAGAGGGGCCTGAAAAAGTGCAATATGTCCAAGCACCGCAGCGTGGAAAGAATAAATGGCATAACCAGGGTCGTGGGAAAAAGCAAAATCGAGGGCGTGGCAATGGTGGAGCAGGACGCAGCTACAGCTCAGCAGCATCATCACGTGATCATAAACAGCCTAATGCAGTCTGCAGGAATTGTGGCTACGAATATCCACACAGAGATAAGCCGTGCCCGGCAAAAGGGAAGAAGTGTAATAAATGCCAAAAGGTGAATCATTTCGCTAAGTGTTGTCGGGGAAAGTATGTAAATGAAGTCCAGCAGAACTGTGAGTAAGAAAAATGGAGACGTCAGGCTATGTATTGACATGCGCGAGGCAAACAAGGCAATAGAGAGAGAACGTCATCCAATGCCTACCATCGACGAATTAATACACGACATGAACGGCGCACGAGTGTTTAGCAAGCTGGATTTACGGTGTGGATACAACCAACTTGAGCTAGAAAAAGAATCAAGGTCAATTACAACATTCTCTACGCATATGGGAATATATAGATTTAAGCGTCTAAATTTTGGAACAAATTCAGCCAGTGAAGTTTTTCAGAAGGCCATAAGTTGTTTAATTCAAAATATAAAAGGGGCCAAAAATATATCGGATGACATTATTGTGTTCGGGAAAAATCAAACCGAACATGATAAGGCATTAGACAGGGTATTCAGTGCTTTGCACAAGAACGGACTTACCCTTAATAAGCAGAAATGCGAGTTCAATAGGCCAGAAATAACATTCTTTGGGGTTGTATTCAAAGGGACAGGAATATCAGCAGATCCAATGAAAGTGGAAGCGATAAGATCTATGGAACAACCCATGAACGTATCTGAATTACGAAGTTTTTTAGGTATGACATCATATTGTTCAAGATTCATCAACAGCTATGCCTCTATCACAGAACCACTACGCCGATTAACTAAAAAGGACACTGCATGGGTATGGGAAACATGTCAACAGGATGCATTTGACAAGTTAAAATCGGAACTAAGTAGTGATACGGTAATAAGATACTATGATCCAACGAAGGATATTACGATAATCACAGATGCTTCACCTGTAGGATTGTCAGGAATACTTACACAGGAAGGTCAAGTTGTTGCATATGCAAGCCGTGCATTATCACCAACTGAATCACGGTATAGTCAAACCGAGAGAGAAGCGCTAGCCGTAGTATGGTCGTGTGAACACTATGGGATGTATTTACGGGGTGCACCAATGTTCACAGTAATCACAGACCATAAACCGTTGACATCGATTTGGTCGAAAAAACAACCACCGTTACGTATTGAAAGATGGGGTTTACGTCTGCAACCATTTAAAATGAAGATTATTTACCAGGCAGGGAAGGACAATCCGTCTGACTATATGAGTAGACACCCATTAAAATATGCTGAAAACAGGAATCTAGCTGATGAATATGTGGCATTTATCGCAACAGAAGCAGTACCGAATGCAATGACACTTGATGAAGTTAAAATGGCATCGGTCAGCGATAAGACAATCCAGAAAGCGATTGAATTCACGAAAAATGGAAAATGGTTTGAACTGAAGACATTAGTAGATCCTGGCATAGATATGGAAGACTTGATGGCTTTACGAAATATCAAGGATGAACTGACCGTTCACAGTGAAACTGTGTTGTTAAGAAATGATAAATTAGTAATGCCCAAAGTATTAAGAGCGAAGGCAGTTAAATTGGGCCATGAAGGACATCAAGGTGTGGTTAAAACAAAAAGCTATATAAGGTCGAAAGTATGGTTTCCTAACATGAATGCAGAAGTTGAGGCAGCCATACAAATGTGTCTTGCGTGTCAGGCGAATACCAAGGAACCCAGATCACGAGGACCTCTGAAGATGTCGGAACTTCCATCAGGACCATGGAAAAATCTGAGTGCTGATTTTTGTGGACCATTAGATAACGGTGATTATCTTTTCGTGATTGTAGACGAATATTCACGATATCCTGTGGTTGAAGTGATTAGGAGTGTGTCTGCCAATAGTGTCATACCAATCTTTGACAAAGTAATTGCTATGTTTGGTGTACCTACGGTTGTAAAATCTGATAACGGTGCTCCATTTAACAGTAAATCGTTTAGTGACTATGCTAAGTATTGTGGTTTTACTCATCGTAAAGTCACACCAAAATGGCCAAGAGCCAATGCTCAGGCTGAATCGTTCAACAAACCGTTGATGAAAAGTGTCAGGTCAGCATTTGTGGAGGGGAAAAACTATAAACAGGAAATGTTTCGCTTCTTACGTCAATACAGAGCAACCCCACACACATCCACAGGACATACGCCGTTTAGGTTAATGTTCGGAAGGGAACCCGGTACACGTATGCCTAATGCTGATAACAAGATAGGGGAGAATATACACGCAGACGAAATTGCCAGACGACATGATGAAATTTCGAAATCCAAGTCAAAGAGATACGAGGATCGTAAATTGAATACCCGGGAACGCACAATTAACATCGGTGACAAAGTGTTATTACGGAATGAAACACCAACAAAAATATCTACCAGATATAACCCAGTGTCGTATGAAGTCGTTAACAAGAAAGGATCTATGATAAGTGTACAAAATGATTCTGGACACTGTGTCACTAGAAACTCTTCTGTAATGAAGCCAGTAAATCAAAATTTGAAATGCAAATCAACAGCAGTTCAAATAGAGACTGATTTGGAGGACGATGAAACCAACAATTATTCAAGTAACCCGGATGTAATTACTACTGAGAGGCCTGTACGAGAAAGACGGCCTCCTGTGTACTTAAAGGATTATGTGCGAAGATAAAGAGTTAAGTTCAGAGTGAAATGGGCATACTAATCCCATTAGAAGTTCATTGCAAGTTATCTTAATGTGTACAACATAATTGTATTTATATAGTTCCATGAACACTTAGACATTAGTTGATTGAATAATCTACACTTCTATAAACAATTACCAAGAAAGTTCTCTGTAAACAAACAGTCTGGACAATATAGATATACATCATGTTTGTACTGTGTAAATGTTTGATATTGCTCATGTAGTAGATTTACCTATGATATTTAGTTGTATCTTGTTACCATTTTATCTACAAACAAATGGTATGTGTTCTGTTTACATTCAAGGTATCAAGTTTCAAGAGTTCGGACAATTCTGAGAGAAAGTTTGTGAACATGACTAGTGTTAGGTTCATGATGTGTGTTCCATCAGCAAAACTTACCTGTTAATCTCTTATAGAATTATATCAAATTAATATGGTTCATTATAATATTATTTTATCATTTAATATATTTGATATACTGGAACCTGTTCTACTGGAATAATTGACAAACTATGCATAATTGTAAACTTTAAGTTTTATCTAAGTTGAGGAGGGATGTTATGTCCTATCATATATATCTATCATTGTATGCTTTACATATACATGTATGTGAGACCATCATTCTATTAGTGTTGATTCTATACATATATACAGATATACACTCTGTACAGTACTTCCGGAATAAAGCAGCCATTACCATTCTATGTGTTTTCTTATAGTTATTAAATCCATAAAGTATAAACAAGAGACACATCAATTCTTATCCCTGAATTGAACGAAGTTTTTTTAATGCAGATTTGAACTTTTTATTTTTTCGATTTTTCGAGACAATGTGTACGCAGCTGCGTACTCTGCGTACAGGACGCTACGCGCCTGAAAGGGTCAGACAAAAAGTGGTCTCTTAATGAAACGGTCTTTTAATACAAAGCTTGGTTCCAGATAAGATATCGGGTTACAATATTTTCAAGTCTGCTACTATACATACATTTGTACTTAAAATGTGCTTCAACATGTTAAAATACAATGTACAAAACAAGCAGTTTTAATCTTTTATTTGTTAAACAAATGTTCACCAGATCTTATGAAATATGTCTTCTAATAAAACATACACTATTCACACACTTAATCTTTGTAAATTAATTTGCGGTCAATTATGAATTAGCGGACGTTTAAAGGAAAAAGATGACTGAAAAAAAACCGACTTTGAGTGACCGCTGGTCGCGTTAAACAAAAGCCGCTTAGCAAAACGTAACGGATATAGCGAAACTTGTATTTATCGGACCGTCCGACGATACTGAGGTTCCTTTGTACATGTAGTTATTGTTTCACTGTGCAAAACAAGTTTTGAAAGTAGGCCTACAGACATGTACGTAATACTGGCATCTCATGTCCGAGTAGAGCTGCTGTTGATATCAAGGCAACGCGGCGATTGATAATCTAGGAATACTAGACTCTACCTCACATTCGTGCAGCCCACGCAAAATTGTCTGCTGTGACACAGCTGCTTGCTACTTGGGAATATGGACAACTCTTAACGTAGTCAGATCAGGAAATGCTCCAATTCGTTACGTTGAAGATCTTAATGTTGACTTTTAAACAGTCTACGAAGTATATGTCGAACATACTTTAAATAGCAAGATACCATATGGCACGAACTACATGTCAAAAGCATGACAACAAGTATGGAATTTGGAGGTTGTGAAGTCGGCTTCAGCTGCGCCGAATGTATGTGCGTTACCTCCAACTGCTTAAATTGTTAAGGAAGATGTGAAAAGAGTACATGTATCTGCAAACATGCGTATGAAAAAAAAATCGCAGTAGCTGCAGGCATATAGGATATCTACTCAACCTCGCTCGAATGGGGAAAGAATGTAGGAATGGAATGCACCTTGTAGAACTTTGAGACGACATTGCAACCGTTCGCGACTTCCCTGCACAATAGTGTGTGCATGTCAAGGGAGCGTGGTTAGCTTTTATGGATTAGTTACTGCCTTGGCTGTCAATTTATGCATATACATGCATGTTGGAAGTCAATGACGATATAGCGTCGTGAGATTAGCAAGCTGTTAAATCTATTTAAACCCCCAGTATTTTTACTAACAGTTCCAAGGCTGTAAAATCTCTGTCATTGTTATTATTTCTATAAATGTTTATAAAATTAATGTTAAGTTCCCCTTTCCTCATATGCAGTTCATCGACTTTCTTTTCTCCCATTTCGGCCCGTGGCCAAAGGCTTTGTAAGCATGTCCTGTGGTGTATCCATTCCAGTCCATTTTCCCCTGGTTGTACCCGTATTTTCTCCATTGTTGTTTTTGATAGTCAACCACACAATTCCTTACTTCCCAATAGATATTTGTCCGCACACCTCCTCAATCCCTACTGTTTAGTAGGATGGTTTTTCCATGGGATCTGTGTGGGGGGTTGGAGGGGGGGGGGGCATTGTCTTGTGTATCGGCGTTCCCTAGCTGTATCTTCTTGCAATAATAACGAACAAAACATACCGGAGTTATACTTTTGCGAAAAACTGATAAAGTGTCTACATGCGTTAGTTCCTTTTACACTTTCGAATTCACAGCAGCATTTGTTAATAGTGAAGCTTTCAATAATACGGAAAGTGACAATATTAAACTGTGTGGAAAATGATGTAATGCTACTGATTGTGTTATTACTGCTATTAATTGATATGGCAATAGTATGGTTTACCTATACTATACTATACGTTTTTTGGTACAATATGCACATACAGTGCCTTTGACCATTAACAAAACAAACATAATATGATATGGTCAAGACAGTAAATATGCATGTTACAAATACAATATCAAACATGTAATATAAGCAAACACAGAACATGAACATTAAATATAAGCAGCAGTGGAATAATATTTTGGTGTCCTTATGTTACACAATAATAAATATATATAACTATACGGGAACAGGAGACAATATTTTATGAACAGCAACTCTTACTGTGGAGCAATTAATGTAAGTTGGTCTTGTCTCAGTTTCATTGCATTAAACACTAATTTAGTACAGTTGACAATAACTGTGCTATTTTTATTAGACATAATATTATAAATTTTATTCAATCAAGACCAGGAAGGTTGTTTTAGGAATTATTTTTTGTACGGAGTTCATTAAATGTTTGACAGCACATGCAAAAATGATATTCAATTTCGATTGTATTATGAGAACAAAGTTCACATGTACGATTTTCTCTAATAATTCCATTGTATCTTCGATTTCCGATTTCTAAACTGTGTGATCCTAATCTAAAACGCGTTAGTTCTTTTCTAATGTTTTCATTTTTAATAATTTCTAGGTACTTTTCAAATATATTATCTGTTTTGAACTTTCTGCAATAAAACATTTTGGAATGGTTATTGAGTGTATCACTCCATGTTTGTACATACTGATCCCGAAGTCTTTGTTTAAGCATACTAAAGTAGTTTACATTCATATTATACATGTTAAAAATATTTCCATATCCTTAGGTGTTAAGAATTGATCTAATATTAGAAACCCAGCTATTTGTTCTTGCATTGATTAAGCATTGTTCATTATATAATTGATATATTAAAGATTCCTGATTAGTTAGTATTTTAGCCAATATTTGAGTGCTCTTTCTTTACATATCAATGGCAGGGGTAATCGACCAAGTTCCCCTTACACTGCAGAGTTGGATGTTTCCATTGTTAAGCTTTTTCTTTTTGATTGAAATAATCTTTTAAACTCTAGTTGTATCGCCTGAAATGACTTATTTTTTCTTGGAACAGGTTGTATGACGTTATGTGTCCATTTACTTGTAATATGATTAAGAAATGATAACGCTTTATTTTCAATGATTATAATGACATACATATTTTGGGATCACCTGAGAATGTCTTTCATTATTGTGTGTGTTCCCCAGAGTTGTGAAGATGTTTGATATAGACTGTATATGAGTTCATGTTTAATATTACAATTTGTAAATGTAAAAATGGGTAACGTAAATTACATGTATTATAGTCCAGACCCATTTTCTGCGCACTGGCTATGCCTCAGACATATTTTAATATCGTCATGGTCATTTCGGTTTAAAAAAACAATGATATGTTACTAAACGTTTGTTATACTTGTTCCGTGTCCCACTTAGTGTCTTGGCGGCCATCTTGGACGCCATCTTGAATATCTCAAAATGCACAAATATTATCAAGTGTCATCACACGGATTCTGAAATGATACGATGGCTATGAGCTCTTAAAACCCTCAAACTATTTACTATCCATCCGACAGCTCGGTTCAGCAATAAAGTGCCCTTTTGCTGCTGGATTAAATTAACAAAAAGACGAGGTTGTTTAGTCAAATTCAAAATTTGTCATAATGAATTATGTTTGTTCAAGACATGTGTAATTATGTTTTGTTATCGAATTAAACGTTATTTAGCAAAATGATGTTTATGATCAGTTTATTATTGTAAACAAATAAATAGTGTACTTCAATTGAATTCCATTCAGTTTATTAGGCATAATCTATACACAGATCGTTGCCCTCAACTGGGCGGAAATGTCAAACACAGAAGGACATGAAACATACTTACAACTATACAACACTAGTGATATAAAGGAATGGCTTACACATAGTTGTTTAGCATGTAAGAACATGCAAGATCCTTCATACATTAATACATACGTACTATACGAGTTATTCTTTATAAATAGTAGTCAAAGAATATACGAGCATAACTATTAATTCGGTTCATATTTTTAACCTTATAGTCATCATGCGCTCTACAATTGTTAAATAAACGAATTTAGCTAATTTGATTGACAAACTTTTATGTTCGAAATTCATTAACATATAACTTTGCTGAATGCCAGTCATATTTGTTCAGTGTTCAGTGAGTCTGGAATGCCATAGTTGGACAGGAAACATCCGCGGATTGGCCAAGCATCTGGAACATGCGCATCAACAAGAAGACAAGCGACAGAGGAAAACGTCTTGAATTCGCAGCATTCAATAGTACAGTGTTGAAGAACACCCTCATATTATCAATATCGCTATATTATATAGTTTGACTAAACTGTTTAAAAGTCATAACTTACTTCGTTCTCTTCCAGATAATCCAATATTTCCATAAGCACACAGCCAACGGGTGACCAATTGGTCGAATAGAACATTTACTAAATAATTATAAACGGACGGTTTCAATCAGTTAGTACATGATTGTATATATACACGTACGTAATTATTTGACTGCCTGTAAGACAATCCTATTATGATAAGTACCCAATCCTTGCAAGAACAAGAAACCATTATAAAGACCACATAGACTTCGTATTGAGCATTGGCCTGTTAAGTGAAGCTAAAGTTCCACCGATGGATATAAGAGGAATCGTCCATTGCATATCACCTGCAACAGCGTCGATTGTTGTGCACATCCCAACGAGATAGAAATGCTGTCCTCTATATAAGACTAGCTTCACACATGAATAGTAGCAGTGTGTTAAGACAAGAGTACTGTAGATCATTATTGGCTAAGCACAATATTGTCAACATGTTATACGACACTGTACCAATGCTTATACATGTATGTTATGCAATATATCTTCTCAAAGCGCGACTAGCACTTTGAGCTATGTACACATTTTACCACAATATTATAATCCATACGTTCTAGTAAAATGATACCTATATACACATCTACTTTATCATCACCACAGCTTAGTATATACATGTAACATGTGCTTTGAATAGACTTCACCTATGTCAAAATATTTCAAATAAATGGTCAAGCCATTCATTCACTGACAGGGGAAACAATGTACAACCTTGTCTTAAACATCAAAGAATATTAACCAATCAATATTAACCATGATATCCGTACACATGAAATAAACATCAAAGAACATTAACCAATCAATATTTACATGATATCTCCGTACACATGAACTAGATACAACCTTGTCTTAACAATCAAAGAACATTAACCAATCAATATTAACATGGTATATCCGTACACATGAAATAAATACAACCTTGTCTTAAACATCAAAGAACATCAACCAATCAATATTAACATGACATATCCGTACACATGAAATAAATACAACCTTGTCTTAACCATCAAAGAACATCAACCAATCAATATTAACATGACATATCCGTACACATGAAATAAATACAACCTTGTCTTAAATATCAAAGAACATTAACCACTCAATATTTACATGATATATCCGTACACATGAACTAGATACAACCTTGTCTTAAACATCAAAGAACATTAACCAATCAATATTAACATGATATATCCGTACACATGAAATAGATACAATCTTGTCTTAACCATCAAAGAACATCAACCAATCAATATTAACATGATATATATCCGTACACATGAACTAGATACAACCTTGTCTTAAACATCAAAGAACATTAACCAATCAATATTAACATGATATATCCGTACACATGAAATAGATACAACCTTGTCTTAAACATCAAAGAACATCAACCAATCAATATTAACATAATATATCCGTACACATGAAATAAATACAATATTGTCTTAACCATCAAAGAACATCAACCAATCAATATTAACATGACATATCCGTACATATGAAATAAATACAATCTTGTCTTAACCATCAAAGAACATCAACCAATCAATATTAACATGATATATCCGTACACATGAAATAGATACAATATTGTCTTAACCATCAAAGAACATTAACCAATCAAAACATTGTATTGACATGATAAATCCATACACATGAAATAAACATCAACGAACATCAACCAATCAATATTAGCATGATATGCCCGTACACATGAAATAGATACAACATTGTCTTAACCATCAAAGAACATTAACCAATCTATATTAACATGGTATGTCCTAACACATGAAATAAACATCAAAGAACATCAACTGTATTTAACTGCACGCGGGTATCTATTAAAGTTGAAGTAGACTATGAATTCTAATGATATAATGGCGAAATAAAAATGTTATAAGTTCCTTATAACCGACTCATGTGCATATTGATTACATGGTCAGTATACAAAGCAAATATTATCTTCGGAAGAACGATAAAACGCGGCCACATTGATATTATCATTTCTTTATAGCTTGTTTACTTAACTTATTATATATTTAATAAACGTCTTACATTGGTTTAATATATGTCCGACATTTCCACTCCACACTTGTGTTAGTGACTTTACTGCGACATTAATGAACTGTATTGACAGGGAAACACAAATATAAATATGCTTTGTTCACTGACCGTATAATTTATACACCTGTAACCGTTTAGAAGCTAGATTCAAACAATTATTAATTACAGAAAAACAAAAACAATAACATCAGTGCTTCCACGAGCGTAGATTCCTATAGGCTGTGTAAGCCGCGGCATACACATTTTTTTGAAAAATCGAAAAGATAAATGGCCAAAATATAATAAGATATTTAATGTATGTTTTTGATGTTATTGTAAAATTGTCTACCGGAACGAAATATACACCAAAACGCATCTCTGACGATGCCCCCGTACCCGATAACGTAGGCTTACACATCAATTTCAGCTAAGCTTCGCCCCTAGCTTCCTGAATTTGTCACAAGAATCATTCGAAAATATCACTGAATATCGGCCCGACCTCCTAGTCCGGTGATATTTTTCAGAGCAATGTACATGTTGCAAGGCTGGTCTTAAGACGAGGTCATGTGTCAATGAATATTCTACGTAACCAATTATTAGGTCCAAGATTTATTTGGAACATGCATATTGAATTGGTATTGTATGGTGGCATATTTCTGCGGCAGTTGTGGGCACTATCAGACAATTGTTCGTGTTAAGATATTTATCTGGTATGAAATATTATCACGATACTTATCTAGTTAACCACATAATTATCTAGTTAATTAAGTATAGTTAACTGGTGGCAGAAATATGCCACCATCGTCTTGGACACAAAAATTGTTGTTTATATCATTTCGCATATATAATGAAAGTTAAAATCACAGCCTCTTGCAGTCAACAGATAATCAGTTGCTTGTCTCATCCGTGTGCAACGCGTTTTAACACCGAGTGGTATTGAGCTCCAGTATACACCTATATCTGTTCTCATTGGTGTTCCGTCTGAAAATTTCCAAGTGGTCAGATCGGTAGGATTTTCACTATAACCATCAACCCAGTAACCAGTATGTCTGAAACCTGAGAGAAGAAAGGGTACTAGTAATATACTTGTTATGTCGGTAGCATCAAGCGTGGCGTTAAATCAATTGTTGTGTCGGGGGATAAGAAAAGCATGTGGTTTCAACCATTATTTACTAAAACTCTAACGAATCAATATTGTCATCATCGTCTACAAATTATAACAGAATAACGGGACATAAACATTCTCATTGTCAATGAAAATTTACCGCCCGGGGGATCAAAATGGTATTCAAACACAGTACTCTCTTAATTGGGGAGATAACTAAATGAATTTTACTAATTAAATATAAAAACAATTTTTTTTCAAGTTAAAGGCCATACCAAATTGGAATTTTGTTAAGCGTCCGCGTGCGCCTAGGTTTTGCGCTCCATCGTGCCAAAAAAAACAACATTTTTTCTAAGCTAAAACTTCTCAAATATTTTCGATGTCCATGATTCGACAACGGCAATTTTAGTTGAGATCAGACAACTATGCGATTATTGTGTGAAAACTAGTCCATTTGTGTGAAAACGAGTCAGTTTTAAATTAGATTTATTCATGTATAGATCTAGTTTGGAAACAAACCATTTTGTTTTGTTTTTATGATGTTTCTTTCAGTAACATATCTAAAATTATGCATCACTTATTATCTGAGGGTATTTGTTTTTTCGTTATGAGTTTGTGTTTTTGAATAGGTAGCTAGGTTTCGCGAACTTAGGTTGACGCTTAACAAAATTCTAATTTGGCATGGCCTAATGTTTTACAACTATGTACAATGTGATGTCTTTTGCAAATTTTGAAAAATGGACATGTACTTATATGTATCGAGGGTACAATAAGAGGTAATTTTGGTCAAAATGAAATGATACATTTCCATGCATTTATAGGTTTATGTTTAACTGCAAACGTCTTTTAAACGGGTGAGTAGGCAGCAAATGTATCATCATAACTATTTTGGGACAGTTGAATTTTATGAAACTTAGGAGTTCAATCAATAAGATCTTGCATATTAAATTTAACAGACACTGATTAAATATCAGTTTTTATCTAGAAGTATATGGCTTTAATGGGTATAAATCTTTAAAAAGTGTAGGTATTTTTTTAAATTTAGAACCAATAGCTGGACATTCCTCCCACGAATATACAGTAAAACATAATTAATAAGACCATCATTGGGACTCTTGGAAACTGGTCTTATTATTGAGATGGTCTGAATACTGAGGTTGAATAAAGAGCAAAACAGAGAAAATGGACTTGAAAATTGTGTTCTTAATTTCGAATTGGTCATATTATTGAGGTGGTCTTTAAGTGAGGTTTTATTGTATACTAACCGTACTCACCAGCACGCTCGGTGCTTTGATTAAATTACACGCCATGTATTAGGTTCAAGTGCGTTGTTCAGACATGATTTTCTTTAAAAACACCCACCGACACCCTAATCTAATAACTAGGCTCATTTAAAGCTTAGTCCAAATGAGGTAATGGACAGACAGACGAAATGTGAGATTACTTGATGCCTATCATATGATTTAAAAAAGAGAGAATACGTAACTACGGGGAACGCCACATACACAAGACAATATCTCCACTTAAGATCACAATACATTCTTATAAGTGTAATTTTACAACTGTGATGTCATGTTCAAATAAATATGTTGTACGTAATATTGGTGAGCGTATTTATCATGCTCTCAGATTAAGAGATGATTTTATGTCAAGATTTGCATGATTGTATATATTAAGATATAGGGTTATGTTGATAACGTTCTACGAATGCACTGTAATTACTATGTAATGTCTCCAGTTACAATGACAATATGACCTTACTACGCTTTGTATTATATATGTTGTAACATCTTGAATGGAACCTTCGGGTGCATTTAAAACTCTTACCTGAGCAATATCTTAGTACATTACGAACAGCGTCTAACTTGTAAAAGTGATTCAACTTGAGCAGAACACCACCAATTGCACTGCAGTTGTCTCTAGCTTCAGGCTGCGTGACGGCCTGGGAAAAAATCCTTACCCGGAATTCCTCTGTCACAGTAAATAGAGCCCCACTCAATGGACATGCGTTACCTATCAAAGAAAGAGTTTGTTTCATATACATGTACAATCATGTACATGCACAACTCAGATTACACAAGTTTAATTCTGTCATCCGAACGTATTGAAAACTGATAAAGATTGCTGCAAAACGACCGACAGGACAGCGGCGCCTTAGCGGGTTATCAATCATAAGCCGTGACTAAAATCGAATAAAAGACTATGGTGGCATATTATTGCCACCAGTTAAATTATAACGTTCGCTAATTAAGTGAAAATCGCGAACCATCATTAGATAACCCGTTAGTGTATATACTAAAAAGCTTTCCACAGAGATTGCTATATTCTACAATACAAAAGTGTCGTTCGAAATACTGCAATGTAATATGAAAATACATGTTGAGTAAAACCTCAATAATACAGCCACTCTTGGGACCCTTAAAAAACGGTCGTGTTATTGAGCCGGTCAAAAATGGTTTCGTCATGATAACTGAGTTAATTCAACAAGGTAAACATAAGGTAAATAACAAACATCTGTAACTCACGGCAATTTGGGCGGCCTCTCCAATTCCCAGTATTGGCGCACGTGATATCACTGGAATGTCCTGAAATCTTACATCGGACTCTCATCTTCGCACCTACATTAACTACATTGCCGTAAAAGTACTGAGAAATGTTGGTCTTTTTTTTACATTCTGCAAGATAAATAGCATATATTTAAATAGATATATGTTTTGGATAGATTAGTGACTTACTGGTATGGGTGAAAGCACAGGAACTTTAGTATATATAGTGCTGTTTTATTAACCGCGCGGACGTAGGAACGTATTACCTGGACCGCATTACATTTCAAAATGGGTGTATTGAAATGTTCGTATTAGTCCGTAAGCTTGACAGAGAAAAGAAACGGTAGAAAAGTAAACCAAACAGCAGTAATAGTTTTACGCACTAGAGTAAATTGAGTCCTGTGTATTGACCGCCTCGTTGTTATTCTGGTTCCCTACCTCAAAAACAGTAAAGACAGGGAACCAGCCCTGCGTTCAGTTTGCAATTTGGTTCCCCTTTGCAGTCAATGTGATACGGTGGGCCAGGGATACAAAACAAAACGTGAGCGACTGTTAGCCGTAACTGAACGCAGTGTCGGCTCACAAATTCGCGTGCTACCTCGGAGTTGCGTTAGCGAGTGGGCGCACAGTGCGCCCACACTATTTGGCAAACAGTGCGTTTAATAGAAAAACATGTGCTCAATTTCGTAATGCGAGCAAGCGTTAACCTTTACCTAACTCAGGGCTGATAGTTCTTACACCTGTCACGGTCAATCTAATAACACCATATATAAAGAAAACAGAAAGTTTGTGTTCGTGCGTTCAGTTACCACTAAAGGAAGCTGCTCACAGTTCGCGTTGCTAACAAGTGCATTGACAGCCTCGTTTTCGGCTCATAAGTTCGCTTGCTACCTCGGAGTTGTGTTATAACGAGTGGGTGCACAGTGCGCGTACACTCTTTGACAAACAGTGCGTTCAGTAGCAAAACGTGTGCACATTTTCGTAACGTGAGCGACTTTTAGCACTTACTCAACGTAGGGCTGGTGAATGAATTTTGAACTGCAAGATTTAAAACTGATGAACAATGCACAAAATATCGTCAAGTTGGATTGTTTTGCTTGCTCAGCTTTTCCAGAGACAATAACAATAAATAGTCGCCCCGAAGCATGAAATAACACCCGCTAAATACGTATAAAAGTCGATTTAAGTTAAGTTAATGGCTTTCTTAATGACAACAGGCGGGAATATTTTGAAACTTCTCTGTCTTATTACTAGATGTTTGTGTTACTATTATAAGCATTGATTGCTAGGAACTCTCGAGCGAATGAAACTGTTGCGATATACTGTACGATACTACAAAATATCTTTCATCGATAAACAATTAAGCTCATTTCATTGTTCCTAGTCACATCTTTAAAATAAAAAGTAGTGGTTTATTCATCAGCGCCATATGATAGGTTTATCCTGATATTTAGCATTCAGATTCGAAGTTGAAATAATATATATATACAATGTATAAAAATGTTGAAATTGGACCCAATTTACGACTCAAATACAATAATCATTCCTACTAAATGTGTGGCATTTCTTTACTATTCTATATTATAATTCTAGAATTAACCTACGTTCTGTAAGAACTATGCAGTTGGACCTCGTGTATTCGAATTCATCGGGTCCGAAATTTTATTTCGAAAAATACATGGTTTTGAATAGCCCATTTCAATTTGTTGTGCATGAGAAGATACATCGGGACGTGATTTTTTCCGGATAATACGAAGCATTCGGATAAAAGGCTGTCGACTAAATGGGGTCCGGCTGTGTAATATTGCCTTACAGAAGGCCTATTGGAATCACTAAAATTCTTCGATCGATTCTAAAATGGTCCATATGTTCATACTTCGTAAAACACATATACTGTGTACAGTACAGAAATGTTGACAGAATAAACACATGTCTGTTTTTTATGTTTTTCAGGGATTATTTTGGCTATCAAAGTTTGGGAAGATGACCCACACCCTTCAAATTGGGAATTTAAGAAATTGGGAATTTTAGAAATTGGGAATTTTAGAAATTGGGAATTGAAGAAATTGGGAATTTTAGAAATTGGGAATTTTAGAAATTGGGAATTTTAGAAATAAATTGAGTATTTTAGAAATTAATTGGGTAAACGACTAGCAATTATAGCAAAATATTAGGAATAAAAGTGAAGGTGATGAATTAATGGACAATTGCTATTTATATAAACTGCGTGTGAGTGAAAAGCCTGAGTCAATTTTTGGCTGAATTGAACCAAATGTTTTTCTTCAGATTTATTGGTAATTTGTGTATTCAAATTGGGAAAAAATATATACTTTTTGGCATTGAGTCTATGGCCTTGTAACGGCTATAAAACAGTTGAAAAAAACTGAATTTGTTTAACTCTGCTATATACGCTTACAGTACATGTTTGATCGTATCACATTCATCGTATAAATAGAGGATCTTATATGAGTGGTCATTATTTATTGAATTTATTAAACGAGTCTTCTAAATACGAGGCTTTGCCGATTATCCATCGATATAACTTTGGTTATTCGGGAAAATTGCTAATCTGCATACTAAAAATCTAATCTATAAAGATCATAAAAATGTATTCACAATGAACCGAAAGCGAGAGAGAAAACTAGCATACTGACCAGTATATTCGCAAACTCCAGTGACCATGTTACATGTCTGTCCATCTTCACAGTCACACGCTGACCCAAACTGCAACGTATTGTAATATTTAATAAAAATCATAATGTCGACATTATTCACCGATTGGGTCCGCACAAAGTTTGCATCTTTATTTTTCTCAACCTTGAAAAAATCAATGTCACCTAAGGAATACAAATATAAATTTCTACGTTTGAATTTATGAATTATCTTCCTTAATTTGATGAAATGTCCAGTAGGTGGCGTGTCAGTAAGTTCAGCACGGGTAGTTATAGGCGGTAAATAAGTTATTCAGCTTCGGAACGTTGTACTGTTCGGACAAAACATTATTAATTGTTTAAATTGACGTTATCACGGACATATAATTATATGTCCGTGAAGTTATTAAGCTGTTTGTTTTGATCAGCAAAATATAGTTAATATGAATGTTTATTTGTGACTGTGTATTGCTGAAGTTAAATGTGTAAATTGTCAAAATGCTTTAAGTAAATACGTTTTTAAATCATGGAGCATTAGAGCAGTACTATGATCACCTATTTCTGCTTTGATTCAGTATGAATGAATGTATAGCTTTCTATTGTATGTATAGTAAAACCTCAATAATAATACCACCCTTGTGACCTTTGAAAACTGGTCACAACATTGAGGTGGTTTTATTATTGAGGTAAAATAGAGAGCGGAACAGTTAAAAATGGGTTTGAAAAGCGTGGTCTTAATTTTGATGTGGTCTTAATTTTGATGTGGTCTTAATTTTGATGTGGTCTTATTATTGAGGTGGTCTTATTATTGAGGTGGTCTTATTATTGAGATGGTCTTATTATTGAGGTGGTCTTATTATTGAGGTGGTCTTATTATTGAGATGGTCTTATTATTGAGGTGGTCTTATTATTGAGGTGGTCTTATTATTGAGGTGGTCTTATTATTGAGGTGGTCTTATTATTGAGATGGTCTTATTATTGAGGTGGTCTTATTATTGAGGTGGTTTTCAGGTGAGGTTTTACTGTATGTAACAGTCATACACAAATTCAATAATCTTCTTATCACTACCGTTAATTGCAATAAGCCACAAATATCAATTACACATTCACAAGTTATAAACTATGGACGGAAAAAACAATTATTCTTTGCATGAATATACAGTTTTCAAGAGAAAGAAGCATTTTAACAACACGTGTACATTAAATTATTTAGTATTACATTAGTCTGACAAGCTTTCGCCTTATATCGGTTATAATCTTTCATCTTTTCATATCGTAACAACAAAGTCTTATATAACATTTGGATATTACTCAAATACCTTCGTTGAACATTTAAAGTAACATTTCTGAGATATAATACACCTGCTAACCCATAACACTAATGCTAAACATTGTTTTGCAGACTGAATGGTTTGTGCACCGCACTGAATGAATTATTTTCTTTGATAAAATTACAAACAATTGATGAATGCACAATCTCATAAGCATAAGTGTTTTCTTCACTAACATTTGTTTTCTCTATGAATAATTATCCACTTTGGTTATTCGGGAATTTCGCTAGTCTGCGTACTTATCTTCTCCAAATACAAATATTGTTTCGTGAAAACGAAATTACGAAAAATCTATTGGCATCTCACTTTATTTCGTAATTATGAAATCATATTCAGTGTAAACGAAACAATATTTCGTAGAAGTGAAATAATATTTCGTAAAACAAATTTTGTTTTGTTAATGCATGTTTTTTCTCCCATTTAAACTTTAGAATCATAGTTAAGTCGAGGCAACGACATACTAAATCATCGGAACGAGACAGTTTGTCGTGGGAACGAGTTAGTTAGTCACGAGACAAAAATCATTTCACAAATGTCACCTCTATGCCACCGTAAAACAATACCAGTGTCCAATGTTGTAAACGATATTATTGCTAGCACGTGTACATTTCTGAATTTGAAGTTTAAATTTTTGAATGGAGTGGATACTTTGTCAAGTGTATTTAAGCAATATGTAGATAGAGGTTAATTTTAAGTCTTAATGCATCTAGATGGAGTTCTGGATTATCTTATGCCGATATTTAGTTTTCATTGTATTCACCCAACTTTATGAAAGCTTGAATACATTTACATTCCCTAGAGATATCGTGTATTGCTTTAGTTTCGCCTGTACTTGTGTGTATTGTGTTTATCTCCCTGTGACATCACGAAGGATGAATTAGCCTTAACTATCAATCGGCTGTTGGCAAGACAAACACACCGTCATGAGGCATAAGAACATGCCGTCAGTCAAAGCACCATCCAACGCATGAAGCAAAAGTATCTTGAGACTGGAACAGTTACTAGACGCAATCAGAGTGGTCGCTCAAGGTCAACGACAGTCCGAGAAGACCGCAGAATTGTCGTAATGGCCAAACCTAAACGATTTGAATCAGTCGTGACCCTTATGTATCTGAAATATTACACCACAGAGATTTCGTGATTGAGAGACTCCAAAACGGATGTTTACTTGCTCGATGACCCATTGTTCGACGTTCATACTCGTCTAGACAGACGGAACCGTGTAGACTTCACCGCAGGAACATCTTTATCGGCATCATTGACCTGTGCTCTTTGGGGACGTGTCCAAATTTTGTCTTGACTTCCGTGATGGACGTCAACATGTATGATGTCTAACAGGAACGTTTCCAGGAGTGCTCTGTATCTGAGCAGGACATTTTGGGGATGGCTTTGTTTGTGCGTGCATTTTCTACGGTGGACGCATTATTATGCCTCTGGCGTCACATGTTTTTATAGAAATATGTAGAGAATAATTTCGAAAATTGTCTTATCCAGAAAAATGCTTATCAAAGGTCCAAGTGCACAATGTAGCCAATAGAGCGTCAGACCCTCATGGGCCTCTTGTTTTTAAAAAAAATGCTATACAGTTTTTAAATTCAACCTTTTATTTCCAGCGCGCAAAACGATGTATATCGCAAGAGCGAGACTAATAAAGATATTGGGTTATTAATATGCGTATGCTTACCTGATCTGCAGGAATGTCTTCACGAAAGACTGACATGCAACGGTTACAATTCGATATTTCGTCCCGGGTTTCGTGAATTTCGCACGTATGCAATCCAGATCGATAGCATACCAACTGGCATCGAGTTCGGATATTACATTGCTTCAAACATTCATTTACAGAAATTTGATACAATATCCGCAAAGCCTTAGATTGCGAAGGACATTTGTTCCATTGCATTATAACTTCACAGTTACCAAGCATACTTGAACACAGTAATATGAACGCCTGGACCAAGTTAGAAAATAACTCCATCTTAACTTGAAAGCCGCTCACAGTAAAACAACGAATGGAGCATTATCATGCGCTTTGTTGAATACATAAACTTGTTGTCGTGCACAAACATCAGCAGTTGCGATGTTTCTGTTGCAGTTACTAAAAATACGAAGATACTTAAGTGAACAAGTCAAATCCATATATATCACTTAGTGACTTACACATTCACAAACTATTAAAGAAGGATGGACAAAATAGTTATAGTTCCCTTTGAATTTACGGATTTCGATTGAAGCAAGAATCGAAACAACACATTTTCATTAAATTATTTAGTAGTCCATTAGTCTGACAAACTTGTGTTTCACATTGGTTCTAATCTTTCATCTTTTCATATCGTAACATCAAAGGCTGGTTACATTTAGTTGAACATTAAAAAGAATTCTTCTTGGTGGATTTCTGCTGAATATAATAGATTCTATCAGCTCAGTCACTACAAGGAAGTTTTTATATAAATAAAATTGTGTCTATATGGCGTTTAAGCATGGCAATAAAGTAGTTTATGTCTCTAGTATTTTACTGACATTACCAAGACTGTAGGCCGTTGTACATTGTATCGCCTAACTGTTCTTGTTGCCTTGTATTAACCTTGTGAAGTGCTGCGACGTGTTAGTCATGTGTGTGAGATCGTTTGCGATGCTTTGTTCTTTGGTTTCCTTGTCCTTCTCACTCCTTGGTCCGATTTGTATTGTTTGTTGTGTCCCCTCCCTGTGTGCGTCTCCCCCCATTATAGATCTGCCTCTGGAAGTTCGCATTTGAAAACAAAACGAGGTTCATCCTTCTCTGCATGTGTTCACGTTTTGTTATAGAAACGTAAGGATATGGAAACGGCGTTTTATTGATAACCCATTTCCAGAATTGCCTCGTTATACAGGCTACCGCGCCTACACCAGACAAGCGCCGATTTGGGACAAACCATTTAATATTCTAGAACGTTCGCCATAGGCGCCTGTTATACCACCGCCTATGCATTTTGATCTGCAAAGTTAATTTGCAATCAACATTATAACCAATAACAGATACTTATCTGTGCTTATTTTCCCCCATGTTCAACAATTAATATACTGATTGCCAAGTAGAGGAGTCATGAATACCACTTGTACACCTTGGGCATGACAAACCCATGCCGCCCGGCACTCAAACCAGACACTAACCTACGAGTGATTTTGTTCATACACATACATACCAGGAGATGATTCTTTTAAGAATGGTGTAATGGAACTACTATTACTGTTTGTAGCCATAAGTGTTTGCAGAAACAGCATGCTGGCAGCAAATGATGTATTTTTGCAGAAAGACATTCAAAGGTTACTTAAGTTCTGAACATAAAGTGTATCAATTATGTATGGAATAATGCAAGGTTCAATTGTTTTGCATCATATCAAAAAGACTTAGCTACTCGTACACAGATTATGGATTTTCCATTTGCAATTTTGTAAGAAACAAAGAAATGTCAAAATTGGCGTTGATGAATAATATATGTATGAGCATGCATTTGTGAAAATTACTTCAAACATGTTTTGTTAAATTTTTAAAGTGACTTACGGATGAAAGCTTATTGGAAGCTGGAACATGTTCAGGTTGACTGTTTACCATATTTGAGTAAATTACTTGTCATGACGTCAATGGCAGTTTGATCAAAAGATTCGCCTGTGCGAGCAGAAAATGTCATTATTGAGTGACTTATGTGATAATGTTGTTACAAATGTTTTTTCCAGTCCGCTATATGTAATATTCAAACTGAAACAAGTGTGGATATATTTACACCTATGTAATTGAATTATTGATGCCTTTTAGTTTTTTTCAGACACAATGTTTTTGTTCATATGATACTGACAAAGCCTTGTGATTGTCTACCATTCAGTCACTGCTACCAGACAGTTGCAAATCTTGACCTGTGTTGTTAATCATACACACATAGATTTTGTTTTAATAAAGTATACATAACGCTTCTACTAAGCGAGATATATACAGTAACTCTTGATAAGACCACCCTTGGGCCCTTGCAAACTGGTTTTGATGTGTTCTTAATGTTGAGGTAGTCTAATTATTGAGGTGGTCTTAAAAGTGAGGTTTCTTTTCTGATAGATTGTCATTATTTAAAATAGTGGAGGCTTTGGTCGAGAAGGAGTCCTTATGTACATCTATGCATTCTATCCAACTATTAAAGTGTGACTAAGGTGTCTCAATAATATGCGAACAAGCCTCGAATTATATTTACATGTGTATTTACATTGTATTATGTAAATGTTTGCTATGTACATTGTACACATCATAATAAATGTTCTGTTCTGTTAATATATATATACGCATACAAATCAAATATCACATAATTAAAAACAACCCCGATCTCAAATAAACTCTAATTGTATTCATTGTAAATGCATGAGAATTAACAAAACATATGTGTACATTTTGTAGTTATCTTTTTTGGTCTCATGTTTGATAAGGCATGAGCTTGGATGTGTCACTAAATGCCATAGTTGTTGTTTTAAATGGGGAGGGAGGGTATTCAATATACGTTTTAAGTAATAAGCATACACTGACCACAACACAATGATCTTTCTATCAGCTTTATTACAATAATAATAATCATGGATACAATCTTCATGGATACAGGAAATCAGGACAATATGTTTACAATTATCACAGCAACTTCTACATAATTATACAAACTATTGCAGATATAATAATAAACAAAATACATGTACAAGACGAATACTGTTTTGCTCTAACTCTCACTTTATCTCTAGGACAGCAGCATCTGATAAAATCGGGTGTTTGTGCTTAGTGACAGTATTTATATATATCAAATTAATCCCAATCGGTGATCAACTTACACATCAAAACTGACACAAATTTACTACTTTTTTTCAGTAATAAAACTCAAAATATCAACTAATAAGATGAAAACACATCATAGGGGATGAGGGTCAATTAACAAATAGTGATGTCATGGATATATAAATCGTTGGTTTGATCTCGGAAGAAAATCTTACAATGTGTGCGGACAGTATATTAACCATTTACATGGATAAATACAGGGTATAGCATGAGTAGTACTAAATTACTGAATTCACAAAATAAGTTTTCTGAAAACCTGAAAATCTAGCTCTTGCTCTTGTTCTCCCATAACAGCGGCCGCCATTAAAGCAAAGCAATTGTCATTTGCTATTTCACTAGTGAATTATCAAAAATAATACATGGATGTTATTTAACACCTTCGGCGTCATTGATGGTAATTATAGTGCCCATACAAAAAACACAGTAATATGTTATAAAGCGTTGTGAACTACTTGAAAAATGTACAAGTATTTCTCGTCTATCAGAGAATTGACAAAGTAGCAAGAAGATCCATGTAAGACCGCTAGTACAAGAAAATGTACAATCTATACGTATCATCAAAATGTCTACATGAATTGTTCACATTTTTATTGGTAACAAGTTTTCTGTACATGGAATCATTTCATATAACATAATGTGATTAATAGGTTAAAACTGTTTCAATGAATGGATTAATTAATTAGACAGAGACATGTGGTAAGACTTTCCGGCAGTATTCCAACAACATTTAACATTCAATTCACATCTTGCTGGGCTGTATAGATTCCAACCATGAAAATTCCTGAAAGTAAAAAATAAAGTCAATGTTGAAACACAGTGTGATCTATTGTTTTTTACTTTTCATGCCAATTTATTTAGGTTTGAAAGCAGTTTATGCTTGGCTTGAATCGCTCTCGAGTCTCTTGCCAGGGAAAAACTAGGGGTTAAAGTTTATAAACCCAGTATGGAGACCAGTCTGAGAATGCAGTATTGCCATTGATGAATTTAAATCCTGTGCACCAAAACAACCAATCAGATGCCTGGGTTTTGGAGACTGGTATTAACACTTCAATTCATATTCTCAGAATCTGTATTCCCATATCCACCATGCTTCAACTGTGAGCATTTACAGTAATCTTTACAGTAGAAATAAAGGGAATACCAAATGTTGAAGTGATAAATAAAAACCAGTTTAGAGGTGCACAAGTGGATTTTTAGCACTGTAGTAATATTTAACACTAGTATAGCCATAAAAACTAAATAAAAAATTGATTACCTACCAACTCATTTATTTTTTGCTGGGTAAAGTTATGCCAAATAATTTTTTTAAGGATGGCCTTAGAGCAAACTTTACATGCAACCATATCATAGAGAATCCATGATTTACCTGAGCTCTCCTATCTGCCGTTGTGTTTATCATAATATTGACCATTGAGGCTTGGGATTTATTGGCCATTGATTCTTTCAATGCTTTCTGTATGTCCTCTGGTTTCTCGACAAAATATCCGTTACCACCAAATGCAGAGAGAACTTTGTCGTATCTCGCATTAGGAGACAGAACTGTGGGCGGATGGCTGGAATGGAAGTAAAAGTATGAAATAATTAGATGGTACACCAGAAATTTTGATGCATATACATTTGTATACTGTTCTTTTAATTTAACAGCCACATCATCCCAGAAATATGCAATCAGTATAGGTGCTGCTTGCCACTGACATTACAACAACTAGAAATGTGTCTATAAGATACAATTGACCCCACTTTACTCAATCAATGAGTGTAACTCTATCTTTGGAAAATAAATCCAATAAAAAAACAAGTGTTTAATTTCAAGTGATCAGTTATAAATGATACATAAGTGTCTAACTGTTTGTTAAGCCTAGACGCAAACATATCTATGTCGGGCCTAAAAAACTGATAACAAATTCTCTCGAAAATTTCATGCTTGAGCATCCATTCTGTTGAATTAGAAAAATTTCTTGAATAAAAATCCGCAAAATAGTTAGTTTTACCCGGTATGTGTATAGCCGATATGTAAATGTCTTTGTCTAAACACCAGTGCCATATTGATTTAGCCAACAGATCTAGCTTAACAGACAGTGGTGTATATATTTGGAGGGTTTGCGCATGATGTTGCGCAGGTATACGCCATACGGCGGTAAATTTAAAATATTCAGAATTTAGTTTCTATGGGGATGTCACCTATTATTAAAATGGCTGAGGTTTTGAAAGAGGTCCTTAGAAGTAACTCTGAGGCAAGGAACTTGGTGTCAGATGCACTTACCATATTTGGACAGGTTTAATATTTTTTGTCGGTTAGGAGAAGGTATGCTTTGAAACCACAATTAAAAAAGAAATACCACAGTCTGTGTAATTTGTCTATGCCCATTACAGATAAACTCTTCGGAGATGACATTTCTAAAGACATTAAGCAGTGTGACTCATTAGTTTCTTTAGGAAAGGATAGTTATGGTTATTCATATAGAAGTTCCAAATACAGAGGTGGTCGTCAAACGTACAGGCGTCCTTACCAAGGACAGAGATATGTGCCTTACCCTACTAGAGGGCAGTACAATGCTCGGACCACACGAGGCAGACAACCTAGAAAACAGTATAATGTTGCTCACACTTCTACTTCGACCCCAAACGGATATGCAGGCCCAAACGGCCAAATGTAAAGGTGAGTAATAGTGTAGGGAACTTACAGAATTGTTTTCATGAGTGGAGAAAACTAACGAACGACCAGTGGATTCTTGGTGCTATTTTAGGTTATAAAATTGATTTTACCGATCAGCCTTACCAAACCAGAATTCCACAAGAAATTCCTTTCAGTTGTGAAATTAAATCTCTTGTTGAAAAGGAAATTGCCTTGTTATTACAGAAAGGCGCCATTGTACAGTCTAGCCCAGAAGAGGGGCAATTTATTTCAATTTTATTTATATGACGTTTTGTTACTCCAGGTCAAACACTTGATGAGATATAAGAGACACAAACTTTAGTCAGACAAACGGACAGACGGATAATGGTAAATGTAAGAGACCCCCTCTAGGTGAGGACACAAAAACATTTTAAAATCAACTTTTCATTGAGAGAAGAAATAGTATTCTTATCATGGAAGATTAGCTATGTGAATGTGATCACCTGAATCACTATACAATTGTTTGTTATGAAAATTGTTTCACATTATGAAATACCTCAGAAGTCTGTCAGTCTCTTCTAAACTGTTGAAAACATCTTCATTGAAACTTCTAGTTATACCATTGTTATTAATAATGACAAACA
This sequence comes from Mactromeris polynyma, assembly GCA_032209605.1. Lineage (NCBI taxonomy): Eukaryota > Metazoa > Mollusca > Bivalvia > Venerida > Mactridae > Mactromeris > Mactromeris polynyma. The sequence continues at coordinate 282,591 of JASFXZ010000052.1, forward strand.
CAATTGGAAGACGATATCTGAAATGTAAGCACATAAAATTAATATTAACCATTCAGAATATGTAGTTGCGGTGTTTAACGCCATTTTCAACAATGGCGTAGATGTGTACAGTAGACAGTTGATTTAACAAGTGGTCCTGGGTTACCAACCAGTAATAACCTGTTCTTCTGCAAGCAAAAAATCAATTCCCCACATGAATCAGAGGTGGAGGACAAATAACTTTAGAATGTTTTATCTTCAGTCAAACTGTAACATAGAACATAAACATCACCAAGGGTTTGAACCCAACAAACTCAGCCAAGTAGTGCACTTTTGGAGGTTTGATGAAATTGGTCAATACCTGTGTTAAAGCTGCTATAGGACAATGAACATACTAAGACAATTGCCTTTCCAAAATGACAGAATTCTATCTCCCCTGAGAACAATGCACAATGTACTCTATGCCGTTGATAGTCGTAACTCTTCAAAGTTGTGTCTTTTATAAAGTATAAGATTTAAAGTCATAATTACACATTTTTTTCATTTTACCATTAAATAAATACATATATCTCAATGCTTGCCAAATAGAGCCACCCTATACCAGATCAAAAAGAACATTTCCTTAACGTATATAGTAATATCTTCAACAATTTTACCACATCAAAAGACATGCCAGGCTGTCTGGCAAATTTGACGAACTCTGATATCTACCTGCAGACTGTTTCAACTTCAAACCCAGAGAAACCAAAAGCACTATCTCCCTGAATACAAATGACACGTTTCTCTGGTGCGTGGTCCCGACAGTAGACTGCTGCTGCAATAGCAAACCCCACTCCAACACCCATTGTACCAAAAGTTCCGGCGTCAAGTCTGAAACATATGGCAACTATTTTCACAAGAAAAACAGAGTTGAACAAAGGGGTTATATTGCTCATTTGAAGTATGTCTCCGGTATTCTTGGAAACAATGCTATGAAAATGAACAAACTCACGACATTATTGAACAGTTGAATGACTGCATAAATTTTAAGAACATAGCTGTACACAGTAGCAACATCAGACCATAGTATATTTACTCAACAAATAAAAGCAACTCATCATCTTATTTTCCATTGATTTTTTTTCGAATATCAAGATTTATTACATGGTTGCCTATTCCTGCTATATTTCTTACCCCAAACTTTGATTTTCTAAAATAAGTATTTTTATTTTTAAGTCAAGACCATTTGATAAAAACATGATCATAAAAACCAAAGGGTATACATAACAAGACTAGTGCTAGTATACAGCCCATTGGCTACTAAGAAAATACTGAATCTGGCTACTAAAATTTGCAAAATGGTCTCAAAGTAGCAAATTTTACAATAAAATTGCATAAGTTCATTTTTTAATTACATACTTATCAAATCTTGAAACCAAACTTGTCAAACTCATACCACCCTCACACTTAAGTTGGACTGCATATACATTGTATTCTATTTATAGATCCATGGATTTAATTTTTGTGACAAATCCCTGAGAGATGAAAACATGATCCTATGTGTAAACGTGTTTCACATACCTGTGTCTAGGTAATGCATTAGGTATACATGTACGACTGATATCCATGGTGTTTGCCCCTTCACTGATGACAATAGCATCTCTTGGAATTATTTTATTCACCTGAAAGTATGCAAAATACAGAAATAAAAGGACATACACAAGGGAATGCAATGGTCGTTTCAAAATATATAGCCACTATAAAAAGAAATGCAAACTTTAGGTACAAAGCCATCAACCAAGACACCCGTAGACCAGAAAGATAAAGAAAATAGTTTACAGTAAAACCTCAATAATAAGACCACCCTTGGGACCCTAGAAAAGTGGTATTCATTCTGAGATGGTCTTAATATGAATTCATATTGAGGTTGAATAAAGAGCAAAATGGTGAAAATGGTCTTAAAAATTGTGTTCTTAATTTTGAGGTGGTCTTATTATTGAGGTGGTCTTTAAGTGAGGTTTTACAGTATAATCATATTATACCTCATCAAAGGCAGCATAGTAGTTAAGTGGAACAGTTTTATCTTGCGATGATTTCTGTACACTCAATCTGTTTTTCTCCAATTTCTCATTCAGTTCATTCCACCATGGAGCATTGGAGTCAAAAACAAAAGGTCGCCTTGCAAGTTCTTCATTTATCTGCAAGATAAAAATTCAAATTTGATTAATACACAGATGATCATGTTTCAGTGGCCATCTGAATTAAGCAGCCACATGTGTTAAACAGTAAATTTAATGAATCTAATCAAAGACTTCTTTTCCTGGGTACATCAGCCACCTGCATCAAGAGCCGTTTCAATTTATAGTGGGCTATTCGAAACCATGTATTATTCGAACTAAAATTTCGGACCTGATGAATTCCATTGAACGAGGTTCAACCTGTATTATATTTTACATAAAAAATCATCAAGGCATATACTGTAGAAGTGATGAAGATCACAACCTATAAATGGTAGTGAATTTCGAGAATGTACGAAAGTCATGAAAATATCAGTCAGCATAAATTTTCTCCTCCACAGAAAAATATTTTCACATACTTAAATCCAAGTACCCATAACAATGATTACCACATTGAAGCATGTGAAATGTCTGATATCAGTGATTTGTGAGCTTTTGGACTTGTTAAAAATATCAACGTATACAGAAACAAATTTAGAATCTTGGTAAAATAAACACTAATCAGCCAAAAATACCAGTATGATAAGAAGGAAGAAGAAGATCCACTTACCTGTGCAAGAACACACTTAAGATCTCCAGCAATACCCACTGCAGGGTGAACATTGTTACCAATCTCTTCAGGTGATATGTCTATCTGTAAGAATAAAAAACAACAACATTTTAGTCAGTTATAAATACAGTCAGACTTTGTTCAATCCAATTCATTGGGTCTGAATTATTTTCACAATAATACATGGTCTCGAATGATACTTATTTCAGAAAATACCAAGTATTCTGATAGAAGGGTATTGAATAAACAAGGTCTGAATGTACACTAAATTGAAGGATAAAAGTGAAACAACTCTCTCTTTATTCATATGCAGGAAGATTAGTTTTACTTTCATCTTTCAAAATGCATGAAACAAGTAATATAGTGGTTATTCCCCCTTGCTCAGTTATTATTTTGGTTCATAGCAGGGGGATAATAGTGGTAGCATCTGTAATATGCAAAAAAGATGCAAAATAAGTAAGGTTAAACTAAACTAAAGGTGATGTACTTTTTAATTCCTACTCAACACACAAAGGTTTTACAAACAGTTACTATAATCAAATTACAATCCATTGGTGACAGCCATACTTTTATAAGGATTCTGGCTATGCTGAAATGGTTTCATGTTAACAGAATATGTACCTGTATAATTTTGACATCAGGTCGGAATCTGGGTGGAGCTCCAAAATGTAGAATCCAGTTCAGTCTTGCACCAAGTAATAAAATAACATCTGCATCTTTTAATGCCCTGAAGTTTATATTATAGTTATTATATGTATGGTAAATATTCAAAAAAATGACCAAGATGACGGAAGATAGCTCATCTGAATTTCTTAACACAAAAAGGCAAAAAAAGTTATTAGGAAACTAGCTTTGCACATAGCTGCCTTGAATTCTTAATACATTTGTAGACAAAAATGATGCTAACAATTCTGTCTGAGGTTCACCGAACAAATTATTGTTTTTGAAATATGCAGAAACTGAATTAGCAATTTCCAACCAGAGGATTTTCTGAGTGAGGACTTATTGCATCTCAATAAAACATTCATTATTATTTTAGGTACAGTTTTAGAATCAGTACTCCAGTTATACAGTAAAACCTCACTTAAAGACCGCCTCAATAATAAGACCACCTCAATAGACCACAATGTTTAAGTCCATTTTCACTGTTTTGCTCCTTATTTAACCTTGATATTAAAACCATCTCAATATTAAGACCAGTTTTCAAGGGTCCCAAGGGTGGTCTTATTATTGAGGTTTTAGTGTATTTGGTAGTCTGTATGGGTGTCATGATTATGAACAATTCACAATTACCCACTGAAGAATGGGGATTCACTTATCACCAGTAGTAAGCAGTGTAGGGTCATCAATTGGAATGATGTATATTGATTGAATTGCTATTTGACTTAGTACTAAATACCATAAGGTGCTGATAAAGACAATGTCAAAAAACAGACTGTCAAATTCCAAATGTACATCACAAGTACTTTGACTTTAATTTCTCTTATCACAAGTACAACAGTTACTGTAAATTTGAACATTTTGAAAAACAGTTTTTTGCAAAGTTGTGCACATTAACTGTAACAAGAATATGTTATAGTCATGTTTTGCTGCACACCCACTACTAAACCATTACTAAAAAGAGTTTGACAAGCACTAAATTTATTTCACAAATGAGAAACATTCAATTTTAAAGTGCATGAACTAAATATAGACCCCACTACGGCTACTGCTTGGGTCAAAAATTAGAATTTAAACACGTCAAGAATTAGCACTGATAAAATGTTGTAACACCTTAATAATGTACAGTTGTACAAGATTAACCCTGACCTAGTTACACTTCATACTACAGACAAGATGATACAACCTCTCATGCTGTATTAGTACAAACCCTTTTGTTGAAATGAGGTTTGAGCCAGACATTAAAATTACTTATGATGATCTTAGGATAAGACTATATGAAAGCATGTTATGAAGGAAGTGAAAACAAAAGTCGTTTAGCAAAAGCATTTTAAATAACATACAAGTAAAACCTCAGTAATACGACCACCTTTGGAACCCTTGTTAAGTGGTCTAATTATTGAGGTGGTCTTAATATAGATATTGAATAAAGAACAAAATAGGGAAAATGGACTTGAACATTTAGTTCTTAATTTTGAGGTGGTCTTATTATTGAGGTGGTCTGTAAGTGAGGTTTAATGTATATACAACAGTACAGATGACTCAGTACAGAGCAACCTCTCTACAACAACCCTCTCTTGAACATCAACCTCTCCTCAACTAATTTGTCAGTTTTCCTGTTTTAAAAAATTACAACCAAGTTAACCTCGTCAGAGCAACAACCTCCAACAATCAAAATTTGGGACTTCCAAAGGGCATTGCACTTCAGATGTTGTACTGTATATTGGATTAACAATTTCTGTAAAACCTCACTTAAAGACAACCTCAAAATTAGGACTACCTCATGAATAAGACCATATTTTCATGAACCAGTTATAAATTTTCTTCCAAATTTTAACTCAATTTTAATCATACCATCTTACAACACATGGTGGTCTTATCATCGACGTTTGGCTGTATGAAAAAAAAAGATTCATACTTACTTGGACCTAGCTGGTGCTACGCACAGTGGGTGTTCATCTGGCAATGTACCTTTACCCATTGGAGTAGGAAGAAATGGTAATTTACAGTTTTCAACCAATGTTTTGAGTTCATTCTCACACTGAGAATATCCAGCACCTAAAGATGGAAAAGTAATTTATGTTAGTTTTTGGGGTGGTCATTTTATGTACTGGGGACATCCGCATAATCAGGGTGGAGGAAGATCTGAGGCGCTCTCCTTGCATTATTTTTGGCACAGATCAACACCTGGGTACAACCGTCAACCTTCTGTAAACCATCACATACAAATCATACATCCCAGGTAGAATTCATACCCATAGTGGTTTCAGCCAAGTGATTTGAAGTTGGCAATCATACCACTCATCAATGGACACCCCTTTTAAGGTATAACACCATTTCTCTGCATTACATGTATTTCAATTATGACAGTGGTCATTTAAATTGCATTCCTAGCGTTACATATACAAGCAAGTGACAATTTCTCCAATATTTAAAACTTCAATCCATGTCCTCAATAGCGTAACTATTTGAAAAATATACTTACCTTTTCCTACGATGACAAGTGGTCGTTTAGCAGATTTTAGAACATCTACAGCCTTTCGTACATCATCGGCTGAAGCACATATTTTTGGTGGTGGGGGACATTGTGGTATGTATCTTACATTCTTCTCATTTACTTGAGTCATGACCAAGTTTCCAGGAATGTCTATATACACTGGACCTGGTCGACCATATATACTTGTTCTGTATGCCTGTAGATTGATACATATTTATCCTTTAGTTATCATACAATACAAGACTGACTCTATTCAAAGTACTAAATTGTAGTTAACGAAGAGTAGGAGACAAATGATATAACTCGAGACAAAACAGCACTCAAATAATGCAGAGTTCTATACCGTTTAAGTGGTAAAGTTAGCGCTGTGGAAATGTTGACAAATCTCACAAATTCATGAAACTAGTCAAAAATAACAGCCAGCAAGAATTTCTTCATTCACAGAACTGTATTTCACATATTTGACTACTAAGTGCAACAATACAGACTTTTCCGTGATTTGCACACATTTCTGCTAACAAAATGATCTGTTTGACTCTTGCTCTTATACAGTATTATGCTTCTATAGTATGTACTATAGAAGTGATAAAGGGAGAGAACTATAGACCATATCTTCTATGGTATTATGCAACAAGATATTATTTAATCCATGGACAACTTTCAGTTTATTACCAGATGTCGACCCTGTGACCTATAACTCAGTTATCTGAGACTTTTTTAAGAATGTTTGCCACTAAATGATATTATATACAACATTCAGACAAACCTTTTCCACATAGTACGGAATTCTTTCTATTCTGCTTGGCTGACATGTAAATTTACTGTATAATCTAGAGCATTCAACTTGTGGATATTCCTGGAATGCTCCCATTTTGTCCTGATCCCGTTCTGATGATCCACCAATAACAATCATTGGCCTAAATTTAAGAATGGCATGTAACAGACCAATATATGCAAATAATAGGCTTAGCACACAAGTCGAAAGAGCTAACACACCATTTTTTTATTTTGAAAATTATGACATTATGACTAAGTGATCTGAAATAATGAATGTAACTCATTGATAGTTCAGTTAATTTAAATCATAAAGATTATTGTTTGAAAACTGCAATCAAAATCAACATAAATGTATAAAGTGGCTTCTTAGAAAATGTGTGAAATAGTACTGGTGGGTAAGCATTATTATTTATTCAATGCAATCCACAGCTACAATTATAGAAACCTGATATGAGTATTGCATTGATTAAATAATAAAAGCATCAGAGCTCTCCATAAAAAATACTTTTTTTTCATCGAATTAAACGGCATAATGGCATATTTGTATTCATTTTGTAACAAACTAATTATTTACTAAACTTAAAAGTACTAATGTACTGGGACTAGATAAATGTATGAATTTTTGGAGGTTTTGGACCTCCATGTAATTGTTACAGCAAATAGCTAACAATGGTAGTTGTTGAACACGAAAAAGTCAGAGGATAGATACAGAACATATTCATACCAGCAATTCTCCATGGCATTTGACATTCCAGCTAAAGCATGAACCAATCCCGGTCCAGACACAACCAAACATACAGCAGGTCTGAAAAATGATTGTTTACATTCATTGTACATTGACAAACTACTGAGAAACCTCTCTAGAGAAGCACTCACCTGACTTCTCAACTTTTCTTTAACAAAATTGCTTTTTCCCCGCTAGTAAGATTTACTGTCAATTTAACCTCTCTCAAGCAGCCACCTCTCAACAATGGCCAAATGGGTATCATCTAAAGGGTGCTGCTCTGGAGAGGTTGTATTGCTATTGAATCCAGGGGCCATATTCACAAAGCGTCTAAGATTATAATATTTCTTCCATATACTAGAAATGTCTCAAATATGGCAAAATTTTACTTAAGGTTTTAAGTATTTCTTAAAAGCTATTCACAAAGCAATTCTAAGAATTATTTCAGTCCTAAATAGCCTACTTTTGTCCTTTTATCCTTTTTGACTAAGATTTTTCTACAACATGTATATTGTACATCAAAATGATATCATTTTTTAAGCACTCCAAAATAAACAATCACAGTAATCATATAAAACGAGGAATAGTATTCATAATCATATTACCCAATTGCATGTCAGTGCATGTGTGGTGTACTAAGTGGGTACTTAACTGTACAATGTACCAGACTGGTCTTCACCAATTGATGAATATAATAGCAGTACTTTAATATGTGTCCTGAAATAACTTTTCAAGGGTTTGTTGCAAGATTGTTTCATGACACATCCATTATCCATGGAGGCCACTGTGTGATAGATGATATTACCGTCATATTATGAGTCACTTCAGTCATATTATAGTTGTATATATGTGCATTCAACTGCCCATTCAGAAATATTTTAGTTCACATTAGGAAACTGTTCATGACTAGGCTGTCCACTTTACAACATAAATTATTTATGTGTTTAAAATGTTAGATACTTTGTGAATACCGTCCCAAAATATTCAATAACAAAATTACGTATATCTCTTAAATATTTTGTTTTTAAATGAATATGAGACAATATATTCCAATATCACTATCGAGCAAGAGAAAACACACAGAATACTGAGCATTTAGCTTACCTCCCTGTCATGTAACCAATGGCCGAGGCAGCATAGGAAGCCTGTAACAGTTGTAAGATAAGTAATAATCTGTAAAATACTCCAAACCAATTAATTTTCAATTAAACAATGATAGTGATTATAGTTCAATTAGCAAAAGTGAAACACTCAAAATTTAAAATATCAGTTTGTGTGAGCTAAATATCAGTGATGAAATACATTATCAAGTGACATTGCATTTTTTTCTCTTCTTAGATGATTATAATTGTGGTATTTTCAAACCACTCAAATTACAATTCATTTCACACATGGAATCTTCCATTAATTTTGATATTGCCATGTTTCTATTTTTCTAAACTGAAAGTGGTCTATTATAGATATCCAAATTAAAATAGGGTTTTTTGACAAATTGGAAAGGATTGTCTAGTTAATCATTTTACTGTAAACTGAAATTCCTTTGTTGTTTGTGGCAATATTTCCAATTTGTTACCAAAGAAAATATAGACTTTTACCAGACCAGACGTTTCAAACGATAACACATCCTTTATCAACAAAAAGAAATAGAAATAAACGGGCATTAATAAGCAGGACGAATATATTACTAACCGCCTGTTCATTTCTCATGCCAATATATTTGATTCCTTCTCTCTGACAGGCCATTGCCACTTCAATGACAGGTATACCCACAATGCCAAATACATACTCGATGCCCTGAAAAAAAGAGGAGTATTAAATGCTGTCTTTCAGTTTAATTATATTTATGTTACACCGACAGTGAAATAAGTTTACTGGTTATAGTTTTACTCTCTATGACTTCTTTTAGAGTGAATAACCAGCACTTGTGCAATACTCATGAAGCTTGTGGTTTAAACACACTCAAGCCAGGGTTCAAACTCGCAGCCATCATATCGATCAGAATTCAGAGGCTTTACACCATGTCTCTGTGAAAGTCATGTGTGCCCAACATTTACTTAGATTCTACGCTTAGAGGCAATGATTGATCATCTTTTACACAGCCCAAGTTTGCATAACTAAGATTGGAGACCGGATTATGCATGCAGTCTTGGCATTGGTTAATTATGAATCTGCATTCAGTATAAGTTACAACTTCAGACCCAAGTACTTAAACTGGATAAATTCGATTTTAATTGATCCTAATAAAGTAACTAAACTGATTAATTCAGATTTCTTAACGGACGACATGTAAACGTTTACATTAATTACACGTATTTACATATTTTCATTCATTGATATCGTAAAATAAGGAAGTATTAAATCAGTGAACGATCTAATTAATGACCTACTATATTTGCACCTCAGTTGATGAGTACCTGTTTGTGCTACACTTATTCAAAACAAGGTAAAAAACATTCAATTAAACAAATCATAAACATTACAGAACACTGCCACTAATACAAATTGCATTTAATCTTACCTGGTCTTTGAAAGACTTAGCAAGTACAGCGCAGCCTTCTACTGTGTTTGAATCGTCTGCCATTTTTAGATCATGTGACCAAAATGAGTTAGTTTGATGGTGTGACAGTTTATCTTATACACCGTCTCCCCGCGAAGAAACAAATGTACCCAAATATACCCAAATCTTCTCCATGTGTTCTTAAATCTCTCCTTCTAATTAGTATGGTTATTTGGGCAGAATTTACATCCATACTATACCTTCAGTCACTTCAATTAAAAGAACCAATCCTCAACGTGTTTTTTTTATTTATAATGTAACAGACTTTCCTGTTTGTATTCATACTAATTATATACCTAAGTCTCAAATTCATATAATTTAAATCGCTACCCACGTGCACAACGTTGCTACACAAGGTACGTACAAGAGCGTATATATATATATCTACCAGAGGTACTAAATCTTCGTCTCTTCTAATACTTGCATGTGTCTATTTTCTGTCTTTACTTTTGTTTTTTCTCTTTTTTTTCTGTATTCTTGCGCACCGTTGAAGAAATGTCAAGTTTGACAGTTCAACGTACTGATGTAGATGTAATACAATGTGCCTCTCTCAATATTAGATAGTTCCTTCATTTACAATATTTTCCTCCCTTGTTCAGAATTGTCGGCAATATTGATAGGCAAATTTCCTTAAAGTTTATATAAGGAATATCTATATATGTAAACGATGATAATTATAAGATATAGTATAATAACTTGTTCATTATGCTTATATCGGCAGTTGGATCAGTAAGTTAAAAAAGTTAAAGTTTATATAAGGAATATCTATATATGTAAACGATGATAATTTACAGGGCCGTAAATTGCCTCCCCTTCCAGGGGAGGCACCCCGCCGAGCGGAGCGAGACGAAAATTTTTTTGGACCCTTTTTAGACAAAAAATGATTTTTTTTTCAGCCCGCAATAGGAGGCAACTGCCTACATGCCTCCATGTAATTTACGGCCCTGATAATTATAAGATATAGTATAATAACTTATTCATTATGCTTATATAGGCAGTTGGATCAGTAAGTTAAAAGAAAAAGTGGTTGTCACACGCAAATTCTCGTTGTATTTTTTCAATTAACACATATGATATTGAGGAATAATTCTAAGGGCTTATCAGTTTTGCCTGTCAAAATGTCTGACTATTCAGAACAAGGGATGTAAGTATTGTAGATGTAGGAACGATTAATTTCAATTTATGATAATCGATACCATGTATCTCTATTATTAGATCCATCATGGCAAAACCATGGTTAAATACGAGGTTAGATTTTAGATTTGGGTTCGTTCCGCCCAATATTTACTGTTTTAAGAAACTGAAACAACGCAACACAAAGAACAAAATAAATGTCAAGATTTAATGTTTTTTCCACCTTTTTAATATGGTGAATGGTTACATGAAACATTGTTACCGGGTAAATGGGCCAATGTCGTTACGTTAAATAACACCATCGTTGGAGATTTTTGACATTTTCAGATTTGTGTTTCTTCGATCAGACTGCCCCAAACCTACCAGTCTGCGGACGCTAAACATAGATCCATATTAGTATGGCATAATTTGAAAGGTCGAACTACTTGTATTTACAGTCACAAAACGTACAAAGAAACCGCTATATAGCGCAGTTATTTTTATGCGATTATGCATTTTTTTCCATTTTGCAAGAAATAAACACGTTATGTAAATGCCTTGAAGAAATGTCTGAACGCTATTTAACGTCTATCATTTTCCTTTGACTAAATTCGAGGGTATTTTAGGGTTGACGCGAACCTTTTGCCACTTTGACTTTGTTGAATAAATGTACAATATTTAATATTTAATTAGATGTGTAAATTATACATTCTTAATACATGGTTTTGTATATTTATATATGTTTGGATGTTTCTGTATATTCTGATGCTATTAAGAAATCGGATACTAATACAGATTATGCCGTGAAGGATACAGTGAAGAAAGCGTATCTCTAGATGGATGGAAGAATTAGAAGGAAAGCTGTGCTTGCTGAAAATGCGAATGATGAAGATTCTTCTGACAATGACAGTAATGAAGATGATGATGAGGAGGATAATGGTGCTAATGACAAGGATATCAGACATTTTGCGAAGAAATTGCAAAATGCAAGAAATGAAAAAGTTGAGACTGGACTGAATAGAATTTGCAGAAACAGATGATAAATTAGAGGATAGCAAACAAGGTATGGATATGTATGATGATGATAATGACGATGATGAAGACAGTGATGATAGCGATTAGGATGATGATGATGAGAGTGATAGTGACTCCAAAAAAGTCTGTGATAAAATATAATCTAATTATAGTGACAATAAAAAAGATAAACTAGGTGGAAAATTGACAGTCGCTGCTATTGAGGATTCATTATCAAGGACATTTAATGCATCAGTGTCTAAAAGAAAGCCATTTTATATTATAAAGAAGATAAAAGTCAGGCAAACCCGTCTATAATGTCCAGTGATGAAGACGAATGTGATACAAAAGATTCAAGTGAAGAGGAAGATAGTTCTGATGAGGATATGGATGTTGATAATACAAAATTAGATAAAGAGCTTATAGCTTACACTGTAGAGTCAGAAGAAATTAAAAAGGGAAAACTCTATCAGAGAAACTCATGAATTTGTCTCAGAAATACTATTTCTCTTTGAATGCAAAAGAGAAATCAGATAATGTTGAAAGTGAAGAGGAAATGTTAGAGATAAGAGTGACGATAACCAACTAGAGGTTTCTGCAGTGGAAATGAGCAAAGAAAATGATGACGGATCAATGAACTGGAGACAGGATTCAGCTACAGAAAACTCATCTATGGGAACGATGATGAGATTGAAGAAACTAAAGTTGATGATAATGATGAAGAAGATGAGATTGGTAATATATTCCGAGTCCTTAAGGAGAAAAGTGAAGCTAGCTCAAAGAACAGAGCGGCAATCAACAGTACATATTGTAAAAATGTCAGACCCATACCCTCACTGCGATTGATGTAGAAAGTATTAGAGAACTGATAGCTGATTGTTTTGTTACTGGAAAATGGGATGAAAGTCATTAGCTGCAGCTTTACTACAGAAAGATGATGAGCTATATGAGACTTTGAAGATTTAGAGACTGGTGAGAGACATGCTGGTAAATTGAATCCACATGATGGTGAGATGGAAGGTGATGATGATGGTGATGATGATGATGAATATAATGAAAAACAACCTGAATAAATAATGAACAAGAAATCGGAAATTGGAACAGCAGGCCAAGATTAATCGTTCTTTGTTTGAAGATATGGATGACGAGACGAGAGTTCAGTGTGAAGGGTTTAGACCAGGAATGTATGTACGAGTAGAGATACAAGGTGCACCATGTGAATTTGTTACAAATTTCGATGCCTCATATTCTGTGATACTCAGAGGAATATTGTTACAAGAATTGGTCTAAACTCAGTATTTACCATCTTTGTCTTAATAACTATATAAGGTCTGAATTGAAAGTCTTCAGCATTTGCAATACATGTATGTTCATATACACCATATTGTGTTGAAAGGTATAGCTATACTAGGCCAATTTCGAAAAGTTAGATGTGTTTCAATATACCGAACATGGCTGTCAGACGGTTGCGTTAGAGGTGTTATTGCATTCAAAACTCTCGTTAAAACATTGTACACATGTTGTAAAGCTGAATGTGAAAAGAAAATTTCATAATGCAGCGGAATCCATAAAAAGGTTTTCATTAAAGATCTTGTTTCTGTGAGGTGAGATTCTCCGCCGATCCCTTCCTTCGACGCCTTTCGAGAGAGGTGGGGACGGCCCGCCCAGTCCAACTGCAGTTTTATGTCATACAGAGACACTACATGTATATACACTTGTTTATCGGTCTTCATGTTTTAAGATTAATTTCCGTTTATGGTTATGTCGAATGTATAATACATTGTTTAGAACACTTGTACCTTTTACGCCTTGATAAATTGTTTACAAGACACACATGGAAGTTAAACATACACTTGACATAAGTAGAGATCCACTTTCAGTTTTCATTGTTTGTTTTAATGTACTATTAAGCTTTTATTATACGCAATGAAATACAATATATTTGTATGCATGAATTTTTTTACATGAATAGTAACATTTACATAAACAATAATTCCAAAGTAAAATATATTATACATCACAAAGGTACACCGAAATCAACAGTTCTTGGGGAACATTACTTCCTCAAATGCAGCATCACAGCGAATAGTAAAAATACACCATTCGACAGAACTTCATTTACTGACGCTCCACTCCTTTTCCTCCAATGTATAAAAAATGGGTCCAATTTTGACATCATTGACTGCATATGGTTGAGCATTACACGTTGATTCGTCATGACCATTGGTACACGTTGATTCTTCATGACTATTCATCTTGGCGAGCACAAAGTATATATCCTCACTTGCGTAGTCACGTGATCCGTAAGCTGCGTTGACTATGGTGCGTGGAACCTGAACTACTCTATTACTTCCTGGTTCAAGCTTGAAGTACACGTTGTCCTCTTGTAACATGTCAATTGCTAACGGTTTGACCGGAAGTCGCTTGTTCGATCCAGGCTCAAGAATATGATATATCGGACCGGAAGTACGGTCGTTATCCACATCGTTCGTATCACGTTGGACCGACACTGGTTCGTAGTTTGCATGTGACTGAGCCTTACGTGCTGATTCAAGAGATGAGTATTTTTGCTGTGGCCCATTGATCGTACAGTGTGTATAACCGTCGCGCCTGGAAAAGCTTACTGTATCAAGACCTCCTTGTTGTCTTGAAAAGGTCTGCGTGTTGTTCTGAAATGGAAGAAGCGGCAGGAGTTAAACTTGCCTGTTACAAATTGCTTGTTGGTGTTGTTCAGTTGTTGTGCCTTTTTCGGCTATTTGCAAATCAGTGTTGTATAAACCAATCAAATCCTACGTTTACAACCAAGGCATTTTTTTCAACCGAACAACGTTTGTAACCCTGACGCGGATTGGTTAACATTTCGATAAAGGGTACGTTGCATTACCGAAATCTACTAAATTTCGGTGAATTTACGGAAATCCATTTTGGATCTAGAGGGACTTGCAATCGTAATATCTCGGCATTTTTTTATGTTGCACAACAAATCTTAACCTTCAAATTGCGCCGACAATCTTTTTTTCAAGATATTTCTTGTTTACCTTTGTTTTTGTTTGTTTGCATGCACATTTTTTCACGTCGCCTAGTGCTTTGGGAATGGTTGTGCAATTACTATGTTACATTTCCTGTGTGGCATTTTATTTATTCAGATTGTTCATTAGCGGTGTTTTTCCCCCAGAAGAATTTTTCGGACATATCTCTTTTTGACAATCTTGATACAAGTAGAAGTACATTGTATGTATTTGAAATTCTTCAGCATTCTACTCCTCTCGAGCTAAATTTAACGATGTTTACGTAAAAAGTTTCAGCACTTTGTTTGTCATATATTAGAGGTTTATGACTACCATTTTAACAACAGCCGAACTTTGCTTATGCAGAAGGGTGTTGGTATGGACAGGCTGCGCTGTGTATATAGTAAGTTGGTATGGACAGGCTGTGCTGTGTATATAGTAAGTTGGTATGGACAGGCTGTGCTGTGTATATAGTAAGTTGGTATGGACAGGCTGTGCTGTGTATATAGTAAGTTGGTATGGACAGGCTGTGCTGTGTATATAGTAAGTTGGTATGGACAGGCTGTGCTGTGTATATAGTAAGTTGGTATGGACAGGCTGCGCTGTGTATATAGTAAGTTGGTATGGACAGGCTGTGCTGTGTATATAGTAAGTTGGTATGGACAGGCTGTGCTGTGTATATAGTAAGTTGGTATGGACAGGCTGCGCTGTGTATATAGTAAGTTGGTATGGACAGGCTGCGCTGTGTATATAGTAAGTTGGTATGGACAGGCTGCGCTGTGTATATAGTAAGTTGGTATGGACAGGCTGTGCTGTGTATATAGTAAGTTGGTATGGACAGGCTGCGCTGTGTATATAGTAAGTTGGTATGGACAGGCTGCGCTGTGTATATAGTAAGTTGGTATGGACAGGCTGTGCTGTGTATATAGTAAGTTGGTATGGACAGGCTGCGCTGTGTATATAGTAAGTTGGTATGGACAGGCTGCGCTGTGTATATAGTAAGTTGGTATGGACAGGCTGCGCTGTGTATATAGTAAGTTGGTATGGACAGGCTGTGCTGTGTATATGGTAAGTTGGTATGGACAGGCTGCGCTGTGTATATAGTAAGTTGGTATGGACAGGCTGCGCTGTGTATATAGTAAGTTGGTATGGACAGGCTGCGCTGTGTATATAGTAAGTTGGTATGGACAGGCTGTGCTGTGTATATAGTAAGTTGGTATGGACAGGCTGTGCTGTGTATATAGTAAGTTGGTATGGACAGGCTGCGCTGTGTATATAGTAAGTTGGTATGGACAGGCTGCGCTGTGTATATAGTAAGTTGGTATGGACAGGCTGTGCTGTGTATATAGTAAGGGATACTAGTGCTAAAACAACGAGCTCAGTTAATATTAATGGTGCAATTGTTATTAAACAAAATAAATAACCTAACCTCGTTGATCTCGCAGTATTGATAGTTTACTCCAGCTGGTTGACTACTCTTTAAATGATCTTCAACGATCAACACGTCTCCAGGCTCCGTAGTTGGGCGCACACATCTCGCCAATTTTCTAATAAAATGAAAAAAAATAAAAAAATATGTGAAAGCAAGTACAGAAAAACAACCCTCCAAACCTTGTCTTCTTATTGAGGTTTCCGAATAGAACTTTATTAGCAACACTTTTTTATAAAACATGTACGTCGCCTCGTATTTCATCTCGCCATATTTCCCATATAGAAGATTTTATTTCAAGTGCGAATTAAATAGTCTATACAATTTATGTGGTTTTCGAATACACATAATTACACGAATCTTAAAAAATTATTATGTAAATTAGTTCCTCGTTTGTATTTAAACTTCAGAAACACTTTTCACTATTTAACCGGATATAGATGTCTTTGTCGGTTGAGGTAAATGATTCGGCCAAGTGCAATATGTGTTCGCTTCTGATTGACGTTCTTGATGTTGATGCTCTTCCTATGAGCAAATGCTTGATAATTGTGTATGTTTTCACCCCTGGGGTGGTATTCAAGAAACATCTTAAGGTTAAGATTTTCGTTAAAAGTAGTATTTTCCTTAATACCCTCAAGATTTTCCTTACGTGTTTAGAAAATACTTCAGTGGTATTCACTAAATGTCTTATCTTAAGATTTTCGTTGTACATGTACATGTATATGGCATTTTTTCCTTAAACGATAAGGTATCATCCATTTTCCTTAGATGAAATTGATTTCCTTAAAGTTAAGACTATCCGTTGCTAAGGTAATCCTTAAATGGCATTGATGACAATTTAAGGTTAAGGCTTTCCTTATCTTTAACCACCGAAAAGAAAATAAGGATAAGGACAATCTAAAGTTAAACCTTAATATGTTTCGTGAATACGACCCCTGATGTAAGTTTGATCACACGATTATTTCCGCATGAAACAAATTTTTTATTAATTCGTGGATTCTGGAGTGAACAGCAATCGTAATATTTATGTTGCACAACAAATCTTAACCTACAGATTACGCCGGCCATCTTTATTCAAGATATTTCTTGTTTTCAGTTACATGCGACAGTCAGTTGTCCTAACCGGTGTTCCTGGGCTACCAACCAGTACTAACCTATTCTCTGGCAAGCAAATGCATAACTTCGTCACCACCTGGATCAGAGGTGGGGAACACGTGACTTTGAATGTATTAACGGTATATTCAAACACATGTGTCAAAATTGATATACGCTATACTCGGATTATGAACCTACGACGTGCTTTATCGATAAAGCTAGCAAGCGGACATGAAGATTAATTAAGTAACCATTGGCTGAGCTCCGGGTCACGTGGTTGTATGATGCTTACCTGTAAAACTGCGGTGATTTTATAAGTACAGCTGCAGCTACGACCATTCCTGTTATAAACCCGAAGATGAGCACACCTGTCGATATGCCTGCAACTTGTCCTTCTGATATGCCTGCAACTTGTCCTTCTGATATGCCTGCAACTTGTCCTTCTGATATGCCTGCAACTTGTCCTTCTGTGTATGTTGTATTACCCCCATCCATATTGCTCTGTAACAATACAGAAAATGAATGCCGAACACTGTCTAACAAGGTCTAATGATAACCATAAGTCTTACAGTGTTAATGATAACCCTTTCGGCCTATTGTTGCCAGCTGTCTTGATTGTTCTGTGATGTATTCCATCCATTAAATTTTAAATCCCCCCCGTTTGTCCTTATTAATTCACCTTAGTTGTCCGTTGTACCTCCTTAAATGCCTGATGTTTTATGGATTGTTGTTTTCCGGGAGGTGTGTGGGGAGGCATTGTCTTATGAGGCGTTTCCTGCAGCAACTTATTCTCTCTTTTAAGTTTGAGATTAAGATTAGATTAGACATCAATAAATACAGTCCCCAACTTGATGCATGTACAGCACGGGGTTGTGTGTACAGCACGGCCACTATTTACCCTCTCTGTTGACGGCGATTAAGTATACAGTAAAACGTCACTTAAAGAACACTCAATATTAAGACCACCTCAAAATTATGAACACAATTTTCAAGTCCATTTTCAGTGTTTTGCTCTTATTCGACCTCGATATTAACCCCGCCTCAATAAGGAGACCAGTTTTCATGGGTTCCATGGTGGTCTTGTTATTGAGGTTTTACTTTATGGACTTGAATATTGTGTTCTTAATTTTGCGGTGGTTTTAATACTGAGGTGGTCTTTTATTGAGGTTTTACTGTAATCGATGTCCCAGAATGGCACCTAAAAGCAAGAACATCTGCTCTAGCAATATGAATGGAATACGGCATGCATGGTTCATTGATTGCTGGAATATAGAAAGAAAAAGAAATAAACTGTGATAATGTATTCAATACATGTATATTATGGGCAGCTAAAAGATCATGGAAACCCGCCTTATATTTATTTTCGGCGTAGCTGTATAATATTGTATAATTATGAAGCGCATTGATTTAATATGCAACACATTAGACTATTTGATAGGTCCATATTTTAAGCGGAGAGGCACCAAACGGGGTGTCTCGAGGAGATAATTCACTTTCCCGTAGCGTACCCCTCTGGCCGAAATTCACACTGGTATTCGTGAGTCAACGAAACAGTGAAAGTGCTCAAAGGACGTTCAGAATACTCATGTACAACACAACCTCATTTAAAGACCACCTCAATATTAAGACCACCTAAATATAAAGAACACAATTTTCCATTTTCACTGTTTGTTTTGCTCTTATTCAACCTCATTATTAAGACCATCCCAATATTAAGACCTGTTTTAAGGGTTCCAATGGTGGTTTTATTATCGAGGTGTTTCTGTGCATTCATTAAGATTATTCAGGGATGTGGGCGGCACCTCCATGGCCGTGGGATTGGTGTCTTTATTTCGAACTAGCTGATCATGGTTCGAGCCTCGTCAGGGGACACCATTGAAAAAGGCCACCAGCTTGCTTGCGGGAGGTTGATGGTTCAATCGAGTTCCCGTCATGTTGTATAGGTACTCATGGACTTCTTACCACAGAAAAACTAGTGAGTCGCCGAATTACTTTAATTTTGTCCGTAGGTAACCAACAAAACAAACAAATACTAAGGTTGAAAACGTAGGCGATTAAAAGTGGCTTGCATAGTTTACGATTTGGTAGAATAATGTTTTATTCTCTGTAATTACGTTTTTACACATTTAGCAAAATAATAAATATCTGAACACTTACTGTTCGTGGAATATATCCGTAATAATATGGTGAGATTACAAAACGAACAGGGCCCGCATACACTAATATGCTTCGGGTTTTAATCGCGCAGCTGAAACAGACAGAGCACACTATTGTCAATTGTTATGGACCGTTTGTTTAAAGATCAAATCATTATAGTCTAGTTTTTAGACCTAAATGTTGATGAAGTATGAATATAAGTCACAATAGATGATAGTGCTTGTGAGATCCTACTTAATTTCCGGACGAAGGAAGTTAAATATACCGGACAAATGTACAAACAAACCCGTACACGTTTCAAAACAATTTGTATTTCTTGACATTCACTTGCTGATTATTTAGCTATTTTTGATATAAGTTATACTTAACGGCATTAAAAACGCAACTACAGTAAAACCTCAATAATAAGACCACCATTGGGACACTTGAAAACGAGTTCTTTATATCACGGACCTATAGGTCCGTGTTTATATTGAGGTGGTCTTGATATTGAGGTGGTCTTGATATTAAAGTGGTCTTAATATTGAGGTGGTCTTGATATTGAGGTGGTCTTGATATTGAGGTGGTCTTTATATTGAGGTGGTCTTGATATTGAAGTGGTCTTAATATTGAGGTGGTCTTGATATTGAGGTGGTCTTGATATTGAAGTGGTCTTAATATTGAGGTGGTCTTGATATTGAGGTGGTCTTGATATTGATGTGGTCTTGATATTGAGGTGGTATTGATATTGAGGTGGTCTTGATAGTGAGGTTGAATAAAGAGCAGGACAGTGAAAATGGACTCGAAAATTGTGTTCTTAATTTTGAGGTGGTTTCATTATTGAGGTAGTCTGTACGTCGGGTTTCACTGTACATGTATTTGCATTAAAAGTCATTTTCACTGTTGCTTATGTTAAATTATTGTACAAAATTAAATGAAACTGAAGAATAATGATTACTTTGAGGAAATTTTGTTTATGAAATAATGTATATTTTGTAATGTCACTTTTTAGTTGCGTTTTTATGGCGTTAAGTATACACTGTGACTTATGGTCTTCATATAGGCAGCATATTTTAGCATAAGTGATTGGTGTGGACGGACATGCGAGGCGATGCTAAGATGAATCTTGTGAGCTAATGTACAAAGAAACCCCAATAATACGCCCCTTATTTGCTCCGAAGAAAAATTGGGCTTTTTGTGAGATGGTCAGATTATTGAGATAGAATACGGAAGGAAAAATTAAAAAGTAGTCAATGAAAGTACGAGTTTATTAATAATGTCACGGACCTAGCTTTATATATATAGGTCCTTGACAATGTGGTCTTAATTTCAAGGTTGAATAATTATACATGTACTTGAAATTTTGCGAATAAACAAAAAAGCTTCGTCAATGTCAAATAAAAACCATCCTCTGGGCAAATTGGCTGGCGAAACTTCGTAATGCATATACTATTCATATAAATGGACGATAACAAAAACGATGGAATTTACTTTGTAAAAGCTATCGCTCAGTCTAACCGAGATTTCATCCGTAACACCTCGGCAATTTCCGGCGCCTCCCCCTCCCTAAAATTCCCAAACCTTGTAGTCCCCTACATGCATGAGTGAGTATAAATACGAAGTTATACATATATCGCTCCCCGCTGCTAAGTTCAACATATATCGGTCCACCGCTGCTACGTTATACATATATCGCTCCACCGCTGCTAAGTTATACATATATCGCTCCACCGCTGCTAAGTTATACATATATCGCTCCACCGCTGCCACGTTATACATATATCGCTCCATCGCTGCTAAGTTATACATATATCGCTCCACCGCTGCTAAGTTATACATATATCGCTCCCCGCTGCTAAGTTATACATATATCGCTCCACCGCTGCTAATGCGTTGAATTTAGTTAAGTCCTTCTAAATTGGTTTTATGTTCAATAACGTAAAAATGAAGCTTGAGCAAAACCAAATACATACCACCCTACGACCCCCTAAGGACAAATCCTGGATCCGCCTCTGCGAACAGTCAGAGAACAATTATTTGACACAATTGGCGGAAATGTAATGATGCATTACACTGGAATTTCACAGTGTTCAAGTGGGAATTTATTCATGAATAACTTGCAGTGTTGTTTATTACATTGATGTAGCTACACTTGATAAAAGTGATTAGTACTACGATGGCAAATTTAGGATATTGCAATCAAAGAAAATATGAATATATCAAATAGAAATTTAAGACACGGTAAGTTCAATATGTCTGTAATGTTTCTAATATTTTTCAGTGCAAAATACATGTACAGCCAATTCATTGAAATCAAGCAAATAACATAACCCCACAAAGAAATAAAAAAAGTCACAGATTAACTGAATTGGTCATTTCCGAGTGTGACCAACGATTGAGATGGTCTTAATATAGAGGTCGAATAAAGAGCAAACAGTGGACTTTAAATTGTGTTCTTAATTTTGAGGTGGTCTCTGAGTGAGGTTTTACTGTAACATAACCCAGTGAATCGGAGTGGATAGTACGGTATCATAGCTTCAGGCGTACCCTGGCCCCGTGATCACGAAGGGCCACCTGATCTGGATCAAGGTGATCCCGAAAAATACTTGCCAGTTTTAAAGCAACTGAATATTTTATACAGTATCTCTCGTTAACGAACAAAAATACTTAGTTAACAACTAATTAAGATTGTGAAAAGATTTAAAACTTGACCTTAGTTTGATAAATTAATTCACTACACTCAGACTGAATACGATCCAGATCAAGTAAGTATCAAGTTCCTAGAACTGGTATTAGCTTAGTTATAACCACATAATACGATATAAATATACATGTATATGACAAAGTGTATTGGTCCCAGATGATATAAATCAGATTGATATACCGAGGCCCGTCGGGAAGACTTTACACTTTTCTTCGTGTATACACTGAACAAATTTTCTAAACGTCCATGTAATAAAAGACAAAATTAAGAAAACTGTTTTATAATTATGCTGACTTAAAATTTGGCATTATATAACTAAGATAAGTCGATAGTAAACACGACCATACCCACTTTCCAATACATGTATGGTCATTATCATGCCTATTATCATCAGGATTAGTATTAAATGTTGATGAAATATCGCTCAAAGTAGACAGTAACGATAGCTCAATTGGTAGCGCTTCTGACTTGTAACTTAACAAGTAGATAGGGGGTGAGTTCGATACACATTCCTGCCTACCATTTTTTATGGAAAATATGATTTTTTATTGCTTACTCAGTGCTCGACAATTACTTGTTGTTTGTCGTGTCTGTCTGTTTTTTGTTGTTTTTTTGTTACCGTCTAATGGCTTTGTCGTTAAATCAAACGTGTTTAATGATGGCTATAGCGTCGTCGCTAAAATGTTCATTTGAACCCCTTACGTTTTTCGAAGTAGCCATATCAACTTTGTTCCATATACTGTGAGTGTGTAGCGATAAATGTACATGTAAATTTACTGCACGATGATATTGTGCACTTTAAAAATCATGAGACCATATCGTTATTAATGAATAGCTTATAAATACACAATCATGCTATACAATGTTTTTAATTAAAGATATTCCAGCGAACATTAATTAGTATAAGTCGTGTAAGTACAACTGTAGATGGCCAACGAAATATATAATATTGTAATGAAAAAAACAACTACCTCCCGATGGTCTCGAACTCGGACCCAAAACTAAAAAGCTTAATTAGCATTGTAAGGACTCGCTACCATCTGAGCTATCACGGCTGTTAGTTAAACGAAATCAATATCACAATAAATAGTTTTGCTTATTATTTGATTTACATACAACGTGGATAGCATTGAAATGAATTTCACCGCTTACTACACAGTACACGTGATCCTCGTGCTATAAGTTGAAAATCGTACTCACCGTCACGCATGGTCAACCATGACGATAAATAGGTATTTTCTTTGTGAAAGTCGAAAGAGTACTATGTATAATCACGGACCTATTATATAGGTCCGTGGTATAATACTAGAATGCCAAATTTTAAGTCGGCATATAAAACCGTTTTCTTAAATTTGTATTCTATAACATGGACGTTTAGAAATTTTGTTCAGTGTATAGAGCTATATTTATAATAATATTATTATCGTTATCTTTTTTCCTAATGTATATATTGTTAATATCGTTACCACACGATATCAATTTCTGTGAATTATATCTTTGGAAGGGCGTAGGGTATGCTGAAAATATTTCGTTGCCCGATCCGATGCTTGTACATAGTAGCAAGTCCATATATATATTTCAACTCCTTGGTATGACGCGAGACTAATGTCAGACGATAACGATACTGATGGATTTAGTACACATTTTATACAAGACCAAGATGGCTGCGCCCATGCGGTTTGCGTGAAAATTTTCTCGTACTTTTATTAAGACTGTTTTCTCCGAAGAATCGTGTGTCACTTCTAGGTAGATATATTATCTTATGATGCTTGTTTTCATCTTTCTTTAGGAAATACTTCTTCGTGCTCAGAGTTTGGTTGCTTCAATTTCAGCTTTATTAATTTATATTGTATATTTATTTTATATTACATTATTAGTAATAAATTGTATGTATATTATGAGCAAATCGACTTGTCATTTTCGGTATGAAGAGTGACATGTATGTAGGTCGAATTATAAATGATGGCATGTCGGCCCTGACTTCTAAATTATTTTAGTAATCCTGTCAAGTTGAAACAGAAATTATATATTTTAGCACATAAATTCACATTTTAAATTAAAGTTTAAACATACAGCCATTTAAAAACTAAGCCACCACAAGCAGATGTCCTAAATATTCAATGTTCAATTCTATATGATTTTTTTTTTTTTTACTTCTATTAAATGGGTCATAAATAAATAAAATTCATCATGGATCGACTTATTATATTTTTTATATTTTCAAAGGTAAAAATGAGAAAGAGTAAAAAGAAGAAGAATCAGGACTTCCAGAAAGTGAAGCTGAAAATTGGAAAGCAACTGAAGAAAGCAGATAATGTGACAAATGCCAGTTTTAAATCACGTTCAATACAGATCAGTCAGAAACTGAAGAGTGGAGACTCCTCGCAGCCAAGCACGAAAAAGAAACACAATATCTCAGTATGTAAACAGTAAAGTATTTGAATTGATAACTGAGAATACAAGAAGATTAAGCTGAAACCTTGATTTGTTTTTATGAATATTAAATATACGTCTTCACCACATTTTATGTAGAAGGGGGGGGGGGTTCTAAAGTGAAACCTTACGTCTTCCTTGAGCGTCCACTATTGATTTGAATGTCCTTTAATGTAATAATAAATACTTTCTTCGTATTAATTGTTCATTTTCATGATCTAATTTAGAATTTGAACTCATACAGTTATAAGTGGTTTCATAGTCATACACATGTGTAACCACTTGCATTTAGATTTAGTATCTTTTGTCCTAACAGACGGGTCTCCTACAATCTATTTTATATTTTGTTTCATTTTAGGAACTGTTTACTCAGTGTAGACATTATAGTGCATCAGTAAGACTTGAAGCAGTGAATGGATTCAAGGAACTGATTTCATCAAATCCTGAACTTTTGTCACCAAATCTCTCCAACTTACTCGAACGTGCTGCTGAATTACTCATTGACAAGGATTCATCTGTGAGACAAGCAGCAGTTCGTCTCTTCAAGCTTTTTCTTCCAATGGTTTCAGACAAACAAATTTCGCCATTTTTCCCACTACTCTGTGCCCATCTGTGCTGTGCGATGACCCATATTTATGATGATATTCAGGAAGATTCTCTCCCGGTTCTTGATTTGTTGTTAGAAACTTTCCCAAAATTGATGATAACAAAATCAAGTCAAGTCCTTCCAAATTTCATCGAGCAAATTTCAAGGCGACAAGGTCAAGGTAAAGCCAAAAGGTCATTAAGTACTAATCCAAACAGTTCAACGTCATCAGTGAAGTGGAGAACATCTGTTTTGAACAGGTTACATAAGTTTTTAGGTGCGATAATCAAGAATGGTATGCAGGAGCCTTCTAGTGATATTCAACGGGACAAAACTTGTGTTTCGGGTCCATCATCATCTTGTGAGGAAGTGATGCACACTAGTGACAGTGCACTGTTTGTTCAACCTTGTCCAAGAAGGAACAGAACGGCTTGGACTATGCCAGGATTTGTATTGGGGTACTTTTACATTCTGTTTAACTCATTCTGTTGGCCCTACTTTTCCCTAGTTCTTGACTTGTTTCACTACTTTTTCTTGAAAGAGCTAGGTCTACTAACCTACTCTTTTTAAATCTGAGGTGTTAACTAAAATATTTTTTTGCCTGCATGAAGCACAGTTCTGTGGTCTAATCATTGAGAATGTACAGTGCGGTGAATTTTTACCATTTTTGATATTCCAAATGCAAGGAAAGTATCCAATCTCTACTTTTAGGCAATACAATCCCTACTTTTGTCCTTTCTTTAAATAAAATAGTCCACTCCTGTATCCATATTTTTCGAAAAGAGGCGAGTTGACAGTCTGTTTATATTATTTTTAGAGATATTGTTAGCTTACTAGGAAAAGATTAAGTGCTACTTAAGTAGGAGGTTTTCATGGTTGATGTCTTTGGTAAAATTAAATAGCCTATAAAACTGGTCTTCTTATGTAATTGTTAGTATGCTGATGTATTCTGTAGCTAATAGCTTATGAAATGGTCGGGGTTAAGAAAAATACAAAACATTGTATTCTTGTACATTTCTATGTTTACAGTCATTAGACATTAGGGCTGCCATGATACAGGTGTCTCTTGGTTAGGATTCCATTGCGACCCTTTTGATTTTCGGTTATTCAGTTAGGTTATGTAAATATACAAAATACATAAACTTCTCAGTAACTGATGGTTATGATCGGTAATTAAAATTGGAACAATGTGCTATAATAGGAATTAAGAAGAGCAATAAAACAGTTCCAATAGCTGTGTAACTGAAAGATTGTTATAACAATAGTAGGTAATTAGTATAAACTATAATCTTGAGTTCTCTGACTAGAATATTGCTTAATGAATAAGAATGTCATCTAAAGTAGACATACTGAACCGAATATTTGTAAGACCGTATCAAGCCACACTGTGAGAAAAAAGAACCGAAAATAATTGAACTTTAGCTAATCGTTGCAGGCCTGTTAGACATATAAAATATTTTGTTATTTGTTTCATGGTTTCATTATTGTGTGCAGACACCAATGGAAATCACCAGCTTGGACCATGTGACTAATTTTTGAAATAATTTGCGAGCCACAGATTATAAATAGTCATCATTTCTAGTGTTAAAACATAATAACGATGTTTATATATTTGTATTTAAAATCTTTGTTATATAGGGGTTCTGGTCTGGATAAGGAAACAAACAGTAAGAGTGATGTATTTGATGGACAGTTTGTGGAGTATACAAACACATTGATACCATTAATGTTAGAATGCTGGATAGAATGTGCCCCATCAAAACAAGCAAAACATGTGTCAGGTATGTGGCTGTTTTACTGTTAGATGAGTTTGTATGATGCTTCTGTTACTGGCTTTTGAATGTTTATTGCCTTTGATATATTTGTAAGTGTCATCTTAATGAGTAGACCTATAAATATTGTATTTGTATCAGTATTGTCCATCACAAAATTGTGTAGTGTCCTTTCATTTTCCCTTGTAAGGCCAAGGATGTACTGAAAAATTGTTTGCCTTGCATAAACTTACCAACTTGTGAAAATGGCCCATACTCAAAATTTGGGCCTTTGTGAGTCGGATATTTTTTTGGCTGCATATTAATAGTTGAAAATTGTGTGACAATAAAAAGTAATTGAAGAAGATTAATTACCTACCTACCTACCAACCTAAATATTGCTGGGTAGGAATGTGCTAAAATAAAAAAAGTTGAGGATGGCCTAACTTATGATTAGCATTTAACGGATCTTTCACCCGTATCTGTACATAATTAAAGCCTTATGGTGAGGTTCTAGGACAAATTAACAGTTCGAGGGAAGCATATTTTGTATAAAAAACACCTATCAACTTACCCGCAATTGAGACTTCAATGTTAATCATTCTACTTACAGGCAATCTGATCTCGGGAGAAAATGTGGAGATGATGTTTAGTATACTACAGGTTACACAGTTACTATGGCAATGTATTCATTCAATGGACCGCGAACAGGTATTTTCAAAGAAGAGCAACCTCTTCAGAGCAAGACCCTTTTAGAGATGCAGATTTTGTCTGATGTTTAGAGGTTGTTGCTCTTAAGAGGTTAAATTGATAAAGAATTCCTATAGTACTCAGGGGTTCCATTTTACCCTGGAGTTGATCCTTAGATCCCTGGAATTTAAAAAGAGCCACATTTTGACACTAAGGATTCTGGCTAAACGGTTGATTTTTGTCTTAATTCTGGATCTAAAGTGGTAAAATCTGGTGAACAATTATCAAAATGACCCTTGAGATTCAGCATCTAGTGGAAACCCTGAGCACTGCAGACAAAATTCATACTAGTGTGGAAAAGAGGTTTTTGTTCGCTAGAGTACTGGCAGTGAGATGTTGCATTGTGATAGTTACATATTATTGTAGGAAAATTGGTTGTACCATAAGGAATCATGACAAATCATTTATTTCTTAGTTGAATTATGGCAAACTAGGCATAAGTGTACTTGAACTACTTGTGAGTCTGTGATGCCGGTTATGACATCAGAA
Organism: Mactromeris polynyma; assembly: GCA_032209605.1. Taxonomy (NCBI): domain Eukaryota; kingdom Metazoa; phylum Mollusca; class Bivalvia; order Venerida; family Mactridae; genus Mactromeris; species Mactromeris polynyma. The sequence continues at coordinate 311,059 of JASFXZ010000052.1, forward strand.
GTCTTATCAGACATTGATATGTTCGCCTTGTAGAACTCAAACACTGTTGAGTGTTGTGAATACATGTAGATGTTAACCTCAGTCCACCTTTTATTAATTTACATTTTATTATTTTGCAGGAAGACGTAACCTTTCAAATAACAAAATATTTAAAGGATTTTCAACAGCATTTTATGTCCAATTTTCCATACAGTATAAGTCCAGTGACTGTAAAGATGAAGAAGAAGAAGAAGACATCTACAAGTGTTCAGGTAGGGAAATATATTGTCAGTACATTGAAAAACTGATAATTAGACAGCCATTGCTTTTGAAGAAATTGGGTCTTAGATGTGAGGTGGTCTGAATGTTGAGTTAAAATATGGAAAATTGGTCCATAAAAATCTGGTCTTATTAATGAGATGGTCTTAATGTTGAGGTAGTCTTTATCTGAGGTTTTACAGTATGAATGATGATATTTGGTATGGAATCTGGTGTTATCAGTTGTCTTAGTATACTGATTTGTAAGATTGTTTTAGCACATTGCTCTGTTGTTGGTGCAGGTCTGTATAATAATGTGGTTCATTGCCAATCTTCTTACATTCCTCAGAAACAGGAATTATCATTTTATACATTTGAATAACATTCAGTCTGTTTTAAGGAAATGTTCTGTATTCACTTTTGAAGAAAATGCTGTGCTTTGTTGGAGATTTCATTGGTATTTCAGTTCCATAAGATGGTAAGCTGACCTGACCAGTATTCCTGGGTTACATACTAGTACTAACCTGTTCTTCCGCAAGCACTTGACAACATCCCAGCATGTAACGAAGGTGGATGATGTACGACGATGTATTGTTTAAATCTAATCGTCGCAGAGAAAGTACATCTCACCTTGGATTTGAAATAATTTTTGTTTTACAGGTGTCAGCTGAAACGTTAAACTTGACCATTTGTGATATCATGACTTATTTCATTGGAGATGAAAATCAGAATATGCCATTCGACCACGCTTGGTTGCCCATGGTTTCACAATATTTAAGTGAATTCATTGGTGGTGCGTATGGCCATGCAAACATTGGTCAAAGTTCAAGAATATTTGTGCATATCATCGAAAGATTGATATCTAGAGGTATTCAGGATGGTAAGTCATACTATCTTTTGAAAATAAAATAATCCTGTATAAACTGGACCATAGACTCAGTGACTGCCTTGTGTGTGGAAGTATGCTGATTTGTTCCGCTCACAATGACTGCTTCCTGGTTACCAACCAGTAAAAGCACCAAAGTTAGGGATTGTGAAGGTCCTTATCAAACTACGCTCATCGCGGGGGCTCGAACTCATGACCTTCGAAACAGGAGTCAGACACTCTACCACTGGGCCTCTCTGTGATGCTGCTCTTTACCTGCAACACAAAGGCACTGTCTCCATTTGACAGAAAAATTGTTGGTACTACGTAAAATACACACAAACACCTTTTTACTAGAATTTTTTTAACGAAGGCCTTATAATAAGACTGTTTACTATGTTATGAAATGTTTTTCACCATGAGCTCCCTGTAGGAGAAATCTAATAGTATATTTGAGTTGACAACTTAACATCAGGTTTCCAGCATATATAAACAAAAAATCAGCTAACTGGTCACATATAGCGGATCCGTGGTCCAGTGGTAATGCGCTGGACTAGTAATCCAGGGGTCGCAGGTTCGATCCCCGCTCCACCACTAGAAGTACTAACATACTTTCAGATAGAGACAAAAAACGCGGTCCTGTGTACGATGCGTTACATCGGGCACATAAAAGAACCAGGGGTGATTCTTGAACTGGGACATCTTCTGTATCATGCACTATCCTCCAAAAATCTAAAATGACTAACATTCTTCTGGAGGCGTCGCCCATATGGGAATTCGGTGGCGACGATAAATAAATGCAAATACAAATAAAATAACTGGTCACTTTCTATTTGAAGTTGTAATAGAGTGGACTTATCTCTTTTGTATTTAGTCCACAACGTATAAGGACTGCAGACACCCATGCTGTATATCATTTATGATTATTCACAGGTGAAATAACAATTTAATGTGGCATCACAATTGCCTTAATGTGATGTCCGTAACATTGTAGATTCACATGTAATCTGTAAAAGTATGGTTTGCTCTTTGTGCTGCCGAAGTATAAAATAACATATAAAACATGAACAAATACCATTGTAGGCAAACCATATACAGTACATGATGTATACTACTTATTCAAGATAGGTACTATTGTTGTAGAGGAGGATACTCTTATATATGTGGTCTCATGTATATTATAGCCAGGAAAATCACCTACAATCTGTTCTATTTTCAGATTCAATGCTTGGTATAATTGTTGAAGTATTTAATCGATTTCAAGCTGCTCACATTAATTCTACAGAAAAGACAACATATCTACGATTCTTTGCTGAGAAAATGGTATCGGATGGTGATTTGTCTACCATAAGGTATAGCTGACCATATTGTTATTGTAATGATGCATCACATGTTTGTAACTAACTAATTAGAACTGGGGCCTTAAAGATTTATCAGGCTCATCTGTGAACCTAAATTTTTTAATGGGTTTCATCCAGTATTGTTGTAACTTAGTCTTAAATATCATTAATAAGAACCATTGCAATGTATAACTGTTTAAAACAATCTTGTTTAATCATATTACTAATGGGCAAAATAAGTTAAAAAACACCCGCTTGTTAAAAAACTGGATGTTTTTTTAATTTTATGATAATACAAATGTCTTTTTTCGGCAAATACAGAGAAGTACATTATAAATGTATTCTGTTATAATGCATAATTATTGAAGTTTAAACTAGATTAAATATATTTTTCATGTTTGTTAAGGTAAACAAATGAACCAAAATAGAGCATAATATTTCTTTAATCATAAACATTATAAGTCTGAAACTTAAGCTCTAAAATGTTACATGTTCGTTTTGCTCCTACGCTGTTATATAAATATAGATTTTAATAAAACTTGACAAACGTGGACACCTTGCATAACAACAATTACTCAGACTAGATTTCATTTGTTCATATTAAACAAAAACAGAAGGCTGGTAAATATAATTTTTGCAAATCTAAAGTCTGAGTTTCAGTCTTAATATTTTTGTGAATAAGGCCCCTGGGTCTATTGAAGGTCTCACTGTTTTCATTCAGTAGGTTAAGCATTTGACGGCCAATCTAAAGGTCATAGGTTTGAATCCAAGGCGAGTAATTTGTTCGACATGACAGTTTATAAAGATATCTTTAGAAGATAATAAACAATAATCCAAAATCAGGTGGTCTCTTCCTCTTGTTCAATTTGGGGAAGTTGTCATTTGCTTGTGACAGAACAGGTTTGTTCTGATTGGTTAACCAGAAACAATGTGAGGTCATCTGACTGCTGTACAGAAATGAAGTATACTTGAAAAGAGGCGTAAAATATCAGTGCAACCCTACACTGTACTATCAAAGACTTATGGACTCTTCTGTTGTATTCTAGATTACGCAATTTCTCTGTAAAAAGTACAGATTGTATTTATTTTGACAGAAGCATATTTTTGCCAATATCAGTGGCAGTAAATTGTCACATGCTATTTTTAACTTCAAATTATTATTGTCGTAATACTGTCAATTGTAGCCCAGATTTGAGAAGAAAATTTCTTAGAAGTCTGCCAGAATTACTTCCCCTTTGTGGTAAAGCTAATCACCTGATGGTGGATTTATTGATTGATACCATGAAGAAAGCAGCTTGTCAAAGATGTTCTGATATGATTGATAAAACTTCTCTGAAGATTGTAGGAAAACAATGGTTTGGTATGTTGAAACAAATATAATATTTATCCCTTCCCCCCCCTAAAATATGCATGTATAAATTGCTGTGTTAGTCAATATGTTGTCTGATCCTCTGGTAAGAATAATGCTTGAAAAATGAATTTGTGAGCTAGTCCTTTTCTGAATGTTTGTGACATCAAATCACTTGCTTAGTATACCAGAGTTTGGTAAATGCATCAGACTATCTGACATGCCTGGTAAATATTCAAGCGGTGTAGTAAAATATTGGAAATTTTGCAATCAACAAACGAAAGGAAATATATTTAAGTCTGGTAAAGGTTGGCCCTTTTGACCCTGTAATACCTGATTTTCAGTAGCCCTTGCTGTTTCAGACCCCAGCACTGGTATACTACGTAGTTTGTCGGAGCACCATCAACGTGAACTGATAAGCCTACTGTACCATATGCCTACTGTGGAGATCAACCTCATGAAGACTTTAGTGAATGTGGTAAGATGTCAACAGTTCAGTGATTCAGTGGTGACCTATTTGATTCAAGTTCTTCAAGGGAGGTAAGCCATTGTCTTTAAACCCATCTGGTTAGCTCAGACAGTAAAGCGCTCAATTGCTAAACTGGAGGTTGGTGGTTCGAACCTGAGTTGAAGTTTATTATGTTCTCTTTGAAAATTTAGTCGAAGAAAAAAGATTCAAAGTCATTTGTCCTCAACATCTGATTCATGCAAGCTTGCAGAATAACAGGTAAGTACTGGTTGGTAACCCAGGAGCTCTGTAAAGTCATTTCAAACTATTTAATGCAAATATGTTTTATTGAAACAGAGGCAGTTAAAGATTTGAAATAGTTCAATAATTAGGAATGTATTATAATCTTGGGGGAGGCAATATGGCATAGGGGTAGGGTGTAAGACTTTGCATCTTGAGTTTATGGGTTTATCTCACCATGGACCAGTCTTCACTACCCATGCAGTAGGCCTGGGGTCTTATTCATAAATCTTATAGACTGAAACTCAAAATTAGACTTTGAATATTAAATGTTCTTAGGTTGTTAAAACAATGTTGATTTTAATAAAAAATGGCCAAAGTTTGCAGTGGATAACAAGGACTACTTCGACCATTTTCTTTTCGTTTAGATTGAATTAAAAACAAATTGCTATGAATAACTTTTGCAAATTACTTGACTGAGTCTGAGTTTAAGTCTGACAATGTTTGTGAATAAGGCCCCTGATTACTGGTAAGTAAATTAGGAGCTGTCATTGAGTGTGATTGATTCAAGTTGTAATTGCTTGTTGTGTCACAATCAATGTAAAATGAAGAAGGTTAAACTTGATTAGGTTTCTGTTGGAACTTTTCTCTTACAGATATCAGAAGAACTGGTATAGAGCCGATGTTGCAGCCGTACATGTTGGCTTCTTAACAAACCTGATCCTAGGTGAGTATGTGTGTGATTGATTTGAACAGTTTGTTAGGTGTACTTGCATTCTGCCAAGGCTTGCATCATTTCCGTACAGTTTTGCATTTATTACAGTATCAACAGAATAACTTTCGTAGTAGAGCCTAATAAGGCCGTGTCGTTTTATATTTTTGTTAAGCGTCCGTCTAGGTTTTGAGCTCTGAGCCCCAAACATTTGTTTTTGTAATTTTAAAAAAGTGTCAAGGGAAGTAATCGCTGTGTTGTATTTATGTCTGATTTTGTAAGTATTTTTTTAATTTGCATGTTTGAAAATAGTGAGTGAAAACCAGTCAGTTTTTCATTCAGACTTCTAATGTTTTATAAAGAAACAAGTTGTTCAGTTTTATTTTAATTATGTTTACTTCATTAAAACATGTGAAATGATACATTGTCTAATATTTGGCTTTGCGGTTTTTTTAAGCAAATGTGTGTGATTTTTGAATAGGTAGCTAGGTTTCGCGATCCAAGGTTGACACTTTTCATAAATAAAAAACAGTATGGTCTAATGTCTTGGTGTCTTAAGCAGTCACGTAAACAAGTGCCCATCTCTATGACATCATAGCTGATATCTCAAAAAATATTTGACCTATTGTATAAAAACTTCATAGGAATTTATTCATCACATGAACTTGCACACCTGAGGTTTTCTTATTCAATTTATCTAGTAAGTGCAAAGTTATGCCCCTTGATTGAGTAAAAAGGAGACACCTATGCATATGGACACATTTCTTGTTAGTCACAGCCTTCTAGTTTTGTTTCAACATTTACAGGTATGTCACATAATGACATTGAACAGAGTGTGAGTGTAGATACTGATAGACCTCATGTTGTATTGGGAAACTTCACTATAGTAAAACCAGATGATGATGATGATGATGGTGTGCCTGCATTTGATAGACACAATCTTATCCTTGAGGTACTCGATACTTTGTTATTCTGTTGTGGCAGTGAGGAAACTAAGCTGAGGCTGTTATAGAACATGCACATAGCTTGTCAAAATTAACCTGATCCTGACCTTTAACCGTGAATATATAACACAGCTATTACACAGAAAATATCAAAGTCTGGCAGAGAATCCTGCATTATGGGCATTTATACTTTGTCTGAGAAAATATCTACCTATGTTGTTATAATATACCTGGTGTATATTCGTAATACTCATATAAAAATGAAGATAAATACAGTTATTACAGTAACAATAAGACCACCCTTCTGGTCCTAATATTGAGCTTGAATAAAGAGCAACATAGAAAATGGACTTGAACATTGTGTTCCTAATTGCAAGGTGGTCTTTAAGCGAGGGTTTACTGTATAGAAAAGTAGTCAATTGTGAAATTACGGTAATAAAGATCAAGAAGATCAGGTTCATTTTTTAACAAGCTATACCATGTTGTATACAGTTGTTTAGTATTGTCTGATATTTGTCTGAAGTCAATTTACAAGCTTTTACGTTAATACAATTTTCAAACTTATTTATTTTGCTTCGAATGTGAAACAAGTTATATCAACTTGTATTGATTACTTTGGATGTCTTGTTTTGGGGTTACTAACCAGTACTAGTGCCTTATTCAGAGACTGTGAAGTTGGTGATCCTTGACATTCAGACCAGATGCTTTAACTTGACATTCAGACCAGATGCTCTAACCTTGACATTCAGACCAGATGCTCTAACCATGACGTTCAGACCAGATGCTTAAACCTTGACATTCAGACCAGATGCTCTAACCTTGACATTCAGACCAGATGCTCTAACCTTGACATTCAGACCAGATGCTCTAACCTTGCATTCAGACCAGATGCTCAAACCTTGACATTCAGACCAGATGCTCTTACCTTGACATTCAGACCAGATGCTCTTACCTTGAAATTAAGACCAGATGCTCTAACTTTGACATTCAGACCAGATGCTCTAACCTTGACATTCAGACCAGATGCTCTAACCTTGACATTCAGACCAGATGCTCTAACCTTGACATTCAGACCAGATGCTTTAACCTTGACATTCAGACCAGATACTCTTACCTTGACATTCAGACCAGATGCTCTTACCTTGAAATTCAGACCAGATGCTTTAACTTTGACATCTTATTAAGAAGTTAATTGTATTTCCTCAATGCAATCCTAATATTATTCTTACACCATCAATGTATTGTAATTATTGTTTTCTGTTTGTTTCTACAGATTGTTTGTAGTATACTGAGACAGTTCAACAACTCTGAGCAAGCTGTGAATGTAATATTGGAGCATTTCCAAAACACAGTTCTGGTAAATGGTTTTGTAGTATGTGTTGTAGAATACCACCAGTATTATACTTATAGACAGAATATGACTTCAAATTACTTCCAAATTGTTTTAAGAAGTTTTACTTTTAGACATGGTACACATTTTTTACATCATTCTTATGTCTGATAATGAATATTTGGATGCCATAAAAATTACTGACCGATTGCCAGTTTAAAAGAGTGCTTCTACATATTTACATGATTAATTAGTTGACTGAACTGAATACAGTCAGTTTGTGATAATTCTGAATGCAGAATCTCCAAATGACAGGGAAATTTAAATAATTAGCTACACACGTCGATCCCATCAACATTTGAGGCTGCCATGGGATTTACAACCTCTTCTGTAAGTGACGTCGTTCAAGAAAACGTAACATGTGATGTCACTGTTTGCAAGCAGAAAACAATATTTACTCCATACGGTCGCTTCGTTTTCATATTGCCATATGAGGCAAATATAGCTTACTGTCAGTACATGGTGGTGTCATATGTGATGTTTTCTGGAAATGACGTCACTTTAAGTAGAGGTTGGAAATAGTACAGCGGCGCTCATTTACTCTTTATTCTTATTGAATGAAGCGCTATATAGACAAACTAATAAACTGTAGCTTGTTCTGTTTGTTTTCCAGAGCAATAATATTGTACCACTTCAAGTTGCATTTGGAATCTGCAAATTTGCTGAGTCACTGACTAGCATGCCATCTGAATTTGAACCTCTCATCAACAAACTCAACATCTCATTGGTCAGTCATTTGGTCACATGTTGTGACTCATCCAATCAGCCAACAGTTAAGAAGATAAAGGATATTTGTTGTAATCTGATGTTGAAATGCAGCACTGGCCTAGATACACTTATAGAAATAGTATGCATGGATGCTGGAAAAGGTACTCACAGATAGATGTCTTTGTTCTGTTGTTATGTTGCATACAGATAAATACAGTAAAACCTCAATTATACGACCACCCTTTGGACTCTTGAAAACTAGTCTTATTATTGAGGTGGTATTAATACAGTTTGAATAAAGAGCAAAACGGTGAAAATGGATTTGCAAATTGTGTTGTTAATTTTGACATGGTCTTATTATTGAGGTGGTCTTTCAATGAGGTTTTACTGTATTTCACCAGCTCTGTCGGGGGATCTATGGCTGGTCTGCCCTCCCCCACATTATCAAAAAGCTCAACCCCATACTTACACTAAAAATATTTGAAAATTTGCCTTCAACTCTGCATAATGAAACTTATGCAACTCAGCTGATCAAGAGAATACTCAACTTGAGATCTAATGCAAGTCCTCTCGCACCAAATATCCACAGTATCATTATATAGGGCCATTGAAAAGAATGACTTGAGAATCATACATTTGTTTCTTGAAAGGGCAGAATATAATGAGATTTTATTTTTCATTTGATATAAGAAGTAAATTTATTAAGCTGCTTTAGCTTATGACATTGAGGATAAGAAATTGCAATGTTAATTGTCATCACTTTGCCAAAACATATTTTGTATACTATTGGCCTTGTAGAAAATGAGAATATTTCATTGCTTTTACAGCGCTAGACATAGAAAGACTGGGTGCCCTGCTGAAAACTGTGATGTTGGTTTTGACTGAAGGTCGCCATACAAGTATACAAGGTCATCCAGATAGGTTGCAGTCATTGTCAACCTTACAGACAACTTTACAGGAATTAACTGAAACAAACAAGGTATTTATATCTTTCCTCTTATAAGTCTCAGTCTAATTGGTTAGCTCAGTTGATGGAACATTCATATAAGTCTTTTATGGTGAAAGTTTCAAATTGACCTGCTCTTTGTTACAGTACAGGACAGTTTTGCAGATTTGTACATAGGCTAACAAAAAAGTCTGTTTCCAGTAACCCTTTTCAGCCCCTTTTATGCCAACCCAATTTTAGCCATGGTTGAAAACACCTTAAACAGGTGAATGAAAAAGAATTTGTAAAAATGAAGTCCCTATCAGTTGACTTTTCTTTTAGCACGTTTCATTGCCATCTTTTTTTCTTTGCCTTATCATCATATGTTGAATTTCTGTAATAATATAATGTTGTTGTTGTTTTTTCACAGGAGCTGATCACCAGTGAAAATGAAACATTGCTCGTCAACTTCAATTATCTTCTTGCCAGTGTTCGATAATTAAACTGTAAATATCTAATAAAACTAATAAATTGTGATATGCACAAACTTTTTGTTATATTTGATTGCAGGTGTCATTGTGACACATGTTAGGTTTGTGTTGCAGTGTGCAATATGTTAATGTTGTTTTGTGACTTATTGCCATCATTGATGTTTGGGTAAATAGACTGAGGGGCCTCCTTGGTTAAGTATTAATTGTTGCTGACTTCCAATCTTTGGCCCCTTATTACCCCTGCTGGTTCTGATCCCACCTGGTATACAGATTGTATGAGGAAGCTATCCAGCTGGCTTCCGGAAGCTTATGGTCTAGGTGCCCACCTATCCCCCAAATAAGCTGGAAGGGGCACCTAGGTCTCCCTTCAACCTAATAGCTGGAAAAGTCGATACATGAATCTGCTGTTTATGTGACTTAAAGCCCCTTTACGACCCTTTTCTGCAGATCTTAACTTTGCACGTTTGTAACTCCTTTGGATTATTATAAAACATACTCTGTACATTTAAAAACGCACAGTTTAGAAAATACCCGATATTTGCAATGGAATATTCCGTACATGTTATGTATGTCCACAAAAGTTGAGAAAATCTGTTTAGTGCGTCTTTAAATTCGCTGAGTATAGTTTTATTGCAACAATTAATGGAAATAAGCGAAATAAACTACTAATATCGTTTTAAGCAGTCAGCTTTATTTCCCAGTTGTTTCAGACAATAAACATGTAACAACATTATACTGAACAAATACGGAAAGCACATGGAAGCACAAGGTTCCAACATAACAAAACAATTAACTTGAGTTTGTTTATTTAAAATAGTCGGTACATTTGAAATCTGCGCACGATGTCTAGATGATTTCCTTCCTACATGGGAAACGTTTAGTCAAAATATGCATTAATGCGCTATGATATGATACTAAAATGAATCTAGACAAAATTTTGAATAATTTATTATTAATATCTATGCCCACTTATTACAGTAAGGAGAAATCATGTGGTTTTATGACGTCATGTTCGCCTTTGCAGTCTGCTGGATTTGCTTGTAATCGAGAGTCGATGTAACTTTTTTTATTTCTTTGCTGATATTTACAAAATATAGGTCAGTCTACTTAGCTGTATCTATTGGCAGCATCCACACCTCATACAGGTGGCAGTTCTGCTGGTTGATGGATGTGCCAGATGACAGGTGCGAGATTGACAAACGGTACGTATATTCGCTATTTTTGCGTTTTTAGTTGCTTTTCAAAGTAACCATTTATGCGTATTGTTTTAGCGAAGAACAAGCAATTTTTATTCTACATGTAGTACATAGTGCCTATTTTCAAATAGTTAGAGAAACCTTCGTCAACAAAGCTTTCTCGAATGAAAGTTAATTCGACTGTCTTTGTAGGCGAAAAAGCACGTGGTTTCCCCATACTGTCACTATATTTGTTCATGATGCCCTATCAATGTTTAAATTCTCGTCAAACCCATCAGAAACAATCCCAATTTCAAGAAGTCAAATATTACCATTTCTAGGAAGACATATCTGGCATTCATAAAAAATAATTGAAATTACAGTTGCCTTATAAGGAATCACTCACTGTAGACAAGCGGCTTATTTCGGGATATTACATTGAAGGATTAATGGGAATTTTGTCTGTAAAAGGTTTTTTGTTTCTTGTAAACATATTTGCTATCCTTTAGACTGGAATGTAGGAAATGAGGCAATCGATCTAAAATAAAAATAAGAGATTGAAAAAAATGTACCTTCAAATCAGATATGAATTATACATGTATAAATATCATATAAATATATTTTCAATAGCAATGCACAATAGTTAAAGTATTAACTGAAGTAGAATTATGATACAGTAATGCAAATTTTGTTTCACCGTTCCAAAAGAATGTGATGAAACAATAGAGCCTACTTATCAGTAATTATTTATGATTATTACCGCTTCTAATTGAACAGTATTCAGAATGGGGTAAATTTTTTGCGCTATCGTGTTTGCAAAGATGTATTATTGTTAATAATCACTTAAATTATTAAAAACTGACCAGGTTATTGCACTGAATAAATAATGAAAACATCATTATCGACACATCTGTTATGCTAGCGGACCGTATTTCGGTCCGGAATAATGAACTTTAGCCTGACGAATCCTAGGTGGCGCGTCTTCTTCCATTAGGGTGTTGAAGCAGCAGCATCAGCAGACGACATGGTTATTATCTGATGGCATACTGGCCTGTTATTGCACTCTTCGATGCCTGAGGGCTGTCATTAAATAATGTAAGTTCCCATTCTCGTATCTAATGACAATTCTCAGGATTCGACATATTTTAAGATACAAATCTAATCATCCGTCACGACATAAATGTACATGAACATGGCAAAGCATTTACTGACTAGTCCACTGTTTAAATAAACACGCATACTTGGCAAAATTACAATTTTGACTTAAAGCTATTTACAAGTAGAATATATAACATTTAAAACAGTTATCCTAGCCTCGCACACGTGTCTCTGTACTCCGAATTTTACACGCGTCTTCGTAACAGACAGTATTGAGACGTGACGCCTGTGGCTGGACTTAGTTATCCATACTACTCTTGTAATATATTCTGAGATATCCTTAAAGTTAATCTCACACAAAATTTGAAGCCCCACGCACACATATTGAAGACTATACATACATTAATCCGAGACTTCTCTGACCCTATAGCCTTTTTTTTTTTTTTTTTTTTTGCGGCGTAGGGTCAGAGGAACTCCTATAGTAAAAACCCGGGGATTACTGAAAACCACACAGTCGTGTAGTCGTATACTTTCAACGGTGTATGTGGCGTTTTGTCTCATTTTAACGAGAAGTTAGCCGAACAAATCGGTAAATTGATATTTAATTTACCAATCTGCATCGATCACGTGACAGCCAGGTGCTTTGACCCAAATACATATTTACATGAAGAAAATTATTTGTTTAGCTTACTCTGAAAAGGATTGACCGTTACAACGTATTAAAGGTTTTCAAAACAAATGTTACGGTTCAGATAGGTTAATTTATATATTGATAACAGATGTATATGCTTGAAATGTTAATCCAATGAATGTTTACATAGATATATTGATTTAAAGTTCCTCTCCCGCGCGGGAGAGGAAATCCCCGGGTTTTTACTATATGAGTTCCTCTGACCCTAACCAGCAACATGAAATATCAAAAATCGTAAAAGGGGCTGGTTTAGGGACAGAGAAGGCTCGGATTATACATACATCTGATTAATGTACAGCTTTCCAGACACTCAATTTAGATAATCAAGGCTTCGGTGCCATAATGTTGTAACTGCTTGTTTACAAAACTTAGTTACAACAGATTGACACCAAACTTTCAGCATGGAAGTTCATTTGAATGAGAAACATAAGCTTTATCATATGTTTTAAATAAATAATCGCTACATATACTCAGTGCATTTAAAAACGCACAAAACAGAGTTCCTGAAGTTTCTTTGACTTACATAAGGATACTAGAAAAGAACTGTACATTGTATTATTTCAAGTTTATTCGCAACATATACGATATATTTCATAGTAAATATTTGTTTTTTTCATATAAAATAAGTTTCAAAATGCAATAAAAACGACGCTTTACGAACATTTAGTAGGTCTCAAACTAGTACTGTGCTTTTTTAAAAGTGCTGAGTATAAATTATCGTTAAATATTATAATAGACAAAAGCATAAATTAACATCCACATTTAAAAGTTAATTTGATGGAGTGAAGTCCTCATCTTGATTTCATCTACACATTTAAGCACACACAAGCACACAAATTTAAAGTCAGTCATGATAAAATAAGAATGTTAGTGTCAAATACCAGCATCAGTCAACACCTGTAAATCAAAGTTGAATTGGTCACCTTTAGTAAAGTAAAACCTTACTTAAAGGCCACGTTAAAAATAAACATCACCTCATTAATAAGACCAATTTTTCATGGATCAATTTTCGACATTACTTCCATATGTTTAACTCGATGACGAGACCAACACATAACTAAGACGAACTTTTATCAGAACAAAGGGTGGCCTTATTATTGAGGTTTGTTGAGATGGTCTTTAAGTTAGGTTTTACTGTAATGTTGTTAAGAAAGGTCGTTGATCACGAGGGCTGCTCTGGAGAGGTTGAACTACGTATTTGTTACGTATAAATACTTGGTAGTCTTATTTCTGTATCAGACATGATATATACGCAACAAAATAAGAAACACACCACACTTTTAATCAGTATTTTCTGCCCCAGACCCGATACTGTTTAATAGCTAAAGCAAGACGAAATAAAATTCTGATCAATAGATATCTAAAATGTCTTCTCTAATTCGTTTTCCATTTCATGTACAATCACTGACGTTCATTTCAATCCAAACCCAAAATAAATATAAATCCAGATTGTGATTTTAGGTAGCAGTCTTACATGGTTCCACTGGCTTTCAATTGGAATTCATGAAATCGATTTCATGTCATAGGTTGTCGACAGGAAGAACTGTAATTGTACTGCGCACGAACGTCGTCTGCATCCATGTTTGTAACTTAGTAAGTAAAATTTAATTTCCAGACACAATCATTCGGAACTTTTGATAGCGTACGATATTCCGACGGTACCAAGGCCCCGATAACGCTTCCATCCGTCCTTGATAGTTTAAGGCATCGAAACACCATGTTTTAAAAACATACATCAATCGATTACATCACTACGACAATTTGGGAATAATTAAACGTTTACAAACATGAATCCAAGGACGGTTATATATAAGCACACGTATAAGCGAGTTATTCAACAGTGAGACTTTCAGTCACATGGCATCAATGTTACATGTAAAATTTCGCTTCCGATTCCGTAATATCATTAAATAAATCTTTAACTTCATTCATGTCCGTCTCTTTAAATGTTTTGAGGAATTCCGTAACCTCTTTAACACACTGTTTTTCCAAATTCTGCATTGTCGTCTTCAATTTTTGCCCAGCTGGACTTCCGGTTTCCATAAGATATCGTCCTTTCTCGTGCGCTTTGTAAAGAGGATGTCTACGATCGTTTGATGTTTGAAAAGTTGGATTTGGCTTTTCCCCAAATGAAGGTGACATAGTCCAGCTACCAACAGTTACATTTTCACAAAAAATAAACGGTTTGAATACGGAATAATTTGTATTTGGGGTGGCTGTAAACCAGTGGCACGACGGCTGACCGGAAGTGGGTGGGGCAATAATGGAAACTTGACTTCCAACTGTAAGGAGCTCACCCACGAAATTTATGCTACTTGGTTCATCACGAAGTAAGTGAAATATTTTGTCAACGGTAACTTTTCCTGCAATACAATAGTTGTAATGTAAATGCTTAAATTTACGACATATTGAGACATTATTTTAAACAATAAGAAATCAATTCAGACAAGAAAACCCATTATTTAAATACAGTCTAACTGAATGTTCGCCCTTTTCAACTGAGTATTTTAATGACTTACGACTATCAGTTGAACCAACCAGTGTTTCTGGGCAACCAACAAGTATTATTCCTTTCTCCGCACAAGAATCAGAGATGGTGGACAATTTACTTCAATGGATTATCTTCAGTCAAACTGTCACCGAGAAATACACTTAAACCGTAGTTCGACACTACGAACATTAGATGAGCAGGCGACAGAACTAACCGAGCGGACACTTAGCGTGATAGGTTACACTTACACGCCTGTATAAAATCGTATAAGCGGACTAATAAGATAGCCAACAACATGTTCTGTATTGCTCATATGTTTGCAATATATATAAAAACCCTACTAGAGAGTTTCTGGTTTTCGCCTTTTCTTGAAATGTATCGAGTTTATTTTCGTAATTGCCAATAATGCGTTCAGTGACATACACAAACTTAGTGTCTAAAGGACACGAACAACTTAAAGCAACATAATTCTTATCTGATAAAATCGGGGAAAAACAGTACTCGTACAAATGCGTTTCCAGTTAGTATTAGTGTTATTGAATTTGGATAAATACGTCATGGATGGCCTAGAAAAGACTGAAGAAATATTTGTATACTGGGCATCTTGGTTCTAGTGACATTTTCCGTGAGTTCAAACTTTAAAATGAATCAAGCTAGCTCACATATTTATAAAACCCGACACAATCTCCTGTGCTCGCGTCCGTCTGACAAAACAAAACTTCCCACGTGTTTCATTTGACCAGCAGACACAGCGAAAAGAGATAACGTGTAAAGCGACACGGCTGTGTAATATGCCTACTGAAAATGGAATAACAAAACATATGTGGTTTATATCAACACCTATTTCTTTTAAAGAAACCTCACAAACGCTAATGTTGGATTGGCACCCATTTAAAAAAATGTTTTTATTGTGACTACATGTAACACGCAGTCGTTGGAGCACTATAGTCATTTAAAGACATAACTAATAACATTTATATAGACCAAAGCAACTTTCGTACAAGGCCTACAGGACTTGTGAAAACATTTATGTTATCTTTCTCTCAAATATTCACGTAAATATTTATAGTAGTCATTGGTGACATTATTGTTACCTTCTGAAGAAATCGCTTCTAAACTAGTATTGACTGATTTTAATCTGTTGCTTGGCATTTGTTTGTCTGACAGTGAAATACCGGCATAGTCTGCACTGAATGCTTTACAAAAATCCAGCGGCCCATCGTCTGCTTTCCAATATCCACTTGACTGCGCCTGCGCAGTGATATCTTCTGACGTCATTTCAGCGTCTGTTCCAATCGACAACGCACTAGATTTAGCCAGTAAACCACCTAGAATAATACAATATATTTATGAAATGAAATTGAAAAAGTCATTTGCAAAAGACGAGAGAGTTGTGAAAATAATCCGCTTTTTTTCCACGAATTACTCCTTATTCAAACCGTAGAAATTGAAAATACAAGAGAAGTCGAAAACTGAATGTCATGCCACATATTTTAGGAGTAAAATGTTGTTCATTAAAGTTCTTTTAAATACCATTATATCAGCTGTTGCCAACAAGAGCAACACTAGGTTATGATGACACCGTCTGTTGCCAACAAGAGCAACACTAGGTTATGATGACACCGTCTGTTGCCAACAAGAGCAACACTAGGTTATGATGACACCGTCTGTTGCCAACAAGAGCAACACTAGGTTATGATGACACCGTCTGTTGCCAACAAGAGCAACACTAGGTTATGATGACACCGTCTGTTGCCAACAAGAGCAACACTAGGTTATGATGACACCGTCTGTTGCCAACAAGAGCAACACTAGGTTATGATGACACCGTCTGTTGCCAACAAGAGCAACACTAGGTTATGATGACACCGTCTGTTGCCAACAAGAGCAACACTAGGTTATGATGACACCGTCTGTTGCCAACAAGAGCAACACTAGGTTATGATGACACCGTCTGTTGCCAACAAGAGCAACACTAGGTTATGATGACACCGTCTGTTGCCAACAAGAGCAACACTAGGTTATGATGACACCGTCTGTTGCCAACAAGAGCAACACTAGGTTATGATGACACCGTCTTTATCTCCTATCATCATCACCATAATCATCTTTGTGACATTCGGTCTAAATGTGTTATGAATACAAAAATCAGAAAAAAATATACCCGCCTACCCTATATTTGGAGACGCTATAAACGGAAACAAAAAATTTGAATGGCGTGAAACGTCATGAAAACGCGGGAAATATCATTTCATACATTATCACGACATCGCATCGTTCATCACTATCATAGTTGGGCTAATTTATTTTACATCGATCGGGAAATAATTTTGCGACTGATTTTAATCAGTTTCGTTTTCTATTTCCTGTGTTACCAACCAGCACTCGAACCCAATTCGTAAACTGAGAAGTTCACAGTGTAACATTGCCTAAAGCGGGACTCGGACTCATAACCTCCGGATCAGGAGCCAATATCGACTATTGACCAATTTGACTGGTAGCATTTTGCATGGAAGGGAGACACTCCAATTTAGAGGAAATGACTTTAACAAAACCGCTAATCAAGGGAGATCATTTTGATATTTATCCAAGAAAGCAACACATGTCGGTAGTTCTACACTTTGATCAATTTATCCCCATTTCACTGTCATGCAACTTATATGACCTTACACAAGGTATGTATTGATAATTCGCCACTGTAAATTACGAAAGCCTTGTGGTGACATTTCATCTTAACGAATTCACGATTTCACTATTTGAACTTCACGAAATCACGATTTCAACTTCACGAAGTCATGATTTCAACTTCATGAATTCACAATCTGAACTTCACGAAATTGAAATAGTGAATTCATGAAATTCATATTGTGATAAAATCGTGAATTCATGAAGTTGAATTTGAGAATGCTTGAAGCCGAAATGTCACCACCGACTGAACAGATTGTTGTTCGGTCACCAACTTACTCGTTATTTTCCTTGCAGCCCAAAATCTCCCCGCTGTGTCCACTAACCACGCCTCATTAGTGTCCGCCATTACAAATGAACTGTGATAAGTCCATTGTCCGAAGTTATGGTCTTCACTACACAGTCCACCTTGACCATGACTGGTCAGCAGGTCTGTTATAACAGTGACAGCTTCTCGGGCAGTCTTGGATCTTTCAAGTCCTAATCTGAAGCAGGCAGATATAAATATTAAATATATTGTGTAAAAAATATCTGACATCAATGCCCAAGTGTCTTCCCACTTCAGCGATAATCAAATGTAAATGTAATTAATTAGTGCATACACTGTGAAAAGTGTAATTAAACTGACACTCATTAATCAACGGTTCGCCCATTTCTTCGCACACAATCACCTCTCTCGTCGAGCATGCATTAAAAAATGTGTACTAGTCTAGTTCCATGCGTACTATTCTGCGTAACTAAGTGATAGGGGCAGGTAATCCAGTAAACCGCCGGATATTGAAAGCAAGAGCTTGGATCTGAATGCTGGACTATTTTCATGCTCATTTATAGGGAAGTGAATGCGTTTTTCTTCGTGCATGCCTTCATAATGATGTTTCTATTACCAATTTACATTATAATTTATCAATCTAACTAGTGATTTTCAAATACAATACATGTTAATACAGCATATTGACTAAAATACAAGTAACTACTACGCCCCTGCCTTGGAAATTTTTTGTCAGAAAATTCTTGTAGCATAATTTGTGATGTGTAATACTAGAACATGTGTATATATGATACAATACGACCAAATATGATGCTAAAATCGTCAGTGCAGTGTTACCATGGATACAAACACGTGACGTGTCAAGTTTGGATACTGGGACTATTCAATCATTTCCTGCACAGCGTTAAGATTCCTTGGAAATATAATCTGGCTTAGCTCAACCTCCAAGTATGGGAATTGTAACACTATTTTCAGATACCAGCGAGAATGGAAACCATTTTAATTAAAGAAGCTAGCGGGAAGGTTCATTCAATGTGGTGTCTGAAAAAGTGAGGACTAGAAGAGCCTCTTCCAATACAGCCATGTCCTGAACACATTCTGTATGTTACGTTGCGTACTAAGTTAATGGTTGCACATAGAGCTAGATTTATCATCTAATAACATACTGGATTCAGATATCAAGTAGTCATTGTAATAAGTTATAAGCCTTGAAGTGTCCAATATGTAAAGTGTTTATCTATAATGTATAGTGCCACAACTATTTAAAGGGCCAGCCATTTCTGACTTATGAGATGCCTACTTTCTGAGCACATTTACTATCCTGTAATGCCAGGCACCAGACAGGTAGGCGCACGGTTACCATTATTTAACTAGCTGGCGGCCATATCAGAACGGACTCCTATCGGGATTCGAACCTTCGACATACCGCTCCCAAGGCAATATGTATCGTATTGGACAGTTTTCGACTTGCATTGACTTGTGAATGTGGCTTTCCCTTTTACAACTTAATCATTTCTCTACATCTATTACATAATCACAAGACAAAATCTTACAACAATGATCGGTCACAGGCAGATGAATAAATGCATTCGTTCACTTCGTGGTGTACTTTACGATTAAAGTTTTTTGTAAAATTAATTTTGAGACAGAACTTTCATCGCAAACATAGGAACCGTATAAGTTCCCAGCATTATAATTACATCTCCATAAATAGACACTCTACGTAGGGAAATACTTAATAAACGCCACAACGCGGACTTAGTGACCTTCTGTAGCGTGAGAGACACTTTGTTATTTCACATCGGGGACACGTTAGCGACATGTAATCTAGTTATTTTAGGCGATAAACAAAATCAATTTTATAAGAAAATTTAATAAAGTATCTGAAAACTTGATTCAATTGTCTACATTGTTGGAGTTTTACGTCGGTGATCAACAAAATCACTTTCTTTCAAGGAAAGTTAATAAAGTTTCCGACAAGCTCTATCCAGATTTGTATATTGTTGGAGTTTTACGTCGCTTTTCAACAATTTTTCAAGAACGTATGGCGGTCAGTTGATCTTACCCAGCGTTCAAAGTTTTCAAACCGATAATAACATGTTCTTCCGCCAGCAACTGACAGTTCTACCACACTGATCAGAGATGGAGGACAGATGACTTTGGATGCATTATCTTCAGTCAAATTTTAACGAAAAACTACGCCACACTAAGTGTTCGAACCCATGACCTCCCAGATTGGTAGTCGATTGCTCTTACAGCTGGGCTAAGTTGGCGAGCTCTCGATTCAATGTGTTAATAGGGTACGAAATTACCGCGCAAGTGTTTAACATGTATGAACCTCGTCGAGTTCAGACATAACAAGTTCGTGAAAGAATAAAGTAATGAATTTACAAAGTTTAGCAGCAACACTCCCATCGATTAAATCATTTCTAACATGGTTGTTACATTATGCAATTAGACAAAAACATCGAATATATGCAATACGACAGGCTATGCATAAATCTGGATAGACAACATACAAGGGGGAAATAGAATTATAAATCTATTTTATAGGCTTGAGTCTCGGCTCTATTGATCTTCTGTTTGATTCATTACTTTTGTTTAGGCGTAAAAATATATTTACTTCAGGTTTACCGACCTACCCTATTTTTTGCCCCGACCCTAGAACATTTTTTCGCGTGTTAACATTTGGGGGGGGGTCTTCTTTTTGGTAACATTTCTCGGTGTGAATGTTTCTTTAGGTTCATATATCTGCCCAGTTATTAGACGCTTTACGAATATTCTAGCTATAGAGCATTATATTGACATTGAATAAACATTATCCATGTTAAAAGGGAAAGGGGATTTGTCTTTTGAATGGAGGATACTCGGGCGTTACGAACATTCGGATAGTGCGTAGAAACATTAACTTCCAGACAGCCTTCTGCACTATTTCTGTGTACTATATATCAATCAGTTGTTAGCGCTTATCATTTCCTTAAGCTTCCCCATTGACTTAGCTATCGATCAAAGTACAGCTGCATTTCCTGGTTTTATGTGTTCGATTTTTGCTCGATTTCTCATCAAGTGAGTTCATATCATGCTATGTCGTCTGCTTTACGAGGCTGCTTTGATTGCAAAGGCTAATTATGTGACGTATTATTGACTCTGGCGGAAGTTTCGCAAGAGAAGTACTTTGTATTGAGTGATATTTCCCGAAGATGGCATATTATTTACAAACATGGCTATAAATATATTATTAAAATAATCGCAAACAAATAAACTTATCGCATTTTTACATTTTCAATTTTTAAACTTATGATGGCCATGTGCCTTTTATCAAAACAGAAGTAGATTTTACGAACTATGAATTTAAACTGACGTTATCTAACCAGTAAATTAATTCATAAATACACCTGCATGTTTGATGGAACAACGCCTTCGTCAAAGATCAGAACAATTTGAGATACATTATCTACAAGGAATTACGGTAAAACTTTCTTTTTGTATAAAGATCTTTAGGGCATAAGAAACACATCTTATCACTAGATGCGCGCGCATATTGCATTCAAATCATTATAACTACAGTAAAACCTCAATACTAAGACCACCCGTTGGACCCTAGAAAACTTTTCTTAATATTTAGGTGGTCTTAATATTGAGGTTGTATAAAGAGCAAACCAGTGAAATTGAATATGAAAATTGTGTGCATCATTTTGAGGTGGTCTTATTATTGAGGTGGTCTTTAAGTTTAGGTCTACGAAGTTTTACTGTATGGCGAACAGCTGAAACATGTATAATGAACGTATTCTTTTCAGTTTCCAGGTTGTCACTCATAGATAAGTTACTGTAAACGTATTGTCAGTCAAGTGTAGTCCACCCAAATTACTTTTAATATAATTATCACTTGTTTGGCACTATTTATTTTGTACAAAGTATGACATTTTATTTCACAGAACAGTATTGTCTTGTAAATTTGAATATGATCCGTGGTAAAATCATTTGAACTCGTATCTTGTGGTTGAAAATAAAAATAAAATTGTCGGAACTACTTTTTGTTGCGTCAGCTTAAAAAGTTGTTTACCAGAGACCGAATTACACACGTCATACTTCGCTTGCATGTAGGATGTCAAGGAACTTGACGAAAATCAGCTGTTTCTGTTGTTGTGTCATAAATTAAATCTTACATTCGTGGTCATTATTCATTGAATTTATCAAACTCGTCATCTTTAACCAATTAAAACTCGACACAACATCGTCTTTATCGTTATTTATAGAAGCCGACTCGTTTAATAAATTTAATAAAAAGTAACCGCCCATACAATATACTCAATTTAAATTTACTTCAGTAATATAATTCCCCAGTTGCACCTGATAGCTGCATTCCATGTAAACATCAAATGTCTTGTTGAGGCGCATAAAACTTGTATCGTTGTTATGATGCGACGCTGTGGTAACATTGACGTAATCCGCGAGGTTTTGTATTAAGCACGCTGATTTCAGCATAATTTTCCAACAAAAGATCAAATGTAATATGAATTCCTTTAAAACTATCGATTTTGCAAAGAAGCGTAGCTGTTTTAGTGAAGGTCTTATTTAATCTGATACTGAAGGAAACAATAAACTATATAAACTTTCATTTGAAGAAACGTCTGAGAAGTATTACTGAAAACCCAGACAAAAGACAATGGAACGTATGAACACTAATATATTTTTTAAGGTTTAGCGGACTTCACAAGGTTATTAAGAAACACGTATCTGCACTTTCGTCTGTATACGGGGTTTGATGTATGTATTACGACGCTTCCCATGCGTAGTTCTCTTAAGACTCTCTCAATTTATCTTTCTCCCTTAATTACAGCGTGAACTGGTTCCTTTAATTCTTCCATCATTTCTATCAATTTCATTTGTTTTTTCTATCCTCCTTTCTTTCCTCAATCTATCACTCCATTCTTTCTCCACATTCTCGCTTGATAGTGTTCCCTTCTACTCTTCCATTCTTTTAATCCTAATTCATTCTTCCATTCTATGGATTTTCATTCGTTCTTCAATTCTTTCGATCTTCATTCGTTCTTCAATTCTTTCAATCTTCATTCATTCTTCCATTCTTTCGATCTTCATTCGTTCTTACATTCTTTCAATCTTTATTCATTCTTCCATTCTTTCGATCTTCATTCGTTCTTCCATTTGTTCGATCTTCATTCATTCTTCAATTCTATCAATCTTCATTTGATATTCATTGCCATCATTCAATCGATTTTCATTCATTTTCCGCTCTTTTAATCTTAATTCGTTCTTCCATTCTTTCAAACTTCTATTCTTTCGTTCAATATTTTGATCATTTCTTCTATCCTTGTACACTCCCAGCAAATACATAACATGGTCACAACGTTATGCATAACGTTGTCCCGACGATACAATGAATAGTTTTCTTAACGTAATCACAACGGTGTATGAAGGTTGTGTGTTGGTTGCCAACATAACGTTGTCACAACGTTAAGAAAACCATACATTTTAACATTGGGACAACGTTATGAATAAGTTTAACACAACGTTTGCAGTAACGTTTTCACATCGTTGTGACAACGTTATGTGTTTTCGGGGCTGCTTTGCTAAGACATGTAATGACATCGATGCACAACGATAAATCTTCCTTGAAACTGTTGCATTTACTGTACCATACCGTGCGTACTCTCCAGAGAAACACCATGTGGTTCAAATCAATTTCGGCGTCTGGTGAGAGGTTGCCGTTCTAGAGACTTGAAATTGGTTTTACTATTTTACGATCATGTTGCTAATGGGAGGTTGTTGTTAAAGAGAAGGCTATTCATGATAGGTTGCGCTGTACTTGAGTCATTATATTCTATATTAATATATCGATTTCATTAACTTCGTTTTGATTACGAATGCCGCTGCGGGCTAAAAGCACCGTAGATTATTAATGTTGATGTATCATGTATTATAAAAGCACGCGCTTACAAAGTCTCATATTTCAGATAATAATCGAACCTTCTTTCCATCTTTCGATCATTGTTAACAGTGGTCTGTGTAAAATTAGAATTGACCATCGAAATTAAAAACGTTCAATTCGTTGATATATTTCAGCATTTTACGCTCAAAAGAAAAACTTAACTATTATCGTCACCATGGAATATTTTTATCTTATATTTCATTGTCCTTGGAACTGTTTGGTGTTCATGAATGACTCAATGTTGTATGAACTTGCATCCTGGCATTGTCCTTGGAACTGTTTGGTGTTCATGAATGACTCAATATTGTATGAACTTGCATCCTGGCATTGTCCTTGGAACTGTTTGGTGTTCATGAATGACTCAATGTTGTATGAACTTGCATCCTGGCATTGTCCTTGGAACTGTTTGGTGTTCATGAATGACTCAATGTTGTATGAACTTGCATCCTGGCATTGTCCTTGGAACTGTTTGGTGTTCATGAATGACTCAATATTGTATGAACTTGCATCCTGGCATTGTCCTTGGAACTGTTTGGTGTTCATGAATGACTCAATGTTGTATGAACTTGCATCCTGGCATTGTCCTTTGAACTGTTTGGTGTTCATGAATGACTCAATGTTGAATGAACTTGCATCCTGGCATTGTCCTTGGAACTGTTTGGTGTTCATGAATGACTCAATGTTGTATGAACTTGCATCCTGGCATTGTCCTTGGAACTGTTTGGTGTTCATGAATGACTCAGTGTTGTATGAACTTGCATCCTGGCATTGTCCTTGGAACTGTTTGGTGTTCATGAATGACTCAATGTTGTATGAACTTGCATCCTGGCATTGTCCTTGGAACTGTTTGGTGTTCATGAATGACTCAATGTTGAATGAACTTGCATCCTGGCATTGTCCTTGGAACTGTTTGGTGTTCATGAATGACTCAATGTTGTATGAACTTGCATCCTGGCATTGTCCTTGGAACTGTTTGGTGTTCATGAATGACTCAGTGTTGTATGAACTTGCATCCTGGCATTGTCCTTGGAACTGTTTGGTGTTCATGAATGACTCAGTGTTGTATGAACTTGCATCCTGGCATTGTCCTTGGAACTGTTTGGTGTTCATGAATGACTCAATGTTGAATGAACTTGCATCCTGGCATTGTCCTTGGAACTGTTTGGTGTTCATGAATGACTCAATGTTGAATGAACTTGCATCCTGGCATTGTCCTTGGAACTGTTTGGTGTTCATGAATGACTCAATGTTGTATGAACTTGCATCCTGGCATTAATTTTGCTATTCAGCTCATCAATTATTGATAGCATAAACTATTTGCAATGTCTGAAGATATGCACGGATCAATAGAAACATTGGACCCTGACAATATTTCCAGGCAAGAAGAGTCAACCTTCCAATGCATGATGTATGTCGAGTATGGTGTCTCGTTTCTGCCACTGTGTTATTTCGTTCTGTCGCTACGCAAAATGCGATTTAACGTCGTCGCGTAATATCTTGCTTAACGTCGCGATTTTGCTGCCGCAACTCGAGCTCTCGAAAAAAGACTCGATCAAGAAGATGAAGATAAGAAGGCGAAAACTGTCGACTGGACATGTATTGCTCCGATAAACGTCATTGAAAAAATGGCACCGGTGTCCTGATTTCGCAGCAACAAGACAATAAACTTCACATTTTAGCGGAAAGTGAATGTCGAATTCACTTGCCGCTAAAATGTCAATTTCATTGTCAAGTTTAACACGTTTTCGCTGGAACCGAGCGAAATAACAAAATAGCACAAACCAGCTACCATATCCCAGAAATAAAAAAAAATCCGTATTGCGACTTAATGTCAAATAATGTGATCGACGTTTTTTGGCATATAGACCTGGAAGCAATTGTCCAATGTCAGCGTTGCAGACAGTTCCAATATTAGCCAAATTATTTGCAGATTGTGAGTCAGATACTACGTAAATACTCGAGTGAATGTACAACATTTTTTCAGCGCAGCCGTACTAAAATGGTTTTGCTATTTGCATATCATTGTTGTGTAAACCAATCAAATCTTACGTTAACCTCTTCAACCGAACAACGTGTGTAACCTTATCGCGGATTGGTTGACCTTTCGATAGAGGGTACGTAACCTTACCGAAATCCACTGAATTTCGGTGAATTTATCAACATTCATTTTGGATCTGGAGTGGCCAGCAATCGTAACATGTCGGCATTTTCTATGTTGCAAAACAAATCTGACCCTTCAAAATGTACCGACCATCTTTTTCAAGATATTTCTTGTTAGAATCAGTTATTGTAACAAAATATAGTGTTGAGCTAAACTCGGTACCATATACGGTAAGTTTCGAACTGACTCATCCAAAATCTATTTAAAATCATGTTCGTACATAACACGATATCTTAGGAAAATTGCATTTACCTGCATTCAGTACCAATTATCTTCATAATAGCTTTAATGCAATCTCTTATGTTTAAAACATTTACTTCTGAATTTGATACATCATGTTGTTTTGTAGGAAGCATACCACTTTCAATCGCGACAACAATTATCGATCAGACTACAATGAGGTCTTATCACGCCACATGAATAAAACATTTCTCAATTCTCTTATGGACAACGGTTAAACATTGCAATCTCATAAAACCCAGTTTCCCAACATCGTCTTTTTGCGTTATATTACGCAATGTATACTTAACGCAAAAGAAACGCACCATCTAAATTTCTACCGACAGTTATTTCTGCATCCGATACAGTCAAACCTCAATAATAATTCCACCTTTGGAACCCTTGAACACTGGTCTTCTTATTGAGATGGTCTTAATATTGAGGTTGAATAAAGAGCAAAACAGTGAAAATGGACTTAAAAATTGTAGTCTTAATTTTGAGGTGTTCTTAGTGAGGTTTACTGTACGTATTAATAGTAAATGCAAGAAGAAAATTTACCACATTTAATCTTACTGAAGCAAAATGAGTATCGAGATATATTTAAAGGAAGCCAATTCGAAACATACGTAATGCTATTCTCCAACTGTGATGTGCAAAAATATGTTGTTCATCAAAGTGGTGCGTTTTTTATTTCTGTTGAGTATAGTTCCATTAAATTGGTGTCTTAAAAGGCATGCATCGTATTCCTGTGTGGATTCATTGCTTGCTATCGATATCCTGTTGATGTTATTTCGTTTAATAGCATCGTGTTTGAAATAACATCAATGCTGAGAAAATTAAACTATTAGTTTATTGCGACCACCAAGTATGCGCATGCGCACTGTGTGCTTAGGAGTCTTATTCATGAAAAATGCGGATGTTCTGCACACTTTATTGCACAATATATCATATAAAAATGACAAGCTGACATGTGAAATATGACGGAATCCTTGTCGCAGCGGTATTTTATTTAATCATTAAGCACACCTTAAACTCGTGAACAGCAGCTCCGTGTTCTGGAATAGTTTTTACGCAAGCGAATCACAATGCGCATCGCTAACAGTACACATTTGACGACACGGTTATATTCAAACGTTTTTGTATTTGGCGCTTTAAGTCACATTAACAGCCAAGAGTAATAGGGCTTTTCCAATTATAAGGAAGAAGGAAGACCACACACAGACACCAGGGTAAAACCATCGATGTACCATAAACCAGCCGGAAAGTTTCATCACATACTAATTCTACATCTCGAACTGGATTCAAACCCGCAGCGGTGAGGGAGACTGATTTGAAGCCCTTGACCATAACCACTCAACCATGGTGACGCCATATGGGATAGCAGGTGGTTGACTTACGAACATTGCCGAACGTTAACGTTTCCGAAACTATTTCCTTTACTGAACACAAGGCCGTCCTAATTTGCGATAGCACAAGTAACATATGTCACAGGTTGAGAAACATGTACAGCATGACCGGGACTCGAACCCGGGGCCATTCGCTTACGGGGCCAACTGTTCTACCGACTGAGCCACCCGGCCGCTTGTAAAAGCATCTTCTCCCCTTATTGTTCCTCTTAAGCCCGTACCGTGACATATAAATGTTCTATATTCAGCATAAGAGTAACTGAACTATATGCTCCAAATTTCCTGTATGACAACAGATAACATATGTGATGGACAAAGTCATCCAAGCCACTAAGTTTATCAATACAGATGTCCCCAAGTGTATACTACGTTATTTTCGGGGACACAGAAAATGAGTAATAATAGAAATAATTGCAATGATTGAATTATTGTCAAATCTGATTTGTCAGGATGACAATAACATATTCTCAAGAGGCGCTTAGAGCATTGAACTCAATACAACGTCAACTTAAAAGTAACCAAGACAACCTTAGTGAAGACAAAATTGTCCAAACTAAGAATAACGTATTGGTTAACATTAATACCGATCCTACAGTATGGCGCCTGCCCATCTTGCCAAACTACCAAAAATTGTGCAAGATTCACATCTAGCGGATATTAATTTGGTAATAACTTGGCATCATATTGTTACGAAAGTAAAATGGCCTGCATTTATGGGTCCTTATTTCCTTTATACAAATTACGCTTTTTAAATCGAGGGCTGGGGTAACCCATTGAAAATGGTAAAGACAATGGCCGAAATGATTTCCAGCATGCTGACCATCTGAACATTGTACTCTGTTATTTGTTTATGTCACTCAACTAGTAGTAGTTTACGTGTGACGTCACGGTGCTTCTTGAAGGTCGAACGCTACACTTGTTATTGTATTAGATAAAACTTATGTGATGTGATTTTTTGTCAGTTAACATAAAATGGGTGCGTCGCATTACTTGTACGATGGTTACCACGTTAACCTTAGGGACAGTTACCCACAATATTATAATCGTGTGAATGTAACTGTTTTGTCAATATTTCATCCGTAATGACCGTATGACCAGCATGAACGATTAACAGTATGGCAAGAGCCAGCAACATAAAGTCTGAAGCCATTGACACATCACCTCTCATACATATCAGGGACGCTTCAGTTGTCAGCTATAAACAGATTGGAACAGATGGCAACCAATGAACACGTGGTAAGACCAACTGACTGCTGTGTTCGACTATTGGTTAATGCAACTCAAAACATTATGATTATGAAAGCCATGCAAGGAACGAAATATTCAATCTTTATAAGGTGCGCTGCTTTTCAACAGTATTTCATGATTTTGAGTGGATTATCTTAAGTCAAATTGTCACGGAGAGCATACACCTTTCCAAGGTTCGAGCGCAAGACCTCCGGCTTGGTAGTCAAGCGCTCTACCGTTTGGGCCAATCAGACGAAGTCAATCCTTTGTACAGATGCTGAAATTCATATACTTGTTGGGCTACATCAGATTTCATGGTCTTGAATTAGTTTGCACTGTGAAATGTGTTTTTACCCTTTACATTTATTTTGTAATAAATATTCCCAATGAAAGATGAGAAATTTACTTGAATGCAAAATTTAACAAGATTAATTGGTTTTTAAGAAAACTTTGTAAAATCTTCTCTAACCAAAGATATCAATTTATTTCAAGATATCGAATGTTATTTATTACCGGTTTGTGTCACACACGATAAAAGATCTTAAAATAAATCGATAATATACTTCAGTTTTGTTGTAAAATCTTGTATAATTGTAGCGGGACCAAAGTATCAAACATACTGAAAGAGATGACAGATAAAATAACAGTTTTTGAATCAGATACAAAGATCTGTATCTCGTCTAGCCTAAATATTCGATTTACAGATTTCAAATGTTTTGAATTGTTGTTTAATACAGAAAATGTTGTAACTTTTTGTTGAACGACAGTTGGCACAAATTGAATATTGAGAATTGAGATTTATCAATCCTTCGCGAAGTCTCTAGAATCATTTCAGCTGAAAACGGCGAATTCTTCTCTATAATGAAACACTTTCTATCTGATTCGATTATACATGTATTTCGGAGCTAAAATTAAAGTAACGATTGGTTCACACGTTATCATACCAGTGGTCATGTATGTATTTTCAGGTCAATGCAAACTGTGTTTTTGTAAAATACAGCGCAACCCCTACTGAACAACACCTTTGACAGATGCGTATCATGACTGTTGTTGAGAGGTCGTTCCTTCATAGAGGTTACTTCATAGTAAATTCTTACTACAGGAAAAATGATGTTAAGTAGCGGTAGAGAAAGCCGTTCTAGAGAAATAGCGATGTATGTGTAGTAAATTGTGTTTCTTATCTAAATATTTGACAAATAATAGTCCACTCATTATGGTGTATGGTCTCTACGGTTTCCGAACTCTCAACACATTTTGTGATAGATAAACACTTTTCCATTGTCTCCACTACAGTAAACTCCTACACTATATCTTATTTGATTCATATTTATTTTTAAGAATCCATGCGCATCCTGCATACCCTTAGTTTTGCACTGACTCATCCATAGACCGTTTTTAATCATATACGAGATATATATACTTGTCAAAAGTGTTAACCAGACAGCATTATTTCAAATGAATGGAACTATCCAAAAAATGTCGATGTTAACGAAGCAAAATCACGTTCGTCGTTTAAGTTCACTAAGTCGTATAATGTAAAGGCGGTTTAGCTATTTTGACCAGTATACACGTATATATAATTAACAGGTTGTCTTTGAGGAATAGTAATTAGAGAAATGTACGCAAGATTGTTCATGTGTCCCTTATTGACGATATCATCTTAGAGGTTATTAATGTTTAATGAGTGTATATGCCACATTCTATTGCTTTAATACTGTATACATTGTATAGTTCTCGCTAAGGACAGTAGCTTATGTACCAGCCAGCGAAAATGTCCTCGTTAACGGAAGTATCTGTTTTACATAGTATACTCGATGTAACAATACTCATCGTGGCGATTTGGGAACGCCAGAAGATACGCTCAGCGCTATGCTATTTGATGCAAGACTGGCCCTTAGATAATACATATTATGCTTCACTACAAAACATTGTAGTGGCAGAGTTTTACACCGTATATCAGCAGAATTTCAAATAGGTGACGTAATCCGTGTTCCTGGGTTACCAACCATTCCTAACAGGTACTTCCGCAAGAAATTGACAATAATGTTCGATGTACAGATGTAGCGAAACAAATTAATGTCCACTAATGTAGTACATTGTTATGCTCCCAATGACCAATGGTCAGTTTATCGTAAAGTGATTTGATAATGCGATATGATAAATAACACGCGAATGGCTCACTGAAACTAGTGTTCCGTGGACGACAGCCATTATCACTAAGCAGTTAAGTAGTTGAAGAATAGTTTGTATTAACAGGCTTAATTCTCTGGAAAACTTCAAGCATGTATAACGGTCTTGAATTGTCAGAATTCGATTGCTTTTCTCCAAGGGTGCTTGGCATGAGAAGTTATCTAGCTAAGTAGGTTATGTGCAAGACATTGCTGATGAATAATTATTGTCATTAGCTTAAATGGTTGTATTTATATGTACATTAAAACAAACATCAATGTTGTAGCTCCGACTGTTATTCAAGTAGAGAATTTATCCTCTCGTTGAAAAACATATAAGTACTACAGTAAAACCTCGATACTAAGACCAACGTAGGACCATTGAAACCTGATCTTGATGTTGAGGTGGTCTTAAGAATGAGACTGAATAAAGAGCAAAACAAGAATATGGACTTGAAAAATGTGTTCTTAATATTGAGGTGGTCTTATTATTGAGATGGTCTTATTATTGAGATGGTCTTATTATTGAGATGGTCTTATTATTGAGATGGTCTTATTATAGAGGTGGTCTTATTATTGAGATGGTCTTATTATTGAGATGGTCTTATTATAGAGGTGGTCATTAAGTGAAGTTATAGTGTAGTTGGTAATCTAGGAAAGCTTATTCGGTCAACATACCGCTGTGTATAAGTGCGTTTTTGTAATGGGCTTTTATGTTGCATGAACAGCCAGGGTCGTGAAGGGACTTTTTTCAAGCTATTAGCGTGGAGAAAGACACTAGATAGACACCAGGATAGAACCGTCGACCTTCCATAAGCTAACTGGATAGCTTTCTCACTTAAACATTCTACATGGGATTGAAATTTGCAAAGAGCTGTAAGTACTTTACAGTCAACGACCATAATCATCGATCATCGACCCCCCCTGGTTACCCCCTACTTCAATTCATAGATTATAACCCTCGGTTTCTGTTGTTTGATTATTTTACCTTAAAAAACTCCACAAACAATCTATTTTCGAAATGAACACACTTAGGCCATTTTGGATCTCGATCCAAAGCATACGAGCTTGAAACGAGAGAGAGTATTTTATTAAAAGTGTTCAATCATCCAGCAGGATTAAATTTCCTTTCAGTGCGATTGTTCTAGACATCGTTCTTGATAAATAGCAAAAACATTGTCTGTGGGATTCAGCGCAATAGATGACGCATGCAGCGAAATTGATCAGATATACGTTCAGACACTATTCTATAAATAAACATTTACTAAATATTCAATGTATTGGCACTTACAACAGTAATTAATCTTTGCAATGCATGCACCACTTTACAAACATATAATGCCACTTAACAACTGGCGGTAAAATCATTTTAGTCCCGCAACGATAATGTAATTCCCGCGCAAAACAGTCGGACTGGCGTTCTTTTAATGTTAACTGACAAAACATCACTGTACATGCGTTTCATTGACAGTATACATGGTGTTATGGGATAGCTCGTAATACGACATAGTCCCTAGAGCAACAACCTCTCAACAAACAGCTATATCAACGATAATGTAATTCCCGCGCAAAGCAGTCGGACTCGTTCCTTTAATGTTAACTGACAAAACATCACTGTACACGTGTTTCATTGACAGTATACATGGTGTTATGGGATAACAGCTATATCAACGATAATGTAATTCCCGCGCAAAGCAGTCGGACTCGTTCCTTTAATGTTAACTGACAAAACATCACTGTACACGTGTTTCATTGACAGTATACATGGTGTTATGGTATAGTGACATAGTCTCTAGAGCAACAACCTCTCCACAATGGCTGTTATTTGCACGTCCCAAGGGGTGTTGCTCTAGACTAGTTGCATTGTTACTGGTGGTTTCCGCTTACCTCACAAAGTCGCAACCGGTCAGCCTTTCCTCGTGGTCTCCAGGACGACAAAGTTTGGTCCATACGGCGGTGTTACCTACACAAACACCATGCTCATTTGCTCCCATCTCGGCGCCCCATGACCATGCTGGCTTGCTCATGACCACTGCATGAGTGTGACATACTTGTTCGATCTCTACAAACGTACACTGAAAATAATAATTAAAACTTATTTACGTCACCTCGATCACAATAGATGACTCATGTCTCAGTTACTGATTTATGGATTGTGACGTCAGTGGTTTAACCTCGACAATGAGATATTCGAACGCACGACCTTCAGATCGAGAGTCACACCCACTATTTCTCGTCCAGTATGGCTCCCCTGAAGTCGTAATACTCCTTATCTATAGAGTAATACTGCTACTGAAACCTAATTAGCACTATTTGTTAATTTCAGTAGGACTACAGATATGATGTGCCTTTAAGCGCGACATTTATTCTCTAAAATGGGTGTTGGGAACGCTAAGTGATATGGTTTCGCCAGGAGATACACTTTTTGAAGGATACAGTACAGCATTATTGTTGTTCTCGAATTTCAATTATATACCACAGCTCCTGGGTTACCAATATGGACTAACCCGCTTCTCTGCAAGCAACTCCCTTCCCAAATAAGTGAGCAAAACCCGGTTTTAAACTGAGTTTAATCCGAGTTAAACACAGTGGTATTGGCACCGGGTTAAAAATGGGTCTTTTAGAACAGGTTTTATCTAGGCAAATATGGATTTTCCAGAGAGAAGAAAAACCTACAAAAAAACAGTTTAACCAACTTAGTTTTTTTTCTGAATTAATGTGGCTTTTTAACACACTTCTGCATACGTTGGTTTTTATTGGCATAAAGTGAGCAAAAGTGAGTTTTTAGGCATAAAGCCTACTTTTTTCCAGAGCGGAAGCGAGTTAAAAACCTGCTTAAACCCACTTCTTTATAAGTTGGTTTATCCGGGTTTTAAAACCCACATGAATTAACTTTAAACTCACTTATTTCCAAACAGACTCGCTTAAAACACACATTGTTGCTTTTAAGCAAGTTTTGGTAAAACACCCACTTTTACTTTCCTTCATGAGACAGAAGCAAAGGACGATACAAATTAACTCGCTAAAAGATAAGAAAATGCCACTCAAATTATATCCTATGAACAACCATCAAATTACGTTAAAGCCTCAATGAAAACTTGTCTTATTATTGAGGTGGTCCTAACATTGAGGCTGAATAAAGAGCACAACACTGAAAAATGACTATTTAAGTCTTAATTATAGGTGGTCTTATTAATTGAGGTGGTCTGTAAGTGAGGTTTTACTGCATGAAAGTGCTGAAATTTACATGTTAAGTAAATATGAATTTGTTTTCGTAAAAAACCCACTACCCTCGCCGTTATCATTTGCTGAAGATTTGAAAGACATAACAATGGATTATTTTAGACTCAAGCTTATCTCACATTAATGTTAAATAGCCCCTCTTCCAGGTGCAGCATTCTTAAATTTTTAAGTAATTAGTGTTCGCAAGTTTTTATAATCTCCGCTAATGCCGACATTAGCATTTAGCAAATCTGACATAACATATATATCTAGATTATTTGGCACAGTATTTCTGTTTACATTGATTTAATTTTCTTCATTTTAACTTGCAACATACTTTGTCTGAAAGATGCATTATGTTTTGTTGCTTATTTTGATGATGGTCGAAACTCAATGCGCTGCTTAAGCTCGGGTACTAACTCGGCAAAAAATCATTTTTTTAACATCTGAACCTGTACGGAATCCATTTAGGGCCATCGTGATCTCGCCCCTCGCCTTTTCAATTGACCAAGAACATTAACGCGGGATTCGTTTGTCGCAGTAAATGTCAAATATCGCATTTTTATCGAATTTGAAAATTTTTGTTTACAAAGGAATACAAATTTGAAAGCAAAAAGATGCGATTTAAAAGGCGAGGGCGAGATCGCGATGGTCCTAACAAGATTCCGTAGGACATGAGCATTCTGACGTATTTGCACCAATGAACAAGTCGAATTTTGCATCTTTTTTTTGAGAATTCAATAATTTGCAAAAAGGTGCGTTTGCGCATAACATCAAACGATTCACTGGCGTTTGTTTTCAGTAATTAATATCTGTTTCCATGACAACATGCATGTAATTTGAAGTATGCCATTCCAAATACAGTCCAAGCTATCCAGAACAAGACCCGTTAGGGGACACACATGTTGGATGCTGTTGTTGAGAGGTCGTTGTTTTAGGATCAATTGATACTTCATTTCTATAACAGGATTAAAATAATACTGTTGTTGAAGAGAGGTGGTTTCTGAAGAGAGGACCGCTCAGGAGAGGTGGCGCCCTGCACACTTACCATGCAACTATTTGGGTCACAGGAAATTATCACGAGTTCTCCCCCTTTATCATTTTCTAGAGTTATCTCCCTTTATTTCTTCCATAATATATATACATCAATAGGCTTTGGTTAGGGTGTACACCTGGAAATTCCTTGCTGAATATTCACAAGCAATACAGTTTATGTTCTAAATGCCACTTTTAAGTACTTCCCGAAATATATTGCTCTGGAGAAACCGCGCGGGATTTTGATGTGTGCAATCAAATAGAGACCATGGTGCAAAAAAGAGGATTACAATTCAGCAACTAATTAAATTAACCTCATTAAAATGAATTGTAATTGAAAAAAATCACAAACGCTTTCTGCTAAGTGAATATTCCCTAAAATAATTGCTAGCATATGGCGTTATCCTCAACTACCCGGTTCTTTCCGTCACTTAGTGAACTTTTTCCCACTTAAGTATAAA
This sequence comes from Mactromeris polynyma, assembly GCA_032209605.1. Classification (NCBI taxonomy): domain Eukaryota; kingdom Metazoa; phylum Mollusca; class Bivalvia; order Venerida; family Mactridae; genus Mactromeris; species Mactromeris polynyma. The sequence continues at coordinate 346,964 of JASFXZ010000052.1, forward strand.
GCGAGAATCCGCGATACTAGTATTTATTCAGCTCTTCAGTATGAGATTTCAAATCTTGCGGAAAATGTTTTTTAACGAACAAAAACGTGTATAATCTCGATATTTATACGTATGTGATACCATAACAGCATCTAAGTTATTAATAACCCTTCCTATGGCGTTTTATTGTTTCTATAAATATCGTATTGTAAATAAATTTGAAACAAAGCCATATGACTGTTACAATGCTTCATGTCACGGTTAACTTCACTGAATTATATTTCGACTACACATATATACAGTAAAATGTAAGTTTGTTTCACAATCAATGTACAATAAATACAGTTTCTGTTTGTAAAAAAAATACTTCAAGTTCTCAAACGGCATGGAAGAAATAATTTAGCTACTATGTATAAGATTTATCAGATTCCAGCAGGTGCTCATTTCAAACAGCTGATCATTAAAAAAGTAATTTTTTTTTCTTGTACGTTAATGAGTTTAAACTGTTGTAACCTTTATAGTATATAGTATACATAATAATTTATTTTTAAAATATAAATGTATGTGCATGTTATACATGTATGTACCTAATTATGTTTGTAAACTTTCACCTTAGAACTAAGAACAATGTTTATTGTAAATCATCATTGATATGTTGTATTTATTGAACTGTAGGCCTATTTATTCATGTGGAATGATGCGCTCATTGCCTTTTTCTAAATAAACTTATCTATCTATATTTGAACTTTCCATGATGAATTGCTTACAGTAAAACCTCACTTAAAGACGCACTTCCGGAGAGGTGGCTCTGTACTCCATAAAACGTCTGTTCAACACGATAGAATCATACAATACATTCAGACAAATGATACTTGATTAAAACAAAGTTCATTTTGCGGATGGCTTCAAACATTAAATGAATGACTCACAAATTAAATACGAATATAACATGAGATCGATTCTTTAACATATATAACAGCTCGTGTTTTCCAATAGAAGGCGCAAGGAGTCTGCAAAAAGGAATATACATGCTCGTCCAAGCAAACACTTGAAGTACAATACGAATGCATTATGATGCATCGAATTCGTAAATCGTACGATTCGCCACATTAAACAAAGTTCTGAAAACAAATGAGATGGTATTAATGCCACAAGTTATAGTATTTGCATTAGTTATTAAGTAGGACAGAGCGGAGACGTGAGCATGGCGGGGAGTGAGCACGGCGAAGTGAGCAGGGCGTAGAGTGAGCAGGGCGGAGAGTGAACAGAGCGGAGAGTGAGCAGGGCGAAGTGAGCAGGGCGAAGTGAGCATGGCGGAGAGTGAGCAGGGCGAAGTGAGCAGGGTGTAGAGTGAGCAGGGCGGAGAGTGAACAGAGCGGAGAGTGAGCAGGGCGAAGTGAGCATGGCGGAGAGTGAGCAGGGCGAAGTGAGCATGGCGGAGAGTGAGCAGAGCGGAGAAGTGAGCAGGGCGGAGTGAGCAGGGCGGAGAGTGAACAGGGCGGAGAGTGAGCAGGGCGGGGAAGTGTACTGAGAAGTGAGTAGGGCGGAGTGAGCAGAGCGGAGAAGTGAGCAGGACGAAGAGTGAACAGGGCGGAGGAGTGAGCAGGCGGGGAAGTGAGCAGGACAGGGAAGTGAGCAGGGCGGAGAAGTGTACTGAGAAGTGAGCAGAGCGGAGAGTGAGCAGGGTGGAGAGTGAACAGGGCGGAGAAGTGAGTAGGGCGGAGAAGTGAGCAGGGCGGAGAAGTGAGCAGAGCGTAACAGAGAAGAAAGCAGAATGGAGCAGGTAAAATGAGATTCATTGCAGGACAGAACAGAGCAGAACGGTTTATTTATTACTGATGAGGGACGAATAACCCAGTGAAGTACTATGCATACATAATAAATATGGTCACAAAACAATATGCTATTAAAGTCAGGCTATACATAGCCTACCTGAAGTTTTGATCCAGCAGGGTGGTCGGTTGACGGGAAATACGAGACTTCTTGTACTTCTGTAGGTGGACGATCTGAGTTCTTGGCAAATATCACACAATTATCGGGAGTTAGCGGCGGCAGCACGACAAGAATGTCCGACATCTTTATCTGCAATATATGTTACAATACTTGAAGGTATATTAACAGAACGGATGGCTGAATCTTGCCATACTTGTCGTCATAATACAAACAGTAAACTTTACTTCGTCGTCAAGCTACCTCTATTATCATCGTCATCGTCATCATCATCATGATAATCACCATAGCATGCATCATAATCATTTTCATGATGATGATCATCGTCATAAGAATTATCATCGTCATTATTATCATGACATTTATCATTGTCATTATCATCCTCATCATCATCATAATAATAACATTCATCATGATCATCATCATTATATTCATTATCATCATCAATATCATCATATTCATTAGTATCATCGTCGTCATCATCATCATTATCAAAACAATTACAAACTTTGACTTCCTTAATTTAGCGTCCGGTTTTTTGAGGATCGTGCCTTCAGACAGTTCGAGTGTCAAAGGTTTTTAGGGGATCCCTTTCCCTTCCCCTGTTGTCAAACTTTCGCTTAAACTCTTCCTTATTTCGACCCATGATAACATTGGCGCTGCGTGACTCACAGTCTGTGATGATTTGTTTGTGTATTTACATTTCTAGTGCGACATCAATTTTCAATTTTTATACTGGTGTTCATGTATTGTTCACATGTTATTTTCACAGACACAGTCTTTACCCAGTCCATGATACTAGTTGTCAATGCCTATGTTCAAAATATAATCCCGGTCAAAAGGAGGGATTGTCAACGCGTGTTTTTTCTTCACATGTAATACAGTTTTCCCCTGTGCGGGTTTAATTCTAGCATTATCATTCACTGCTATACGTCTGGACTGTTCCGGACAAATAAGATTATTTAGAATTTCTCCGACGTATAAGAAAGACAAAAACAATCTAACGAAGCCATTGAAATGGGCAACGTTTCTCAAATAAACGCTTTTTTCTGTTTTTATTCTGAGAAAAAAAACCTGTTGCAGAAACATACTATCCATTGTTACAAAGCACGAACTATTGGCAATTATACAATATCTTGTTTCAACGAACTTACGCCAGCTAAATAGATTCTTCAGCTACAAGAATAGAACATAACGTGTTAGCAAAAGAGGAGACAAGGGCGTTACTAATTAGCAGATCCACGTGAGGGTAATGCAATTATCGTAATTAAATTACGTTGTGCAACAAAACACTAGGCGAACATCAATCAAGACATTGTATAAGGCTCCCATTTCAACCTTCTTGTTTCACTGTCAGATAATTTATATTTATGAAACGGCTTTTAACATTTGCTGATGAGTTTTCCGATAAATCAAAAACTAATTTTCTAACATACATGTACTTATTCCAAAACACCTACGATACACGTACACCGGGGAATACAAACTTATATTTTTAGATATTACAAAATTATGTCAAACTTGTGAAATAGTTTCGTAATTTTTGTTTTCTTTTATTCAAATCAAACACAAATTCTTAAAACATGTCGTTTAAGTTTTGAAGATTATTGGCTTAAATTTATATACATTTGCATTTATACAATTAAACGCATGATTATACATTTTCTCCGTGAGCTTTTCAAACGCACAGTCTCCGTGCCAAGCAATCTTCAAGTATGTATCAACATAATTATAGTGTTAAATACGGAACGATACCGTGAACTGGTCGAAAGTGCTAACCCGTTCGTACTATTTCACAGTTTCCAAAAGTGCTACTGTATTCATTTACTGCCGATTCTGATTACAAATAGCTGGAAATTTATAATGCAAATAAATGCAACAATACAAATGCCAAATGCCAACTGGTCAGAATCACGTTCATCGTTGCAAATCACTTGGTAGTAATATAGTAAAGCATCTCAAAGTACAAAACGGCGGACATTAGCTTTCTTGACCAGTATACATACTGAGCAAGACGTTTTTCAAATCAATAATCGTCAATTCTGCAGCATCAAATACAGTAAAACCTCAGTAATAAGACCCATCATTAGGACCCTTGAAAACTGGTCTTAATATTGGAGTGGTCTTAATATTGAGGTTGAATAAACAGCAAATCAGTAAAATTTGACCTGAAAATTGTGTTCATAATTTTTAAGAGGTCTCATTATTACGGTGGTCTTTAAGAGAGGTTTTACTGTATACGTATTTATGAATACTAGAATGAAAAGAAGCATTTTACCTCAATAAACGTAACAAAATGTAGCCGAGTAATTATCCAACTTGGTAAAAAATATCCACCTTAATTACTATGTGTTTACAACAGATAATTCCGCACACGCTTAATAAGTGCAATAACACAAAATGTTCTCAACCAGTTCACAACAGTACATTTACTGTTCGATGAACGTCGAACATTGTCATATAAACACACACAATGTTTGTTTTATGTTCTTCCAGGATATAAATATACACAGTCAGTGAGTACAGTTTTGATGCTACAAATACATGTAACATTCCACAATTTACATGGAGGAAACATCAAGTGAACATAAACCATTTAATTGGCCAATTTGCCGGTAATTTTGACGATAGTTTACAATCCGGAGCACGGGATATAAATTTAAAACACAAACAAACATTCCGATATCAAGTGGTCGGATTCCTTGTCTATCCGAAATATTGTTTTATTTAGAAACTTGAGAATATCATCATTTAACGTATCGTCAAATCTGAGCGATATTTTATACGTCAAAGCAAAAAATGCCCCGGACTATAAGCTGTGCTTAAGTTTTAATACCAGGCGAAAGATTTTATGATTTCAATGCATCAGCTCAAATATGTGTGAAACCATGATTAGGTAAATAAAAACACATCATAGTAAATGCTTACATTAAAACCTCAATAATAAGACCACCCATGGGACCATTGGCCAGTGGTCTTAATAATGAAGTGGTCTTAATAGTGAGGTTGAATAAATAGTAAATCAGCGAAATAAGACCTGGAAATTGTGTTCTTAATTTGAGGTGGTCTCATTATCGAGGTGGTCTTTACGTGAGGTTTCACTGTATTTGAAAGCTATACAAAATAAAGAGACCAGTGTTTTACAGTTCATTGACCTGCGATACACTATTCTAAGATGTATATAATGTACTTGAACTTATCATGTTCAGTCTAAATATTTTGATATAAGTTTAGTAATATTATATTGTATTTGCTCTTTTGACTTTACCAAGTCTACAAGTGTTTGTTTTTTGTTTTAATCGGATTAAATGCTGGTTTTCAAGGGAGAAAGGGAGGGAGATAAAGCGGAGGAGTGAGAGAGGGGTGAGGGAGAGACAGAGGGGAGGGAGAGACAGAGAGAGAGAGAGAGATATATAAGGAGGGAGAGAGGGAGGAGAGAGAGAGGGAGTGAGAAGGGCGAAGGGAAGATGGAGTGGGGAAGGAAGATATGAAGATAGCGGGGAAGGAGAAGGAGAGGTAGAGAAGAACATGCGAAACGGAACGGGTGAAGGAGAGAGGGAGAGATATATTACCAAAGTAAAAAACCAACGACGGAACAACTAGTTATTAAGGAAGCAATATAAAGCTATTATGATTTGTAAAAGCTTTCATTAAATGATTCAGAAAAGAACAGACACCGATTTCTGAAAGGCAAAAACCACAAACGTCTAACTCATCAAAGAATTAATTGTTTAAATTGTTCATACTGGCTCCAGAATTAAGTGATATCAATAATAAGGATCGTTTGATGTTCTCCAGAGTGCCGAATTTGTATACCGTTTAGGCGTTACACGTGTTTTACGAAGCGTTGAAAAAAACAACGTATCTACGTCGTAAAATGAAGCTTGCTTTAATATGTGTGTTTATAGTATTTAGGAACCCACACGCGTTATGTTTTTATATTATAAAGCAAATATAAACTTGTTTTGCGGTTGCCGAATGCACAGCAAGCATTTGCTCTGTCCTTTAACATCTTTGTATCCATTAATAATACAGTAAAACTTTACATAAACAACATCTCCAAATGAGTTATGTCCTATCTTTACAGCCAATTTTTAATATTTCTTCAAAATTTGCACTCAATAATCAGACCATCTCATAACTGAGGCATATTTTCTTCAGAACTTCATTCGGACATCGTTTATTTGACAACGTGTAATCCGAATAATCGGTATCATCCGAAATAAACATAAGAAATACCCGATATATCCTCTTATGCACGTCGAATAGAAATGGCTTATTCGAAACTATGTGTCATTCGAAATAAAATATCGGACCCGATAAATTCGAATTAACGAGGTTCGATTGTACTTAATTATTGATTTTATTATTGACATTTTGCAATTCGTGCAAAACATGAAAACAAGGAATCAACATGTCACATTGTTTGTCTGTATTTGAAAGTAAAATTATAATTACTAAACATTTTATGTTTTCAAACATGATTACAGCAAGTTATTTTCGGAAGATTTTGCTATGAGAGACTTATAAATAAGTTTACCTCCGTAAAGTATCCGCTTTTGGAACCGGTTTCGTCTAGAATTCCGCAGTTCTGAACCATTGAACGCAAAAAACTTTTCTATGGCACATCTAGTCGTAAATAGTATTCAAAATAATATTTGAAGCGCAAAACTGTCTGAGATCATAATGCGAAGTAAATATATTCAACACGGCGCGAATTACTGTGAAACATTACTTAAAGATCACCTCATTAATAAGACCACCTCAATAATAAGACCACCTCAATATTAAGAACTCAATTGTCAAGTTCAATTTAACTGTCTTCCTCTTTCTTTAGCATCATTATTAAGACCACCTCAATAAGAAGACCAGTTTTCAATGGTCCCAAATGTGGTCTTATTATTTGAGGTTTCACTGTATTTACAATTTCCCAATTTTGGCTAAATAAAAACATTTAATCATCCTTTTCTAGTTATTTTTTAAAGCAATGGCAATTTTTTTTTCATAAATCAGAAGGATACATTAAAGTACATTCTACTTGTCGATTCTTCACTGCATTTTCAGACAACTAAAAGGCAATCGTTATTAGCGTATCTATAGGAACACCACGATCTGAAGAAAATAAAAAGCATCCAAGCAAATGGCATTCTTCATGATAAATATTCTAAATATTCTATAATTAAGATAGAACCAGGTTAAGGGAAATCAGAATTATTATGCAAATACAGAGTTCCATAGATAACTCAAAAGAGACTATTTAACATATAAAAGAGAGGGAGAATGGGGATAGAAAGGTAGAGGAGAGTATAAAGAGGAACAGAAAGAAAGAGGGTAGAGAGAGAGGTATAGAGAAGTTAGGAGGGGAATGAGGGGATATAAAGGTAGAGGAGAGTATAAAGAGCAACAGAAAGATAGAGGGCAGAGAGAGAGGTATAGAGAAGTTAGGAGGGGAATGAGGGGATATAAAGGTAGAGAAGAGTATAAAGAGGAACAGAAAGAAAGAGGGCAGAGAGAGAGGTATAGAGAAGTTAGGAGGGGAATGAGGGGATATAAAGGTAGAGAAGAGTATAAAGAGGAACAGAAAGAAAGAGGGCAGAGAGAGAGGTATAGAGAAGTTAGGAGGGGAATGAGGGGGTAGAAAGATAGAAGGAGGGAAAGGTAGAGTGAGGGAGAGAGGTATAGAGAAATTAGGAGGGGAATGAGGGGCTTGAAAGATAGAGGTAGAGAGAGGTTGAATGAGATAGAGAGGAGACAGGGAAGGGGAGACGGAGAGAAGTAAGGTAAAGGGGGAAAGGATGAGAGGGGGGAGAGAAATAAGATAAGGGAAATATTGAAAGGGGATAAAGAGGGGTAGATAATAATAGAGGGGGAGATAGCGTGAGAGGAAGAGAATGAAGAGATGACATTGGTGGGACAGGGAAGGAGAGAGTGTGTCGGGGAGAGAGCTAGAGAGAGAGAATGCATACAAAACAAACACATGTATTTAGTTATGCATACCCTGGAACCTCTATTGCTTTGTCTTTTGTTTTATACTACCTCGACTTATTCCCAAGTGTCAACAATGATAATACATATACCTCAAACTGCACTGACAAATGTTATTGATCACCACCCAACCAAACAACCGAAGAATCTGCCAAACTAATCAGCAATTTTCAACGATGATTATTTTACATATCCACGTTGCCAAACTATTTATTCTCTCGATGTATATTTTCAGACACCGTCATTTTGGCAAAATAGTTGCATTAATGAAATTATCAAAACAGCAAGTGGCTGACTGTATTGCCGCAATATCACAATAATTACTTTCAATAATAGGCACTTTTAAATAACACATGTATACAGACTGTTGCATAAGGAGCATAAGCCAAAATATGTCACTCATTTCTGAAACAGAGCTAATATTATGGGAATAAGAAAGAAAGCTAGTTTCATAATTCCACAACAATTCTCAATTGAGATGAGAATTGTCTTAAACTCAGAAAATTTAAAGACGGCAATTTTGAGTTATTGAATGTACATAACTAGATATATCAATGCAATTAGATTAATACAAAGCAAAGCATCGCTGTAAATGACAGGATTATTTCGTTAATTATATTTACACAAGAAATGAAATATTTGAAGAAAATCAAAATGTGAGAATTCATGCATCAGTTTCTGCAACATGGATGTTGGGTGAAGGTCGATGCGAAAATGATTTAAAGCTGCAAAGCAGGTATGACCGTATGTACATATCAGAACTTCACTTAGACAGATCTAGACAAAAGAAAATGGAGTAGGAACACGCATGGAGGAACACAAAACAACATTAGAAGGGCAATGAGGTTTACGTTGGTTGGGAACAAAAACAAGACCAAACTGGCACGGGGATTCACGTACGGAGAGAACACAAAACATGTCCGAACGGACCAGGGCCACAGGCAGAGATGGGACACAACTCAATACTAAAATGACCATGATGTTTGCGCAGGGATGGGACACAACCCAAGACCAAACGGACTGGGAGTCAGAGACAGAGATGGGACCCAACACAATACTAAAATGACCTGGAGGTATACCCTGGGAAATGACCCAAAACCAAAACTAATTGAACCAGGAGGTACACGCACAGAGAGGACACAAAACATGACCACAATTAATAGGATATGAAAACTAAACAACACAACATCATCAATGAACTCCAAAACATCGATACGGAACGACACGTGACTACATGTCAAACCAGGAAGAGAAGTAAGGTAAATGAGCATGGTTAAGACAAATACTTCTGACGTGTTGTGAAATATCTGAAATAAACCATATTATATTCATATTGCACCAAACAAACCTGATACCACACAGAGTCTGTAAATGAGTAGACCCCCCAGTAACATGTTGCTGTTGTTAATTACATGTAAAGCTGTGTTTGCTTCTTGTTCTATTAGCTAGAACAATGTGCATTCATTGTTTGTACGGAATCAAAACCAGGTCGGATAATCTTCCTGGTGTACTCATTTCCTACCATTCACACTCACTTTCTCACTTACACATTCTTTAAAGTTAGATTATGCTCAGTTTTTGTTCAGTTGTTTACCTAAACAGACATGAAACATATATTTCCTATAGTTAAAACATCAAAAACATGCATAAACGAAGAATGAACTCGTAATGTATTAATCCGTATTTTTTGAAGAACGATATTTGTACTAATATTTAAAAAAAATCCAGTTGTTTTTTAACAAACAGGTTATTTTAAAAGAAGATATTTTCAATCGGTTATACATTGCAGTGGTTCTTATTAGAGATGTTTTAGCCAATGTAACAACTATACTGGATGAAGTCCATTGAAATTTTTATGTTCGGATGAACCAGATACATTTTTAATATAACATGTGGCGTAAAAACGTATAAGAGATATGGAATTTTCTTTCTTTTACTTTATTATAATCATACACCGAAATGTTAAAACACAATTTTGTTTTCATTTTTTGATATATACTTAAAATTAATATTTATATTATAAATGTATAGCTAGAATAATACTAGAAATACATATCGATATGCAGATATTCGTGATAGTTACTGACCGTTTCTTAATAAATACAGTTTTCTAATAGTTTTGTTAATCGTTATTTTAAAGGTAATGGTTGTTCAATTAATGAGTGTCCGCTTTGAGTGCTGGATGTCATAGGTTCGATACCAGGGCACAGCACACTAAAACGGTGAATAATGATATTATGGAAGTACATGTATATGTTAGGGTAAATACTAAAGGCAAATGACTAGAAAGCTAAGGGCAAAATACCACAACTTCTGTCCAAGTTTCATTTCGTAAAATTCAATGTTTTAACTCATCTACAATTAACCTATAATATACACATTTTGATGCCAATAATTATTTTCATGGTATCTTCCTACACCTTGAACTAAAAATACACACACATCGAGGACATAGACTGTACTGTCTTCAGGACACCACCTCATTTGTTTGCACTCTACGATGCATCGTGCTATTAGAACTATCAAATATTAATGTTGAATATAAAAAGTTAAGTCCCTACCGTAACATCAACATAGTCACATTAAAGATAACCAGGATAAGAAACACTCTTGTTGTTAATTTGTTAAGCTCTCCAGAATGTTGATGATGTATACAATTCGCCATAATCGCTAGCATATAACAGAACACAAAATCAGACAATGAATGCCAAAAACATAAATCAAAATGACAAGAGATATTAGGGTTAAATAAATTTTGTTGTCTTGGAGTGTTATGCCTTTTGTAAACAGTATTTCAGTAATGTACTTGGATCATTTGACATAGCCAGTGTTTTTGAGTTACCAGCCAGTATTAGCATAATCTTCATTAAGCATCTGACAACGTCTACACATAAAGCAGTGTGTGTGTTTGTTTGTTTTGGTTTTACACCGTTTCTCAACTATATATTGGTTCTATACGGCGGTACGTTGACATAACCAGTACTCCTGGGTAACCATCCAGTACTAACCTGCTCCTCTGCAAGCAACTGACACATTCTCCACATACATTAGGCTTCAGAAGTGGTGGACACATGACGTTGCGTGCATTATCTTCAGTCAAGTCGTCATGGAAGTGCATACGCCGCGCCCAGGTTCCGAACCCACGACCTCTAGATTAGCAGTGGAGCGCTCTACTGACTGAGATAACTGGGTGGGCCTATACATAAATCAGGGGTGGAAAATAAAGTAATTGGAGAAGTTGCAAGGAGTATTCCTTCTTTTTAACAACGTGCAGCTGTTTCTTATCATCAAAAAGATAGTAAAACACACTAGATTTTATTGATATTTCTGAAAGTCTTGCATTCAGACTAATCCAGTCCCTAAATATGTATTTAATTAAACTCCGTGACTGCGTATGTCTACATCTATCTTACTTCCGTGCAAAACGAATGATTGAACGAATAAACGAATAACTCGAAGCATGAATCATGCGTTTGCTTTTCTATTTGCATATAATTCTGCAATATGAATATCGATCCATCCTCTGGCAGAAAATCAAATTATTCAACAACACGAACGTCATGTGGAATCTATCGGTTGTTGACTTGTAGCATCGATTTGAAATACAGTTTCAATTCGACTTAGTAGACTCGTCTGGTTCGTTCGTTCGTTCGTTCGTTCGTTCGTTCGTTCGTTCGTTCGTTCGTTCGTTCGTTCGTTCGTTCGTTCGTTCGTTCGTTCGTTCGTTCGTTCGTTCGTTCGTTCGTTCGTTCGTTCGTTCGTTCGTTCGTTCGTTCGTTCGTTCGTTCGTTCGTTCGTTCGTTCGTTCGTTCGTTCGTTCGTTCGTTCGTTCGTTCGTTCGTTCGTTCGTTCGTTCGTTCGTTCGTTCGTTCGTTCGTTCGTTCGTTCGTTCGTTCGTTCGTTCGTTCGTTCGTTCGAGGGTTTAATGCAGAGCTATTGTCATCAGTTTATCAGTTGTAAAAAGCGACACATTTTGAAACTCTTATCAGTATTCGTTAATTTTTTAAACAAACTTAATTCGCGGAGAAAATACTATGTACATTTCTTACAGTCATTCTTGGTTCGAGTTATCCGAATGATTTACTACATGTTATATGAAACCAAATATAAAATTAGTGGATATTCTGCGCAGTTAATAACAAAAATCAAATATTATCTATATATCAGCTCGTACCAGTTATTTATACAATTTCTCCAACAAAATCTAAACATAATTATCCCTCCCAGACATACGTGGGATAACACTGCTAGAAATCTATGATTACGGAGTTAAATAATTCTAAGACATTATTAAATACAGATTTAAAATTCGAATGAACATCTGAGGCCCAATGTAACAGTGAAATCGCAAAACAATATCCAGCAGTCATAGAGACAGACTTTTAAATTCATCAGTACATAGTTTAGTTCTTTTCTTCGTATCAGTTAACGCCGTTTTTCAACCGCATTTCAATGATGCACGATGGACAGTTCATGTAACCAGTTGACGTAACCAGGGTCCGTATTGACAAACGTTGTAAGACTGAATCTCAGACTTAAACTTTTAAAATTGCAAAAATGAAATTTACAAGCATTTCGTTTTCAATCGATTTAAACGGATAATGTTTTGCCTGAATATTTCTTGTTACTCATTCTACACTTTTGCCATGTTTTATCAAAATATATTGTGTAACGATAACGTAGGAACAAAATGAAAATTTACCATTTTAAAGTCTAAGTCTGAGATTCAGACTTTAAAACGTTTGTGAATACGGGCCCTGTTGACGTTGATGGGCTACCAAATGATATCAACGTTCTTTTCTTCGAGTCAGTTTACGCCGTTTTTCGAGAATATTTCAAAGGTGTACGTCGGTCAGTTGACCAAACTCCACGCAGCGGTTATCTTCCCTTGCAGTACAGCAATCACCACTGCCATCACAAAGGTCATGGTTGGTTGGACAAAATGGCAGATCCGAAGAAGAAACTCACGTGACGATGGTTGGTTATTTCTAAATATTGTTTAAATATTGTTTTTTTTATCTTTTCATACCACCAAACATCTTATATGTTTGAAATTAAGATATATAGATATAAAATTGTCAACTAAAATTAAATAAATGAAAAATATATTTTGTCAAAAATGTTGACGAAAAGTTTGTGATGGCAGAGATCTCCGACAATTATAAGGGGAGATCACTGCGTAGAAGATTGTCAGCATTCGGAAATCCTCGGCCAACTACGTCAAGTGCCTCGGATGTACGTTATGCACTACTTTCGGAAATACCATTCGAACGTCATGAAAACAAGATGGCGGCGTGAACGCTGGAGTGCTGATGAATCTAATATTTAAGCTATATGAAGACTGAAATATGTGAGGTTTTAACTAGAAATGACAACGATAATACATCTCTTACGTGAATTTATCGCAGTTATTGAAATTATAAATCCGTTTTACGAGAACTATTTCTTGACCGCACAAAATGTTGAGTTTTGCTACATAGTGCTCCGCCTTTCATACACTAGAGGGTGTTATCCGAGTAACGAAGTGGTACGGAAATGCCCGAGAGCTGTCGAGAATGGATTGTCAGTTGACGTAACTAGTTGACGCAACCAGTGGTGATGGGTTACCAAGCAATTTCAACATGTTCTTACAAGCTGACAACTTCTGTAGTAAGACGTTTCTATCAATTTAACACCTCTAGAGCAGTTATCTCTCACAGACAACCACAAATTACAACTCCCAAACGTTGAGGCCCTGTATTAGATGGGCTATACACTCTTATTGAGTCAATTAAGTGCTTATAAACTATTTGTCTGTCTGAGAACGTTAACAACATGTTCAACGGTATTCTGTCAGAATGCAGTTTATCGCTTCCGTGATACAAATGTTATCTATGCTATGATTGCAGGTGGCAGCTGTAGGACAATAAACAATGATATGAGGGAGTATCGTTTCCTTGACATAAACAAAACCTGCTTCCTCATACTGGAGTGCTGAGAGTTGATAGTTTTAATTCGCAGTGTGTTTAAGTCACTATTTCAGTCATGTACGGCTATCAGTTGACCTGGCCAGTGTCAAAGTACTATTTTAACATGTTATTACGCCAGCACCCCCCCCCCCAATGAATAAAAGATGAAGGTCAAGTGACTATGTTCTTTCGTCAATAAAATTGTCGCTGATGACCTACGCCTTAACCTTGAATTGAACCTACAACCCCCAGGCTGACAGTCCAGTGCTCTATGACGACTGAGTTACTGGCGGATTTACGTAATTCTAATCGTCCATACAGAATTGCAATGAAATCCAACACTATTTCCTAGACACTGTAAAACATCAAATACGTGTTTTGGCAATCACTCTAAATGTGTGCAAAGATACGCTAATCTTGTCGTTTGAAGTTGATGGGAAAATTCAAATGCAGTAAAACCTCACTTAAAGACCACCACAATAATGAGACCACCTCAAAAGTAAGTACACATTTTTCAAGTCCATTTTTACTGTTTTGCTCTTAATTCAACCTCGATATTAAGACCACCTCAACATTAAGACCAGTTTTCAAGGGTCCCGAGGTTGGTCGTATTTTTGAGTTTACTGTACTGCTTTACATAGTTACAAGGAGTATCATAGCTCTGATAGTCAGAGCAGTCAATTAATGCTTCCTAAAACGCCATTGTATGTCTATAAATCCGAAGAGATTAAGTGTTCAAACATTAGTGATCGATTAACCACTCGTGGTGTGTTATAAAGCACGGAAACATCTCAGCTAATGTGTCACAAAACAATCATTGTTAAAACAAACACAGTTGACGTCATAATGTTTATCGCCCATCGTCAGGGTATATCATTAATTCATTATTGTAACGACATGAAAAAATACTCTTTAGTGTGTGATTGGGAATAATATACAACGGCTGGTCCCAGAATACAACGATTGGTCCCATAATGTATTAAACATAATGATCGCAATATCCGTTTGTCTGTGTGTCACATTATCGACAAATTGAGTAATTTCCGACGTCTGTCTGGCTAAGTCTGTGACAAGTTTACAATGTCTATCGATACATTATCCATTAATTCAATATCCTTAAAGTAAGTTTGAGGTCTCACAAACATCGCACTTTGAACATGTCAATATTTTTGTGCTGACTCCGCAGTATGATAATTAGAGGCAAGTCAATGCTAAATAATACGATAGAAAACAGCTATGGATGTAAATATGAGTATCAAAAATACTTCAAAAAGCTGTTTACTTTGATAATATTGTTTTTATCTTTACTATCCCTTGAGAGCACTGTGTGTGAGGCTGAGAAATAATTCCAGTATGGTGTGGACTAGTGTTGTAAAGTTTAAAATTATATTATGTTTATAGAAGCAAATTTACGAAAATATTGCATCAATGCCAAGTGAATACCATAACATATATGCAAGTTGTATTTTCAACTATTAGTTTACAATAACAATCAAAAGGAAACACGAATTCCTGTTTTCAGATATTCAAAGTTTACAAATATCTGGCTCCAATACGACATGACATTCAGGACTGTGTCGCAATACCATACATTGTATTTGTCAAACAATAAGCCAATGCATTGCCGTTAACGAGACTTGATGACATCACATAACACTATACAACTAGACAATAGCCAGGAGTCAGACTAGCTTGGAACACGCGATGGAGAATCACATTACAGCAATTAGTGAAATACCCAATTTAGTTCCCTCAAATATAATAGGAACCAGAGCCAAATGTTATATATGACCAGTCTCAAAACGTAAGCATATGATTGGTTGCCACTAAGCTCATTCTTATAATTGGCCAATAGAAATGCTGCATTCACAGAATGGTTCGCAAACTCATATTTGTATCTTCAGACCCGAAGCATACATCGCCGACATAGATTTGTCGAAACCGCAACCGACATAACCTCGCAAAGTTCGATTAGATACAAAATACGTGACTGTAGAACAGGGATTTCTAATTTAAATGAGTGTGTGTTATATAGTTAAAATATTACAGTAGGACATAGCTCGAACGACAAACGTGTCTCTTATAAAATGATGAATCATTACAAAATCAATATAAGTTTTACCAAAAGTGTGTTCCGACATGTCGTGATTGACAGCATTATGTAATTTGATTTAAATTCTACGTCATTTTCACATTTATCAATGGCAGAAGCGACTCATTAGCTTTGAAAATAAAAAAATTTTCTCACTTAAATGACAATGCAAAGTATCTTAAGAAAAGGTAAATATCGTATACTAAAGTCGCAGAATGATTACTAATTAATGTTTTAAGTTATAAATATTGTCAGGTCAATAACAGACAAGGGTGAATAAACTGGAAACAAATACAGTGAACCTCTAATCCATGAACAACATTGTGCAGTCGGTCTTATTTGTGAGGTGGTCTGATTATCGCGTTACAATATGGGAGCTGGTTCATGTAAACACTGGTTTATTAATTAAGTGGACTTAATTTCGAGGTGGTCTGATTATCGCGTTACAATATGGGAGCTGGTTCTTGTAAACACTGGTTTATTAATTAAGTGGACTTTATTTCGAGGTGGTCTGATTATCGCGTTACAATATGGGAGCTGGTTCATGTAAACACTGGTTTATTGATTAAGTGGACTTAATTTCGAGGTGGTCTGATTATCGCGTTACAATATGGGAGCTGGTTCATGTAAACACTGGTTTATTAATTAAGTGGACTTAATTTCGAGGTGGTCTTAAAATGAGGTATATAGTACATATTAATAAACTATTAAAATTCATTAAAGTCAAACACGTTTATGTTCAACGTTTCGTTTCCTATGTTAAATCGTCCTGCAGTGACATAATTATTTTAGGAGGCCGAGATTTGGCGAACATATGGTAAATGGATGAAAAAGTCAAATTTTAAATATCAAATTTTCATTTTTAATGTGAGAATCTCAAATAAAATAAATAAATATGTACATACTTACGATAGGGGAATATATTCTTTCACTGACGCCAACTAACCGTACAAAAGAAACTGCAATTAATAACTAAATGATCCGAATAATTGTCATTCCATAAAATCCATCAAACAAAACCACAGAATCTGCTGGGAAATCGTCACGTACTTCTGGTGTAACGGTGTGCCTTAGTGCTCCGCAATGTGCCGCAATACGAAGCGTATATTCACAGCATATTTTCCAATGATCGATATAATCTTATTGACTGAACAGAACAGCGACGGATCGGTCACAAGGCGACAACTGGTATAAATGAATTCCAGCACACAGCTCTTCCTGCATGGCTTGTTACCGACATACACCAAGCCACATTATAATTTCGCTTTTAATTATTGATTAAGTGGCGGAGTCGTCCATACGTCAATGAATTATGTTCTAGATCCGTTGTTAACGACTGAGATATTTTAAAAGCGCGTGAGGCTTATCAATTACGGCTTGTTTTGATGGTTTCTGGTTACACTAATCAAAGTTCTGAGTCAGGTAACATGTTGTGTTGAAATTAGAATAAAAGAGAATGTGCATTAGAACGAGCATTTATCATTTGACAAGGCATGCTCTTAATCGTAGGATATAGCGTCTGTATTTGAGAAATAAACGAAAACTAGTATAATCTCAAAAACAAGTGGGGAAGCTTGGTAGAACACTTTACTCAGTTCGGGGTAAGGTAACATGTTGTGTTGAAATTAGTATCAATGTGGCTGTGCATTACAAAGAGCAAAAATCATTTGACAAGGTATGCTCTTAACCGTAGGATATGATAGTGTTTGTGTTTGAGAAATACATGCAACTGAATGAGGATAATCTCATAAACTATTGCAGAAACTTTGTAGAAACTAGATAATTACAGTGTGGTATTTCAGGTTGTTTATTACAGCATAGTATGTGATATTACATGATTGGGTAATCATCTACCTTCCTCTCTAACTTTCCTGATATCCGACAAATACTCCTTTGTTCAACACGAAATAGGATCAGAAAACTAAACAAAAAACAGGATGTAAAAAAGTCAGAAATCCTCACTCGCGGGTCTGCATGATTCGGTATTCATTAAAATATTGATTTTTTCGTCTTCCGCTACCTTCACACAAAAATGCCCCACCTAAAATACGTTATCATACATTTAAAAGCTATGTGTACATAATAACGTTCGGAAGTTTGGTTCTTATTCTAAATTTGCAGTAAACCTCATTTAACGACCATCTCAGTGATATATAGACCACCTTAAAATGAAGAACACAATTTTAAGTCCATTTTTAATGTGTTTGCATTTTAGTCAACCTCAATATTAAGACCACCTCAATAAGAAGACAAGTTTTAAATGGTCCCCAAGGATGGTCCTATTGTTGAGGTTTTATATTATATCTTTACTCTAAGTATAAAAGAAACCTATTAGCGCAGTTTTGTAACTAATTAATTCGACATTTTTTTATCTCAAAAAACTTTCTAATAAGTCACGAACCTACTTCTGTGAGGCTATTTTCCGGAAAAATAATAATTAGAAATGGCGAACTTCCGTGACAAGAACACACACTCTTGAACACGGTCTATCGTTGAGATGTCACAATTGATTTAATTATACGTCAGTAGGAAGTAAATGTACGGTGGCATAGAGGTGACATGTGTTAACTTTTTTATCTCGTGGCCACGACTTACTGACTCGTTCCCACCATTTAGTATGTCGTGGTCACGACTTAACTACCACGTTCCGACGACATAGTTATCTCGGGACCACGACTTACTAACTCGTGGCCATGACAAAAAATAATTTCACACATGTCACCTCTATGCCACCGTATAAATACGATTATGTGTTCCGCACTTATGGTATCATCAGTCAATATGACGTCTGTTATATTTATGAGCAAGCTGTCGCGTATATCAATGCCATATTAATTTGCGTTGAGTTAGGTTCTGATATATAGACTTACGTCAAAACAAATAATTGTTGAAAAACAGATGGAAACATCTTTTACCAATCAAAACGTGTACATGTGCAGCCGTATGAATTAATGCATTTGCTTGCCCTTACTTATGTTCAAATCATACTAAAGTAAAACCTCAATAATAAGACCACCCTTTGGACCCTTGAAAACGGGTCTTAATATTGAGATGGTCTTAATGTCGAGGTTGAATAAAGAGCGGAACAGTCAAAATGGACTTGAAAATTGTGGTCTTAATTTTGAGGAGGTCTTATTATTGAGATGGTCCTTAAATGAGGTTTGTACTGTATTGGGGAATTATGAACTAGATTCTGATTTCCGCACATGTCTTTGTAATCAATACTGCTCAATATAGTAGAACAGATAGAAATCATGAATTTTAAACGAATTGTATTATAAAGTTATCTTTTCATGATGCGACAAATATTAGTTGAGAATGAAACACACATGTAACCTCTCTGGAGAAGCACCCCTTGTTACATGCACGTTTTGGGCTGTTCTGTAGAGGTTGGTTCTCAAGAGAGGTTAACTAAATCGTAAATCTTACGACTGTATTGGCATCTTGTTAGCAAAATGTTCGTAGCTAAAACAGAAGCAAATACATTGTATGTGATGGGAAACTTTTGCTAGTAAAAATACAGTAAAATTTCGGTGTCGCCATCAAATTTATTCGGATCTGTAATATTCACCCGTACGCATGCGGAGAATCTTGTAGGACTTTAGAGGACAAACGCTTGACTAGCAATACGCCAAAAACTGATAAATAGAACAGCATTTTCCCTGTTTAAGTGTTTTTGACAATATTTTTTTTCAATTCCGGTTATATAGAGGAAATTGAATTGCATTGAAGAAGTATTCTATTTATAGAATAATACACCCGGTCAATACCGTGTACTTGGTTTAAGCCGGTCCTTCTGATAATGTCTTGAAGCAGCATACATAATGGCTTATTCTGATTTGAATATAGTCACATTCTAAGAGTGCAGGATAAATTTATGTATCAATGTCTTAAGTCTTGTGGAAATTACATTGATCTTGTATCATAGCAACTAAAAAAGTAAGAGAATGCGTGCTTAATTAGCATTCTCAGGAGAACGTTTATGTTTCTGATCGAATTCTTTACCAAAGACAGGGACTCTTTACATAAGTACATTTCTGTAAGAAGTAAATAACTTGTCATCAAGCTGTCAATGTTACGTATATACCACACGACACATTACTCTTTGTTATCTAGAAATACATGTATCTATCTGTAATGTGTCAGTTGATCTCTTGTTCAGATTTGTTTCAAGGCAAACACTGTTAAGCACAATGCGTCCTTTCCCGAGCAACAACCTCTCCTCCTCAACGGTATCACGTTTTCCTGTAGTAAGATTTCACCACTAATTTAATTTCTCTACTGCAGCAAACTCTCAACAGCAACAGATCTGTGCGTCACCCAATGGATGTTGCTCTGGTCTCCGAGAGAGAGGTTGCGCCGCACTTACTGTTTGCAAAGAAGATTGTAAACAAACTACCAACTAAATCTCTGATGCTTTGTATAGACCTTGTTTTCAAGTTGTAACGACCGTTTACTTCAAATGTCCTCCATCACTGAAATTTGTGATGACAGTAATTAGTGTACTGCTAAGGGAGATACGCGCTGTATGGAGATTGACAAGTTGGCAGTATATAACCTACCTACACACACACTGCATATGGTAACATGCTCATATTCTGTTACATATGCTTATATAACGGAAGCGTAGTAGGAATGGAAACTCTGGATATGGATATATATAATTAATATAAGTGATCAATATTACTTTGGTGTATCCTTAATTAATAATGTTTATACTTTCAAAAATGTTATATTCGAATTTAATGGTAACATCATATAACACGAATATACTCGAGGCAAAAGCCTCACTAATTTATGTATATTGTTTTCTAAATGCGTACACTTGGATTCACCAACTTGAAAAACTTGTATTTAAGCACTCCATGGTATTAAGAAAAAATAATGAGCGAATATACAACAAGTTTTGTCCAATGAAGAAATACCAAGTAAGTTGTAAGCCATTAGTAAAATACATTAGGGATTTGTATAAGTTCCTATAGAAGATTTATCATTCATTCACAGATAGAACGCCTACTTCGAACAATCTGATGGAATTAGTTCATGGATTGTGGTAAGGGATCGTATACTAAAGTCGAAGTATGTACTAGTATTTCATGAAATGTCCCATTTTGGCTATAAGATCGTCGTCATAAAATGTCTGGGTTAGTGCATAGAAAAACACAACATAAAGTGTGTATTTTATCAATGCACGTCAAGGTTATTCGTGCTATTGGTTCGAGTTTGCCTCGTACAGTGAAACCTCGATAATAAGATCTTTAGTTCTGAATAAAATCAGTCTGCAAGGAGGTTTTAATAAAGACTTAATATATTGTAGAAAAACTGAAAACTAGTCTATAAAATGCGGTCTTAAGAATGAGATTGTCTTAACTTAGAGGTGGTATTAAAATGAGCTAAACAACAAATTGTATGCACTGGTGAGATACAGTCGGACCTCGTTTATTCGACACCTTTCTATCCGAATACTTGGTTTAATCCGAAATAAATATAATGTCCGATGTATCTTCTTAGGCTCGTCGAATTTAAATGGGCTATTCGAAACCATGTATTATTCGAATTAAGTCCGATGAATTTGAATAATCGAGGTTTGACTGTATTACAAAATTCCCTTCACAACTAGTTAATTATCAAGGCTGCAGACACGCTTTAAATGACGTTCCTAAGGAAATAAAGTTTGCTGGCAAATGTTTTGAGATTTCTGTAGAAAATGCGTTGTATTTGGAATAAAAATGCAAATACTATGAAGAAGTTACATCATAGTAATTACTTATTAGATATAGCATTTTGACGTCGCCTACGTTGGATGCAACGATATAATTATGTATTCTGTGGAAATTGTTTAATACCTTTAATCTAATTTCCTTATTGAAATGACGTAAACGATTATTCACTTTCATACATAATTGTATTATTTGAGATATTTTGTAACAAATCACATTTTCATACAAAATTATCAAAGGATCTACAATTGTCGTTGCGCGGGAATGCGCAGAACACGTCATCGCTCGTAAAATAACGTTACGTCATTTTGAAAGCAGAGCAAAACAAAATGGCGACGTCCGTAACACAAAACGGTGTATAATATGCAAAACAATACGTTCAAAGGAGGAAATTCAATAAACAGTGGGTCGTTAAGCGACCGGCGTCAACAGGCACGAACAAGCCACACTTATTGCGATGTATCGCTCGATGGAAAGGAAGCAATTCTAGTACAGCGCAGTGATTTAGTCACCTCAGGCACAGGTTTGAAAGCTAAGTCCTTTGTTAAGGTTGAGCATGATGTTCAAAACGTCTGCGGTAGAGGTAGAGGTCCTGGCAATGTTCAGGATCTGAGAAATCATGCAGTGAGACAATCTGCGCAATGTCCGGTGCCACCAAAACCGCAAAATTGCAAACAAGTCGGTAGCGATACCATATACAATAATGCCACGAATAACAGCAGTAACAAACGGTCATATTTTGAACCCTACGATCCACGTAGATCTCCCGAAGGACCAAATGGCAGGAACATCCACAGTTTTATACAGTCAGATCAATCGATGGGCCAGTATATGCATCCACAGTTTATGGGATACCAGCAGTCCACTTACTATCAGCAGCATGCTCATCAACAGCCTCGCTCACAGTATCACCGAATGCATGCTAATCATGCTGCTGCCGCAGTGGCTCCTAATGGTCAAACAATCTACATACCGCTGGATAATCGGCAATATGAGATCAAGAAAACTAACCACGACTTGTACGACATGCCAGTAGGGTGTGATTTACTTCCCTTGGAATCAGCCGGAGAATTTGAAAGCAGCGTGCAACTGATATCATCACCTAGACCGGTAGATTTAAAAGGTGGTTTGTCACAGGATTCCGAATATTATTCAGGAGACTCCAGTGACGAGGTAAGTTATGGTGAACCGGGTACTGACAGTGACGTTGAAGTTACTACTGACGAGTCTGAGTTTGTTGACAACTGTGTATCTGATGTCCTTAAAACAATAGCCGAGAGGGTGCAGAGTATGACGGTTGAAGAAAGTAAGAACATTGTTGAACGTGCTGTAGAAGAATTTGAAGAAACACAGACATCGACATCAAGTCATTCATCTTCTGAGACCCTACGAAAGAGGCAAATTAAGTCGTATAAACCTGACCCTTATAGATACACGAATTCAAGTAAACGATCAGAAATAACCAACAAAATATCCAGTGAATCGGATATTTTTGTAAACGAAAACGCAGAGAACTGTTTTGGTCCAATATACACCTGGGGTACAGAAGAAGCAGGACCGTTGGAACAGACAAAACTAGGTTACGCAGAAGCAAATACAAGTAAAGAAAAATGCAAAAGTGTTAGCAAACCTACAAAGAACTCGGCTAAGTGTACTAATTCATTTCAACTAATTCCGGATAATAGATCTGAGATGCAAAAGGTAAATACAGATATAGTTGGAAGTTCAAAAGTAGACTCAAGACTCCATCAACATAGCAATCAAATAGACACTACGGACATTGGAAAAAAGCCGAAATATTTTTGTAATACTAGTAATCAAATTGTTACACCGAGAAGCGACAATGATGTGAAAGTAGAACCAGGAACCGGTTGCAATAGAAACACATCACGACAGAAACAATGTGAATATATCCCCAAACTAATACAACCAGGAAGCTTACTGAACGACATACCAGATCCAAGCATCATCGCAATGTCTTCGTCTCAAAGTGGAATAGATGAAGTCTCGAACTGGCAGCCAATGCACTCGTTTGAAAGTTTGAACCACTGTATTTCCGCTCAAGAAAAACGCGGTTCACATTATTATCAAACAAGTGAAGAGAAAATGTTTGCGTCAAATAATGAGTCTAGTATGGGAACGAACATAGCTGCTAATTTAAATTCATTTGAAAATTCAAAATTTAATAGACATTTCAATGTGTCAAAACTGGATGTTATTACCAACCAACCGGAAGTAGAGAACTTTCAGCGTTCTATGTATGAGAACTGCTCTCCAGTCAATGTTCAGAACGAATGGCTTATACCAGAACAGAATATTGATTCAATTGCGCAAATGCACTCAACGTCGAAACCGGGTGTGATCTCAAACCAACTGGAAGTAGAGAACTTTCAGTATTCTATGTATGAGAACTGCTCTCCAGTCACTGTTCAGAACGAATGGCTTATACCAGAACAGAATGTTCATTCAATTGAGCAAATGCTCTCACCGTCAAAACCGGATGTGACCACAAACCAACAGGAAGTAGAGAACTATCAGCGTTCTTTGGACCATAACTACTGTCCAGTCACGGTTCAGAACGAATGGCTTATACCAGAACGGAATATTGATTCAATTGAACAAATGCTCTCACCGTTAGCATATGGACCCGTGGTGGAAGACGCAGAATATGTATACGGAAATGTCATGATAGACGGTCAAGGTTTTTTCGAACCATCAGAATTCCAGACCGGACAGAATCAGCCATTATACATGCCCGACAACAACACGTTTGAAGCATACCAGCCCGCCCATACTCCATCCATGGCTCCGGCTTACACCTTCTTTATCCACGACGCGTGTCCTCCTCCTCAACCGGAAGTAGTGTGTTACCCTATCCACAAAAGCGTTTCCGGTGAACTAATCAGTGTGACGGATGCAGCATCATATGAATCGAAGGTTTGTTACTCATGTCAATAATATATGCATAAAGTATCATTTTTGTTGAATTTAATCGATATTCATTCTAATCAAATATAGATTTTAATTGTATCGATCGCAATTATTGATATTTGAAATTGTCGGGTAAGAATATAACAGCGCCGTAATAATAACATGCTCGTGTTTTTAGTTGTATAAGTATTATGCTAGTTCAAATATAATGGGTCCCGACTGTATATACTCTGTCAACATTTTGTATGATACATTCTATATTTTCATATAATAACTGATTATTTTAAGTCTCAAAGTTTATATATGCACGTTATTTGTTTAATTACGTTACCATTTCAGCATGTCTTTTATGTCGTGATGAATTTCATTATACTAATATGATTCTTTGAGATGCAGTTGTCCGTCGTTTATCATTAGTATTTCAGTTATGTACGACAGCCAGTTGACCTAACAAGTGTTCATTGGTCATCATCCAGTACTAACTAAGTCTTCCACAAACAACTGATAACTTCAATGAATCAGAGGTGGAAGGCAAGTAAGTTTAGGTGCAATGTCCTCAGTCAAATTGTCACTGAGAACTTACCCGTCGGTCTGACTTCGAACCAACGTCCTCCATTTGGTAGCCGAGGTGGTACTAACTGGCTTGGATCTGATATGGTTATATATGACACACTTTTGATAATGGTGATCATCATTTATTTATTAATACAGTCGGACCTAATTTTTTCGACAACCTTCTATTCGAATACTTGGTATCATCCGAAATAAACGTCGAATTGAAATTAGCTATTCGAAACCACGTGTTACCTGATGAATTCGAATGCATGAGGAACGACTGAAGTTGTTTTATGGTCATATCGATAGTGAGTACGTTGTACATTAGGTTTTCATACTTTCAGGTGTTAAGTGTGTCGATTGGATCAAACGGCTGTGAGTATGTCGATCAAGCATGCGCTGTCCAGCAATCGCAGTCACTGGGTGGTGATGCTACACAATCGGTGAGATACGTAGACCATCAGTATATTGGTAGTCAACCTGCCTCCTCATTCGACGTTAACAGAGTCACAAATGGACGAAATATGCCTGAAAGTTGGGATATTGGTACTGGAAATGCGCAACAACATGGCGGACACGAGCACGTTATGCTTGGTTCCAATCTGGCGGGGGAGGAATCAGTAGGTCAGCATTCGAGCCAGAATGGTCAGTTTTTTGTTTGTTACGACGAAGAGAGTGTATACACTGACCCACAGAGTGGACTGTCTTTCCCGGCGATGCATATGACAGAAGACTGTTTGATAACCGTAATATTTAGAGAAGGCGTTTGTCTGGAAATGTCAGCAGATAAATCTATGCGTCTGGTTAACCATGAACGGAAGCTTGTCGCTGCAATGAGCGGAAATGGCGAACAGACATGCGTAATACACCCGGCGGCTAGAATCTACCAATCAGAGACGAGCGTGGATGCGGCCTTGTTTTCAAACCGTCGCTCAAAGATGACGGACGAATTTATTATGTTTGGAAACAACACGCAATCGTACAAGTTTGATCACAGAGTTATAACATCAGTAGATGGTAAAACAAACTTCATGGATTTGTCAGGCGATGAGTCCGTGAAATTTATTTATACAGACGACGGAATGCAACCCAAAAGTCAAGAAATGAGACAACGCACTGTGGAGATTCTGGCGAATGCGCACTTCTGGAAACATGGAAAGTGTGGGAGTACCGTAATAATAAATGGAACAAAAGTAGTGCAGTCTGATAAAGGTGACGTCAGTGTATATTGCGGTCCAATCAAATTTATTCGTATGATTCCAAAGCGGTCCGTTATTCGGTTGAAAACTCAGCTGTTTGAAGCAGATATTGAAACTAACTGGAATGTTAAACTAACTCGAGGTCACCTAGCACTAAATGTCAGCCATCTTGGATTAATTGTATCCAACGATAAAATCAAAGGGTGTATCGATAACAATGATAAACTGCAAGCGTTCAGCTTACCCGACCATCGTGTTCTCATGCTTGGCCAGGCTATTCCTCATCATCGTCCGGGCGTACCGGCACGGCATCGAAGACGGAATCGTAACAGAAATACTGAACCGGAAGGTGACCATAGTGCCTACATCCGGCCAATGGTAGATGACGAACATGCGAGTACAATACGACACAGTCCAGGGTTCGATCATAGAGAAAGGCGACGTGACCCGTTTGCAGGACAATGAACATCGGCTTGACGTCACAGTAATGACGACTTTCTAAACAGTCTGTGCTTTGATTCTTCCTATGTGTGAGGTTAAATGGTAATTGACTCCAATGATTATACTTACAAGTTATGCAAACCAATACAAAATGTTGTTCCAGCACTTTGATTTATTCAACAAGTCAAAATAAAATAATATTCACATAGTTCATATCACAAAACATGCTCTTTATTTTTATTTCTTTCTCTTCTTTATCGGTGGGAGTTGTTTGAGTGACAAGCCGGCGGCGTCGGTTAAGGTTTCGGGCTCATCATCGTCGTCGTCGGTAATTTTTATTTGTGGTTTTCGTGTACCCATCCATTGTAGGGGATAATTCACTGAAAATTAAAAAATATTCACAATAAAAACAAGAAGCGATTAGAATGTTGAATACAATTGTATAGCATATAATTATACGAACTTTACGACAGCTTAGTTTCGTAAGTTTAATAATATTAATGTAATGTATCAAGAAAAGAACGGAACGAAATACGGAGCCGAGCAGGGCAGAACATAACATAACAGAAAAGATCAGAATAGAACAAAACTGCATTTAACTCACACTATCCATCAATGTACATTAATATATAGTGCACTCTACAGCTAACAATTCAATCCACCTTGTACGAGTATTTAAGGCTGCAATATGATTAAGCAACGAAGGAAACACGCACTAACACACTCTCAAACACTCGCGCTTCAGAAACCGGCAAGTGATGAGTGAGGTTAATTCCAAAAGAATATATATGATGGAAAATCTATATCTCTTCAAACTAATCTATACGCTATTAAGACAAACTACGATACATTCAAACTACTATGCATATCGATAGGCAATCTTCAACGATCAATACCCGAAGTGGTTGAATTATCCGAAAATATATCATCTCCTCTTCTGTAATTATTTGCATATCCGGTCCAATACTTTTCCATGTCAGCGCGCGTGCGCAGAACTCCTTTCCGTTGTAACTCATCAGCCAATCGTGTAGCCTTGCAATAATTTGAAACCGGGAGCGTTTTTAAATATGACCGGTCGTGTACATAAACATGCTTCGGTGCCCGGTGTAATCTTAGTTTCTTCTTTTCCTGCAATAAGGAAACATATATACACGTGACATCCTTGACTCGACGTTGTTTTCTTAGATTTACACATTTCATACGTAGTAGGGGGGGGGGGGGGGGGGGGACTACTATGAATAGAAAACGCCCGGGTCTTGTCCTGTAGAAGATATTTTTGTGTAAACCAAAATTTCACCGATGATTAAGTCGATGAAATAAATACACTTGGTTAAAAATTGTAAGCCACCTCTCGTCCGAAAACTCACTAATCACATCTTTATTAGATGTGTTTAAGTTGCGTTATCCTAAACAGGTAACCCGTATTGTAGTTTAACAGTTCAGTGAAGTATATACTAAATTTAGAGACTCATTCTACCTGAAGAGGGTTTGAAGTTTCGTCTAACGTAGGCCATGGCTGTGTCTACTGAATACTGAATGCTGGCGTTTTACTGTATCGTCTGCCTTTATATAGGTTCCGTAATGCTGGCATTTATGCTGGGATGCTGGCAGCCAATCAGAACGAGTTTAGAAATGCCAGCATTAAATGCGTAATGCGGCTAAGTGTAACATTTTAAGTTATAACAAATCATTTAACAAGATTTCCCTCTTATGTGTGATTCCAACACAATGCCAATATGATAAGGAGTCAATAGGATGTACAAGTAAGAACATTCATTTACAATTAATGAAGTAAAATGTGTAAACGTTGGCGCCAGCAAAACCCCAGCATTACGCGATATGGCCGAACAAATAGTTCTTGCTGCATTTACATATACATATCATAATGTGCAATAATCATCAATAATATTCATATAACAACGAATAAGTAACGATAAAGAACAAATCACATGAAACAGATTACAACAGTGACGACAAAAATACTTGACTATTACTCTTTACATATGACATAATTAATACGCTGTGAATAGCCGCGAAGAAATGACTTGATTATTTTGAAGCGACGATGAACTTCAGACGACGGTAACTAAAGTTCATCGCCGTGATTAATGAATAGACACATGCAATAGATTAACAAATAAAAACTTATTATAATAGAAGACAAAGTTGAAGCAACTTTGATGAGGATGAAATCAAGGTAACTGGACATTTGTAAAACTAACATGTTTCGGACGGTACGAATTTCGGATGCACAATCCATTACATTATATACTTGGTTAAGAGATACTGGTAACCTGTAGAATTTTGAATTCAACGAAAATTACTATGTAATCGTTGCATTAAAAACCTTGTCATATATCCAAGTAGTCCTACTGTTCATGCAATTTACATAATCGTCAAATTTGGCAGTTTCTTAAACGTTGTAAGTCGTAACTAAACAATAGTTCAGTTATATACGGCGGTCAGTCCACTTAAGCAGTGTTTCTGGGTTACCTACCTGTACTAGCCTGTTCCTCTGTAAGCAACTGACATCTTTTCCACATGAATGAGAAGAGGAGGAAGACAAGTGGCATGGAGAACATGTACACCTATTTCGGGATTTCAACCAATTATCATTATAGCGTCCTCGCTATCCAGGCTAGTTATAACATATATAAAACACTGGTCAAATTGGCTATCGAAACTTCGTAATGCGTAATTCATTAGTACATGTATTTCGCGACCAATAAAATGAACGATAACAAAAAAGAAGCAAACTCTACTGTGAAGAGCTGTCGCTTAGAAACGCGATTTCATCCGTAACTCCTCGGCAATTTCCGTAGCGCATGAGGTGTGTGTCATGCGGCCAGTCAAACGGCTAGATTTCATCCTCATCTAGTTATTCATGAGTACGAGAGTTTTACAGTCAGTTTGCCCAGGGTGTCATGTATGTTATGAATAGCCTGGGTACCAAAGGATGCATTGTAGTGATTGTTGTAAAATTTGGCATCAAGTCCAATACAATGAATCCAGACGACATCACCGTTTGTGTTCGTAGCATTACTTACCATTTCTTCTTGCTCTTTGAATCTTTCTTGTAGTATTTCGTTGTATCTTTTTCTTTCTTCTCTCTGTTTGGTCACTTTCTCTTTCATACTGCTCACATAATTATCGAACTTATCTAACTGTTCCCTAGCAACGGCGTCCATACGAATGTTACGCATCTGTTTTGAAAAAAATAGTCGGAGAATTAGTTATGTATCATCATGCCCAACTTTGGAAAACAAAACTGGCAAGAGTAACCTCCCTTGGAAAATTATGTATTAAGCTTTCCTCGATATTGCGGTTGTCTCCCTTTACGCCAACAAGTGTTTATTGAAGAGCATATTTTATGGTTGATGTGATAAATGTCATCCTTGCAGATTATTATATAATGAAATGACATAATACATTTGTTAAATTTAATAAGGCTGACACAAGGAATGTCTACGAAAATGCTGCATCATTGTCTAGAGTGTGACTGAGTGTGCGAAATAGAAACGACATGGTAAGCTCTAAATATAATACCATTTTCATTTCATCAATTTATCACATAGTGAATGCACTTTATTTCTTGTAGTGAGTCGATAATTATAGTTTTATTATGTTCTCAATGCTAATGCATTCAACATGAAAATCTGTTGCAAGTGTAATTTGGAAATACTTCTGTAAATTCCTTTACTGTTTTAACATTTAA
This sequence comes from Mactromeris polynyma, assembly GCA_032209605.1. NCBI lineage: Eukaryota > Metazoa > Mollusca > Bivalvia > Venerida > Mactridae > Mactromeris > Mactromeris polynyma. The sequence goes on from JASFXZ010000052.1 coordinate 377,479, forward strand.
GTATTTTCTACTCGTTCAGATATCACATCCTTCCGTTGGCATGAGTAAAAAGTTTAGTGTTTTCTTTGTGCTATCTGCCATGCTAACATTTCCATAAACAAACAGTCCTCTTTCATCCGAATTCATCGGGTCCAAAATAGCGTGCATAAAAAGATACATCGGGACCTGATTTTTATTTCGGATGATACCGAGTATTCGGATAGAAGATTGCCGAATATACGAGGTCTGATTGTATGACCTACCTCATGTCGAGCTCTGTTCTCATGAGTGTCTTCATGATCAGTATTATGTGTCTCTTTTCTCCGTCTGTCTTTTCTTGATGGTTTATTTTTCTTCACAACGTCTTTGTCCGGGCTCTTAAACGGATTGTACAACAAGTAAACAAGCCATTCAACACCATTTAGCATTCTAAATCACCGACTACATGAAAACCTCAATAATAAGACCACCATTGGGACCCTTGAAACCGTGTTTTGTTCCATTCTGTTCTACACACTACATTAATATTTTATACTAACAAAACTTAGTCCGGCGTATATACAGTAAAACCTCAAATATGTGAACACCATTAGGATCCTTGAAACATGTTCTTCTTATTGGGGTGGTCTTAATATTGAGGTTGAACAAAGTGTAAAACAGTGAAAATGACTTGAACATTGTGTTCTTAATTTTGAGGTGGTCTTATCATTGAGGTGGTCTTATCATTCAGGCGGTCTTATCATTGAGGCGGTCTTATCATTGAGGCGGTGTTTACGTGTAGTTTTACTGTACATACGTATAGTTCTTTTTATCAATGATACAAGTTTGGTAATTGTGCTTAAGTAGAATAGCTAAGAGAACAAAAAATGATTTTCTAGCACTGTAATACATATAAATTAACAATTGGTTGTATTGCTTTGGGTATTCATGAAGTGGTACTTCAAGATAAAACAGAACGTAGGACACTGCATGCAATACCTTGCTTGAGGAGCACTTTGCGATAACATCACGCCATACAAACACCGGTATTTTGCATTTAGAAAACTACTTACATTAATGAGAGTTTAAAGACTGATTTCATGATATACTCAATATTGTCAAGTAACACTTTATTTTAGAAACAACGTACTTGTAATTGGCGAGTGAAATTAAAAAATATCATAAAAGGACGTCACAATTGCGTCGTTTTATTGCAATATATGAAAATTCCCAATATTTGCAATGAAACATATCGAAACGTGAAATAACACAATGCACAGTTCTTTTCTAGTATTCCTAGGTAAGAAAAAAGAACTGGAGAAAATAATCTGTTTTGTGCGTCTTTAAGTGAGATGAGTATATATTAGGTTTTATTGATTGATTTTACTGGTTCGAAAATCTAAGTTTTACCTCTTCTCTGATTGGTTCCTCATAGAGACTCAGCAGATTAGGGAAGCTTGATGCACCTTTCAGTCTGTAACCATGTCGTAACTTTGGCAGGGTGCTATTTCTACTCTCTGAACTGTAACCAGTCTGTACTGTGAGTGTGGTCGATATATCGTCCCGATCTGTTTCGTACTGAGATCCTCCGCCTTGGTGGTGTTTCATCTAAAATAAAAGTAAGTGAGCAAATAAAATGGACGGTTCACGTAAACAAATAGGAAATGTAGCTTTTGTAATATCTAAAACAGTCAGACGGACGGACGGACAATTTATTAAAGTCTCACTTTCACACATATACTTAAAATATATAAATATATGTATAAAACCACACATTATGAGTTACGAGAGACTATCATACAACAGATATATATCACATTGAACATAAGAAAAAAACAGAACATGAGAAACAGCAATACAACATAAAAGCATGATATTGTGAGAATATTAAACAACAGATAGATATCACATAAAACGTAAAAACAGAACATAAGATAACTGTAACTCGGCAATAAAACAGAGAAGACATGCTATGGAAACGGTTACATGTACGTAAACCGTAAGCAACTTACTTTTACTTATACTTTTCAATTTCACACAATTGTTATGCCGATTAAAGAGAGGACGAAAATATTTTTTCCATAGAGATCTTTCATAACCATCCACAAACAGGGAACAGGGGAGGACGATGCAAAAGCACTAAAAATGGCATCGATTAAGAATGATAAAAAGATATGCTCTGTGTTCTAAAAGAATTTATCTTTTAAACGTGACCTGTACAAACTTGATATCTTTAAAAAGCATTTTGTGTTATACCATTTAAACTGAATTTGTCCCTCAATATTCTATATTAAAACTTTTATCAGATCTTGTACAAATGCGGAAAATGAAAGTTCGATATGATAGTATCATAGATAGTTTATTTCAAGATTGTAGGCCTTTGGCACATGAATCACATGTATAATACAGAGAATATATTATAAAGTCACATGTGTACACAGTACATATAGTATTCAGCATTAAATTGTATAATAGTAATTATAATTATTGATCTATTCCGGTGAATGACAATTACAGACTAGAATAACATTTATAAATCTAGTAAGATAACATGTCGTAATAACATTGAATATATCTGATTTGTATCAATAATAGTACTACAACGTTTTGAAAAGGTTTAGTAATTTACAGTACAGTACATGAGTGGAGAAAGGTTAGTTAAGATAACATACGTTATCTCGTCTTATAAAAGCTCTTAAATACATAAATCGATAATTCATTAACAATAGATTGGTTCGTGGACAAGATTAGTTCAATAAATCATAAGGAAAAAGAATAAAGGAATCAGCTTTAATGTACCGGTATTTTATCTGTACCCGAGATCAACACGTCTATCTTTATATGAATTAGAAGGAAGATACAATTCGTTCGCTTTCTTCCATCGATTTGATTAATTAAGTAGTATGCAACTTTAAGCGGCGTTTACTATTTTCGGTTAAGCCACAAAAATGCTACATTTATAGAACATTATCTAAGACAGTTCACGCTTATATTTATATAAAGCACATAGTCGGTCAGTTGGAATTAATCGGACATTATGGTAGAACTTAAGTCAATACTTATCGATTTGTTCTTAACTTGACATTAAAATCCTGATTTATCAATCACATAACACTCGACCGCCTCTTTTTGTTGACCACAGAAATCAAGTATTCAATCCATCGCCCGTTAAAGTGGATGTTATGACGGGTGGTTCGATGAATGAGCAACCTTGAGGCGGGTCGTCAACATTGCAATACCTCGTAAAAATGTTAACCTTTAAATAGTGTCGTTTGTGTTTTTGTTACCGAGACACCATGTTGGCCAACAGCACGTATAGTGCTGGTAGATTGACCGGGAACAGGTGCATTAACTTTCCGGGATGATCCATGTCAATGTAGGTAAGGAAATGTTCTCGTGCGTAAAGCTATTACTGCATTTTTACACTTCTATCAAAACACAACCGCGACTTTTTTTCCGTCATGCTTACGGACAATCACGAACATTTTAATACACCTATTTTTAAATATAATGATCCAGGTAATATAGTCATACGTTCGCGGTTAATAAAACCGCAATATTAAAAGAGATGTACTTTTCACTAGGTTATCAGATTGAGGGAGTAGACTCGTGTTAAGTGTGTTTGTTGCAACAGTTCTGGACAAGAGCCTTACAGTACAATAGAGACTCAGCACTAAAATGAACAAAGAAGGCAAGCAAGGAATGACACAAAGACCTGCACAGGCATCCCAAACGGACAAGGACATATGGAAAGTTATAAATACTTACAAACCATTACAAAGACAAAACGGACACAAAGCACACACATAAACAATTGGTGAAAATAGGAGCATCGCCTTGCAACATTTGAGAGGACAGCGGCAAACACCACTGAGGGTTAACCATTTTCTCAAATCAGTTGATCTATTGTCGCCGAGCAGTGACCTTTGAATGACGGTTGTTATACAAAGTTCGCTAAGCAGAGCCATCGAGAGACCCGAAATAAAATGTACTTCTTAGCATATTGTTTTATTTCCAATATGTTTGCCAAACTGATGTTTTGCCATGCACATCAGGCGCGGTCAAAAACCTTTGGCAAAATTTGGTACACCGGAGCCTAGTACTAACTCAATTTGTCTGACTTTATCATGTATAAAATATAAAGAGATTGTGTAAGCTCGCTGGTCATAATATTACTACCTTGTAATTACAATATTATATAACAAATGTTGCTCATTTGTTATATACCAGTTAATAAGAAAACCGCTTTAATAAAAATAAAATCAACAGGCATACGAGGCTTGTTCGGAAATTATTGATTCACTGATCTGTTGTATTTTGGGAGCAGAACGTTTAAAAGTAAGCATCTCTTTCGACGCCCTTATAATTTAAGTTGTCTCATTAATTTCCTAACAAGCTTCGATGAAGCTTAAGTACACAATTAACATTTGTTTTGTACATTCACAACTAGTACATAAATACAAATTAAGAATTATGTATTATACAATAACATTGTTCTGCATTCGTGCAAATGCCATGAATTGTTATAATAAAATCGTTTTCTTGCTGGAAGTGCAAAATACTCTAGAAATACGTAAAATATGGAGAAACAATGAGGCGACCATAATTGACTCAACATCCATATTAAGATACTGAGCAGCCTTCCCATGGCAACACATTTTTGGAGTCTGGCATTCTGACTGTTGTCGACCGACTATAGCTCTAAAGGCTAATTTTATTTTCAAGTATACTGTTATTGAAGAGAGGTTGCTGCTCAAGTGGTGGCTGCTTTTGGGAAGTTGTACTCACAGTATTACACTAGACATCAAATTAAAAAAATAACAGTATAGTTCTAAGTACTTACCTCTGAATAATTTGAAGCTGTCAACATTGCCATTGTAACACCGATGTTACGGGAAACACTGATATTATCCTTTTGTTTAATTATCAATTTTATTTTTTCAGTTCATTATCCATTAATACTTTCTAATGTTTACACTGTATTCATACGTCTCGTTCTGTTGAATTTCTTGAATGTTTTCAGTTGGCAGTAAACGCTTGTATCCGGTTTCAAGCAATGCTCATAAAATAATAAGCCTCCACACAATACTGATTTGGTTCTATTTTTAATAACACAGCGTCTGATGACGTTTGCTTTAATTAAATTCAAAGTCCATTTTTGAATGTTCAATTAGCGTTGTATTCTGAAATAAAAACCAGAAAATCTTTCAAGTGAAATCGTTCACGTGTAGTTCGTATTATGGTCGAGTGACTTTGTCTACAGGCTGCAATGAACCAAAGTAAATATCTGTTCTGTTAGTACATAGTTCTGAAGCTCTGTGAACGACTCGATTTTATTGGATAATGTAAAAACTGTGTTTGGTATAATAAGATAATTGGCACTGGTACTTCTACGAGTTCAAAATTGATTTTTCAGTAGAAATCGCTTGATGGAAATACATGTTTGTTTGTATAAACTTGTCATTACTGATGGATGTCGGGGGCATACCGTGTTCTTTTGACGGCTTTATTGTTGAAGTCAGAACTTTGATAGTACCAAACAAGTTAATTTATCAACTTACTATTGAACATAGGGATCGAAATCATGTGCGTGTTTAATTCCTTTGAAGTAAATACATGCATTAATGGCAAAATTGAGCTTTTGATATCCGATTTCATTGAATCAGACGAAATATCAGGTGAGCTCGAAAATATACGATACATGGTATACTGAATAAACCACTTCAAAAGTCATCAACTGAATCTACTGAAAATGGTCAAAATTCTTTTATAATTTAAACGTTTATACTAATTGTAAATATCTCATATGAACAATATTTTTTTACCGCTCAAGTGTTTTCTTAAATGGTCACACAATGAATAGTCACACTTATTTTCTGTAGGAATATGTACATGAAAGATCAAAAATAGTCATATCGTGGTATAGAATTAAAAATGAACCATTTGATCACAAATCTATAAAAGCTTAGTTAATGTCAAGTAAACGCCTTGAAAAATGTCTACAGCTTGTTTGAGTTCAGGGGCATTATTCAAAAAAATAATTTAAGACTAAAACACAGATTTAGACTTAAATTAAATACAAAGTTATATTAACCAGCATTTCGTTGTCATTCACTCGAAACGAATGAAATTGTGTCTGAGTAATTGCTGTTACACTCTACAATTTTGCCAAGTCAGTTTATCAAACTTTATAAAGTTATAACAACGTAGGATAACATTTACTTTTAAAGTCTAAGTCTGAGTTTCAGTCTTAAATTATAAATCATTTGGAGCAATCACAAGTAATATTCGTATATATCTAGTACTGTTCTCACTTGTACTGAATTGCCTCATGGTGCTAACACACGGAATCTATTTTCTGTAGTGTGCAATGAATAATTAATCAAAATAAACGGCTGTAATATCAATGCTTTACCTTCGTATTTCAAAGAATAATCAGTTTATAATCTATACAAATATCCATTTATCAACTAATTTACACAATCAATGTTCTATTATCGCTCGTGAAACACAAAACCGGTGATTTGGTTTCATTCAGTAATGTTTTTATAAATATCACATTACAACAAATGAATAACTTAAAATAAAACACAATTGAAATTGGTCACAAAAAGATTATAATAGTAAAAATTGACAGGCGGATAAAATTTATACTTGTATTAATCCGCGACATTGTTCGATCAATTGTGATACAGTTTTACTGTTTTCTTAAATTTCAAAGTTTCAAAATCTTTTAAGAGGATTGTATTGTATTTGAAGTACCATGGAATGGTTGACAAATATATGCAATGTAATTTAAATATTGTTAATCCATTAATTTTGTTTGTATTAAGCATTGAATGAAATTAACAGTACATTATGAAAATATTGAATAACATTGCCGGATTAGTGTTTACATAATGGTTTGATATTGATGGACATTGTAATAGATCACAGACATTGTATGAATACAATAATACAAAGGTTTCATATTACATGGTGATAAAAGTTTTGCTATTAAATCATTTAAATGCACACAATTCCGTATACTTCTCTCATTGGCCAGGCCGACGTTTACACAGGAGATTGTTACGAGTTCTCTCCCTTTGTATAACCCCTTCTATAGTGACAATCTACTAAATCTATTTTGTTACTTTATAATAAGATTATACCCATTAAACAATTTGAGTTTAGTTCGCCTGATGAGGTATCATAGTTAAATAATACAAAAAGCGTCGCTAACTTAACTTGATGCAATTCTTTATTTCCTACATTTCAATTATTTGTAATTCTCACATAGTGGTTCAAAACAAACTCTTACATACAGTTTCATCCAAATTGATAAACAGAAAAAAAATAGGACAATCAAGTAGAAAAGTTTTGCAGAGTAGTTTGCTTTACCTAATACCAATTAAGTAACATTATACAGTAAAACCTCACTTAAAGTTCACCTCAATAATAATACCATTTCAATATTAAGAATATTTCAAGTCCATTTTCACTATTATAACCAATAACTTAATACCAATTAAGTTTAATGCAGTTATAATGAAAACATGAATACATGAAATCACGTTAAATGTCTGACCTCCTGGATATATAGAAATACAGTAATGCCTCAATAATACGACCACCCTTTGGACCCTTGAATACTGATCTTCTTATCAAGGTGGTCTTAATATTGAGGTTATAACAGTGAAAATGGACTTGAACTATTCTTAACATTGATATGGTCTTATTATTGAGATGGACTTTAAGTGAGGTTTTACTGTATACTGTTACTGATGACAGTATCATTTCTTTTTTCGCATTTTTCCTACACTGCAAAATTGTTTAAATGAATGTTGTGTTTTCAAAATACAAACTTCCGCGAAACCGGAAGCGAAAATAGCAGCAAACAGTATACATGTATACAATATATATGAGGTTATAAAACCGAGCTTGCTGACAAGTTTAAATCCCATGCATCTGATTGGTTGTTTCCGAGCTCAGTCTCAAAACTGACCGATGATAAGGCTTACTCTGAGATTTCCGGGTCGCAAAACACAGTTCTTCAACTCTTGACCAGGTTCAGCCACCGATGTAAATCTGTCGTCAGTATAAGAAAGACTACTCTGATCGGAATATTGTATTTGTTTCACAAGGGAGATAATTTGTGGTGGCTCTTCAATTTGGAGACATTTGGTTGCGCGAGTTTTTGTGTTTTTCACAAATAGTGTTCATGTGTCTATCAACCGATACGTTATATAATATACTTCAGCATTTTCTTCGTAAACCAATCAGAATTCGTTGTGTAAAACTATGACGCTCGAAACTTACGTTCAAATCATTGGTTCTAGTTCTAAATCAGTCGTAATATACTTGTCACGTTTAACAATAGTTTTCGGATTTATAAAAGTTCGGTTGAATCCTTTAGTGAGTTATTTATAGGAACATATTTTCCGTTTATAATTGATATTATAATCAGAGCATCAAACTGCATAAAAGTGGCCTTTAAAACCTATGAAGCCGTCCTTAAATGCGTGTCCGGCAAGCCTACCAACACGTTTGAGAATAGAATTTACAGTCAGACCTTATTTTTATTCGACCACTTTTGTATTCGAATACTCGGTATCACCGAAATAAATACCAGATCCCGATGTATCTGCACAGCGAATAGAAAAGGGCTATTCGAATGGGCTATGTATTATTCGAAATAAAATATCGGACCCTGCGAATTCGAGTGAACGAGGTCCGAGTGTAGTTCTATCACCATTACAGATTTTTTGCCACGTAAAAGCCTGCACGGCACAGCTACAATTTGATTCGGGTCAATTTCTTAGGTTTATATTTCTTTTAAAGCTTGGCTTGATTTATCTTTAACATCTGAGATCGTGGGGATAGCTTAAAATCACATTAAAGTTACCCCAGGGATAATTTCAAATCGATTTCGTCCTCCCCCCTACTCCCGATAATCTGAACGTGGTTTTAAGTAGCCTGGTGTAAATTGAAACGTGGGTTGTATGGAATTAACTAAACTCACTTCAAAACAATTATTTAATGTAGCAAAGGCCCAGAATACACAATATACAAATACACACAAATAATGACAGTTTTAGTTGCATCCCTATTATGTACATCACATTACAATATATGTGTGATTACATAGTATGTTAGTAATTACAACAAGAGACTGCAACAACATGAAAATAGACTTTAGACTATTTAAAGCCACGTGCTTCAACACAAGAAGACGCTGAGTACGTTCTTCATTCAAAATAATAGAATCAATATAAAAAATATATCAATTTACCATTGTAAAAGTTTGTTGATATGGATGGCCGTTTTACATATAACAATATCATCAGCTGATTTGCGGATTGTAGAAATCCTTGCATATGTTTAGGCATAACTAAGTAATAATTTTCATTACCAACACGAAAAACAATTTAACATAATTAACACATGTATCAGATACATTGTGGAAAACCATTGACTGGATGAATATGCTGAAGGTTACGAAAATTACGTCTTGTAAAATAATCATTATTGTCATTTACTCGATAAAGTTAACATTAAGGAAATACAGCTAACGTTATGTCAGGACTTTGTGTATTTTGTTCAGAAATGCACTTCCGGAAAACGGCGAAGTAGTTTCCACGCAGTTTCCACCACTGATCAAGTATAGATATTGATTGGCCTCCGTCAGCACTTATGTGGTCTACGTCACAATTTCCGTCAGTGACGTACATCGAGCGGAAAGTGAAAAAAGGTTGCGTCTGCATATTTCCGACGAACTTGCTGTCCGAAACGATTAACTGCGTCTCAAAATATGACGTTTTTATTTCTAACGGAACAAAGCCACCATCTTTATACCGTACTGTGACCTTCAAATCAAATGGGTCAATGCCAATGTGATTAATGGGGGCACTGGGTCGCGTTAATAATGGGTCGGTTTGACCTATAATAACAGAGGAACCAAACGGAATCCGGTCTAATCCGTGCGGTGTCAGCGGTAACAGACGAATGGTTCCGTCTTGGTATAAAACAAACACTTTTGAAAAGCTCGATGACTTCCAAGGCTCTCGTTGTGAGATCCGAACGTAGTCTACATCATCAAACGTTCTATTAGCGACAGTAACTATCATTGTTTCATTTACTCTCCACCATAAATCCATATCAACTCCTTCAATAACTGTCGTCTGGTTCTTAAATAATGTCGTGCTTTTATCCGGTGCCAGTTGACGCATGCGCATAGATATCTCTCCGATGATGACGTCATCTACGGAAGCTTCGTCAATGAACACTTCTATTTTAACTTTATTGCCGTCTCCTTCGCGGAAGGAGTGATCGGGGGATTTGAATTCAACCGATGTTTCTCCGTGTTTTACGGTCTTAAGTTGAGGTGGTGACCACCTGTTGTACCGATCATAATAATGAAACTTGAAAGAAACGGAACCAGAGAATGACAAACCACTCAAAATTGTCCGGGTTCCAACGGATGCTGTGGAACGCAAACTAACATCACCCAGGACAAAGTCTACTTCTATCGTAGCAATACGCGTTGATCCAAGAATTTGTCCCTCCGACCAGGTGATGATAAGTTGAGCTTTGTCGCTATCCATTGTCCGACTGCTATGAAGATGTATATTTCTGAACGACCAAAACGCGCCAGCGAAGCCACAGTTCTTCCAGGTAGGCCTCATGTCGTTTAAGAATGAAGTATGTTTGGGCATATGAGCTGTGACAATAAATTTCCGTGGATTTTCATGAAATATTGGTATGTTGACATTGTTCTCCTCTGCACATCGCGTTTTCCCACTCATCTGCTCGGCTCTAGCACGTGTGCCAGACAGTGGCCCATCATACGTGTATTTGATATCTTGAAAACAAAACGCCTTACATCGGAATGATTCTAACGTCTGAGTGGTGTTCAAATCAATATTGACATATTTTATTTTGACATACGTGTATTTGTCTGGATGAATATGTGTTACTTTGAGTGTAAAGCGTCCCTCTACAATTATTGGTAAAAATGTCTCTGTGCCGCGTCGGTCATTGGTATACTCCTTCTCAACCAGAACAGTATTTCCTATAGCGATCTGTAAACGAAACTCGCCGCTGTAAATAGAAAAAAACACGTCAACACTGGAAATTTCCGTCGGCGTAAACAAACATATATCTGTGTGCAGGCTGTCTCCAGCAAATAGATAGGCCGACGATTGTTTAACACCATCTACCGACATCGTGTCAGCCTCCATTTTAATCTCAACACACGTTACTGTAAGTATTCTAATAAGTCCGACAATAAACACACAGTTTATAAAACAGTAAGATTTCAGTCCAGCAGTCATTGTGAATTTTAACATTGCATTTATTCTTCAAGAGTGATAAAGTCACAACGGCTGATTCAATGTTCAAAAAAGTTATATCCGAATGATCTAGTATGTACTCTTAAAACACAGCGGTCGATAAATAATGATCTGCTTTAAATTTGTTTGTTATAATAAGCAATAAAGAACGCACGTTGCTGGGTTGCACACAAACAGATTTTGGCCGAGTGCCAATTCACCTTACGATGTGTAACATGATAACTTTACTTCTATGTTAGGGATTCCATAAGAAGACAAAACAAATACGAATAATGACAACTTTAAATATTTCGAATGTATCTTTCCATGTCAACAAGTATCATATACCCTTATTCACGTTAATGATTTTCTTATATTTTCAATGCACTTGGTAGATATTTTCATACCAAATATCTCACTAGTTGCAATCTAAAACCCAAGCACACTTCTCTAAATTGCCTATTTTATCAACAAAGGGCTTTGATTTTAAAACAGGTTTATTTTATCAAGGACCTATATACCGACAGATTGAAGGAGTGAAGCAGGCGAACAATACGAAATATTTGCAAAGTGTGTAAGCAGCTAAAAAACGACATAATCAATAAAATAACTGTGCTGAATAGTTTAGACGCTGTCTTTTCCTGCACATGATTATACAACTCCCCGAATACTTATTTGTGATTGCGTAAATTGACAAATCGAATGCTGGAAAGCGGAATAATAAAGTTTCCTATTAGAAAATAGAAGTATACAAGATACAGTAAAACCTCACCTAAACAACACCTCAATAATAAAACCACCTCATTTAAGGACAAAATTTTTCGAGTTCATTTCCACTGCTTTGCTCCTTATTCAACCTTAATATTAAGACCACCTCAATTAGAAGACCACTTTTCAAGGGTCCCAAGGGTGGTCGTATTATTGAGGTTTTACTGTATTGGAAATTATTAGCTTTTGTAAGAAGTCCGACATCCTGTCTCTCAACATACCAAATACAAGTTAAATGGAGCGCAGATATAAGCATGACGTGATAAAATCAATGTACACTAAAACCTCAATAATAAGACCACTCGTGGTGATTTGTACAACTTGAGTGATCGGTTTAAAACAAAACAAAGATGATGTTTCCTGGTCCCTTTCACGGCCTTGAAATGGGGACATAGGTATAATCTCCAGTCTCGCCACTCAAAGTTGGGTACCACATTTCCGTTTACAGGTTTTTGGTTCATAATATAGATACGGATCTAAATTAAAGTATTGGTCTTGTGTGGCGTGATAGAGTATGAAGTATGCACCCCAGAACACTTAAGTCAGTAACATAATAAACTAATCTAGAGACGAATATTCATCTTCTATGGTGTCTAAATATCAATAGTACGTTGTTTGAAACGAAACCGAAAGTAGACTGTGTTTTCTGAAAACAAGCATGATAAGAAAACTGTGTCAACTGTTTAATCTAATTTTTTTTTATGTACTGATATTTGGATACATTTATAACGTCAGTGGTTGTTATGGTACAGTTGTGTTTACAAAAAAACGGAGTAGGCGATCACAATATAGGATCATAAAGGAAGTTTTGAAATAATAAATGATCTGGATTAAATGTGTTAGTAGTTCGAAAGAACAGTGGCGTATAATATGAATATAACAGTTGCTATATAGTTTGGACAAGAGTTTAACAATGTACTTTTATTATAACTTGTACAATGTATGGATTTAAATCATTAAACTTAAAATCGATTGAATAAGTTAGTTTGTACGTACAATACACATATATCGACATATACGTATTGTATAAAAGCGAAACGTGTGTAATACAACTAAGGAAAGTCACACATTTCTTTAAAATGGCGGAAAGCAAACAGGAAGTAGATGGGCGTGTTGAAAGAATGTGCCAACTGTGTTTGTGCAAAGACATCAAGCGGTCAGCTGATGTGTTTTGTCCGACATGCAATGAATTTCAATGTAATGATTGTACAAACGGCCACATGATTTATGCTGTCATGAAAGATCACAAACTGTTAAGTGTTAAAGAAGGTTTGTCGCAAGTTGGTACAAATGATGTTGACATGAAAGGGATTGATATTTGTAAAAAGCACAAGAAACCATTTGAATTCTACTGTGAAGACGACAAAGCCTTAGCCTGCAGTACGTGTGCTATAATAGATCATAGAAAATGCACTGATGTGTCCGAGATAGAAAATATCCCCAAAGACGACCAGTGTGACTTATTGAGGGAAAAAATACAAACAGCCATAACAACAACGAATAAAGCTGTTGAAAACCTAAAGAAAGCAGAGCCGTGTTTATCCAACGACGTTCAGCGTGTACCAGACAAACTTTCCAAAATGAGAACAAATATCATTCAGATGTTTGACGACTTCGCCGAGAAAGTAACAAAGGACGCGAACTCGTACCGAGATAAAACGACAGCCGAATTGTCAAAAAGAAAACTTGAATGTGAAACCAAAACACAGACAATGAAATTGTCGTTGGAGACGATTGATATTATAGAAACAAAGGGAACACCATCGCAACAATTTATAACGGCGCGCAGTATGACAGAAACAATACAAAATGAAGTGAAGAACGCCGACTCGTTATGGGACGACCTGAAGGTATTAAACATTTCGTGTAATTTTGACGCACAATTTGATACATTGAGATCAAGTCTGCTTTCTGCAATTAAACCTGATGAGTTTGAGATAAAATACAGCGACCATAAGGTAACAAGGCTGGAACCTATCGCTTCCATAGATTTAAAACAGACGGGTGATGATGTTGGAGAGCCACTCTACACTGGTTTAGATTTTCTACCAGATGGTAGACTTGTGGTGGTTGATAATATGAATAGTAAATGTTTGATTTATGATGAGAATCTGAATCCGAAGTATGCATACAAATTACCATATGGAAATCCTCTAGATGTAGTTGTTGTGTCTGATGAGGAGTTTGCTATAACATCGGGAGCCAACTACAGACTAGACTTTCTTCGTGTAAGTAATTCAAATGAAATAACATTGAATAGAACATGTACGGTCAGTGTTCTATATGATACTATAAGCATAAAGGATGATGAGAACTTTGTGGTCAGTACTTACAGACACAATCCACCAGTACGTATTTTATCAATGTCTGGGGAAGAAAAAGACTTTAAGATTGTGTTTCCATCAAAGAAATACAGAGCTGACACTAGCTTCTGTACGTATATACGTGGTCAGGATAAACTAGTGTTGACCGATAGAGATGCAGATACTGTATATATATACGACGTTAAGACAGGTGAGAAGGCTGTCATCAAGGATGAGTTGATCAAGGCACCATGTGGTGTAGCTGTTGGACCATTTGATCATGTGTTTGTAGTCAGTTTTAGTACAGGATCGTTAGTGGAGATTACTCCTGCAGGTCGTGTGTTGTCATCACATCAGGTAGATATGACTTACCCTCGTTATCTTGCTGTATCGAAGGACAGACAAAGACTTGCTGTCTCAAATGCTGCAGTTGGATCCCGTAAGTTAAACTTATACCAAATACTGTCAGAATAAACGGATGGGACATATTGGTGTCAGCAGTGAATTATTTTGGAACTCGTGCGCGAAATACATGTTAATACATGATAAGAAATAAACTGAAACCAACATTGTTAAAACATCAGTGAAAATGAATCAGTGATTTATTCAGTGTAAGTGAAGTATTGATGTATTTCAGGTTATGTGTTCTATATATATTTGATACATTTTCCTTCAGTTTGGGATTTTTGTCATGATTTGTTTGGTTTTCATACATTAACATGGAGACATTACAGTCCAGGATTAACATCTTATAGTTATTTCTATTGTATGAGAGATTTTTATTTGTTGGTATGTGTCTGAGATTTTCAGTATTATCGAAAGTTAGTAATACGGTTCCTTTGCTTTTTGCTCACATGATAATTCAAAATTTATTTTTTGTATGTTACTTTTAATTTAATTTCCTAATCATATTGTTCAATGTATGTTATATAGTAGATCACTGTTCTTAATCGTACAATTTCTGTTTCACGAGTGCGTGCGCGTGTACGTGTACATTATATGTCCATATGACCGTACGAAACGTTTAGGAACGATTTAACTATATACCAAAATATACAGTCTGATACATTGCGTCATGCTTGAGGTACCGTATGACAACGATCAAGTGTTATACGATAAGATACGATACTCTGCAGTGAGATTCAATATGTTGCGGTGAGATACGTACAGTACGATATTTCACGACACTCAACGAATCGGTACTTAACGGTGCGATACACCAAGGTCCGGAAGTATTCGATATGATACAGTAAGACACGGTATGGTACACTATGGTGCGGTCCGGAAGTATTTGATATGATACAGTAAGACACGGTATGGTACACTATGGTGCGGTCCGGAAGTATTCGATATGATACAGTAAGACACGTTATGGTACACTATGGTGCGGTCCGGAAGTATTCGATATGATACAGTAAGACACGTTATGGTACACTATGGTGCGGTCCGGAAGTATTCGATATGATACAGTAAGACACGGTATGGTACACCAAGGTGCGGTCCGAAAGTATTCGATATGATACAGTAAGACACGTTATGGTACACTATGGTGCGGTCCGGAAGTATTCGATATGATACAGTAAGACACGGTATGGTACACTATGGTGCGGTCCGGAAGTATTTGATATGATACAGTAAGACACGTTATGGTACACTATGGTGCGGTCCGGAAGTATTCGATATGATACAGTAAGACACGTTATGGTACACTATGGTGCGATCTGGAAGTATTCCATATGATACAGTAAGACACGGTGTGGTACACCAATGTGCGGTCCGAAAGTATTCGATATGATACAGTAAGACACGTTATGGTACACTATGGTGCGATTCGGAAGTATTCCATATGATACAGTAAGACACGGTGTGGTACACCAATGTGCGGTCCGGAAGTATTCGATTTGATACAGTACGACACGGTATGGTACACCAATGTGCTGTCCGGAAGTATTCCATATGATACAGTACGACACGGTATGGTACACTATGGTGCGGTCCGGAAGTATTCGATATGATACAGTAAGACACGGTATGGTACACTATGGTGCGGTCCGGAAGTATTCGATATGATACAGTAAGACACGGTATGGTACACCAATGTGCCGTCCGGAAGTATTCGATATGATACAGTAAGACACGGTATGGTACACTATGGTGCGGTCCGGAAGTATTCGATATGATACAGTAAGACACGGTATGGTACACCAATGTGCGGTCCGGAAGTATTCGATATGATACAGTAAGACACGGTATGGTACACCAATGTGCTGTCCGGAAGTATTCGATATGATACAGTAAGACACGTTGTGTTACACTATGGTGCGGTCCAGAAGTATTCGATATGATACAGTAAGACACGGTATGGTACACTATGGTGCGGTCCGGAAGTATTCGATATGATACAGTAAGACACGGTATGGTACACCAAGGTGCGGTCCGGAAGTATTCGATATGATACAGTAAGACACGGTATGGTACACCAATGTGCTGTCTGGAAGTATTCGATATGATACAGTAAGACACGTTGTGTTACACTATGGTGCGGTCCGGAAGTATTCGATTTGATACAGTACGACACGGTATGGTACACTATGGTGCGGTCCGGAAGTATTCGATATGATACAGTAAGACACGTTGTGTTACACTATGGTGCGGTCCGGAAGTATTCGATTTGATTTGTTAATTCAACCTACATGTAGGTTGTAGGTTAGTCAGATATTGCTATCTGTGCTATCATTGTTTTTGTATTCATTATTATTCAAGATTGATATTAAAATTGACTTGTCATATCAACACATCCAATATACATAAATTGATATTATTTTCATGTCGCGACGTGCGTTTAGAATGAATGTTATCTAGCTTGTGTATGTGATATTTCCTACTCCATTGTTATACTTATTTGCTTTCGGGTCGGTATTCAAAATATTTACCTTACAACCTTTACTGATAAACGTCCTTAGAAGATGTAAATGTCGTTTTTGAGAGTTTGTGACTTTAGAGACATGACATTTATATGCAATATTTGCTGCGGGATAATTAATAGTGATGTTTAAGTGTGATTGTTGTTCAATATATGAATGTTCTGAAGATGTTGCACTGTATGGTTCAAGTAGCGTGAGGTGGGGCAAAACGCCCATATTAAGCAATATTTCACGATACAATAATGACCATGAGTTCGGTTAAGACATAACTGGCTATGCGTGAAAGTTTGCACGAGTCCTATACTTGTATAAACCTACTTAACGCGAGGTACAAAACGAGATAAAGCTCAATAAATTGAAGATAACTTTATTGTGTATTGCCTTTTCGCCCCAAAACGATGCATAACAATACCGTATTGTTCTTTACGATGCGGTCAATGTCTATACGGGGTCGTCCGGTATGATACGGTTCGTACAACATTGGACGTACTAAAGGATACTTCATGTGCGTTGTGATATGTCGTGGAGACATTATTTAGGAAAACTGAGTCATGATAATTAGCAATAATCAAACTATTTATGGTGTGCTTTTATTGTATCGTTCCAGTATTTATGATTATAACTAATTTTTAAGTCATTATGCTGCATTTTAAAATTGTTTTGTCTTTTATAAAATCTTATTCGTGCATTATTTTTGAGTATCAAAATTGCCACACATGTTTCTCTATGGACTTATGATCATTTTAGATTACAGTAATAATGAACCTACATCACATTCAATACATCTTTCAAATAAATGTGTTTATAATATGTGTGTCTATATCGGTACAGATGAAGAAACTGGTTTGTCGTCGTACACGTTTACTTATTATTTAGATGCACTTCAATAAAATCAAATTGCACATAATGTAAATTCGTGTTTGTTGTCGCTATGACTCTAGATCATACAGTGAAACATCTCTTATCCGAAATTGTTCAGAGTAAAGAAAATGTTCTGATTAGAAATGGTGTCGGAATAGAGACGTTCTCTGTATCATCGCACACAAGTTTATATATATATCTGTCGGTGTGTTTGAGAAACACCTAGTCAAACATACTTCCAAAGTTGCATCAACATTTATCACCACACTAACTGTCTATTGTATACATTACAAACAGTGTACGTCTGATATTTACAAATAAGCGCTGCTGTACGATTTTAAGTGACGTCATTTCTGAAAACATATATTCAAGTTTCTAAATGAGAAATGTAACTGCAATATATAAGTATATACAGTCGAACCTCGTTTATACGACAACCTTCTATCTGAATACTTGGTATCATCCGAATCAGGTCCCGATGTATCTTCTTAAGCACATCAATTAAAATGGGTTATTCTAAACCATGCATTATTCGAAATAAAATCAAAACTATCATTTCGTATTTATACTCAGACATACATGTAAGGTTGGGAATTTTAGTGGGGGAGATGAGAGTGTGCCCCCCCTTAGATCCGCTTGAGCTTCGAGATCAGTTGATGCGGCCAGTTTTGCAAATATTTGACGATTGAGATCAATGACCATTAAATGGACCAATCGTCGGGACGATGTGTTTTTTGCCGTCTTCTGATGTCAAACAAATCGAAAAATCGAAGCGGTTTTTTACACGTGTGCATTTTGATGAATTTGTGAGGAGAATGTCGCCAGTTCATGACGGACTCGCATGAAGTAGTTGTTCGTTTGAAAGATAAATTATTCATGCTTAGAATTCGGTGTATTTCATGGGTATAGTTTGATGTTTGAATTGCTATTTCAGGCGCGAAGAGGTCATGTGTTAAAAGCTAGCCTCCTTGTATTATATACAAACTTGTATACATATACTATAGAAGGGATAAAGTAAGGGTGACAACTCGTGATAATATCCTGTGCAGTCACCATTGCCTCTCTATATCGAGTAAATATCACAATAGTCATATAGCATGAACTAATATACCCGGCAACTACCGTTCGTGAAGCAAAAACAAGACGTAGTTCTTGTTTATATAAGGTTACGAAGTTGGTGGCATTTAACATACGTAATCATAATTGATTGATATTCTTAAAAGTCCAGAGGCCATTATTTACATAACTTCAATAAGAACATACGTTGCGGCCATTTCTATATATCGAAATTCAGTTTAATGAGTGGATTATTTACTGTACCAAAATTGCGCGCTTGTTTTCCTTTAGGTATTTCTTTAAGACTATTGCTTATAAGTATGAACAAGCACCAAATGTGTTGTCATGACGACATTGGACTTGCTTTGAATGACATCAACAAGACTGTAATGGAGATTCGAACAGCATATGAAACATATGGGCCGACATGGATGGATTAACCGTTGAATCACCTTATAAGATGGCATTAATGGGCTTCTTGAGTAAGTTACAAATGTACCTATTATATGTTGTGACGTTTATTTAATAAGACATATCGGGTGTCCATTTGTCGTCTGTACCATACAAAGTTTTCGTCATATTGATCAAATCCCGAAGAGTAACAAATCTATGGGGAATGAATCATGTCGTCAATATTTATATTTTTCTGATTCCAACCATTACATAATCGTAATACAATAATTAACGATAAGACTATGGACGAGTTGAAGCGACGGATTCTTTCATAAACTTAAAGGTATACTATGCTCATTTTTTGTTCATTTGTTTAATTAACCAAACATGAAAAATATATTTCCTATGGTTAAAACATCACTAATCATGCATTTATAAAGAATGAACTCATACTGTATTAATCCATATTTGTTGAAGAAAGATGTTTGTACATAATAAAACTTACAAAAACTTCCAGTTTTTTTAACAATCAGGCTATTTTACCGGTTTTGACTGTAAGTAACTTGATCAAAAAATATTTTTTCAATTGGTTTTACTTTGCAATGGTTCTTATTAGAGATGTTTTAGCCAATGTAACAACAATACTTGATAAAGCCAATTCAAACATTTTATGTTCAGATGAGCCAGATACATCTTTAAAAAATCGTAAGCTATCGACACTATTCTATTTTTTACACTAAGCCATTAATAAACACATTGTAAGTATACATGTACGCATCTCACACCATCTTCGGGAATCTTTATTCCCGTATTAAGGATTTTGCTCGATCTGAATTTTTGGAACTGCCTTTTTATGTCCTACATTTTACGCTTTTGAACAAGTGTTGTATCGCTTATATTATCTTGTAAATAAACGTCTGTAGATATGTGTGGTTGACAGATGGCGTGGGATCAATACGAACCACATATAATAATAAACATTGCGACATACTATTAATTTATCTATGGTTTGAAATGTGTCACGGTCCGTGTGTAATCAGTAAATATATAAAATAACAGTTCTTTTCTATTATACTAACTTGGGGATGTGGCTCAGTGGTAGAGCGTTCGCTTTGCATGTGAAAGGCCCCGGGTTCGATCCCCGGCATCTCCAGTATTTTTTTTATAATTTGCAATATGACTTTTTGGCACATTATTGATATTAACAAATACGTTAGTATAGTCATTGAAGCAGTTTCAGCCACGTGCAGGCATTTCTGCTTTGTATTACTCCATGCAAACTTCGTGACAATTGTCACAGGAAATAATTATACATACTCTAATTGTTATTATTTACTTTTAAAAGTATAAGTTGTTACCTAATTACCTCAGAGATCCCCGTGGACTCAAGTCTAGTTTTTAAAATGATTCATGATTTAAACTTACTACTAGATTATATAATCTATTTTACATTCAATTAGTACAACGCATTTTACTTCAATTTACTATTTGTAATAAAACATTCATACTAAGTCATATAACAGCTAACCATTCGTTACCAAGGCAACGGACTGAAAAACATGCCTGAAGCCCAAAAGCACCCCGTGTATAATTATGATAGAATGTTGTAAGTTATTTTAAATACTTTCTTCATTAACAATTTGATTCGTATTCATTTTTCACTGCAGAATAACGTCCTACTCATTTTTAGATATGATTTAAAATATGAGGTCAATGTTTGTATGTAATGCGTACTGTAAAACGTTATCTTGGGGATGTGGCTCAGTGGTAGAGCGTTCGCTTTGCATGTGAAAGGCCCCGGGTTCGATCCCCGGCATCTCCAGTATTATTTTGTTATAATTTGCAATATTACTTTTTATCACATTATTGCCACATGACCCTAAAAACATTTTCACCAACGTGTAGACATTTCTCCTCTGTGTTTAACTGCATGCGAACTTCTTAACAATTTCGAGAACTTATATTACTCTTTAACATGGTTGATATTTTCTTTTAGAAGTATGTTGGACCTAATAGATCTCCGTGGTCGCAGGTTTATTGTTTAGGAAAATTCTTAATCACAACTTACTAGTAAGGATATAACATTTTTACATTCAATTAGTTGAACGCACTTTATTTCAATATGCTCGAACTTATTCATACTATGTCATATTACAACTACCATTCGTTACCAAGGCAACCGAAGGAACACCGTGATGACTGGAGCCCAAAGGCAACCCGTGTATGAGTATGATGAAAGGTACTAATTGCTTTTAAATACTACCTTGATTGATAGTGTATAAATGCAGCAAACGTATAACAGACACACGCCTGGCGTTCTCTACAACCAACTACAAACCTATTTGACAGCTTTCTTATAATCAATGTATCCAGAACACATGTCCTAATGATTTTATTCATGTTTATCTGTAGTATAACACTATTCATTTTAGCAATGGTCTGAAATATCAAGTCAGTTTATAAGGTCAATGTTCGATGAAGTCCATACTGTAAAACGTTCATAATATTGTCTTGGGGATGTGGCTCAGTGGTAGAGCGTTCGCTTTGCATGTGAAAGGCCCCGGGTTCGATCCCCGGCATCTCCAGTATTTTTTTAAAGAATTGATGCATAAACTTGTTTTCGAAAAATATAATCATTCTAAAAGTCCACTCATGTACTGGCGTTTCCACTGCATGCGTAATTTTGGTAAAACTAAAACAACTCTCTATGGCTAAACAAACTACAAACCATTTTGTTTTCACCTTTTGCCTCTAATGGAATTATATTCGATAAACACGAGCCCCTCACGTGTCTTGTTAGTAATAAGGTGTAAAATGTAAGTCATTAAATGGGAAAATCATTTATTTTCTATCGTTTCATATCTTATATAATGGTCGTAAGGTCGTATTTGACCATGAAGGTCCGAATCGGGAGTATACCTACTTGATTCACGTTTGTCCAAGCAGATTTCCACCAATGACTTCCAAAATGCTGGATCACACGGCCATTAATGACTTTAAATGATCTTTACATTCAATATACTGATAATTGCTAAATTGAACCATTTGGTAATGTTCTTCATCATCAGCAAGTCAAACTGTTTGGTACGGTGATGAGCGCTTGTCCAATCAGCTTTCCACACACACACAAAATGCTAGATCACCCAGCCTATTATGATTTTAAAGGTTCATTATAATCGGTGCTTAAATATTGAGTAAGTAAGTTTACATATAAGCTAGGAAATGATGACGTACAATGTGTGACCTTACAGACAGGTGAGTGTTTTGCATTTGAAATATTTGGACTCAATCTTTGTTTTTAATCGAATCTCATGGAATATGACACCAATACTTCTTTCGTTTTAATATGACACGATTGCATCTTCAATGAAATCAATTGTGAGATCAGTTTTTTGCTCTGACATCTTTAATCTGTCGTGTGATATTTCATAGGTCACGGGGTTCTTCTTTGTAGTAGGAAATTGAGCTGTGCTCCGAAACTGTCAACTTCCTGCGTTGTGATTTTAACCACAGGAGATTGTCATGAGTTCTTTTCCTTTGTCCTCTCTATTGTTCTCTCCCTTTATCCCATCTATAGTATATGGATATATATACTCAACGACACTTCTAAGTCCACACTTCGATTTTCATGGCAAACTTCGACATTTGATGGAGTATTTCGACCAGCAGCAGTAAAACTGTCACGGTTGAGCGGATTCGAATCCGATTGTTATTTTTGTTATGTTTTCATATAATAAAATATTTTGTTAAGATTGTGACCAGGTTTTATAAAAATACTCCAACAAATGTCGAAGTTAGCCATGAAAATCGAAGTGTGGACTAAGAAGTGCCGTTGAGTGTAGTACTTAGAAATGGAGATAACTCGACAAATCCCCTGTGATTTTTCCAGTATATGAAAACACGATAACGTTGTGGATATGTTTAACACTTTATTTGTAAGATGTGAAAATGGTTTTATATATGCGTATCACAATATCAGTGAGTTGAATGTTTAAGATATATTGCAACATATTACACAAAATACGAGTTCAATGAAATAAAAATTGGAATTAATGTTCAAATACACGTACTATGAGGATACCTGGCAGGGACAAGTATGGATATAACCAGTAAGACGACATGCCTATTATACATTTTGTCTGCCAAGTATTATTTTACATGTACACCCTATCACAAATACACTATTTACATAAAACACAATAACTTAGTGGATTTCATCCCCTAAATCTTAAACCTTCCACCTCCTCTTTGTTAGTAACATAAATGTCTGATATTAGCACGTTGGTGTCTCCTGACGTCATCTCCGTGACGTAATGTACTAAAACAGACTATCATCAAAGATCGCAGTAAAACGTGATTTCATACCAAAATCTGGAGATTTCTCATGTCTCACTTTCGTTAATCAGCGGCTGTAACGATGTATCACACTCTTTATTGTGTTCATTTCCCTCATCACCGTTAATATTGTCCCCTTTACTTACATCCTCATCTGTGGCGCCATTTTGACCTTGGGTGGTGCCGCCATTTTGTGACGTCAATTCTGTGGGTGATTCACTTTGTGAAACGTTTTGTGATTGGTCCGATTTACTATTCTGTGATGTTTCAGTCTTTTTCAGTGGAGGATCGTTATTCACAACATAATAACGTAAAAAGGCTTCTGCTGATCGCTGTCCTTGCTGGAACAGACATTAATATGATTAATTGACATATTGTTTAATTAATTGTAATAAATTGATTTCGCCATAGCCCGTTATGACCGACCGAATGACTGGTGTATTGCCACGACAGTTAGAAATACGAAACTGTTTAACCCTCTTTAACGCTCAATGCGACGTAAAAGTCGTTCCCCTAACCCGATGTGTCAGTATTAACAATGCATGGAAATGTAAAGCAGTTCCGTTCTTTTATACATTGTCGTATTTAAAAAGCAATGAAACTTATATGCAATTATGTATTGCCATACTGTAGATGTTGATCTTAGTGGATTCCATTCCTTAAATCATAAACCCTTCCCCTCCTCTCTGTTAGTAGCATAAATGTCTGATATTTTAGCATGTTAGTATCTGCTGACGTCATCTTCGTGACCGAATGTACTAAAAACAGACTATCATCACAGATCGCTGTGAAACGTGAGTCAATACCAAAATCTGGAGATTTTATAATTATCTTAAAAAAATATGGTTAATTATACAGTTGTAGTTACCTCAACAACAAAGTTTCTGTCAGCAGGTTCGAGTTTGAAATCCGATGTTCCCACGTGACCTGTGTTGATCCCCACTGTACGTTCTATATCTCGTTCCTGTGAAATTGTAAAAAAAACACATATTCCTTTACATAATGCACAAAATGGAGGGTAAAACAATAATGCACATTGTGTCATCTCGATAACAGACAAGAATGGACCTTTTTATATGGAATGTTTGTGTACATAATTTGTGAATGTACATAAAACAGTTGGAAAATCAATGAGGATAAATACGGGATTTGTTAATACATATCTTTCATGGAGATACAACCATATTTGATCTCATTGGTCACGGTTTGTATCTATATTTGGCTTTAAAATTGACATACATTTGGTATAAACTTGTTGATAAATTATTATTCTAAAAACCAATTTAACGACATGCGGGGTAACATGTCAGGGCCAACAAAAATGCCTATACAAATTGTATATATTTGTGACTGATAAATCTAGATTATGCAAATAGTCTTTCATTGCAAATTTCATGTGAGATCAATAAAAGTGGTGACATTATAGCTGGAACGAGACGTTCGAATGATGGCATAGGGGAATTTCACTTTTGAGATCGTCACTTTAGATAGAAATTCTTCACCAAAACAAACAGAGAACTTTAGTAAGTACTACAGGACTATACCAGAGAGAAATAGGCACAGACATCAGAAACAAACCCTGAAATTCCTTATATAAACAACTTACCTCGACATGGATACGTTTAACGTTTGTGAGCAGAGTTGATTGTAGTGTGTCGAAAAATGAGAACAGCCCTTTAATCTCCTTCCTTTGGTAACCAAGGAAACGGGTTTGAAGGGACACCCCCGTCCTCTCAATGAAATGAACAAGTTCGTGATAGTACACCTGGAATAAATTACAAGGGTTTTATGCAAAATGTTCATACTTTATACAAACAAAAATAGTTATGTTCAATAATGTTAGGAAAAAATAGTTTTTTTTCATGGCAAAAATTCTTTTTGGTTGCCATAGTAAACAGTTTCAATACTAAAGTTTAAAAAATGCTGTTTTGTAAATTTCATCCTTGAAAGGGTGTTATTACAACAACGTTTTCAAAAGAATTTGACACAGGGCCATTGTGGTGTCAAGTGAACCAACCCCTTTGCAAATTCAGCGAAATGTAACATATTTTCACCGATAATGACGTCATTTCTTAACAAGCATGTTAACAAGCCTGATTCTAAAAACGAAATTTTGAACGAGTAGTTCCGAATATCGATGACGTCACTCACCTCTCCGTTACCGTCCTCATCTAACGCTGTCATAGCCTCATCTACTGTCACATTCTTGCCAAATAATCTCTCTGCGTAACGATTAGGGAACTCTTCAGTCTGAAAGTCATATAGATTGATTTGTCACAGGACTTTGGTCATAACTTTTGTGATTTAATAGCTATATAATGATTTGTATACCAAGAAATACAATGCAACCTCTCCATAGCGGCCCTTTCTTGAGCAACATTCTCTTTGCAGCAGCGTTATCACATTTCCTGATATAAAATGTTACGATCAATTTAACCTCTCCAAAGCAACAACCTCTCAACAACAGTCGACATTTGCATCTCCAACTAGGATGAATAAATTGCAAGGGAGATAACTGTGGATTTCATCGTTAGTATAATGTCAGGTTGTCTCCCTTTACAATATCTTTACATCAAATGTTAAAATATAAACGCGTTTAGTTTCTATGTTTCTCTGTCTTGAAGCGATGTTCACTTACATCATTCAATGCATCCTTTAGTTCTGTTTTACTGATTTTATCGTCATTATCTTTGTTGTGTTTCTTCAAAACCTGAAAAAGTAATAAGGTCAACATTCACAACAAGCTTGTATCTCCTCCCCGACCAGCGACCAATGCCATGGACGCTAAGGTACGTAGGTAGGTAGGTTATTTTTTTCAATTTGGTACAGTTCCTATTTTGTTAACATATTTCCAAATGATTATGTATTATTACTTAAACATACATTGCTTAATAGGCCATTCTGTGTTTTCTGCGTAGTGCCATGGATTTATACAAAAACAAATGTTCAAGACAATTAAATAATAATTTCTGACCGCGGTTGCGTGCACACACATATTTTGATATTGCTTGATTATGAAAGTTCTACCACCATGGCTTTAACAGTTCATGAATAAAGGACGTCAAAAATTAAGTCAATGGCAAGCCAATGTCTGCTCTGTTTTGGGACAGCCTTCATTTGTTAAGGATATATATAAGTAATTCTGGAACAGCCCTCGTTTGTTAAGGATATATTTAAAGTAGTTCTTGGATAGCCCTCGTTTGCTCGCCCATTTGGGATATCCCGGTGGCGAGGGTAAACAAACTCTACTCCACAAGCCCTCGTTTGTTAAGGACTATATATAAAGTAGTATTGGGACAGCCCTTGATTGTTAGGGATAAGTAAGTATATCTGGGACAGCCCTCGTTTGTTTAAGATATATATAGGTAGTTCTAGTTACCTTTAAGAATGCGCTCACAGCATGCAGATTTCGAATATGCTCCAACTTTACTTTCTCTTGCATTTTCTTTTTCCGTATCTTCTCCCTAGAACAAACAAGGGAAATAATGAATGCGTGGGTATAATTTGAAGGGTTACCTCCCTTGGGAAGAAACTTGTACTATATTGGTTTTCCCATAATGCATTGGAATTAGAAAAAAACAGTCATCACTGTTATAGAACAGTTCTAAAATAGACAATGTAAATAATACTCATATCATTTAAACAACAATTAACAGGGTATTTAATCCATAACCACTTGTAGCAAATAGCGTCTAATATCTAGCAACGAAATGTTTCTATAGCTAACGAAAAACTGGTGTTGACTTTCTAATCCATCATTTCATACCATAAAATCATGACTTCATGAAACGTGACATTATGAAATGTGACACCATGAAACGTGACATCACGAAATGTGTCACCATGAAACGTGACATCGTGAAACATAACATCATGAAAAGTGACATTATGAAACGTGACATCGTTCTCACTTCATGGGTTTACGATAAAATGTTATCATGATTTCATGATCTTTGATTTGACATTTTCAGGATATAAAATGATAAATAAAGTAGTCCGCACCGGTCTTCCGTAATACCTAAAACAATATGCTGTATTGGATCGGATAAAAATAAGATGCTTTTAGACAAGAAGCAAACTTATCTATAAGACTGGTAAAATATGGCAGGTTTAAGCGCTTAGTATATTGTTTTGACATTCATTTCCGTACATGCTTCCAAAAACAAGGATTAAATCCCGCCGAAATCAAAATAACAAACATGGCGAGAAAACTTCTCTGTAACTATTTTGCATTCTAACAGATTGAAATTATGCGTGTAATGATTGTTAGAACTATTGTTTTCGTCCAAGTATGCAATCGTTAATGTTCTTAAATAAAGCATACCATGTATTCAAATGGGTCTTGAATCTAAAGCAAGATCATTTCACTGTCAGATTGAACCATTTCGTAAACGGATCAAGCGATGATCCTATCATTTAATTTTAAATTAGTTTTTCGCGAGGTCATCTTTGTTAAAAAGCCGTTTGATATGATAATGATCAACAAATGAATGGTGGCTATGAGTTTTTAAGATGTCAGTGAAGTAAAACATGTACAACAAATCTACTGTGTGGCTAATCCATGTATATTTACGATTACTTTCAAATATACAAACCAATAGGTTAAAACCTGAAGTACAAGAACATTATAACTGTATTTTGTGCGATGCGAATTTCAAAGAAGGAGTCTCTTTGGGATATATGCGATATAGCGGGTTCCCTGCTCAGTAGACAATGGCGGCAAAGAAAGCAAGGTAAACAATTCAAATGCATGTCGAAATCCGTAACCAATTCAGTTGATTAAATATAATAAATTTGAGATAGCGATAGGATATAGGACGTGCATGAAACAAGGAACAAATTACTATCGTCGGTTTTAAGTGATTGTATTCATACTAGTGAATTTGATACGACAAGACGATTCTACATCTTCACACTGTCATCAAATACGTTGATAGTATCTTGTCATAAATGACAGAAAGTCACAAATAAAAAATCCGAATTAACGGTGCAGAGTTTGGTGAAATCAATCTACATATCGTGATTCTTTTCTCAGGGGAAAAAGAAGAAAAACGGTGCAGAGTTTTTGAATTTCTCTTTTAGAATGTGCTACTTTTATAAAACATAGCAGCTATGCGCACTTTTCATAGAACTCCACTCTTCTAGGCAAAAGTGTATGACTTTGACAATTAAAATGCTATTCTTACAGACCTTTCAGACCAGTTTGATTTAGTTTTTGGCTAGTTTAAACTCATCACTTTGTTTCGTATACATCGACATAGAAACAAACTCTTATGACCTATACTAATTAATATTGGTGGCTGATTCATGGATTACTAACCAAGGCCCGTATTCACAAATGGTTTAAGACTGAATCTCAGACTATATCTCAGATAATATTGCAAAAGTTAAATTTACAAGCATTTCGTTTTCATTATATTTAAACGGATAAATTGTTGCCTGCATATTTCATGTTACTCACTCTACACTTTTGTCATGTTTTATCAAAATATATTGTGTAACAATAACGTAGGAACAAAATGAATATTTATCATTTTAAAGTCTAAGTTTGAGATTCAGTCTTAAAACGTTTGTGAATACGGGTCCTGTACTTGGGCAAAGGTCAGGGCTTGTCACGACTCGAACTCCCGACCTTCAGGCCAGGAGACAGACGCTCGAACCATCAATCACTACGTCTCCTATAAGTCTAGTGTTCTATTATAAACAGTTGTAAACACAATAAAAAATCTGGACAATCTTAATCATGTTTGCTTAACAAACCAAACACCAATAAGTCAAACAGATTAGAAATATAAAATAAACATTTAATTCATAATTTGGTTTGACACAGAAATTCATTAAAATATTTCATACAGCCCTGTTGCAACCAGCTCAACATCCGCTACCGTACATGTATACTACGTGATTTAACATATTTTCATAATTAGTGACAAGCCAAACAATTGTGAAATCGAGTTTCTGGTTCTAGACGTCAACACCGTAAAATACAAATTACCAAATTGCATCATTGAAATGTCATTGATTTAAGTTTTATTAGTACATGTAAAAATTTAAATGGAATAAAAGTAGCTTAGTACTGGTTGATATGTTATTAGTATATGAATTCTCTTTTTAATGAGTTAGGTGATTAGATTGTGTCAAACAACATCAAGAATTTCATGCAAAACGAGTTATGTGTGAACACTTTATTTGAATAAAATAGGCAAACAGACGAACAAATATCTTGTTATCATGCAGTAGATTAGTAAATCTTTCATGTGATCCAAGTTTCTAACTTTCCTAAATAAAAGGAATTAAATCTGGTGCATTTGATAAGGACTAGACGACAGCATAATCAATATGACATTTTTCGGCCGTTTATGTAGATTCTATGTACAGAAGGAGGCGTATATATGATACATATTCATTCAATTGTAAAATGATGCATTCCATAACTGACAAAATTACGAATCAGGCTAGTTAATAGGAAAGTGCTTAGCACATACGATTTTCAATTCATTCGTAAATGCGAGTGCAATGTCTAAAACCGGTGTCATATACCACTACATTATCAAGGTCATATACTGATGAAAGGTCATGGTCAAATAAGTAGCTAGACATTTGACTACTAAAATGTCATGGTCATATATCGATAAAATATCGCGATGTACGTCACTAAACATTGGCTCGTGGTTCTGATCGCGAATCGTTTACCCTAATTCGCAGATTGGATCAGATCGGTCCATGGCTGACAATCCACAACCATAACCTAAAATGTTTATGTCATATAACGCTAAAATAATGTCAAGGTCATAAACCGCTAAAATATCAAGGTCATAAACCGCTAGAATGTCAAGGTCATAAACCACTAAAATGTCAAGGTCATAAACCGCTAAAATGTCAAGGTCATAAACCGCTAGAATTTCATGGACATAAACCGCTAGAATGTCACGGACATATATTGCTTTATACCAAAGTAATATACCCTACATGTCAAGGTAAAATATCGCCATAAGGTTCACGGCAAAGTTTGAGCAAACAATGATTACAATATTTTTCATTTCATCACAGGTATGATCTGTCGAGCATGGATTCCAAGCCATCAAGCCGTACTTACCTTTCAAACTCGCTGTAAAATAACATATCTCTTACAATTTCTTCTAGATCACTTACAACATAGATTGTATACGTAATTTGTGAATGCAAACTAAATTCTAGTTTAGAATGTTAACTAAACAACTAAATGCAAATGAAAAATAGCACTTAACTTGACTTATAATAACAATAATAAGTAAAACCTCACTTAAAGACCACCTCAATAATAAGACCACCTCAATACTAACAACATAATTTATTCAAGCCCATTTTCACTATTTTGCTTTTTATTCAACCTCCATATTAAGACCAGTGTTCAAGGTTCCCAATGGTGGTCTTATTATCGAGGTTTTACTGTACATGCATTACAGCTATATGTACAGTGCAACCTCTCTAGAGTGGACCTCTCTTCAGCAGTAACCTCTCATTAATTCCCTATTTTTTTTCTCTGTATTAAGAAGTAACCAACAAAACCTCACTTTAGCAACAACCTGTCGACAACAGTCTGCGTTCCCCCGGAAAGGGATTACGCTGGAAAGGTTGAACTGTACATATAGCTGTTCCATCAATATAATAACGCGTGGAAGGCCAACACAATAAAATCATTTACGGAAGCTGACATATGAGGGAGCGTATCAACTATTGTAGCGACAGTAAGGGGCATACTTGGTTTGTAATGAAGTAAATTTTCTGACTGTTAGTTACATGTATATCTGCATTGCTTGGACATTGTTAAGAATTTTACAAAAGTATATGAATGTGTTTTATAGGAAGGTAATGATGAAATGGCACCATATACATCATACAGTCGGTATTTGTATTTGATAAAAACTTGACATTAATCTTACAAAGTTTAGCTCCTATTATTAAACGTTTCTTGGAAAATAGAACCGCATGACATCAAATATATTGTCGAAAACAGTCTGCGCCACCCCCCCCCCCCCCCCCCGGAAAGGGATTACTCTGGAGAGGTTGAACTGTACATATAGCTGTTCCATCAATATAATAACGCGTGGAAGGCCAACACAATTAAATAGAACCGAATGACATCAAATATATTCACACAAGCCGAATATATGAAAGTGTTTTATGTGGAAGTAATAAAAATAATACGGCATTATATACATTCTTCTATAGGTATTTGTATTTGATGAAAACTTGACATTAATCTTACAAAGTTTAGCTCATATTATTAAACGTTTAGAAGAAAAAAGTACCGCATTGCATTTGATTTTTTCACTAAAAAATACAATACATTTGTGTTCTCCTTTCTCCGGTTGTAGCCAGATTTGGCAATTTGGGAAACAATAATGCTAGAGAGAAAACAATCAGATGGGAAGAGGCACAATACAGTGAGTATTGGTGTGCTTTTAGCCGCTTTTTAACAGTATATCATTAATGAACGGCGATCTATTGACCTATTGTCACGGAAAACATGCGCCTCACTCGGGGTTTCAGAAAATATTATTTAACTGTTTAACTATTTGAAATATATCTTGCAATGTTGACATTTGGGCATCAGTCTGGAGTTCGTACAATAAGACAACATATCGAGGAAAGGCACGAATATACTAAACTGACTTACTTCGCTAACTTTGTATTTGGAAAGGGAGGCAACTCCGTACCAACACGTTGTTGTAAAATATCACGTAAGATATCGCGCTCATTGTCGGCGTACTGAAAAATAAATACACAAACAATGAGTACAGTAAGTGGCGAAGACGAACAACGTTATAAGCTGCAACTAGCCCAAAGCGGACGTCTTTAAAGCTTGAACTTCACTTCATCAACATTATTTTCTGTTTTTATGTTGTAAGATTTTACAATCAATTTAACCGGTTTAGAGCAACTACCTCTTAGCAAGAGTCACTAGTTGATCTCTCCGAAGGGTGTTTCTCTGGAGAGATTGTAGTGTATCGAACATAGAACACCCCTAATGGATTCCCGCTAAACAATTGAAACATCAACAGACATCGGTAAATTTCGTGACGAGTCCATTGAAGATCGGTCGTTTCCGGTAAAGCTTGAAAATATTCGGAAACGACCGATCTTCAACGAAATGGTCACGGAATTTACCGATATTGCCCGATGTTTAATTTGTTTTGGCAGGAATCTATTAGGGGTGTTATACCTTATATAAAGAGATAAAATGTGGTACTACATGCATATAGATTATGTGATTTTACCGAACCTATTAACACAGTAGGTTAGAAAAGCCTCTCGACTTAATGATTATTCCACTTTATGGAACCACCGTGACTGCAGACTCATTTCCTAAACCAACATACGAGACAATTAACAAAACATTACCAGTATTCTTCAATTCCAGCTAATTACATTAGTAAAGACATGCTGACTTTATAAGATTATAGTATTTATACTCCGTACACTACACTAGTATCTGAATCGATCCATTTATCATTGTCTTTAAAATCAATTTATAGAGAAGACTGGCCTTTGCATTTTAGTTAAAGTATGTAAAAGAAATAAAACAGCCCTTATTCCTCTTCCTGTGTAATTATTACGGAGTGCACCAAGTCCAGTGTGGTTCACGATCTCCTTTTTATTTTTATATTACAATATACGATGGTCATATTGAAAAATACGTAGACAATTTACTTTGCGACCACAAAATATCAGATAATATATCAGATAAGTAAAAGAGCAATGAATATAACGCAGAACTATATGTAATGATTACGTGCACAACATATCAACTTTTTGAACACATGTCCGTTTTCTTAAGCTTCATTATAAACTGCTCTGATAAGTTATTTTATGAAAATTATTTTATTCCGTATGTATCTGGATGAGTTCGGATGAATGCAGCGCTCCCTTCGTTGCTGCGCTTTCTATTACTTATTTTCATTGTTAAACATACGTACATGACACTGGGTGTCTATGCCTCCTATGACCTTATTACAAACAAATACAATACTTACCAACAGAAAGCCCAGCGTCTTCTCGTTATACATTCCAAATCTTTCTTTCCTCTCAAATAGTTTCGGGAAGTTTTCTAATGGTTGTAATTTATTGAGAAAACTGTCTTCCATCTTCATTGACAACCACCAGCCTGAAACAACAACAATAGTACATACGTTGTGTACGTAGTGTTGTGTTGGAGATTTGTGCCGTTTTATTGCATTTCATCTAAATATTTTATTGTAAGGCGGGCAGTAGAACTAACCAGCGTTTTATGTTACCAACCAACCGAGTACTAAACATGTTCTTCAACAAACAGCAAACACTGT
The DNA here is from genome assembly GCA_032209605.1 of Mactromeris polynyma. NCBI lineage: Eukaryota > Metazoa > Mollusca > Bivalvia > Venerida > Mactridae > Mactromeris > Mactromeris polynyma. Next base: position 411,711 of record JASFXZ010000052.1, read on the forward strand.
CCCCACTTCAATCAAAGTTGGAAGACAAACGCCTCTGGACGTATTCGCTCACCTGATTATAATATCTCAAGCACTATAGATATTGTGAATACGCCACTACTAGCAAGCTTTGAATGCTTTATTCAAGGAAAATTGTGCAATAAACATTTCAAAATCAGGTCGTTTCTGACAATTTTTTGTCTCCATTAAGTTGACCTACTGATGTACTCTTATACCAATACTGTTTGAAGATGACGTGAAATCAGACGGAAGACGGACGACTGACGGACGACGGTATGATTACTATATCTCACCTAGGAGGCCTAATTCACGTACATTGAGAGACGGAAACTCAGACTTAGACTTTAAAATGTTAAAAGTTCTTTTGTTCCCACGTTTTTATTACAAACTAGATTTTAATAAAAAATAGCAAAAGTATAGAATGGGTAACAACAATTATTCTGACAAAAATTCGTTCATTTAGATTGAACGAAAACGAACGGCTGATAAGTATAACTGAATGAGGCCCCTGAACATTACGTACACAGGTGAGCTATAACATACCTATGTACAATATCGCTACAGTGACATACCCGCACTCAACATTATGGTTGATTAAAATCCATTTTGTTGAATGCTACTAGAATGATAGTTGAACTGTGCATAGATATAAATGTCGTTATACCTCGTTAAAGCAAAGGTATGAGAAATTCGTTCTGTTTGATACATTATCAGAACATAAGTAAGATATTTGCTCTGTCAATCTACAGTATATGGTGGAGGTTTTTATATACATCATTATCTATTTACCATCGTAACAATTGATTGGATAATTGCACAGCACTCCACCATCAACATACGTGTTTACCTGTCCATGTTGTTCATATCTGTGAGCTTGAAATAATCCTGTAAAGTAAAATTACAGCTTTAAAAATGCTTTAAATACAAGACGTATTAACGTTTAAAATCACTGTCAAAATTATTCAATTAAGTTGCATGGTGTTCTCTTCTCTGCGGGTTTTATACAGTAGAACATCAATAACCACCTCATATTCGGGAAGCTTAATATCTGGTTTTCTTATTTAGGTGGTCTCAATATTTAGGTCGAATAAAGAGCAAAACAGTGAAAATGGGACTTGAAAATTGTGTTCTTAATTTTGAGGTGGTCTTATTATTGAGGTGGTATTATAGCGGTGTTTTACTGTATCTTGCTTTAATGCAGTGCAACCTCTCTAGAACGGCCCTTTCTTGAGCAGTAAGGTCTCTTCAACAACAACGTCATGTTTTCATGTAGCAAGAACTTTCTACCTTTTTAACCTCTCTAGAGCAACAACCTTTCAACATCAGCCAAATTCTGCTACTCCAATACCGTGTTGCTGAAGCGAGGTTACACAATATCTAACTTGACGAAATACAAGGGAGATAACTTTGGTCTGATTCATCATCTGGTGCGAATTTCCACGATATATAACTCGTGTTGTTTAAACTTATTTGTGTACTGACTGACCCTTATTATAATTTATATCTTGTACTTTTATATTACCGTCAATTTCCTTTTATCTTAAGAATTTCATGCCATTTTCCACCTTGTAACACACTTTACTTTTCATCGCTGATAAATAATTAATAACATTCAAAGTGATGTTACCGACAGCAAATCATTACAGCGGCAAGTTTGAGTGATTGTAAATTCATAGTTCAGCCTTCAGGTTCTCAATATTCCAATGAAGGCGAGTCAAACTAACCTAATATTGAAATATAACGTTACATACCCACGCTAATCATTTTCTTCCTTGCTGCGCAAAATATTTTCAAATCTAAAACCTTCATGCAGATGAGATCGCTAATAGCACTAATTTACGTGTAAGTCATTAAAAGATAATTTTAGGCGCACCTGTGACATGCCGGCTTTTTATGAATTATCTCCGTACTTTCCTATGGTTTTGTCATTAATTATATCAGAAAGTTCATACCAAGGCTGACTTGCATATATGCGATACCACATAAGATGTAATGAAACTGATTCACTTCAGCGCAATGTGGTTTGATCAGTGAGTACGCAGCATACTTATCATACCATCGTGAGGAAACATGTGATAGTACATAGCGAGATAATAACCACTATTTGCATTACTGTACATGCAAACTATTTGCACTTTTCTTAATAATGACAGAAACATCTTTTTCCGATGCTTTGACTTAAATATCGGAAGTTGATTCGATACACTACGCAGTTTGACTTTAACGACGCCACGTCTCATGTGCGAGGCCCTGTGGCAGACGTACATTTTGGCGAATGTTAAGAAGTTGTTGCTCAAGAATGGTTAAAATTTTACAACCGTCTCCCTTGAATGAGTGCTTAAGGGTTCCTTGGGAAGCGCGAGGTAGAAGGTTCGAATACCCGTAGGGATCCGTTCTGATGTGGCCGGTAAGTGAGCCACCAACCAGTTAAATAATGGTAACCATGTGCCTTCCTGCCTGGTGCCTGACATTAAAGGATAGGAATCGGGAAGTAAATGTCTTCATAAAAGTCAGAAATGGATAGCTCCTTAAGTATGGATAACGCTACAATAAATACATATTTTATTTTACAAGACAATTTGATTCTGTTGTTGAAGAGAGGTTGTTGCTCAAGAAAGGGCCGCTTTGTAAAGGCTTCACGGTGGTATCATCGGATCATTTTTACATTTAATTCACCACTCTTCGTTTTGACAGGACTCAAACCTGACATATTCGGCAAAGCAATTACCTGGTATAGCCATGGACATGCGCAGTGCGTCTCGTACTTTAACTTCCGGCGTAGTTTTCGGATGGAAATACTCAGCGTTCATCATGTTTAAATTTGTGACGACGACGCATAATTCCTTGCCGTATTTCGGATTGTCCAAAATCTGAAAGAAGCAGATCAAGATGATCAAAATATGGCGAGCAGAAATAACAGTACATGTATCTATATACATTTCCCTGAGTTCTTGTTATCTAGTGAAGATACAGGGGCCGTTCGGTTGGATTAATAATGTATGATTTTGAATATAGCCCATTTCAATTCGACGAGCATTAGATGATACACCGAGACCGGATATTTATTTCGAATGATACAAAGTACTCGGATAGAAAATTGTCGAATAAACGAGGACCGACTGTACACATCAATACATTTTCTTCTACCTTTGAATCATGTTGGGAAGATGGGTGGAAGTTGCGTACGGGAGAACAGGTTTGTGCGGGTAGGTCACCCATGGAGGAACGTTGCTAATATTAACTCAGCGTCGTACATAACTAGTTGAAAATCAGCGTTAAACTTCAAAACGAATAGACACCACAGGAACCAGTCACAATTATCATGAGTCAGCTGAATTCATTTCCGTAATAATATATTATTAAACAATGGAAGTGGTGATCAGATACTTATGAACATTGTTACAGTCTTCTGTGATAGAGACATAGACACATTACTACAGTTTTTGTCCTGCTAATAATACATTCGACGTATTCAGTCAAAGACAATTTTACGGAGATTTATCCATTTGATTCCCTACCTGATGTTTTATGACAACATAATGAAATACTAGAGATAGATCAAGGGAAAGGTGCAGTAAGTTACGTCTCCAGACAGAAAGCGTAAATCTAAACTGATATAGAAGCAGTTTTCTAACCGTGATTGTCACAAATAGAAGGAAGATTGTCAACAAACATCTATTTTACGTCTGAAATGAATCAACAATAAACAGATGCTGTGATTGTACGATAAAACAGTCGGGCATCGTTCATTCGAAATCTTCGGGTCCGAAATTTAATTCCGAAAAATACATGGTTTCGAAAAGCCCATTTCAATTCGACGTGCCTAAGAAGATACAACGGGACCTGATATTCATTTCGGATGATACCAAATATTTGGATAGAAGGTTGTCGAATAAACGAGGTCCGACTGTACTTCAACGGTGCTTCATTGGAAGGACACTGAAACCTCACTTAAAGAACCGCATCATTTATAAGACCGTTTATTATGGACCAGTTTTCGTTTATTTCTTCGATATTAAAATCATTATACAGACCACCCCATTCATATGACCCATTTTCTTTAGAACCAATGGTGGTCTTAAATTGAGGTTGCTCTGTATCACAGTATATAATACAGTAAACATGGGACCCTTTAAAACTAGTCTTGCTATTGAAGTGGTCTTAATATTGTAGTTGAACAAAGAGAAAAACAGTGAAAATGGACTTGAACATTTCTTTTTTATATTTTAAGGTGTGTCATATCATTGAGGTATAACTGTACATACTATCATTAATTGCTGTACAACGAGGAAGGAACTGAAGATATTGACAGCTGATTACCCATAGCGACTAGCATGTTGAGGATTTACGATTTACGATTTGCAATCAACAGAAATACTCTCAGCATCGGAACAACTTGTAACATACAGGTCTGTAATTTATATCTTAAGGCGATACATTAATCTCGGGAAAGGGTCCGAAATAGCCTTAGAACGACAAGCAAGTGTTGAAGCGCTGATAGGCAAATGTTATAATTACATAACATAGGCAAACTTCTTCTAGGGTCAGGAAAGTCTTTCTGTTAACTATTAAATATTCATGTGCGACTTCCAATGTTTCTGTCAAAGCACAGGATAAAGTCATTAATCAAGTATTAAAGAGAGGGGGTATACAGCATTGTATGGCGTATGGAATGTCGGTCAATGTTAAACTTACTTTTGAACAAATCTTATTCTATACACGTATATCTACCTAACAGTTTGTATCACAATTAGTGTCACAGTAATAGTTCAGTAAGAGTTGTTACTGTGTTATCATTTATTAGAAGGAATAACGTAAGCTAAAGATAAAGGAAGGATTCTTTGTAGGGTTGTCAAGGAATATTCGGATATTCGAATATTCGTTTGTACGTCCGAATATTCGAATACTGATTCGGCATTCGGAATATTTGATCAAATATATATTTTCAATATAAAAGCTGAATAAGTATATCAAGTTTCAATGATGGGCATTCTCGCTTTGAATGACATTTTACGTGTGAAAAATAATATTAATTGACATGTCATATTGTATATTTGGGGGCAAGAGAGATATAACACTTAGGCCCTGAAAATGTTAGTAATCGTGGGTATTTTTACAACTTAAGTGATCAGTTTAAAACACGAAATTGATAAGCATAAAGTTAAACATTTCAAATGGATTATTATTAAATAATAAGGTCGAATTTTCTCACAGGAGCGCCATGATCAAGATAGATAAAGTTGAGTCTGACACTGTGCGTAATCATACATGGAAATGTGACAACATTTTCAAACCAGTCCATTTAGGTGAGTCTGTTAAGCCTAGGATGGATGGGAATGGAACTAATTGGCTAAACCAGTCAATTCACGTGTTCTTCACTCACATAAACCAGTCTAGAATTGGCCGCCATTAGGATTTAGTTTTAACTTCCGCTTCCGGCGAAATATATCAATACATTTTAACATGTTTGGATGTTTTGCTTCGTCTTAATGTGTTTCGAAAATGCAATGAGTCGCAGAAAAATGATATAAATGGTTTTATCTGAGACATTCAAATTACAAATGAAGCACATTGACAGTGCTATGGTAAATTACTGTCTGACAATTGTTTTAGCCTCAAGTCCGGAGATTGCATATAAATGAATCAACATTAACAATATAATTCTAAAAGCTGATCACATTCTAATCAGATTTACTTCCCTCCTGTGGGATATGGCTAGGCGTTTGACAGAGAGTATCGCTTGAGGATTGCTTAATCAAGATAATTGCGCAATAAAAATGCGTATTATAACATTTCATTCATCTCACTCATTATTTTATTTTCCGTTTTGAAACCGTGAACTATCTGATCTAAAAATTACATCTCTGCGTCAGATCTTAATATCACATACCTAGTGGTGCCCATCAACTATCGTAATGAGAGTGTTCAATTAGTGATTATAGTAATAGACGAACAATAATCTTCATACAGTTTGAAAAAATATAGTTCCAAACTATCAAAGAACAATGATGTCAGATCTCCAGAAATCCACTAGCCCGACCTCCCGTACACGTTTGTTTTTAAAACTTACCTACATCAGCAATTGTTCAGTTGTAATTCAAACCTTAGAATTCCACATACACATACATGTGATTATTAATTTTAGATTGTGGAGCTATCATTATGTGTGTTTATTTGTTACTAAATTGACAGATATTATCTGACAACTAGTTTCCTATGTCGGACAAGTCAAATTTTACATTATCATTAGTCCGAGACGACTGTCTTTGAGAACAAGTAATATAGCCCTGTTTGTCCCAGACTTTAAAATGAAATTGCTGAACTATAATACCTCTCCAAATGTAATATCCGGATCACCGGTCCTTTGTCTCAAGGCTTCCCCGAGCCATTGGTAGATTTTCTTCCCAGGATTCCATCCGTACCCTTTCACCAAATTTGGTAACAAACTCAAATATCCACAGGAATGATCTAAAATGCAGACACGTGTACATAATGCTGTGTTGTTTGATTGCTATACCGTTTGTAAATTTCATTTTTAACTAACATGTATCCCTGGCCTGTTACGAACCAACATTACCCTCTCCCTCCGTATTTGACAACTTTCCAACATGAATCAGAAGTGGAGAACATTTGACCTTGAATGTATTATCTGCAGATGAATTGTCACGGAAAATTGGCAGTCAAATGCTCTACCGACAGAACTAACTGGGCGGGTTATATGAACAGTATTAGTTACCCGAACATTGACGATGCTTTAATCAATCTAATCGACGTTTAAGAAAAATGTATTACATGCTTTGCAGATAAAATGTGTTCAGCGTTTCAGTATAGTGTAAAGCTGTCATAATTCTACATGTATATATGCTGAGTTAACACAGAAAGTGTACATGGTGCGTTTCGTTGTTACTTTGTAACCAAATACATTATATTGGTCATTATACATGTATATATCAAGATGCAATACAGACAACAAAAACAACCACCAGATAGAAAATAGAATAATCATCAGTCGGTTCCAAATATGTCCACGTTTAGCCCCCATGGTATCGAAAATTGTCCATATTATCCCATGCATACTTTCTTTATTTTGACTCAGCATATAATATCATAATTATCTTCTTCTCATTCTTAGAGTCCCAATAGGCGTTCGTTTTTAGTAATTCGAAATATATGCATGCAGCAATGAGGCAAAGCGCCTAGAATAAATGTAATTTAGTGGCAATGCACACCAGATAAAGTTTATAAAGGCTTTGGGTACCAGCTTTACGGCGATCCTTAACGTTTCTTCTTCTGATTTTACAAGATTCATTTGCATCAAGGTAAAAAATAGGCAGATATGAACATGATCCTTCTATACTATAATCATGAAAGTTAAATCTAAGATAACGTACCTAGGAATATTTCAGACAAATCTTGGCTCAGAAATCCCTCTATATCGTGAGAATCATACCCAACAGCCAACAAGGCAGCAGTCATTGCACCGGCGCTCGATCCTGCGAACCTCTTGATCTTACCGTTGCGAAACGCACCGATATCTTCCAACACCTGTTTATCAAGAAATTCAAAGCACTGAAAGCACTGCAATTGTTCGGTATTGGCAACTGGTTTTGTATTCAACACTTGCAGATCCACAGAAAGTACGAATCATTATTGTCCATTGTTGAACCGCTAAATTGTTGACAAGTTATACCAATCATAAACGAACAGTGTATTGCGTCATATTACTATTTTCAGATGTTGTTGTTGTTGTTGTGAAACTAGTTTACAATTTTGTCAATCACTCCTCTCGATGGCTTATTCCTAGGTTACCTACCAGTACCAGCGCCTTAATATGGGATTATGACATTTGAGTTTCGACCTTGCCGGAGGCGTGATTTGAGAACGTATGACCTTTACATCTCGATCACATTTTTAAAATTGTATATCGTTAGAAATCAGACTCATGTCGGGGATATGCATCACAAGTTAAATATAAATACACCTTACCCTAATGGCCCCACAATAAGCCAGCCCCTTGTTGCCGCCACCTTCAAATATAAGGTTTTCAAATGGGTACTCGTATTTATTGATATCCACGTCCATTACTTTACTGTCAATTTCGTCCATATCCTTACTCAGAACGGTACGTAATTTTTGAAGACCTTTACGTCGCTCAATTTCGTCGCTAGGCAACAGAGGAAAAACTTCATCCGGGTTCCAATCTGTTGAATGAAATTATAGTAAAGTAAACGATTGACAGTTAAGTATATTCGGATAATTATTTTTCCGACTTTATCGTTGTTATTGTTAATTTTATTACACTTCAGCTCACAAACGGTATACATTTCTTTTTCGTGCAAATCAAAGAAACTAAAATTATCTACATACGCAATCAAGCAACGCAATGGAAATAGTTTTACTTCAATAAAATAAAAGCCATTAAATAAATAAAAAAGAATGCATTGTACGTTACTTGCATATAATAACAAATACATTTAAGAGCAAAAACACATAAATGTCTAGTCTACAGCATAAACAGAAATATAATATTTGTAAAGTACGAGCATGAAAACATAAATACAAGCAAATACTTGAAAGGAATTACACAAAGCGAAAATTAAACATAAAACCGATAGAAAATAATCACTTGTTAAAATTGCAAAATCTGCCAGTACACATCCTAACCTAACATTCTGTCATAGCAAAAACGAAAGATTCTAAGATAGTACGCCATATTTAGACATAACATTAAAGCCGAGATATAAAACCGATTGTTTCAGATATTTTATCAAATTATCGTGCAGTTTCTCAACGTGTTTGAAATGTCAATCACTTGCAAGTACATAAAGGATCAGATACAATCTAACAAAAACAGAAGTTTTATTTCTTTAGTTGTAAAAGCAATTTGAATATATTGAGGAAACTACGTTACGATTCTAAGAACACATGTTACAAACTACGTCGAAAGTTGGCATGAAACTTGCTGCATCATCAAAACGTAAAGATATCATAAAAACAAAGAATATTCGATTTCGTTCAACATCTAGAAATCAAAACGCAAAAACATGTTTCACAAACCCCATGCCGACAATGTTAGTATCAGAAGAAATAGACAAGCTTTGCCTGAAGATTTTAATCAGAAAACTCGACGGATAAAAAGTATCCAACTAATTCCAGCATCCAAACTCTGGGAAATTGAAAAGGAAAATCTGCTATTGGGAGCTAATATGTTGAAGTTCATAAAATATACTGTAAAGCTTAAATTAAACTCTAACGGCAAGGTACCCACAAAAGTATCCCCTTTCAAATATATTTAAGTGCAGATATGAAAACTACATTAGTTGTCGGTAAATATGATTCCTCTTCTAGTATGAGAATTAATTATTTCAGATTTGTCACTTTAATATCAAATTGACGAGACTGGATGCAGATATATCACAGAGATAAAATTATAATATTATAAATATGCAAGAGGTACAGACGACTGACTTTATAGCAAATATTATAGAAGAAATGTAAGTACACATATAAAACAAGAATTGAATAAAAAAATCAAACAAAAAACTCCCCACCTACCTATCCATCCTAAGAGAGATGTTAGTGGAAAGGAAAACAGAAATGATTTTTTAAAGTTGGCCTAACTGCTGTTGATATAAATTATGTAGTATGCATTGCAATAAAACTAATTTGTTAAAGGCATATTTGCGTTCAATATCACAGTGAATTGGATCAAATGATGATCCAAATTTAAATTGACAATCAAACAAAAAAATCAGTGACTTAGTCTTTTTGAATACTAGACGTTTTCCGCTTAAATGTGTATTTCTAGTTTGTAATGAGCACAGGAGATTGTCACGAGTTGACATACTATATACCTTGTATGATATATGGTATATATATACAATAGAAGGGATAAAGGGAAAGAACTCTAGAAAGAATACAGGGAGAGAACTCGTGACAATCTCCTGTGGTAACAAGGACAGGCTATGTTTTGACTGGCAGGCTTGTTGTTAAAGGTATTAACATTGATGCAGCTTTCTGTAGAGTAACAACTGCTGTACAACGTTCCAAGAGCAACACACTTTGGAGATACAAACTGTGGCTGTTGTTGAGAGGCCGTTGCTCTAAAGAGATTAATTTGTGTGGGTATTTTATTACGAGAAAATAGATAACCTTGTTCATGAGAAGTTGATGCATCAACAGAGGACCACTATAGACATATTTCACTGTATAACTTCTTTCTTAATTATGAATAATAAAATAACTTTAATAAACTATGTGTGACCATTACTTTAACTATTCACATATTTACTTCCATTTTACCAGCTCAATTTCTAATATATACATTCCCCAAATTTACCATACAATGTAAACACACAGCAATTAGAAAGCATCACAATGCTGGTAATAATCTATGGTTAATAAAACTTGAATCACATCAACCTCGATTCGCTTATCATTTGTAGCTACCGTATGGTCAGTCATAACATTCCATACGTTTTGTTGCAGTTAGGCAACAGTCATTTGGGAAAAAACGATCGAAGAACTCTCGTACATTGAAAGAAATTTCCGCAACCAATTCAGACACTGACAGTATATGTGAAAAGATATTACATGTTGTGGTGAAGTAGAAATGTGTGGTTACCTTACACATTTGGAAACCAAACTATGAGTTGCTAAGTAACAAACGTTTGAGAAGTACCTACTGCCTTGAAATACTATACAATATAAAAGTGCAGTAGATTGTTATATGACTTGAGCCCAGTAGTTTTACCGTTACTCACTACTGAGTGGTCACACTTCACTCAGCTGAGTCTTAGTTAAGATATTTGAGTGTCTGGTGTGAATAAAAATGCGAACTGAGTGCCAGATACTCTTTGCTTAACTGTTTTTAGATTTATATTTGAATCTAAGATTTGAGGGACGACCCACTCATACCTATAGACGAGAAAGTATGCTCTCTCTCTCACTTTCTCAAAAGAAAGATCTGAGGGACATTTGATTATAAGTATTGCATTAATATACTCAGCACTAAAAACTTGCACTCAGTCTAAGATTCGCACTCAAATCTCTAAGAAAGTGTATCGAGAAGAATACTGGGCAAGAAAGAATCTAATACATTTCACTCACTCAAATTTCTAAACTCACACTCAACAGAGTAAATATGACGTCTGAGTGCTAAGTGACGGTTATAAGGGATCGTACAGTGACATGTTATTGAAGTGTGGTTGGAAATAGTGATAAGTAAATCTAAAGTCTACTGGTCCAGGTATTGAACATATCGTACCCTTTTCACCGTAGAATACCTCGTCCTTTTCATCCAAGGTATCTTTCTTATCTACATAAATTATATTGAAGTTAAGAAAGATTAAATATTCCAATATCATAAATTGACCTTATACATTCCATTCTAAATCGTGACAGTAAAATACCTATAGTAAAACCTCAATAATACGACCACCCTTGGGACCCTTGAAAACTGGTCTCCTTATTGAGGTGGTATAAATATCGAGATTGAAGAAAGAGCAAAATAGTGAAAATAGACTTGAGAATTGTGGTGTCTTATCATCGAGATGGTCTTAATATTGAGTTGGTCTTTAAGTGACGTTTTACTGTAACTTTAAATTGGCCCCTAATTAGGCCCCGGTTTCACGAAATTGCTCTAATTGAGAATGTTTTCCAGCCCAAATCGTCATTTTTTGTACAGAGACAGTGGTCCTAGTATGTCTAACTCTAGTAAACATACTAAAATAACGTTAACACCTCTTTCAAATGGTTAGGCGGTCAGAAATACTAAGTTTGAACATTTTACTTTGATATTGATCTCAATTAATATATTTCGTTAAACTGTGAAGAGATTCGTTTGTGACTGGGAAATGCTCACTGGATAACTGCATACAGAATGATGAAATATTGGCACATCACTGCTTTATACCAAAATGCTGCATCAATGTCATAATCCTTTAAGAAAAGCTTTTAGTCACTTACAGATAATTAGTATCAGTGAAAACGGACATAAATCACTAAACTATGAGATTTTCTTCTCCTACCGAGAGTGGTAAATTCCAATTTGTCTTTAAAAAAATGGCGATGAAAGAGAGAACACACATTTACAACTAAAACCCAACCAATCTCTATCTTAGCTCTTTGCTTAGCTCCCGTATTTAACAACTCTGTACAGTGGTTGTTACCCGGGAACGACAACTCTGTACAGTGGTTGTTACCCAGGAACGACAACTCTGTATAAAGATTGTTACTCAGGAACGACAACTCTGTATAAAGATTGTTACTCAGGATCGACAACTCTGTATAAAGATTGTTACTCAGGATCAACAACTCTGTAAAGAGATGGTTACTCAGGATCGACAACTCTGTATAAAGATTGTTACTCAGGATCGACAACTCTGTATAAAGATTGTTACTCGGGATCAACAACTCTGTATAGAGATGGTTACTCAGGATCGACAACTCTGTATAGAGATTGTTACTCAGGATGGACAACTCTGTATAGAGATTGTCACTCATGAACGACAACTCTGAATAGAGATAGTGATTCAGGATCGACAGCTTTGTACAGAGGTAGTAACTCTGGAACGACAACTCCTCTGTATAGAGATTGTGAGTCAGGATCGACAACTCTGAATGGAGATTTTACATATCATGAATGCTTGCAACCTTTTCCTCTTTCATTAATGAAATGGGTAGATAAAATTACAGATACCAATACATAGACGCACACTTGATAACTGCAGAACGTACGCAAACGGACAAACAAACTATAATATGTAACATTACTACAAAACTATAAGCTACATTTGATTGACTACAATAATAGTTTGTTAGCACGAAGCACGCAACGTTTGAAATGTTACTAAAACATCAGCTGACGCCTTTAACTTCCCATAGGATTAGAAAAAAAACATATCATATAGTCAAGTATAATAAAACTTTGCAGTTTAGGATGCCTTTCGACAAATAATGTATATTTCATTTAAGGCAATTGTATCGTTGTTGCTAGCGCATTAAAACGGTTAGACATTGGTCAGCAACAACAATAACAACAACAGTAGCAGTAGTAGCAGTAATAGTGCGATTTACAAAAGACCGATAGTAACGCTCTCACTTCATCAGTTATCTTCTAGGAATAACACGATTTCAAGAGTTCAACTTCACGAATTCATAATTATAAATGCATTAAGTTGAAATCGTGAATTCATGAATTCGCAAAGTGGCATTCTTAAAATTGTGACTTTCCTAGAAGATAAATAATGAAGTGTAAATGTCACTACCGGTCTTCCGTTATTACAACTACCGCTGCCAAATTCACACTTACGCAGAACACACTAAATTCAAGAGCAGGTAACTCGTAAATAGTATCTGTATAATGTGATATATACACGAAGCAGCAACACACAATGATCTTAAGATATTATACAATACACGCATAAAACAGGATTGTGTTTCACGTATCAGCTTATGATCTGAACAAAATATGCGTGAATCAAGTACATGCACTATGAACGCGACACGAACGACGACATTATACGGCGGAATCTTGATTAAAATAGTTAGTGAGCATATTTCAATCGCATCTGTTCCATGTGGGTAAATATGGAAATAATTTACATACAAAAGCACTCCATTTGTTCGTTTCAGCATACAAATAATGTGTTAGCAAATACAAAGGACTATACACTTATTCATAAAATATAATACTGAAGCCATTTGTATACCTGTATCTTACATGCAGAGTGATAAATAGAAATACGGTAAGACCTCAATAGTATGAACACGCTTGGGACCCTTGAAATATGGTCTGAATATTGAGGTGGTCTTAATATCAAAGTGGCCTTAATATTGAGATGGTCTTAATATTGAGGTGGTCTTAATATTGAGGTTGAATAAAGAGCAAAACTTTGCAAAATGGACTAGAAAATTGTGTTCTTAATTTTGAGGTGGCATTATTATAGAGGTGGTCTTTAAGTGAGGTTTTACTGTAAGTATACTGATAGGACACATGTGCCTACACTTTACTGTCTAAGTTTGTGAAGCGATTTGGAATCAGAAAAGGGAGATTGTTTATATCTCTATATCAAAATGAATGAAGAAGTCTATCATGAAATAATGTCACATATATAAAACATATCTCAAGAGGAGTCGTGTCTATTGTTGATTGCATTATTCAGTACAACTTGTTCCTAGCCCCATACCTGATTTCCCTTGCACCTCCTCAGTGCCTAATGTTTTGAAGACTGTTGTTTTCCCGGGAGGCTATGTAGGGAGGCATTGTCTTATGTATGTGTCGTTCCCTGTAACAATTTATTCTCTCCTTTGTGCCACATATGAACGTGAACTTTCCTCACCCAGACGACTTAGGAAGAAAGTCACGAAACGATTTATTGCTTGTCTGCAGATTTGTATAAGAATTATGAGCTAAGAGAATGTTTCTTAAATGTCAAAGTGTGGGTAGATAAATGAATGACTGAGAAGATGGTTGACAGGCAGGTGACAGGTGCTGTTCAATACAAAAACAAACCACCATGCCCTTACTTGTATGATGCAATATGAAATATCCAGTGCACAGCAACTGTATATCACAAACGAATGTGTTGATGCTTTAGATTGTATACTTATCAAGATATGTGTAAAATATGGGAAACGCTAAAAGCAAACCATTTTAACAAAATCAAGGCTCATAACTCTGTCGTCATTGGACGATGCCAAGGCCTAAACCCCGTGTCCGACACTTCATGAGCTAACCTTACTTGCACATCTAATGTGCTGTCTTTTAATTTCCATAGGGTTTTGTTACTCCGTTTCGTGCAGGTTTTGAAGATATACTAGACGAAAACTTCATTTGTTCAAACAAGTAAGCTATAAAGTCAAGGACTTTCATCTCTGATCTTACTGATTTGATCTCTTGTCAAAAACCCAAGGTGTCGAATGTCATGATGACAACTATATCACCGCAGTTTTGTTACCCCAAGTCACATACACTTCTTGAAATGTTTTTGAATTTTACTCGCTGGTAGGGAAGGAACTGGATAAATCTGAATGCGTCTTCAGTTTATGGAGGCACATGTGGTATACGTAGTATTTTCTTCCGTACATAACTGAATAAGTATATATACAGTCGGACCTCGTTCATTCAAATTCATCGAGTCCGAAATCTTACACGGCTTCGAATGCCCCATTTCAATTCGACGTGCAGAAGGAACATCGGGACCTGATATTTATTTCGGATGATACCAGTATTCGGACAGGAGGTTCTCATACACGAGGTCCGACTGTATTATACGATGAAACTACTTTAAAAACCTTTTCTAGCAGCTCATCAAATGAGATTTCGAAAGATATATCCAATGCACTAACTATCGTTCAACATTTTTAAAGATAAATCTTACAAACATAATAAGAATTATGCTGATGTTATTATCTTATAATGTATTGCTATAATCAGTGTATTTCGGCTATCAATTAGTAGTAACCTGTTCTTTTACGAAAACATTACGGAGTCCAACATGACATTGAACTTTTAATCAGCGTCTTTAACACAGTAATTGGATTAAAATATCCAAATAAAAAATTATCACGATATATACGCTCGATTACAATGTTCAATCGAAACGCATCGACTATATCCTACATAATTATGTAAAATATTTAAACGAAAGAAGAGCAGTACTATATAATTTTGTTAAGTTTAAGTCAAGTATACAAGCATAACGTCAGTGATTAGAGTCTGTCAGACAGTTACTACGATTCGTATATACCGAATAACAGCTAAGCTTCAATATATGTCAGCGCTCGAAAAAGTAGTTCTAAAACGTATTTCTAAAAACAAACAAGAAAAAGTCTAAGAGATGTTCCTGATATATTAATGTTTAGAGCCTGAATAGTAAATTGCGACAGATGGCACGTACAAAAGATCAAAGCAAACTGTCCTGGTAGCAATAAGGTATTAGTTAGCCCTAACATAAATGAATACAAAAAGGTTTTGACAAAATTCAAACGAAACATCATTATATAATATATATGTTAAACAGAATATCAGATTACCAAGGAGTGGCTTGGTTACATATAAAGCATACACAATGACTACAATTTAGTATCAATGACTTTGATGTTTTTGTTGTTGTTGTTCCGATACTCACCTTCAAAACATCCTGAAAATCATGCAACTATGTTATTAAATCCGGTAAGCAATGCTTTATAATTAGTGTTAATTATTATAAGCAATAATTGTATCTTAAAAGTAAAGCAACGTTGGACAATTCTACAAAAATGCGTAAAATCTGTAAATCGCATATTCTTTTCCAAATATGATTGTCTAAAGATTATAGTAATACTTTGAAATGTTCCAAGTCATACTACGATATATATCACTAGTAAGTTGTGCTTTTAAGTGATTTCAATATACGTAGATATATTTTGAACCAAACTATTCTGTTTAGGCGTAAACTACGTACAGAACACATTACCTCAGGCTGAAACAACAATTTGCTGTAGAGTTCTACCTAGTTGGGCATTTAACACACATATATTTGTAAATGATTACCTTTTCTATAATGTCTGAGCAACATTCATGATATTTGACGTGCATATAAATGATACATTTTTATTCCGTTTCAAAGCATGCTAAGTTTCTGGGATGCCAAATGTATTACAAAAAGCATCTTGCAAATCGGAATGAATACAGGTTGCGTATGTAATGGAAAGCAATCGAAAAGTGTATGCATACTAATGATTGCCAAAGGTTTTAAAGGTTGTCTAACACGTTCATAGCACATATAAATGCTTTATCAGAACATTATATTATAACTATTTAGTTATTGCCAATAGCAGAACAGTACAAACGGAACAAAGGGAATGGAAAGGTAAACACATTTAAGTAAATACAAGTATTTCAAGCAGTAGTTTGTTTCAAAGGAACAAAGTTATACCAATTATACTCGGACATAAAATAATAATTAAATAAAAAAGGTAAAATATGAAACTTTTTTAACACAGCAACCAAGCATTCGTAAACACTTAAGTGGCATTTAAAGCGGTAGTGTGTATCATCGAGTATGTTGTATTTTGTATGACTTATCTTCAGACTTATATGCCTTGAATGTTGTATTTTGTATGACTTATCTTCTGACTTATATGCCTTGTATGTTGTATTTTGTATGACTTATCTTCTGACTTATATGCCTTGAATGTTGTATTTTGTATGACTTATCTTCAGACTTATATGCCTTGAATGTTGTATTTTGTATGACTTATCTTCAGACTTATATGCCTTGAATGTTGTATTTTGTATGACTTATCTTCAGACTTATATGCCTTGAATGTTGTATTTTGTATGACTTATCTTCTGACTTATATGCCTTGTATGTTGTATTTTGTATGACTTATCTTCTGACTTATATGCCTTGTATGTTGTATTTTGTATGACTTATCTTCTGACTTATATGCCTTGTATGTTGTATTTTGTATGACTTATCTTCTGACTTATATGCCTTGTATGTTGTATTTTGTATGACTTATCTTCAGACTTATATGCCTTGAATGTTGTATTTTGTATGACTTATCTTCTGACTTATATGCCTTGTATGTTGTATTTTGTATGACTTATCTTCTGACTTATATGCCTTGTATGTTGTATTTTGTATGACTTATCTTCAGACTTATATGCCTTGAATGTTGTATTTTGTATGACTTATCTTCAGACTTATATGCCTTGAATGTTGTATTTTGTATGACTTATCTTCTGACTTATATGCCTTGTATGTTGTATTTTGTATGACTTATCTTCAGACTTATATGCCTTGAATGTTGTATTTTGTATGACTTATCTTCAGACTTATATGCCTTGAATGTTGTATTTTGTATGACGTATCTTCAGACTTATATGCCTTGAATGTTGTATTTTGTATGACTTATCTTCTGACTTATATGCCTTGTATGTTGTATTTTGTATGACTTATCTTCAGACTTATATGCCTTGAATGTTGTATTTTGTATGACTTATCTTCAGACTTATATGCCTTGAATGTTGTATTTTGTATGACGTATCTTCAGACTTATATGCCTTGAATGTTGTATTTTGTATGACTTATCTTCAGACTTATATGCCTTGAATGTTGTATTTTGTATGACTTATCTTCAGACTTATATGCCTTGAATGTTGTATTTTGTATGACTTATCTTCAGACTTATATGCCTTGAATGTTGTATTTTGTATGACTTATCTTCAGACTTATATGCCTTGAATGTTGTATTTTGTATGACGTATCTTCAGACTTATATGCCTTGAATGTAAAATCTAAACTGTCATGACTGGTTGGACTATGATGAATAGAATGAACACAGTCATCATATTGAAAGGAACTATGAAATGCACCAAAACGCACATTTTTGTGGATATATAAATAAGCGCAAGAAACTGCAGCACAATATCTCAAGGGCAACACCCTTTGGGGGATGGTAAAATCGGCTGATTTAGGGGTCGTTACTCTAAATAGGTTAAATTGGTTGGAAATTATTATGACGGGAAAATTGTTGATGACATTGGAGAGAGGTTGTTGCTGAAGAGAGGGCCGCTCTAGAGAGGTAGGCCTGAATGTTATATGCACAAATTTGTTTTACCTGGTCCAACTGAATCCGAATCTTC
This sequence comes from Mactromeris polynyma, assembly GCA_032209605.1. NCBI lineage: Eukaryota > Metazoa > Mollusca > Bivalvia > Venerida > Mactridae > Mactromeris > Mactromeris polynyma. Next base: position 430,348 of record JASFXZ010000052.1, read on the forward strand.
CATACCATTGACAGCATCTGTGGAGTCTACCAAAGTACGAACAAAACTGTCTTGTGCTTCGTAAACCTTCTGTCTTCCTGATTGATTGCGTACAACTTTCTTCTTCCCCGCACAATTCCCCATGCTGTATTTAGATATTTATTTTCAGCAAGTTCTGAAAAAGAAACAATTCATATTATAAACACTGTTTGTTTCGTTTTCATCGGGTTTTACACTGTTTTCAATATCGTTTCTAATTAACTAATTAACAACCAATATTAACTGGCTCTATCGCAACCAACTGACAACTTCCCACATGTGGAGCATATATGACCGTAGCCAATTAGACGAAAGAACGTATCCTGCCCAACCCGGGAATCAAAGCAGGATCGGCCGGGAGACAGTCTAGCGCTCTACGAACTGTGCCAGTCGAGTGTGCTATACTACAAACCCACTATTAGAACAATATATTAGCAGTGAAACGATTCAGAGCAGGAAATGCCCAATTGACTATTTAACAAAATCCCTAAATTGATTCTGAATCAAGGAAAGACAGCAGACACACGCAGGGAGGCGACATTAAAACAAGACCAAACGGACTAGGAGGAGCAAATATGGAGGGAACCCAATACCAAAACCGAAGGGATCAGGACACGGGAATTATGCAACACCACACTAACAACGAACTCATGCACATGAAAATGGTACAACTAATAATCGCATTAAGCTGTGTAAATAATTCGACACATTCTAGTAAAGCTCGGCAACATTCTGGTAACAATTCACGTTATGATAAATTGTCTTAACTCGAAACTCACCAGATTTCAATAAAGTGAACATCACTTAAATACTACCTCAATAATAAGACCACCTCAAAATTAAGTACACACTTTTCAAGTCCATTTTCACTGTTTTGCTATTTATTCAACCTCAATATTAAGACCACCTCAATAAGAAGACCAATGGTCCAAAGGATGGTCTTATTATTGAGGTTTTACTGAACCCCATTTTAACGAGAAAGTGAAGAATATGGAATGTTCATTCAGACAACAATTGCATATGATCCAAGTCGATTTCCCTGCTAAAGAAACCGAGGTTAACATTCAAAATATAATTACATGTTCATTCCGTTGGTGACTCCTGCTGTTATTTTATTTTCTGTACACTTAACAGCATGTTCATAGAACTATTCGTTATATTCCGTCCCAACACTAACGTGTGTTTATTTTAAGCTCAATATTGATAGCAAATAAGGTTTTCCAAGCTTTCGAAAATAGATTACATGTACTAGTAATACAAAGTCCAGCCCGTTAGAAATATGATAACCGAGTAATCAGTTATATTCCAAGACTTATGCAAGTTAATCACGCGTGCAGAGAAATGTTATAAGGGCGAATATTACATTGTTTCGTATGCTACAAATCCATACATTCTCAGAGATATACCTGGTGATAAAATTGAAGTCACTCATTATCATCCCCTATCTTTCGATGAAATAGCTAAAAGTGCAATGTGGTTTGATATCACATGTTTGAAACATTGAGAAAAAATCTTCACGTGAGTCATGTTGAGTAGGTCGAAGTTGTAAAACCACACATCTATTTTGGGGTTTGCATTTATTGCCAATAATTTCACGTCTAATAAATTTATAAATCGAAATCACGTTGTAGATAATATCGAAACAAAATTGCTTCTTTATTTATGTAGGAACCGGATACTTTCTCTTTCCCCACGATGAGTATTTCTAGTTTATTGCACACACTAAATGGAGTTTTCGTACCTGGCAAACAAAAACAAATACATGATTGGTGGTATACGTCGCCGACTCTTGTTAAAAACTAATTTATTTTACATCTACTGCGAAATAAGTTATTACAACTTGTATCAATCACACTCGATGTCTACTTTCTGTGTTATAGATCAGAACTTGCTTTTGATTTAGTGATTGTGAAGTTCGTAGTCTAATCTCCCTAATGCCTAATTCGAACTGACGCTCTTCGCTACCACTCGACCCCAGCGCCATCGACCCCCTGTGCCATCGACCGCTGCACCTTCAACCACTGCGCCAAAAACCGCTGCGCCATCGACCACTGCGCCAAAGACCGCTGCACCATCAACCGCTGTGCCATCAACCGCTGCACCATCAACCGCTGTGCCATCAACTGCTGTGCCATCGACCGTTTCGCCATCGACCGGAAGTGTTTACTTTATTTGTTAAATGCAATCAGTTTTTAATACCGAGTTTGAACACTAATATGAGTCGTTCATTACTCTAATACCAACATTTTTGAATACAATAATGTTTCGAAATGCTAATTCCATATATACTGGTCAAAAAGGCCAACCCGTTAGTACTAGTTGTCATTGTTTCTAAAGCCCACTGGATTCTTCTTCTGCTGGTTTTGATCACAGTCAGCTATAACGTTAAAACATTTGAATGATTCTATCGAATAAAGTCTGCAAAAAGTGGATGTAAAACTGTCAAAATCACGATCATCGTTTCAGATTACTTAGTCATAATGAAGTGAAGATTCTTAAATACAAAATGGCGGGTAACCTTCAGTACGTGAATCAAAAATTCAACATTTCGCTTAAAAATGAATGAATCATATTTTGAATATGTTTTATGAATGTCAAGGCTGTTTGTATCCAACCGTAAGTAGGTAAGTACAATAAGACATAAATAATAAGTTTTTAATTTGCTGAAGCCTCTAGGATGTGCAAATTGTATTTATCAAACAAATTTAAATAAATGATGGATCGATAACAAATGAGGGGAGAATCGATTCAGAAAAGTTTAATGTTGTATACAGTCGGACCTCGTTCATTCGATTTCATCGGGTCCGAACTTTTATTTCGAATAATACATGGTTTCGATTAGCCCATTTCAATTCGACGTACCCTAACAAGAATCATCGATACCTGAATACATGTAATTGGTCTGATTTTGGCACGGTCGTGAAAAACACCATGATATATTTATAGTTTCAATGATATGCTTTATCGTACTTCAAGTAGGAAATTGCTGTCTGCGGTATGTAAAAGAACATCAAGTCGGCAAATAAGTTTTGTTGTGAGTCTGCCCTAATATGATGTCATATGTATAGGTATAAATCCTTTGAGGTTATGAAAATGATGAGTAACAAGTCTGCATTTCTGAAATAAATGATGCTTCCGCTAAAATGTATACTTTTATTTAGGAATTGTGGAATTTTTACTTAAAGGCACAATCTTAAAGGCCTAACGATCAGCTTGACACTGGTGCATGTTTTGCTTAGAATTCCAACTACAAGAAAACCTTACTTCAATACCACCTCAATAAGTAGACCACCTCAAATTTAAGAACGCAATTTTCATGTCCATTTTCCCTATTTTGCTCTTTATTCAACCTCAATACTAAGACCAGCACAATAATGAGAGCAGTTTTTAAGAGTCCTAAGGGAGGTCGTATTATTGAAGTTTTACTCCATAATTATTAGACAAAAACTATAAGTATTTATCATGTTAATTAAAACTTGACTGTTACTTTGTTTTAAATACAATGCAAGCATGACACTGTCTTAATGATATACTTGAATGTTATCCTTACAAAACTACGTACAAAGTTCGTTCGTGTAATCCCCGTGCTTGTATTGAACCGTTCAGCCTTGTTGTCGAGTTTTGTATTCTCGCGGAGATTTAGCATAAAAAATCAGGAAATGCCAACACATTTGTTATTGAAAACTGAGGTTTTGAATCTTCATTTGAGACTTTTGAATATATCAGGAAGTATACTTCGAATATTGAGATTTTTGTCGTAAATCATTGTGTGTGTTTCCATAGCAACATAATAAACGATATCTCTACTCGAGAATTTTAGAACAACAACAAACAAAGTTCATATCAATCCTGTGAAACGTAATTATAAACACACCCGGAATATATCACATTTCAGTGAAGTTATATAAGAACCGTATGAAGGACCATATTTTCCCAAGATCACATTTTTTCATACGTGTGAAGAGTAGAATCATATTCGTCACAAAGCTGTGAAAAATGGGATCACATTTTTCACCTAACATACAAATATAGTCACATATTTCATACCGATTCCTATCCTTTAATGTCAGGCACCAGGCAGGTAGGCGCATGGTAACCATTATTTAACTAGCCGGCGGCTCACCAACCGGCCATATCAGAACCCTCGACCCCCCACTCCCAACTTGTATGGATAGTTCATTTGATTTGAACCAAAAATGTTACAGGTAACTGCAATCAAAATCAACATAACAGACCAGAAATTTTATTTTGGATTTGAGCAAGGCTCCTCATCCATACAATTAAAATCAACAACAGATGTATCCCGTAGCTTTTTATTAACTATGTGAAAAAGTATCGGCGGGTTAACACTTTAGACCAGTGAAAGTATGTCACAGTTATTAAAAATAAGCAAACGCATCGATGCTTCACAAAGCCTACCCACAGTTTATACAATCTGTATATCTCACGTATAATGTGTTATCCGGCTGATTGCATTGTCAATGATAACTTCCACAGTCATTTGAATATCTTTCTAAATATTTCACTACATAAAGTGGGAAATGTTCACAGCTGGCTGTCATTAAGAGGAGTCAGATTTTTCGTGTCATTTTATAGAAGAAAACGAATGACTGAAATGATATCAGTCATGGAAATAGTCCCTGAAATATGAAGCCATGAAATATACAGCCTTGTATGTAACTTAATACTTTTTTTTTATACATGTATAGGCGATTTTTTTTATTACTGTCAGCAAAACGTCAATATTCCTTTAAAAATGTCATGACACGTGACCTTCAACGATACTGAACCTTGTACGTCGTGCCATTCTATGTGAACAAACTCTTCATGTTACAAGGAAGTTATAGCATTAAGAGTATTTAATTGATATAAGTATGTCTCCAGAGACTAAAGTGGAAAATGCTTACACAGTCGATAGACTTACATCCGTATCTTAAATAATATGATAGTAATTAATGATACATACAAGTACAGTCGCACTCGTTCATTTGAATTCATCGGCCCCGATCTTTATTTCGAATAATACCGTGATTGTTTCGAATAGCCCATTTCCATTCGACGTGAAAAAGAAGATATATCGGGACCTGCTATTTATTTCGGATAATACCAAATATTCGGATAGAAGGTTGTCGAATTAACGAGGTCCAACTGTATATACATTGTACACGGTGAACAGCTAAACATGATGTAAAGAACATTTCAATTTCAAGTCTCTAAGGAAGAATTGGGTGCAATTTAAGGTTGGCACAGGGGGGGGGGGGGGTGGGGGTGGGGAATCTCAACATTAGTCTTTCCGTACCATAATGAAGTACTATATACCTGGATACATTGTGTAAATTAATATTGTGCGAATTTATTTCCAAAAACTGGTGGTAGACACATACTATACTTATCATCAGCATCTCATACAGAAACAAACTGATTACATAACAGGCATACTCTGTTGTTGATTGACAGTGTGTGTTTGATACACATGGTATTGCTTTCAGTATTAAAAATAATCCGAATAATTGGATGAATTAAGTTTATCAATATTTCGTCATAATATACAGTGTGACCTCTCCAGAGTGGCCCTCTTCAGCAACATACTCTCTCCAACAATATTGTCAATTATCTCAAATTAACTTCACAAAAGCATCAATATCTCAACAACGACCTTCATTTTCATCTCCCAATAGGGCTGTGCTCTGAAGAGATGGTAGGCCTACTGTAGATCAGACATTCAATCTTTAAAACTTGTTTATTTTACATCGATTGTGAAACAATTTCTTACAACTCATACTTATCTACGAAGGCCTGGTGGTGACATTTCAGTTTCAAGAATTCGCGATTTAAACTTCATTAATTCAGGATTTCAATATTACGTCATATTCCGTGACGAATTCATGGATTTGAGAATTATGGAAGCCGAAATGTCACCACCAGGCTATAGTACTAATCATTCTTGACCACTGCTTCCTGGCTTCTAACCAGTACTCGTGCCAAATATATGGATTGTGAAGTTCTGAAAATACTTGTAAATTGTGTTCTTAATTTTGAGGTGATCTTATTATTGAGGTGGTCTTTAAGTGATGTTTTACTGTACACGTAGTTGGAGTTCTAAGTACAACATGCAACAGTTTCAAGCAGATCTAAAGGTCTTTAAATGTTTGCCTTTAAGTAACAAAACAACTTTTTACATACAAAAGGGTTGGACTTAAAAGTTATGACAGTATAATCAAGGACCATCTGTAGAACATATACGTATATATTATATGTACTCTAAGTTAGCGTATGATTATTGTTAATATTATAATAATCATAAAGAAACAATACAAGCCAGAAACGACAAATATTATTGCTAATGATGTCTGACAATTCACGGAACGTTGTAAAACGTTGATTAGTTATGAAATTCTGTCTGATTCACAGAAATTCATCAGTATTGCTTAAATGTCATATATTTTCGCGATGCGTAAATTCCGCGCATAGATGGAAGAATGCGTATAACTTATTTACGGTAATGATTCGTTTCTGACAGAATGAAATTTGATGTTTTGCGCAACAACTTTCGTACTCACGCATGTGGCAATTGCAAAACATTCAGACATTTCTATGTTTTTTCTTCTTCATTCGCAAAAAGTAAAGGGAGAAATAAGTCTAAGATAAGCCCAGGTAATTGCATGTAGTATGAAAATGTGCGAAATTTGTTCTTATCTTGTAATCTATGCGTAATCAGTCCAAATCATGTGAATACAGATGAGACGAAAAGAAAAAATAATAAATATAGAATATGGTGAACACGTTCTTCAACGTCATTTGCACTAATGCTATAAAGGTGCGAGCCTGGTACTAGTTTTGCACACATTTATGCTGTCGCACACTCTGCATTTAGGAATGCACATCACATTTTGATCCTGTGATCTTTTTGTTGAGTGTTATAATATGGCATTGTGGTCCTCATTTTTTTCATGGAAAAATACCTGGTGATTTATGGTGGCGTACGTAATTTGGCATTCATGTTGCGTAAACATAACATAACATCATGCAAATATGTTTTACTTATATAATTATACACCTAAGAAAGTCCATGAAATTTTAGAAGACTGAAGTGTGCGTTTTTAAACTCACTCATCCATCCATAAACAAAAAATGCAAATATATGCCTTTAATTATATACACAAGATTGCACAGAGTATGCATTTAAATATACAGAGGAATACTTCTTATACCGTCACAATCACTACACACCTTCAGTAAATCAAATTGATTGTTCTATTAACATTCCGTAACCCAGTTAAAATATGTCGCTGCAATTTTCTATGATAAATAATTCAACAAATTTTCATACATCGGATATTCAACTCCGAATCCCATCAGCATTTAATAGGTTAATCAATAATTTGTGTAGCTGTATAGTTCAACCTTTCCATAGTCACACCCCTTGTGAAATAGTTTAGCTTTGTTGAGGGGTTGCTGTTCATGAGAGGCTGTGTTGCGAGTTAATCCTTACAACAAGAATATTTGTTATTTTCTTTTTGTGAGGTTAATGTACAAAAAGAGGGCCGCTCTTGAGAGGTTGTTGTTCAAAAAGAGGGCCGCTCTAGAGAGGTTGTTGTTCAAAAAGAGGGCCGCTCTGGAGAGGCTGTTGTTCAAAAAGAGGGCTGCTCTGGAGAGCTTGTTGTTCAAAAAGAGGGCCGCTCTGGAGAGGTTGTTGTTCAAAAAGAGGGCCGCTCTTGAGAGGTTGTTGTTTCAAAAGAGGGTCGCTCTGGAGAGGTTGTTGTTCAAAAAGAGGGCCGCTCTGGAGAGGTTGTTGTTCAAAAAGAGGGCTGCTCTGGAGAGCTTGTTGTTCAAAAAGAGGGCTGCTATGGAGAGGTTGTTGTTCATAAAGAGGGCCGTTCTGGAGAGATTGTTGTTCAAAAAGAGGGCCGCTCTGGAGAGGTTGAACTGTATTTGTTTCAACTATACATTAATAGCAGATAAATTATAGTTTATAGATATACTAACGCAAACCATATCACGCAAGCAGTCAGCCATGAGACATCGAGATATATAGACACATTCAAATCAGAAATTTAAAAGATTTTACATAACTAAATTTACCTATTATTTATATCCTTTTGTATAATCGATCGGAAAACACCACGCAATTCATCAACCTTGTCTCTTAATTGATCAAAAGCTGGTATATAGTCAATATTACACTAAGACATCCAGACATCGTATTTAAATCCAGATATGTTTGAGCGAAGACACACACAACTAGCTTACATCGGACAGTACAATATACGATTCAATGAACATCAAGCATGGTACATGTGTAAACTTATTGCCCATAAAAATGTTAATCTAAAAACATTCAGCCCAAACATTTTAATGCAACATGTGTGGGATTTACATGGTGTTGATACAGTGCTCGATGAAGCGTAAACATTTATCCTTTTTAGTGAATCGTTTATTTGCTTTCAACTTAAATTAAGCACATAATAGTTGTAGTTTTTAGTTTTCTTTAATCAGACAATGTATATCCCACATAGCTTGTTGTGAGAACGAGTCTCCAAGCCTTTGATTTAAAATATCTCAATAAACATCACACGTGCGTAAACCCAAATACTTCATTATAAATTATATAATCCACGTTGTATAAGTATGTAATAGTCGCGTAACGAACAATTGATTAACAGATTAACAATAGAACATTATGTTGAATATGTACGATGGCTTAATGTTCTACATTTAGATGAATTGTTAACACTTAAATAATGTTAATTGGATAAACTACGTGAAGATTAGTATTATAATTCTACAGGAAGTATCACCATTCTGTACTAGCATACATATCATGAAAAGTATTGTTCTAATTTTTAGATGAAGCATTGCAAATTTACTATGTACTCACATATAAGCAACTACGTACATGTGCATTATTGGGCCAAAATAAACAAGAAATGCCTTGAAAAAAGATGGTCGACACAATTTGAAGGTTAAGATTAATTGTGCAACATTAAAAAAATGCCGAGATGTTACCGTTGCTGGTCGATCCTGATCCAAAATGGATTTCGGTACATTCACTTAAATTCAGCGGATTTCGGTAAGGTAACGTACCCTTTATCGAAGGTTAACCAATCCGCGTCAAGGTTACACGCGTTGTTCGGTTGAAGAGAAATTGTCTTGGTGGTTAACGTAAGATTTGATGGGCTTGTACAACATGGATATGCAAATAGCATATCCATGTTAGGACGGCTGTGTCGAAATTTGTTTGTTTGGAGTTTCCCTACCCATTCGCCAATTGTGCTCCAAAAACATATTGGTCCACATTATCAGTCGGACCTCGTTCATTCGCAACCATTTTACACTAGAACTTTCGAAACCTCGAACAGTCCCGACGAAATCCTTTCTCATTTCATTTTATATAATCGCAGATCCGTCGAACGGAAATAGGTTGAAACGCTCGAACTTGATTTGAGGTCCCTAGCAACCATTCCAGTGTGTGTATTTGCGTTTATTTATCGTCGCCACCGGTTTCCTATAGGGGCGACGCCTCCGGAAGAATGTTAGCCATTTTAGATTTTTGGAAGATAGTGCATGATGCAGGAGATGCCCCAATGTGTTAAAAAAAAAGGGCAAACTTCAAAGGGTAAACTCCGTCGAAGTGTCAATATTGTTATAAATTCGACCGTAAATTTATTATCTTTATCATTTTCATAATGCATAAATGCATTTTCGAGTTTGTCATGAATACATGTATAATGCAAACTGTACGTTTGAGTTTAATCCATGAATTAATGTATGCTCTTAGTGTATGTCTTCCATGAACCTTACCCATGTTATGACTTTGCGTCTAAAATAGAACATAGTCGTAATACTTCCGCGATACGAATGCTTAATTAAGCCTGTTTGTTTTCCTTTCATTTCTCTTTAATTTATCATTAATATGGATAAATAGATGTCTCAAACAAAAGATGGCTCGAACAGTATATCTCGAACAACAGCTGGCTCGAACAATAGATGGCTCGAACAGTATATCTCGAACAACAGCTGGCTCGAACAATATATGACTCGAACAATAGATGACTCGAACAATATATGTCTCGAACAATAGATGTCTCGAACAATATATGACTCGAACAATGTGTGTCTCGAACAATATATTTCTCGAACAAGAGATGTCTCGAACAATATATATCTCGAATAATATATGTCTCGAACAATGGATGGCTCAAACAATAAATGGCTCGAACAAATTGCTAGATTTGACTGCAGTTCGAGGTTTCGAAGTTTTGCTGTATTTGATTTTATTTCGAATATAACATGGTTTCGAAGAGCCCATTTCAATTCGACGATAAAGAAGATACATCGGGACATGACATTTATTTCGGATTATACCAAGTATTCGGATAGAAGGTTGTCGAAATAACGAGACCCGACTGTAGCTAAATAATTACGCACATTAGAAGTGTTCTTAATTGCCTGCCTACCTAACTTCACAAGGTACGGTCGGAAAACAGGAAACAAAGATTATTTCCAATAAGGCATTGTTCTAATTACAGATAAGTAACATCCACCTACCATGTGTTACCAAAATCGTTTGAATGAACGTGTGAATGTGCGTGAGTGTGAGTAGAAGCCAGCAGGTGTATTTCGGACAGAAATCAATGATTAATATTGTATCCGATTGACCAAATTACGACCAGAAACGCTCTTGGGAAAAACAGCGAGTGGTGAAAACCTATTACGCGTATAATTGGCAAGTTGTCGTCTTTTGGACCAGTATTTCCTTAAACAATCGAGTGTTAGACATGCTTTATATATGTGATTCATGGGCCAAGGCCTACAATCTTGTAAATAAACCGTAAATATATAACATGTTTGTTAAGTATAGATGAGTTGTTTTATAATTTCTATTTTTTAAGAAAACTTTGCCCACAATTAGTGAAATTCAAGACACTATCATTCTAATAGAATATCAACGGATCGTAAGGAAACGCTTTACACTTGAAATATTCTCTGAAACTTCAAATACTTGTTACAAGTTCAGTCTTAAACATAGAGTGTAAACATTTTGGATATACTTTTTTCCAGTTAACATTCTAAACACATAAATGAACTATGCACTTCTTGGAATTGTTAATCTTAAAGGAAAAGGTCTGAACCAGTTTTTTGGCTTTCGATCATATCATTTTTTAACAATTCGAATAACGAAACGTTATATATGTGTAATTTATAAGAAAGTGTTTACATCATCATATGCGTTGTTTCTGAAATGTAAACAACATATGTTTTAACGAGAGAATCGTGATAACTTTCTTCCATACATTGTGTGTTGATAAACACTTTCCGTATGTTACAGAAATAAATAGACTAATACATAAATTTCTTGCAATGCACAAAACACCACTTATAACGCATTATCATCATCAGAAAATGGCAATAAACAAGCGTACCATTACAGAAAAGAAGTGCCTTAATAGATGTTAACTTATAAAGTCATGTAATACTTATATAATTACTATCTAAGATAAATGATTAGTATCATGTAAGTTGTGCAACCTCCAACTCGATTCTAACAGTTGACAACTAAAACTGGAGTCAAAGGTTCAAATTCCAGGGTGAAATAGAACCCTTGTATTTACGGGTATTGACAGAATGGTAGAAGTTAATGAAAGTGTAAAATACAGAGCAGAGAATATCACACACACACAACCAGAACTTCCCCAAAGGATCTAGTCTCTAGACAAAGAAAACTTATTTATGATCTAGAAAATGTTCATACCTTTGGTATGCCGCTGAAACTAATCACCACCAACACAACTGAACCTGAATTTATTAATCCGCGAAATGCAACTGTTGATTGATATTGATGTCCAACTGTGACTTTTTTTATCAGAAATAATACATCCAAAGCCAGTTATGCCCCACCTCTGATTCAAGTGAGAGAGCCCTGGTTGGTATCCCAGGAACACTGGTTAGGACAACTGTCGACTGTACAGTGAAAACGGCGTTATACTCCAACACAACAGATAATAATATTCACTATCACATTTACATAAAAATATTTATCTTTAAGTGTTATCAAATTAATCTTAAATATAATATGATAAATTACGACTGAACGAGTTAACCAAAATTGTTGAATGATATTACTTAAAGTGGACAAAAATGCGAAACAAACAATAGTTCAAAGTCGACCATATGCACGAGTTGCTACTATACATAGCGGTTTCAGACTCCCCTTTCAAGTTACCCACCATTACTGAGCAGGGTTAATATGAAATCGGGTTCATGTATACTCGCCGGGGGCAACACGAAATCGATTTCAGATTACCGGAGGGTAACTTGAATACGGGGGTTACTTGAACTCTTAGCGCCGGAGAAATGTTGTACTTTCGCTCCCGGACAAGTGCTGGTGATATATTTACCATTCGTTCAGTCCTAGTGAAGCGCCAGTTATATTGTATAATGTGGCCAGTTATAACGTTTGTGTTGTGAAAGTATAAAATCAACATATCAACCACAAGATATCGTGAAACGAATAACAAAACGAATAAACTTCGTAGACGATGGTCCCAGAACTAAAATCATCGATCAATTTTTATACGCGTGGTGTTATCATATAAGTGATATACGATGCATTGTATATATCATATTTGTTTATTAACGTCTCTTCTTTGTATACATAACACTCATATGCACATAATGAAAACAATTAACAATGTACAAAGCCACTCTAAATTAGAGTTATATGTAGAGCTCATATCAAACTTATTTTGGGCAGATGTTTTTGTTATCAAGATCTATACACACAATTTAAATACTATAATTCACAATATCAATATATTATCTCATATTAACTGATATACAGATACAGACAATAATACGATATATTGCTGATCAGTAATCAGGTCATGGCAATTTTCGATAAGTATTTCGAACTGAAAATTATGGTAAAATAATTTTATAATATTTTCTAGATTTTGTAAAATTGATCCGACAGAAATATCGCCTGTATGTGGCCGTTGTTGCTTGGGCTAAGTGCTGGTTGACTCCGTGAATTTAGTCGCTTGCTATGGGGTTAAAACCAGTACTAACGAATATTTTCGCAATCTACTGACAACTTCTATACACAAATTAGATTTAAGATTGTATTTTATCAAACCAGTCTCATCACGCATATCATTTGCCTCGTCAAATTACAGCTTGCAGGCAAACATTTCATGTAAGGTATAACATCTCGACAATTACTTTAATCGACAACAGGTCTGAAATTTTACGTTAAATCTAAATTCCAAAGACTCTTTAACGGTTATTTTCACCAGCCAGGATAAGTTAACGCAGCGTAATTTAATCGTGAGCTTTCGAATATTAACTTAAAAAACTTGAATATGATATCTGTATTAAAATGCAAATATGTTCACCTATAATTGAATACAAACGTGTTTAAAAGACATCTATAAGATTTTACCAGATTAAGAATGGTATCATGATATTTTATTTTTAAAAAGCAAATAACAAAACCCACACGTCTATTACAAACGGTTTGATTTAAAGATAACGAATGTTCTTTATGTGCATAAATTAAAGCAGACAACGTGTTAGGATTTTAAAAGTTAATATAGTATCAAAGTGTCTGTTACGTGAATTCTCATATTCGTTGAATATATTAAATATGTTTGTATTGTAATTCAACTATTCTGCAGTATTTCAGATATATACGGCAGACATTGCGTCGCATTATTCCCAGAACCCCAAAACTTCTTTTCCGTCATTTTGAGAACACAACTTTGAAGTTTTACCCTCTTGAGATAGTTGTCACATACGGCGTTATGGAATTGCACTTTATTTAAGTGTTTTGCATTCCAGAACAATATAGGTAGTACAGATAAAAAGAGCTTGGAAAGATGGTTTCAACGATAACAAGTACTCAAACCCGACACACATTGAGTTACGGGCTTCTGGAAATAAGGCGACGATTGACCATCGCAGTGCTCTTGGGTTGCCAACCAGTACTAGCCTATTGTCCCGCAAGCAAATGACAACTTCCCTACATGAACCAGAGGCGGGGGAACAAATAACTTTGACTGTATTATCTTCGGTCCCATTCTCACAGCGAACATACGCCTCGTCCAGATTTCAAACAGGTACGACCTTCAGACAAGTGTTTTACCGGCGGAGCTTACTGGTCGTACCTGAACACGTACGTAGTCAAAGCAATTTTTCAATCCGTGAGCGCGATTTGTATGAATGGGAATTGTATTATTAATTATAACATTTCCCACCCTTCAATATGTCAAACTGTTGATATAACTTCAATCGAGCATACTTTGTAAGAGTAGGGTCGGCTAAAGAGAGAGTTTGCCCTAAATTTGACGATATTTGCAATTGACACGCTCTGCACAGCGTACTTGAAGGGATTTGCCAGACGCACAATAACTAAAGATTACCCGACACCAGTGCGGTGTACAATAACAGGTATTTTGCTTTTTTTGTTGATTATAAATTTTGAACATATTTCGCATCCGTGTCACTCCATAGCAACTCATGACAGTATGTTTGACAATCGATTTCAGCCCCAAGATTAAAAAGGTTATTGTTCATAGATTTTGTCACTATAACCAGGCAGAATTCTGTAAAGAGTATATTGTACTCTACAAGCGATCAAGGGAGAGAACTCGAGAAGGGATAAAGGGAGAGAACTCGTAACATTCACTGACCGTCATACATAACTGGAATACTGTTGAAAGATAGCTAGTACTCCAACGCATTATTGATTTAAAGTTGTTTGTTTTATCGATTTATAAGTACGGTCGCACCTCGGTTATTCGATAACCTTCTCTCCGAATACCTGGTGTCATCCGAAATAAAAAAGGTTCAGATGTATCGAATTGAAATGGGCTATTGGAAACCATGCGTTATTCGAAGAATTCGAATGATCCAGGTCCAACTATATGTTGATGTGTTTAACCTGGTTCCGTAGTGTAGTGGTTATCACGCTCGCTTCACACGCGAGAGGTCCTGGGTTCGAGCCCCAGCGGAACCTTTTTTTATCAAATTATAATATTATTATTCCGCCGAAGTCAAAACAAGTCAGAAAATTTAACACTTTTTTAGAGGCTCACAGGGGAGACTTGGCCGACTGCGTTGCCTCTTTAAATAAAGTCGTTATTATTATTATGATTATTAAAGTAACAATGGATATCGACCAGATCAATAAAAGTATCAAATACAAAGGTACTTCTATCCACATTTGACTTAAGCATAGTTTAAAGTAATTAAAACGATGATCGTCCATAGAAGTATTCCAGTAAAAACTCGGTTGTCTCAATTTACAGATCAAATGTTTTACCTCTTATCTGGAACACACTCGTACGGTCCCTGTTCTAATGAATGCGAAAACTCTGTGTTTCAACAATACAAATCCGTTGACTTATGTTTTTGTATGTGTCACATGTTATATTAATGGCACTTGGAATTGTCAACATGCTATATG
This sequence comes from Mactromeris polynyma, assembly GCA_032209605.1. Taxonomy (NCBI): domain Eukaryota; kingdom Metazoa; phylum Mollusca; class Bivalvia; order Venerida; family Mactridae; genus Mactromeris; species Mactromeris polynyma. Next base: position 445,832 of record JASFXZ010000052.1, read on the forward strand.
TAAACATATGTCTGAATTATTAATTCAAGTTGTATCAATAAGGCGATCATTACCGGAACTAATGTCGTATAGATGATTATATTAATGGATATTTATACACAAAAAACTAAATCTAAGAAATGCCCTGATACGTATTTGTTGATAATTACATAACTTTTTTGTTTCCTTGAAACGTTAAATAATACTGTAAAATCAGATTTATCCGCGAGATCAATATTTCGCGATTTGAACTTATCAGGTTGTTTCGCGAGGTAAAATGTTCGCGAGGTTAAATGTTCGCGAGGTCAAATGTTCGCGAGGTTAAATGTTCGCGAGGTTAAATGTTCGCGAGGTTAAATGTTCGCGAGGTAAAATGTTCGCGAGGTTAAATGTTCGCGAGGTTAAATGTTCGCGAGTTTCTAATGTCAGATTGTTGTAAAATAAAACAAGAAATGTCTTGATGAAAAAGATGGTCGGCACAATTTGAAGGTTAAGATTTGTTGTGCAACATAAAAAATGCCCAGATGTTACGATTGATGGTCACTCCAGATCCAAAATGGATTTCGGTAAATCCACCGAAATTCAGTGTCTTTCTGCAAGGTAACGTACCCTTTATCGAAAGGTCAACCAATCCATGTCAAGGTTACAAACGTTCTTAGGTTGAAGAGAAATTGCCTTGGTGGTTAACGTAAGATTTGATTAGTTTCCGCAACACTAATGTGCAAATAGCAAAACCATGTTAGTACGGCTGCGCCAAAAAAAAGCAAAATAATTATAGCAATCTCGCAAAAAAATAGCGTAAACTAATCTCATGCCAAAATTTTCTGATTTTACGGTATGACTTCTCAACATCGATTTATCTCGGTTTCGCACTTCTAAGTTTGTTGGTTACGTGTATCATTATTTCAAGGAAGCTAATGAAGCAGAATACTTTGTTTAAACAATATAGGCTTACATAGAAATGAGAGAAACAAGATAAGAAATGATCACGCATCAGACAAACCGCATGTCGAGACAACTACTTCACGTTACCAAATTTGGGAAACAAAACATCATTTATAAAAGATTGGCAATTTTCAGATTGTACAATACGCTCAATGGCAATTTAATACACTTATTCAATGTCTTCAAATGTATCCATGTCACTGAAACTATTTCATTTAGTTTGACAACTGCATTCAGTTATATAAGGAAGAAGATGATAATGGCGATCATGATATTGATGGTGAAGATGACGATCATGGGATTGGTCATGGGATTGGTCATGGTGGTGATAATGATTGTGATGATGATTATGATGATGATGGACGATCATGGGATTGGTCATGGTGGTGATAATGATTGTGATGATGGTTATGATGATGATGGCGATCATGGTATTGGTGGTGATGGTGATAATGATTGTGATGATGATAAGGGCGATCATGGTGCCTGGAGTCAATACAAATCATCCTCTCTTATTTTAACTGTTTAACCCAGAAGTTGTTGAATAAACATGTCGAGTGCGTTATCGACTGAGATAAAAGACAAGGCTGCATATACACAGTTCAAACTGTGAATATTTGTATCAAAGTTTAAACACTACGATAATGCAACGTGCAACAAAGTCGTACTAATATTTTGCAAGATAACAACCAGACGCGTGGCTGCATGTACGCAGTTGCGTACACAGGGTAATAAAAAAATAGAGATAAAAACACCCAAAAATGCAAATATCAACGGTAGTGCATTTTTATATGACTCTTAAAAATTGACTTTATTGCTTGTGAAAATATCTTCCTGATTAAAACGGAAGCATGCCAAACCCCTCTATATTGCTTGCGTACACAGTAAACCAGCTCTGACAACGCCCCAGTCAACTACATGTCCTCAACATTACAGTATTGTATTGATAATTTGATGTTGCGAAACATTTGCGATTTCTGATTGGTTTTGATTTGGCGGCGTCTTGAGTTAGCACTGCCGAACCCCGCCGCCAAAAATAAAAACACACAGTCTATATCGACCAGGAAATAACTATAGAATAATACCCGCACGAATAGAGTACTCAAATTGTTATCATCCATGCTGTAGTAGTAATTTGAAGAATGTCAATGACATGCCAGGGTGTAAATTGAGCCAAACGAGGAAATACTTTAAGTTATACCCTTCCTTCATATCTAGAGTCAATCGTCTATGTGTACATAAGCATGAATTACCCATGTGTGCAGAAATGTGTGCACCCGTATTTCACAACAATCTAGATATCACTTATATAGGACAAACAGGCCTGAAAGCAGACGACAGCCAATATATCAACTTGCACTTGAGATATTCATATTCAAGATAATCGCGATAGAAAAGTGCATGTTAGCAATTTTAGTTATGAAAGTATTTTAGAAAAAGTCAATGAGGCCCATCACTCCACATGAATAAATACAATACAATAAATACAACATGTCAATGGTGATTTACAATACATATTGTTCTAAGTTCTAAGAGTAAAGTTAATCAAAACATAATTACTTACATATAACAAACACATATACATGTATTTACTTTTTTTTAAAGCATTTACTAAGTTAACTGGTAGGTTAATCAATAAATAAATAACAGAAGATAGTTGATAGTTGATAATTGGGGAGAATTGGGATGTGTTACTGTGATATCATAATTATGTTTGTGCGGTCAATAAATAATCAAATAACTAAGTCATAACTGTGCTTATATGTGTCGGCAAACATGTCCGTCAGAGTGTGATAAGAATGTTTTAGTCAAAATTAGATTGAATTCCGAGGCAGTTTGTTTGCATTACTTGGAATCAATTGTTAACGTTATATTTGTTCTAGGAATTGAACTGTCTATTTATGATTGTGATCATCTTCCCATACTTCTACAGTAATGTTTGGTGAGGGGCATTATAGGTCATGACGTAATATTTGATCAGAAACAGCATTTTAGATGCATTCAATGGTCTTTCAGTGCTAGTGTCCCATAGCTTTTTAAAAGCATTAACTTGTCTTATAAAACGTAATAATAATTTAAACCGATTTCTTAAATCAGTTTGTATTAGAAGTAATACAAATTACTGCAACCTATATTGACCATCCCCAATGTCTTCCTCTTAGATTATTTGTAAACCAAATTCAAGAATAGTGAAGATTGTGGATCAGTTTCGACTAAGGCGGATAACGAACCCACTAATTATTTCTCTAAATCAAGGGTCGTTTTGATAATTCTTGACCGGATATTACTATTTAATAGCAAAATTACCTACTAAATGGTAATATCCGGTCAAAAATTATCAAAATGACCTTTGAGATTCAGCACCTAAATAATAAAGTCTGCAAGAGAGTTTTACACGTACATTGAAATGTGAGTGGCCATCTCTTAATCAACAACCTCTCTTCAACAAAATTATCAAATCTTCCCACAGAACACTGACCTCTCTCGAGCAACAATCACTCAGCAACAACAACAGTCTCTCTGAGCAAAGGTGGTTCTGTATTCTGCAAAATTTCTAGGTTGGTGATTACAGGAAATAAAATGTATTACCTGCTAAAATTTACCTGCACAAATGTAGGCTATCGAATGGACACTGCATGATTTACACAATTTGATATGCAAAATGTAAAACGTTAACAATTGCATTGTGATTTAAGTGCATGTGCATTTCTAATATCACTTAAAGTTATCTTCATTGTGATTCAAATGCAAAAAACGTACATGTCCTAACAAAGGAGTTGTTTAACCATTCCTATAATTACACGCAACGTATACACGGATGTGAAACCACCAGTATACATGGATTTACGAGGCTTGGTTGGAATATCTAGACGTCTATAGAATACACGTACATTGATACCTCAATAATGCGACCACCCTTAGGACCTGTAAAAACTGGTCTTAATATTGAGGTGGCCTTAATATCGAGGTTAAATGAAGAGCAAAACAGTTAAAATGGACTTGAAAGTTGTGTTATTAATTTTGAGGTGATCTTATAATTGAGGTCGTCTTTAAGTGAGGTTTAATTGTATATAGATGTTATAACCGCGCTTAACGCTTTTTTGACGATTTTTCATTTATATATGGCGGTGAGTTTAACGAACCAGTGTTTTCGGGAAATGATTATCAACCAGCACTAACTTGCATGCATGAATCGGAAGTATGGGACAAATGACCACAGCCAAACACCACGGAAAGACACGCCCTCCCCCGGGATTCGAACTCAGATCGCCAGGGTGACAGCCTAGCGCTTAATCAGTGAGATGACCGGGCGTTCTACATATATATATATAGAATACAGTCACGTGAAATATACTCAACGTGATAAAATCGGTGTCTTCTTGAAGAACGTACATTAAGAAAATTTACAACAGTATATATACAACTTCCCAACATAAAGGTTAAACCGCCTACACCTACATACTAACTGTTGATATCTTCAAAAGTGCACACAGCATAAGCATGACAAAACTTTTACTTTCAACAGTACATCAATAATCAAGTCTATGGGGAGTTTCTAAGCTATATTATATTGGAACAACCCTCGTACATTTCAATATCAAACGCTGGAGAATGTATTCACTAAAAATAAGGGTAGCGTAGTTGTGGTCGAGGGAAATAATTCCTGATTCCTGATCCGGTGGTCTAGAGTTCGAGCCCCGCTGAGCGGGACTTTATCACAGACTTCAGAACCACTGCTTAAGGCACAAGTATTTGTTAGACTCCCCCCAAAAAATACCTTTTTAGTAATACAGTAAAACCTCACTTAAACTCCTACTCAATAATAAGACCACCTCAATAATAAGACCACCATTTTCAAGCCCATTTTTACTGTGTTTTTTATTCAACCTCAATATAAAGACCACCTCAGTAAGAAGACCAATGTTCAAGAGACCCAATGGTGGTCTTATTATCGAGGTTTTACTGTAGATGTAAAGTTTGAAGTCAGTTTCAACTTAAACAAGATGATAACGTACATATGAAGTTTGTTTTCGGTTAGCTAATTGCTATTCAACAAACACAGCCACCCCTTACACCTCTATTCCCATACATTTTTGTGTCTTGTGAATGTGGCGTTCCCTGTCACAACTTAATCTCTCTTTCGCTATGTCGAATTTCTAAATTTTATATATTTACATGTAAATGGACACTTTGGATTTTATTACTTTACAAAGCGTCAGTCCCATATATCATAATAATGAAAACTCAAGAAACTTAAGTCCTGAGGAATGTAACGGAGTATATAAGATCTCATTGATCACGTGGTTAAGGACACATGCTTCAACACACTTTCCCACTCTCAGTTGCGGGTTTGAATCCCATTCCAGATACACAGAAAACCCTCTATAATACGACCACCCGTGGAAAACTTGAAAACTGGTCTTCTTATTTAGGTGGTCTTACTAATGAAGTTGAATGAAGAGCAACACTGTGAACATGAACTTGAACAATGTGTTCTTAAGTTGAGGTTGTCTTATTATCAAGGTGGTCTTTAAGTGAGATTTTACTGTACAATTTATATCTGAGGAATTTATCCAGCTGTCTTACGGAAAGAGTCTCTCAATAGTTTTCCACCGACCAGTAGTCACAACGTGGCCCTGGCTGTGTATGTGACTAAAAGCCCCATTACAAAAACAAATAAGTGATGTGCTAGAATTTGCGAAAACTATTTAAAAATAATTGTCAACTTACTTACACGATTGAGTGAAGTATCAAGTATCCACGTCAATATAATTGAGCATACACCAGTTCTGTACACATGTAATACTTTCCTCTAACTAATCTTGAATCGTCAAGATATACACAAGTTCATTTTGTTCATTGTTGACACAAAATGGCAGTTTTACACACACAGTTAAACAGATAAAACATAAAAGGCCGGTTTTTGTATAGATTTAATTGAAAACCGATAGTTCTGAAAATATTATCTTTGTAACGTACAGACACGCTTAACCTTCCTGTGATCCGTCATTGTTTAACAATGAAACATTATAAATAATTGATCAAGAAGTGACGGAAAGGGAAAGTAAACTATCTGAATATACATAAATATGCAGATAGACTTGTTTTGCTTTCACCCCTCGAGATGTTATTACGTAACTGTACTTTGTTTATATCCTGTTACATCAAAGACCGTTTTGTTATAAAACATTATATAATTTTACGTAATTGTCCACAACGACAAGGGGGACATTGTATTACGGCCATTGTTGCTAGCGTACATAACGCTCTTAAAATTACAACCGCCATTAACTAATTACATTCACAGTTAAACGTGCTAATTGTTTCTTGATTGTTACGTCAGATTTACAAAAAGTGTCTAACAAGAGATTGTGATGTCGACTATTTTATTGGCGTCTATAACGTTTTATATAGAACAGAATAGAACATAATAATTGATTGATATCTGAATTTAAGTGTAGTACTTATCATTCAATGTATACAATTTACAAAGAAATAATATTGATATACTCTATGAGAGTAAGTACATGTACATTAATACATACAACAACGTCAAATAAATAATACAAATCACATGACAAACGAAAGTGATGCACATGAATGAATATGAATAGATGATAACCAGCATTATAATTACGAGTATACCATTCAATCAAGAATGTAATATGTACGTTAACATCACTTTGTAGGTACATCATTATTATAACTAAATAATTTAACCAGTTGATACATACTAGTTTTTCGCCAGTAATATTCATTTATATATATATCTATACATCTATGTATGTCTAATCTTATGACAGCAACATCAAACATTATTGTCACCAATTTGGCTAAATATATTTTCTACGCCAATCTAGTTAGAAATTGAATAATTTTATGCTCATATTTTGATATATTTTGTATGTATACATGCACTGTAACATCATGTGCTCTTCAGAAAATCTATACCTCTTGTCAGAAATATTTTTGTATAATTGCTATAAAACATGTTTTGAATGCAATAAACTATTGAATTGAATTGAATATATATTTATTTCGGTAGCTGTGTATACAGGTACATGGATAATTAAGACATGCAATAACATTTAAATAATAATGATAACATGTGCATAATATCCATGCCATACACACCAACACCTCGGATAGCACAAACAAGAGTAAACTTGCATCACTGTCGTTTGTCATGTGATTTATATATCGCCTTCGTAAAATTTGATAATTGAAACAAATAAGAATAAAATGAAACTCGTCCTCTAAGTCTACATTGATACACATTAAGCATATTCGCTCATATTTCTCTCTATACGAACTCTTCCGTATCTGCTTGCTTGCATTCGCAGACAATGTGCAGAAACACGAAATTTAGATAAAATCTTTCTACAAGATTTATTTGTAATATTGTCAAGATAAGTTTCGTACTTAAGTTGTAGTCTGATAGATTTATTGTTTTTCAAAAGTCCTCAAGCTTCAAAGAGACGCTAGAAAAGATAACGCAGAATATAATGACAATACAATGAGATATTACATTTTCACGGAGAATGTTTTTTTTTATGTTAAACTTAGTATAATTATATCGCAGAATTTGCAAAACATAGAATTTTAACCATAGTAATAACAATTATTACTGTTATATTGATACAATGAGTGTACCTCAATTTTCCTTGTATATTAACATTATATCAAGTCATATCTCATATCAGGTATGTTTTTAAACAGACATGTATCATAATTATAAACTTGATCTGATTTTCAAGGGAGACAATTCTTGCGATAAGCCAGCCAAAAGGCATGGAAAGCTGCGTATGTATAGAATTGAAATGCAAAATAACAATTTGAATATATCAAGCTGCCGCTTAGTAAGGGAACACAATCGGTCTCAGAAAATACCTTAGTTCAGTTTAACTTACTTTTGAAAAAGTTCTTACAACTTATACTGGTCGCTCTCGATGGATGACTGCTTTCTGGTTATATACCAGTACTGACTGCTTTCTGGTTATATACCAGTACTGACTGCTTTCTGGTTATATACCAGTACTGACTGCTTTCTGGTTATATACTAGTACTGACTGCTTTCTGGTTATATACCAGTACTGACTGCTTTCTGGCTATATACCAGTACTGACTGCTTTCTGGTTATATACCAGTACTGACTGCTTTCTGGTTATATACCAGTACTGACTGCTTTCTGGTTATATACCAGTACTGACTGCTTTCTGGTTATATACCAGTACTGACTGCTTTCTGGCTATATACCAGTACTGACTGCTTTCTGGTTATATACTAGTACTGACTGCTTTCTGGTTATATACCAGTACTGACTGCTTTCTGGTTATATACTAGTACTGACTGCTTTCTGGTTATATACCAGTACTGACTGCTTTCTGGTTATATACCAGTACTGACTGCTTTCTGGTTATATACCAGTACTGACTGCTTTCTGGTTATATACCAGTACTGACTGCTTTCTGGTTATATACCAGTACTGACTGCTTTCTGGTTATATACTAGTACTGACTGCTTTCTGGTTATATACCAGTACTGACTGCTTTCTGGTTATATACCAGTACTGACTGCTTTCTGGTTATATACCAGTACTGACTGCTTTCTGGTTATATACTAGTACTGACTGCTTTCTGGTTATATACCAGTACTGACTGCTTTCTGGTTATATACCAGTACTGACTGCTTTCTGGTTATATACCAGTACTGACTGCTTTCTGGTTATATACCAGTACTGACTGCTTTCTGGTTATATACCAGTACTGACTGCTTTCTGGTTATATACTAGTACTGAATGCTTTCTGGTTATATACCAGTACTGACTGCTTTCTGGTTATATACCAGTACTGACTGCTTTCTGGTTATATACCAGTACTGACTGCTTTCTGGTTATATACTAGTACTGACTGCTTTCTGGTTATATACTAGTACTGACTGCTTTCTGGTTATATACCAGTACTGACTGCTTTCTGGTTATATACCAGTACTGACTGCTTTCTGGTTATATACCAGTACTGACTGCTTTCTGGTTATATACTAGTACTGACTGCTTTCTGGTTATATACCAGTACAGACTGCTTTCTGGTTATATACCAGTACTGACTGCTTTCTGGTTATATACTAGTACTGACTGCTTTCTGGTTATATACTAGTACTCGTGCGAAATTCAGGGATTGTGACGTTCGTTATCAAACCCCGCTCAACACGAGGCTCGAACTCTCGTCTCTCAGACCACGAGGCAGATGCTTTACCCTTCGACCACTACGCCTCCCCAACCCCAAAGATACCATAAGAGAGTAACAATCAAGTATGAACGTATCTAAACAATCACTCAAAGTCGTTCATATCGTTCAAGTGATGTGATATTTAACAAACAACGATTATGTCCAGAGACACCAACACTTTATGAAACACAGAAATACAAAAGAATGACCATTAATATCTCACTGGAAAATCTCACACTATTTGAATTTAATGAACAAATCTGTTGCTAAGCAATATTTGTATGGATAAGGAAATAACACACGAAACAGCAGTTTTATTAATTAAATAAAATTGCTTCATAATTTAGAAATAATCAGATTAACATTATAGTTCAACAAAATGGTTTCTTGCTTATAATTTTGTGCTTATCAACCTATCAATGTATAATGTTTCCATTTGAACGACTGTAGGTTTCAATACTAACTTTATCCTGTGCATATATATAACAATTAAGTAGCCCACTTTTAAAGACTTCGTTTACCAACCGTTTACTAACGTTACAAATTGGATACAAGATCAAAGACTTAGAGAAGACGATGGAGAAAATGGGCGTCTCGTAACTTTTCGCACAATCCTCGAATGTGGACAAATAGATTTTTTTTTTGAAATGTAGCTCCTTTAAGCTGATTTCAAACATTTGAGAAGAATAAAACGGAAGCATGCGTTCTATAATTATTATGTTTGCATAAACGATGCAAGAAATAACAATGTTGAGTTCGGTATCTTTATTGAAATCGACATTTACTTAAACCCATCTAGCATTTCTGATAAAAGTAAGCCATGAATATCCGGTAGTCAGCAAGTGATCAATCTAGTATAGTAACACATGTCGATTATTTAAGTACATCTGATCACCCATACATACATGTTACTACAGTAAACCTCACTTAAAGACCATCTCAATAATAAGACCATTGTAATATTGAGGTTGTCTTTAAGAGAGGTTTCACTGTACATACAAAAATATTGAACTTAAAAGTTTTGAAAGTGTCACCCAGGACCAAATGTATCTACTATATGTAATGTAAGTTAGCGTGTGCTTATTGTTTATAATATATCATAAAGTAAAGACAATTGAGATGGTCTTTAAGTGAGGCTTTACTGTATACAATTTACCAAATAATAGTAATATTCTTATATACATGTACAATAAATGTTACGACAAAAGGGGCATAAGACACAGACATAAATGATAGGTGATGTTTTTGTCTCAAGGACTTACATCATTCAATTTCAAACTGAAAGATACACCCATCTAACAATGGACTGGTTACATCACAAAATTGCCAGCGGCACAGAAAAGTAGAAAATAAACAAAGCACTTAAATTCCTTGCTCAACACAGTATAGACAAAATTGTTCGAATAAGATTAAATTAAGAAAATATTTTGATTATATAAATGAGATATGTTAGGGAGATAAGGATATATATATATAGTAAAGTTGAACTTCAAATTTTACAATGTATAAGATGAAGAATACATGACACGATTTCAGAAACCTGCAAATTCCATCAGAAATCATTTTATATTCAATACTCTTAAAACACAAGGTTTTGACGATATTTTTGTTAAGTGTCATATTATTGTAGTTTGACACTCATTTTCATAAAAAAGAGCCTATTAATTGCAACGAAATTATGCACACATGTTGCTTAAACATTAAAATAATATCATATAAAGTTCCTTGCGCATACCTTACTGCGCTCATGAAATTTGAAAAAACAAAACATTGCGAGATTTTTAACGTGCTAAGTATGTAATGAAAAAAACACAAAATACGGTCTCTTAAACAAAACAATACGTTTATTTCGGCAGTAAATCTCAATGCAAAGTTTATAGCGGCTTATGTAATAGTGGCGAAAAACATCACAGAACGTAAGTGTACAGTTTCAAAATGTCAAAGTTTGTAAAACGGAAAATAACAACGTTCACAGACACGTGCATTATCTCTCCAAACTTGGCAACATAGACATGTTTTCGTTTCAAATATAGTTTCAGCTATTAAAGACATAAAATTTATAAAATCCCATACCTGCGCTTACTTCCGATAACACGCGAAATTAAACACATATCCGTGATTATACCGATTTTATACACTTTGCCAGACGATATTGTCATAGTAACTGAGAGGTATAACAAAGTACAAGGTGTTATAACCATGTAACTCGAAATGAATCATATCGCCTGTTTCTCGAAAGATCTGTGTTAAATGTAAAGGTTAAATTTTAAACATTTATATTGAAATAGCCAAAAAATAATATTTACCCTTATTATCTAAAAATGACTGTACAACGGTTAGGGATTTGTGTCTCATAAATTGAGTGTATTAATTTTGTTATCACAACCAATTTGACATTGTTATTATGACATTAAAGGAGCTGGTAAACACATTATGGATTCCCATCAAGACCACCTAAAAAACTAAGACCATCTCATTAATAAGACCATATTTTAAACAACAAGGTTATAATTTTCTTAAATGTATTATAACTCGATAACCACACCGCCTCACAACTAAGGGCCATTTTTTTCAGAACCGATGTAGATCGTACTGTTGAAGTGATGTTGGTGGATTTCGGACAAAGAGTGGTAAGATTGTAAACTTTTAATATTGTTATAATAATGATATGAAATTCATTATTGAAATCGAGATAATTTGCATAAGCGATACAGGTACAAATCGTAGAACAATTCACAATGTACACTTAACAAAACTTATAAGTATGCAGATATACAGGTATACATATGACCGTATCTTGGTCAATATTAGTCTGATCTTGCTGAAATTTTCAACAAATATAGCGTAGATACCTGGCATAATTTTTGTTATTTTTATGTCATAAACCCATGGATTAAACTGAACGAATAACATCAATAAATGTGATTATGCTATAAAAATCGAAACTGCAGCTCCCTCTTAAAGATGATCTGATTGATCGGAAAGGGTCTAATACCGTGTGTGCACACTCTGACTCAACGCATCGTGTTATTTGAATCGATAAAATTCAACCTGAGAAACATGATCTACACATAGACATTAGCTAATATACACAATTTCGGAAAGAAATGTTAATCAATAAAAAAAAATAAACATTAAAAAAGTGCACAGTTTTGTTAAGTGTATATGAAATCTTCTGGCATCCCGCTTTAATTCTTGGATACGTAATAAAATTAGCTAAAATAACACAAGACCGTTCAACCATACAGTTGTAATATACCGACACTATGGTACTACTTGATATCAATAAATATTTAAGTTTCCATTAACTTAAACACTTGAGAAAATTTATACTATATTCTTAAAAATATAAACGGTCCAAAGGTTTGTGTTAACTTCAGTTGAATTTCAATTATTCCTGTGGGAAATTTCGATATGTGTTTGTTCGTTTTACTCGAATGTCAATTATCTTAATGAAATTAAATTAAAAGTAGAGTGTTAAACGCATCAATGTGTGAAACATTTAAGTTGTTTAAAACACTAACCCTCGGTATTTGATATTGATTCATCGATGCAAGTTTAATTTTTATATAATTTTATGATTTTATAATTATCAAACATTAATGATAGATCGTAGGAAAGAGAGATAGAGAGAGGAGGAGGAGAGAGAGAGACGATATCTTAATCAAGAACGTCTAGTCGAATCCAGGATTGTTTCAAACACAGACAGCTTAGTATCACAAAAACTGCACACGCATTTACATTACTACTACAACTCGTTAATGTCTGTATAACCATGATATATCTTAGTTCAGCTAAGTTTGCACAGTCTTAGCACATCGTAGACCAACATTGGATAACGATCTAGGTTGAATACAGAGCCAGCACTGACATCGTTATTCGAGTGATATTTTGTTCAATACAGTCTTAATATCTGAGCGAGCACCGCCGTTGACATTCGCGGCGAAAACACATCTGATTACTAATTCTGAGATAGCACAAGCGGGTAATGTTTAACTTTTCTTGATATCTGAATACAGACTTAATTTCGAACCCAGAGCTAGCACCGACATCGACTTTCGTACACGTCCACCGCGAAACATAGTGACTAACGAATTCTAAACTAGCACCGAGATCCTTATTCGACTATCTCGCCATTTTTAATCAACAAAATTCGACACATTTTAGATAAGGGTTCGGGAATACTGACAGTAATGTTTGCTCAGGCTAGCCTTAAAATGTTTGTGTGTCATAACCCTGCCTACTCCTGTAAACGGCCCCTACTCAAACCATTCAAGTAATCAGAGTAGGGAAATGTTTAGGGGCCGCAAACAAATCGTTTAAACATAACTTCAACATATATTCACCAACGACTTAACTTAGCATTCTGGGAAATTTTGATCAAGACATTCGTTACTAGTTTAGCTGAACTGTTTGGTGCGTAAAAAACGTTCTCGACATTTCTATTCTCCCGCAAATGTTAGCAAAGAAGTCGAATATAGTTTTACTGCCAACTTACAAGTGAATAACTTGCTGACATCAAAAACTAACACTGTATATGATTGAAATCATCTCTGAACATTATGTCCCCAAGGAGCGTAAGAGAGAAATTCTTTTGCAATACAACTTAACTTTGTCTCAATTTCGCTTGTAATAATTTCTAATTATAACACTAAGATGTTGAGAATTATTCTCACATGAGCTACTGTTCAAACTTGCGGCGATAATTAACTGTGTTCAGTTACATTAATCCATTGTAGTTCTGTTTAACTACACATAAAAGCAATAGGTAATCAAATAACAACCATGTAGAATGCGTTATACAAGTGGTACTTTCAATAATTGAACACGAAGATGATTTGGGGGCATGTGATAATGACATTTATACATCGTACGTGATATGCGAGGGAAGAATGAACTTTGGATAAACAAAGTTCGCCTGGATAGCACAGTCGTTAGAGCACGTGACAATTATAACCGACAACTTTTCCAAATGTATCCGAAATAGTGGCCTTTATGACCTGGGTTGTAATTATCTTCAATTTAATTTTTACACAAAATGTTTATCTAATAATATATATTTTTAGAAGCACATTTAATTAGCGTCTTATTGTGTTTTGTTGTATTAGATTTTTAATATACAATTAGCGACTGATCCTTTGGTTTACCTCGTAAATGTCGTTGTATTGAACCTGATATTCATTGTACTATGATACTAGTTTCTTATTATTATATTCAGAATGACTATGTACTCTTGTTTAGTTAATCTCGTGTTTTATTATATTGTACTGTACATAGGTGAGAATGAAATAAAATATATATTTATAGGTCACACGCCTCATCCGTGTTCAAACCTACGACTTCCGGTTTGACAGTCGAGAACTATACCTGCTACGAGAACTAAGTGGGCGATATTACATAGATCTCTTGCACCTTTACAATATGTATTTATCATGGACCTACTGTCTACGATTTCTGAACAACCAATATTCTTCACTATAATCACATCATCACCGCTATGTTGGTATACGATAAAGAGGTAACGCGCATTTTTGTATTTTGGTTAAATCAACCACTTCTCCATGACAAAGTGATCTGAATCAATGAACGTCATTTGACTGGTATACGACTGTTTGTCGATAGGTTAACTCATTTGAATCATAATTGTTGCTGCTTACTGCAACCAAACTCAACACGGGATGCTTTCAGTAGCTATTTTAGAGTATGTGTAAACGTACTGGATGGTTAGCACTTTTGGCTTGTATATGTTTTATCATTGCAGCATCTTACAAACATGTATATACGCAAACAGAACGATCCTATTCAGTTATTCTGTAATAAAATCAATTAAAACGCCCATACGTTACTTCACGATATCTCCTCTAAAAAACTGAATGTTGTCCTCCAAGCTTGGGTAATTTCGTGTGGGTGAACAAACTGTACTATTCAAAACATCCTATCCCTAAATCTAGTAATAATAAACAATTGAAGCGTCCAAATTTATGCAAAATTTGATCACAATATAAGATATGAAAAAATATGAAAAATGTTGAAAAACTTAAATGTCGCGACATTAGCATTTTGAGTTAAACATCGTTTATCTACAAAACCATGTGAAATTGAAAAATCAAATAATGAAAAGACACTTAAACAACTTTTTGCACAGAGAATCATATTATCGTTATACAGATCCTGCACAGCTTTTGCATAAAATTGACGTTTTTATATAATAAAACATTGAATATCCGGGTTAACGCAAAATTAATGATGTTTCAACGGATAACTGACATCAGTTTTTCTTAACATTTTCAAACGACGCTTTTAGCTGTCAATATGTATAAAACAATTATATATTAGAAAAATCTGATAACAAATTACTCATAGTCGTGATTTAATTAGGCACACCTATGTGGATTGTTTTTGGTAATAACTTGTCACAACTGGCTTCAATCGCGACAGTATACTGAGCACGGTGACAAATACTGTAAAGCTGAGTACAGCAACAATATACTGAGTAGAGTATAGGAATACATGTACTGAGTACAGTTACTGGTTTATGCAAATACTGTTAAGCTGAGTACAGCAACCATATACTGAGTAGAGTATAGGAATCCATGTACTGAGTACAGTTACTGGTTTATGCAAATACTGTAAAGCTGAGTACAGCAACAATATACTGAGTAGAGTATAGGAATACATGTACTGAGTACAGTTACTGGTTTATGCAAATACTGTTAAGCTGAGTACAGCAACCATATACTGAGTAGAGTATAGGAATCCATGTACTGAGTACAGTTACTGGTTTATGCAAATACTGTAAAGCTGAGTACAGCAACAATATACTGAGTAGAGTATAGGAATACATGTACTGAGTACAGTTACTGGTTTATGCAAATACTGTTAAGCTGAGTACAGCAACCATATACTGAGTAGAGTATAGGAATCCATGTACTGAGTACAGTTACTGGTTTATGCAAATACTGTTAAGCTGAGTACAGCAACAATATACTGAGTAGAGTATAGGAATACATGTACTGAGTACAGGAACTGGTTTATGCAAATACTGTTAAGCTGAGTACAGCAACAATATACTGAGTAAAGTATAGGAATCCATGTACTGAATACAGTTACTGGTTTATGCAAATACTGTTAAGCTGAGTACAGCAACAATATACTGAGTAGAGTATAGGAATCCATGTACTGAGTACAGTTACTGGTTTATGCAAATACTGTTAAGCTGAGTACAGCAACAATATACTGAGTAAAGTATAGGAATCCATGTACTGAATACAGTTACTGGTTTATGCAAATACTGTTAAGCTGAGTACAGCAACAATATACTGAGTAGAGTATAGGAATCCATGTACTGAGTACAGTTACTGGTTTATGCAAATACTGTAAAGCTGAGTACAGCAACCATATACTGAGTAGAGTATAGGAATCCATGTACTGAGTACAGTTACTGGTTTATGCAAATACTGTTAAGCTGAGTACAGCAACCATATACTGAGTAGAGTATAGGAATCCATGTACTGAGTACAGTTACTGTTTTATGCAAATACTGTTAAGCTGAGTATAGCAACCATATACTGAGTAGTGTATAGGAATACATGTACTGAGTACAGTTACTGGTTTATGCAAATACTGTTAAGCTGAGTATAGCAACCATATACTGAGTAGAGTATAGGAATACATGTACTGAGTGCAGGAACTGGTTGATGCAAATACTGTTAAGCTGAGCACAGCAACAATATACTGAGTAGAGTATAGGAATACATGTACTGAGTACAGGAACTGGTTTATGCAAATACTGTTAAGCTGAGTACAGCAACAATATACTGAGTAAAGTATAGGAATCCATGTACTGAATACAGTTACTGGTTTATGCAAATACTGTTAAGCTGAGTACAGCAACAATATACTGAGTAGAGTATAGGAATCCATGTACTGAGTACAGTTACTGGTTTATGCAAATACTGTTAAGCTGAGTACAGCAACAATATACTGAGTAAAGTATAGGAATCCATGTACTGAATACAGTTACTGGTTTATGCAAATACTGTTAAGCTGAGTACAGCAACAATATACTGAGTAGAGTATAGGAATCCATGTACTGAGTACAGTTACTGGTTTATGCAAATACTGTAAAGCTGAGTACAGCAACCATATACTGAGTAGAGTATAGGAATCCATGTACTGAGTACAGTTACTGGTTTATGCAAATACTGTTAAGCTGAGTACAGCAACCATATACTGAGTAGAGTATAGGAATCCATGTACTGAGTACAGTTACTGTTTTATGCAAATACTGTTAAGCTGAGTATAGCAACCATATACTGAGTAGTGTATAGGAATACATGTACTGAGTACAGTTACTGGTTTATGCAAATACTGTTAAGCTGAGTATAGCAACCATATACTGAGTAGAGTATAGGAATACATGTACTGAGTGCAGGAACTGGTTGATGCAAATACTGTTAAGCTGAGCACAGCAACAATATACTGAGTAGAGTATAGGAATACATGTACTGAGTGCAGGAACTGGTTTATGCAAATACTGTTAAGCTGAGTACAGCAACAATATACTGAGTAGAGTATAGGAATCCATGTACTGAATACAGTTACTGGTTTATGCAAATACTGTAAAGCTGAGTACAGCAACCATATACTGAGTAGAGTATAGGAATCCATGTACTGAGTACAGTTACTGGTTTATGCAAATACTGTTAAGCTGAGTACAGCAACAATATACTGAGTAGAGTATAGGAATACATGTACTGAGTGCAGGAACTGGTTTATGCAAATACTGTTAAGCTGAGTATAGCAACAATATACTGAGTAGAGTATAGGAATACATGTACTGAGTGCAGGAACTGGTTTATGCAAATACTGTTAAGCTGAGTATAGCAACAATATACTGAGTAGAGTATAGGAATCCATGTACTGAATACAGTTACTGGTTTATGCAAATACTGTTAAGCTGAGTATAGCAACAATATACTGAGTAGAGTATAGGAATCCATGTACTGAGTGCAGGAACTGGTTTATGCAAATACTGTTAAGCTGAGTATAGCAACAATATACTGAGTAGAGTATAGGAATCCATGTACTGAGTACAGTTACTGGTTTATGCAAATACTGTAAAGCTGAGTATAGCAACCATATACTGAGTAGAGTATAGGAATCCATGTACTGAGTACAGTTACTGGTTTATGCAAATACTGTAAAGCTGAGTATAGCAACCATATACTGAGTAGAGTATAGGAATACATGTACTGAGTACAGTTACTGGTTTATGCAAATACTGTTAAGCTGAGTACAGCAACCATATACTGAGTAGAGTATAGGAATCCATGTACTGAGTACAGTTACTGGTTTATGCAAATACTGTAAAGCTGAGTACAGCAACCATATACTGAGTAGAGTATAGGAATACATGTACTGAGTACAGTTACTGGTTTATGCAAATACTGTTAAGCTGAGTACAGCAACCATATACTGAGTAGAGTATAGGAATACATGTACTGAGTACAGTTACTGGTAATGCAAATACTGTTAAGCTGAGTATAGCAACCATATACTGAGTAGAGTATAGGAATCCATGTACTGAGTACAGTTACTGGTAATGCAAATACTGTTAAGCTGAGTATAGCAACCATATACTGAGTAGAGTATAGGAATCCATGTACTGAATGCAGGAACTGGTTTATGCAAATACTGTAAAGCTGAGTACAGCAACCATATACTGAGTAGAGTATAGGAATCCATGTACTGAGTGCAGGAACTGGTTTATGCAAATACTGTAAAGCTGAGTACAGCAACCATATACTGAGTAGAGTATAGGAATCCATGTACTGAGTACAGTTACTGGTTTATACAAATACTGTAAAGCTGAGTATAGCAACCATATACTGAGTAGAGTATAGCAACCATATACTGAGTAGAGTATAGAAATCCATGTACTGAGTACAGTTACTGGTTTATGCAAATACTGTAAAGCCGAGTACAGCAACAATATACTGTGTAGAGTATAGGAATACATGTACTGAGTACAGTTACTGGTTTATACAAATACTGTTAAGCTGAGTACAGCAACCATATACTGAGTAGAGTATAGGAATCCATGTACTGAGTACAGTTACTGGTTTATGCAAATACTGTAAAGCTGAGTACAGCAACCATATACTGAGTAGAGTATAGGAATCCATGTACTGAGTACAGTTACTGGTTTATGTAAATACTGTTAAGCTGAGTACAGCAACCATATACTGAGTAGAGTATAGGAATACATGTACTGAGTACAGTTACTGGTTTATGTAAATACTGTTAAGCTGAGTATAGCAACCATATACTGAGTAGAGTATAGGAATACATGTACTGAGTACAGTTACTGGTTTATGTAAATACTGTTAAGCTGAGTACAGCAACCATATACTGAGTAGAGTATAGGAATCCATGTACTGAGTACAGTTACTGGTTTATGCAAATACTGTTAAGCTGAGTATAGCAACCATATACTGAGTAGAGTATAGGAATACATGTACTGAGTACACTAAGCACTTTTACAGTGAATGAAAATGAAATATAATCGCATTGTATCGACTACCGTGGATAAAATAGCCACAATTACAATAAACTTTCAGCACTCAATACAAGTGCTTTTTCGTGTACGTTTGTTTCAAAATAGATCATTAGTTAATGTATATATTTCAGATGTTTGATATAACAGATTCACCTTCACACTGGCTAGAACATCGCACTAAAATACAACACTGTATCAACCATAACGGCATTGTTTCTCTTTGTACAGTATCTGATCCTAACAACGTCACCATACAAAACAGCACCGCGTCCGTTTTTATCATAGGGTAAACAATTACAGGCATTTAACTTACTGTTCCGAATGTAGTTGGTGGAATGTTTAGTGATATCTGAATCATGTTTCAGCACGAAGCTATGACATGTGTAGGTTGGTAGCATCTGCAGGAGAAGAACGTTTCCAAAAAAGGAAACATATCGATGCTATGAGAGGCCATAGACACTGCGGGGCCTTTCTAGCGCCCACATGGGAGTATCACGTTCCTAACCTCGGATAAAAGTTGTTCTGTTGAATTTTGCTTGACACGACTAATTCCGCCTTCATCCGCTTGCAAAATAGTTCTATATATGAACATGCGGAGGGATACACTAGCTGGTTCAATTATACACGATAGCTAGTTCACCTGATCAGTCACAATCGTTTGGGACTGTTGAAAACTGGATTTCTTATTGCAATGGGATTGAGGTTGAATAAAGAGCAAAACAGTGAAAATGGACTTATATTTTAAGGTGGTCTTATTATTGAGGTGGTCTATATATGAGGTTTCACTGTATTTAATGTATGCTTAAAATGTTTAGCCTGTTTATTTCAATTACAACGCTAACCTCAGATGCAAGCATTAAACAATAAATGCATGGCATGAAATTTTTCAGAGGGTCCACGGGTTAAGTACTAAAAAGAATAATATCTGTCAAGTAATATTGCATTTTGGCAAGCATTTTGAAGACACATTTGTTTATGTGTTGTAATTGTCGCTTTTTTGTATATAAACGTAGAAAATTTAGACAAGCATTTTTATATTGCTTTTACATCATTCATATTTCAAGCAGTCTTCCGCTTTTTTACAAGACAAATATCTCCAGTCGTAAATTACAATGCAAACCACATGGACGGTATTTTTATGAATATGGACACTACGATCATTACTATGATTTTCCCCCAGAAAAACAAACTTGATGTATTAGGCAAAATACCCTATTTGACATTTCCGATATTTTTCACTACACGTCTAAGCATGTTTTTAACACATGTTATTACCGAACTGAATTACAACATCACGAAAATCGGACATTATACTTGTTACCTAAATGTGACTGAGCATATTTCACGTCCTTTGTCCTCGTTGAAAATCTGTCTTATTCATTTCCATATTTTCAACTCCTTTGAACGAACGAACGAACGCACTTTCGCACGGACGCACGAACGAACGATCCACGAACGAACGAACGAACGCACGATGGATAAAAACCATATCTTATTGTCATCATGTTAAGAGAATCCACGACCTGACATGCTTATGTAAGTATAAAGAAGTAGAAACAATATAATAAGAAACACTTTGTATTGTGAACAGCATTAATAAGTCATGGAGTTCATATCAATGCTAATAAGTGAAATAATACGGTCACTATAAACTCTAAAGTTATATTTCCTTCGGGTCCATATTTAGTCATACCTCGTCTTGCATTGCCTGCTGAAATAATGACAGAACAAATCACAGTCGATGCGTTTTCTACAATCAGAATATAATATTCACACACTTTTCTTTCGAAATATAAAATACATGTCTGACACATTGAACAAATAAGATAATCACGTGGAAATAAAAAATACGTACGTAATGTATAGATTATAGTTAAATGAATAACGACGTCTAGCGTGGAGAAACCATATTCAAAGTGCTGAGCCATTCATAAAGAACAATGATACAAGAAAACACATGTACAGTAAACCCTCGGTAGGAAGACCACACTTGGGACCATGGAAACCTGTCTTCTTAATGAGGTGGTCTTAATATTGAGGTTGAAAAAAGAGAAAAAACGTGAAAATTGACCTGAAACCGTGTTCTTAATTTCGAGATTGTCTTACTATTGAGGTGGTCTTTAAGTGAGGTTTTACTATAATACAGAATAAATGATTTTGAAGGGGAAGGGAAGGAGATAAAAGACACGCACATAAGCGATGATGGAAAGCTTGAGTGCCGCATTGTAAACCTACGTGAATGGTGCAGTACATTTACATAATATTATAGAAATAACCATTATCGAGCCATTATACAAGGCACACATCGCATCCACTGTTAGAAAACATGTCTATGATGATTGTTAAATATTCAGTGCCTAGTCTGTCATTCGAAAGGTTGATACTTACATAACTAACAAAAAAGTTCGTACCTAAAATACATTGACCGATACGAGGTGATAAATAATGTTCCTTTATTGGATGTAAATGATATCAATCTTGTATGGTATTGATTTCAGTAGGCATTATTTTCCCCTAATTAGCGAATGCTTCGAGACACGACCTATGTCTGATACGATTTGCAGTCAGCTATTTATCAAATTGGCTTCAATACCGTTGACAATTTATTTCCCAGCCCGCATCTTGATTTGTGCCACACCAAACGTGACATTATATGTCACTGGTCAGTATGTGTTCTCATTGCAACAATGTTCTTACGCAAAACAACTTTCGATTAATTGTAATTCAAATCTTTGAGCAGTATAAAAACCCACAAGGGTTCGAGTCCAAGACTTGTACGAAAACAGCTCCTGTATGTGTTAGCAGCATGAAATTTATCGATATGTTAAATTCTTCAACTTGTTACTAGGATCACAGGACAAGTAAAGACAGATGGCCACAATAGGCCGAAATTGCGCAGGAAATGATCTGAACACTATATAAAGTGAAAGAATTACACAGGGGAAAGGGAAATATAACATACATTCAAAACACAAACAGAAATAATAACCATACAGCGAATAACAGCCTTGGAACTGTCAGTAAAAATATTGGGGGTTTAAATCGGTGTAACAGCTAGCTAACCTCACACTTTATCGCTAAATGATCGTTTATTTCTAACATATTGATTCACAAACTTGTTAAACTTGTCGCATGGAATAAAACGGTTAGCTTAGTCTGTAGAACACTTGACTATCCATCTGGAGATCGTAGGATCGAACCCTGGGCGAGACGTATGTTTTCTATATATGACATCCAAAGCCCTCCGTCCTCCACCTCTGAATCTTGTTGAGGATGGTTTTTGTGGCAGAACAGGTTAGTACCGGTTGGCATTCACCGACATGACATGCCCCCCCCCCCCCCCCCTAAAATATGGCATGTTTGTTTAGCATTTTGTACCTGACGCGGAACATTTTCCTACCATATCGATATATTATATGTATTTTAAGCATGGCGAAACATTGGACAATATTTGGTATAATTGTTTTAAGATTTAGCGAGAAAACGCGGTTATATTTCTGGGGGCGTCGTTCCCAGACCCCTAAATAAGGGGGGGCCGCCCCTTGTAACCCCATCTATTATTAATCCTCCCACTCCCAACAGAAAATCCTGTTCTAGAAAAGCTGATTATGTCAATTGGACTATATTGAAATATTGTTGAAACAAACAGTAAATGTTCAACCTAACATATCATAGAATAAGTCATGTGTGTGCATGAATGAACCTTTCTTTGCGTTGAATAGAATGCAACATTTACCACTTTCATCCCAGCCAATGTTCTTAGAACAATTCACAGATGACAGACATTATTTGTCTCTAGTTACAATTCTTCATAACATAATAACCCCAATATCAAATATACTGAGTACATTTAAAAACACACATTTTTGTATCTGTGATATATTTTTTAAATGTCAAATAAGTGTATTTTTAAAACTCATTTTGGTATGAAAGCATCCGTTAATTGAAAGAAAATTTAGTGTTCATTATTGCGTATAATGAAAATAATATCATGATAAGTTGTTATCTTGCATCCCTAAGTAAGTTCATGAAATTTGAGAAATCTAACATGTTGCGTTTTTAAATGTCCTGAGTATATGTAGGCGGTAAAGTTATCTAGTTATAATATGAACAATATATATTTTCATATTTGTCGACAGTATGTCTAATCCAATTCTTGTTTTATCTACAACACATCATTGTTTATGTATTTGCTTTATCGATAAAACATAAGAAAATGTCTGGAACTAGATTTTATAGTCGCAGCATATGTCTTAAAGTGGCTGACATACAGAATGAATAATAGTATACAAGCGTATAGTTATATATAGAGAGGAATTTACGTAGTGGGCATATTTTATTGAATTAACTTAACTCGTTTTCATCGGTTGTAGATGACGAGTTTAATAAATTCAATAGAATGAACATGTATGTAAGATTATACTTATGACAAATGATTTTCGTACAACATTATGTTGTAAAATAATATATTTCAGCTATTGTGACGAAAGAATTATGCAAATTTGAAGCACTCCCTTCTCTGAACAAAGACTGGTTATCAGCTCCTCTGCAAGCAACTGACAACTTCCCCATATAGGTGTAGAACAAATGACTGTCGATGCAATATCTTCAGTCAAACTGTTACGGAAGAATATGCGCCTCGCCCGGGTTTCGAATCCACGACCTCTAGATTGACAATTGAGCGCTCTACCAACTGAGACAACCGTGTGGTCATGTGTATGAAATAAAAACACTAAGTGATAAACGGTAAATCTATGATTGTCTTTTATGTTGCTTTAAGGATATATTGTTTTTACGGGCAATTATCTCTTTCAGAGTCCCCTTAAATACCAACGACTTTCTTTATGAGGTTTATCATACAATAAACCATCACCATTCGATATATAACAAGCTTATATGATATTATACTCAACAAAAATGAAAACGCACCAATTCGATGCACAAAAGATTTTAAAATCAACAGATTGTGTGTAAACAAAAGTAAAACCTCTCTCAAGTAACAACCTTTAGGATATACACAATACGGCTTTTATTGAGAGGTTTTGTATTTGCGTTTGTTATCGTCGTCACCGGTTTCCCATATGGGCGACGCCTCCAGAAGAATATTAGTCATATTAGATTTTTTGGAGGATAGTGCATGATACAGGAGATGCCCCAGTTCCAGAAGCACCCCTGGTTCTTTTACGTGCTCGATGTAAAGCATCATACACGGGACCTCGGTTTTTGTAGTGTCGTCCGAAAGACTATTAGTACGGTCAGTGATGGAGCGGGGAATCGAACCATCAATCCCTGGATTACAAGTCCAGTGCGTTACCACTGGACCACGGATCCGCTACAAGAGGTTGAGAGGTTGTTGCTCCAGAGAGTTTAAAAAGGTAGTAAATTTAACTATGGGGAATTTATATTATTGCTGAATATAGGTTATTGACAAAAAGATGGCCGTCTTGAAGAGGTTACACTGTATGTCCCTAATAGACATTCATATATAAGCGCTGCTTTGGAATTTACAACCTCTTCTGTAATGTCCTCTTTACACACACGGATATCGTTGGGCGACCATTGAGCGATCCAAAATTGGCCCGATCTTTCGACGATCTCTCAAAGCCCCGAAAAAGTCGTTTCTGTGTAAATGCTTGGGAGATCCTTGTGCGCTCGTTGTGCGATCAAAATGCAGTTTTTGGCCAACTTTCATGACGATCTAAAGAGATCTTGGAGCGACATTGGAGCGCTCATTGAAAGACCCTTGAACGATCAACGGATACTAAGCCTTCTGCAGCGACAACTGGGAGATTGCTGAGCGCTTCTTTTGCGACAATGAGAGATCACGGTGAGATCAACGGAGGTCGCTAAGAGATCAGGTGCGACCAAGAGAGATCATTCAGAGAACGGAAGAGATCGCTGAGGGATCATCGAGAGTTCATTGTGCGACAAAGGAGATTGCGTCCATCGAAAGATCCCTGAGAGATCATTGGGAGATCGATGAGACCGTTGAGCGCTCATTGGGTGCTGCTTGACAGACCGTTGAGAGATTGCTTTCCCTCGGCGATCGTTAAGAGATTGTTGTGGACCGAGTCAAAACTTTGAGGAGATCGTGGCGACCGTGGAGATCACGGAAGACCATTGAGAGATCATTGAGAGACCATGGCGATTGCTGGGCGCTCATTGAAAGATCGTTGAGAGATCTGGCCATTTTTCATCGCTCAACGGTCTCTCA
Organism: Mactromeris polynyma; assembly: GCA_032209605.1. Taxonomy (NCBI): domain Eukaryota; kingdom Metazoa; phylum Mollusca; class Bivalvia; order Venerida; family Mactridae; genus Mactromeris; species Mactromeris polynyma. Next base: position 471,759 of record JASFXZ010000052.1, read on the forward strand.
ACGATCGCCACCTCTGTGTAAAGGGGGTTTCAGTGTTGGCATTTCAAGAAAACGCAACATGTGATGTCACTATTTGCAAGCAAGAAACAATATTTACTCCATACGGTCACATCGTTTTCATATTGCCATATGGGGCAAATATTGCTTACTGTCAGTACATGATGACGTCACATGTGACGTTTTCTGGAAATTACGTCACTTAAAGAAGCAATCGGAAAATCTCAGCCAACTACGTACAGTGCCTCGAATGTTCGTAAGAAACTACTTTTGGAAATACCATTCGAATATCATGTTAACAATATGGCGGCGTGAACGCTGGAGCGCTGATGAAACGGGATTAGAATCACATATTTAAGCTATAATTATGAAGACTGAAATATTAAGTGTTAACTAGAAATGACAACGATAATCCATTTCTTATGTGAATTTATCGAAGTTATTGAAGTTAAATCCGTTTTATGAAGGCTATACCACATAGTGCTCCGCCTGACATACACTAGAGGATGTTCGTAGAGTAACGAAGTGGTACGGAAATATCCGAGAGCTGTCAAGAATGTTAAAGAAGAGGTTGGAAATCGTATAGCGGCGCTCATATATAAATCTCGATATTCAAATAGCTAGATAAATGTCAGACATCTCCCTGTTATTGTTTTTGCTATTTACTATGAATTAGTACCAAATGTAGAAACCAATATGTTGAAAGAAGTTGTGGTCGGTTTCTTTTATATTGAGTATATTACGTAACATAACAAAAATGGGGATAATAAATTCCAATCGCTTCTATGATTAAGCCTCCAATTATGAGGGAGTGTCTGGTGAAATAAAAGAGGATGTATCATTTCGACTAGAACTCGGCATGTTTACGGAGGAAATAAGTTTGTGAGCATAAATAAGCACCGTAAGACATTCTACACGTTGTTCACAAAATAATACGAAGGACCGGCGGTGACGTTATTCATAATTCCATAAAGGCGTAAGAGAGGCGTAGTGGTTCATGGGTAGAGCGCCTGACCCCTGATCCGAAGGTTGCGAGATCGAGCCCTCCGATGAGTGGTGTTTAATCTGGCGTGAGTACTGGTCAGTCAGTCAGAGAGATTGTTAGTAAGAAACTGTTTCACAATCGATGTTAAATAAATAAGGTGAAAACTTTTTGGAATTGTGGGTGATGAAATTAAGAACCTTGCAATTCACATTTTCGATTTCATGCAACATCTTAGGATTTCACATTATTGGATACATTCGTGATATCGTAGACTATGACATCACGAATTATTCACAAACTTGCGATTACTAGTACCGACACATACATGCACATTGTTCTTTGACAGAACGGGTGTTAACAACGTTATTGTGGTAAATGTGAACATACCATGTGTTCATGTAAATGATGTCTGATAAACACAGGGTACATGATTTGTGTATGATAATTTGTGACAATCACAGTAAAGCCTCAATAAGACCATCCTAGAGACCCTTGAAAATTGGTCTTAATATTGAGATGGTCTCAATAATTTGTTGCAATGAAGAGCAAAACAGTGAACATTGACTTGAAAATTGTGCTCTGAATTCTAAGGTGGTCGTATAATTGAAGTGATCTTTAACCGATATTTTACTGTAGATACCATATACCTACACAGTAAAACCTCATTTAAAACACCTCAAAATTAGGACTACCTCATTGTTTAGACTATAAGTTTTCGTATTTTTCTTCCATGTCTGAAATCGGTAATCAGACCACCTCAGAATTAAGACCGAGTTTCGCCAGAACCAAAGATGGTCTTATAATTGAGGTTTTACTGTATAACAACTACCAAACATTTGTTTTGAGTTCACTTTAGAATATACAAAAATGTATTATTATCAACAATGCTAAAATATACAAATATCATCATAATTAACAATTACTTTCGATTCAATATTAGATGAGAACACCGTTATGTGGTCAATATTTGAAAATCACGTTTCCATTGGCTGGTCACCTCAGTTTGTTTACCATCGTTCTCAAGTAAATGAAAGCAGACTATAGTGTAGTTATTTAATTGTACTTGTTTTTTTATTCGACGCAGCCGTATTAACATGGTTTTGCTATTTGGATATCAGTGTTGTGTAAACTAATCAAATCTTACGTTAACCACCAAGGCAATTTCTCTTCAACCGAACAACACTTGTAACATTGATGCGGGTTGGTTTACCTTTCAACAAGTGGTACCAAATCCACTGAATTTCGATGAATTTACCGAAATCCTTTTTGGATCTAGAGTGACCAGCAATCTTAACCTTCAAAATGCGCCAACCATCTTTTTTCAAGATATTAAACTGGCTTTTAAACAAAATCGTACGCGCTTTTTCAATCACCTTAAACGCTTCAGCGCATCCAATCTTCCAGAAAAGAACAGATTCCACGCTACAAGTGTGTCTGGAGAAGATTAATTAAAAAAATGCCTCTCTCCTATAAATGATCAAGTTTGTAACAAAATCAAATCTAAAATACTCCCGAATTTCCATACACCGTTGCTTGAAAATCAATGACAATTTGCACAATTAATAGAGATGAAATTATATCTAGCAGTATTTGTACGCATAATTGCAATAGTCTGTCAGAGCAAAAAAGCCAAAGATTGCAGATAGATGCAAAATGTACCACACTGCAATCTAAATAGGTCGGCAGATAATAGAATTCCTGAATATCTATGGTTTCTTGCCAGAGATACACACAGAAACACCGTACATGTATATAATGCTCCAATTCAACTACGAAACAATAAATCAAACATTCAATTAAATCAACCAGATCTACCCATTTACATAATCACCCTTCCACCAATAAATTAATTAATCAATTGATAAATTGATTGATAAATTGATTGATTCATTGACTGATTCATTCATCCATTGACTGATTGATTGATTGATTGATTGATACAGTCATTCAGTCATTCAATCACTCATAAATTAATTCATTCATTCGTTCATTCATTCAATCAATTAATCATTCATTCATTAAGTCATTAATTCGTTCAATCAGTCAATCAGTCAATCAATCGTTCAATCAATTATCATTCATTCATTTATTCATTCAAATAAAAGTAAATCAAATAAGTCGATCAGTATATTAATCAATTAAGTGATCAAATTATCAACCGAACATTCAAACCACTTTGGTATTCATAAAAGTTTTTATTTATCAAAGTATTTGATTGACGTACAGGTGCAAAATTCGCAATTAAATGATGAACAAAACATTTAACAGAAGTACAGCATGCGTTTAATGAATGCTCATACCTTTTATCAGTTTATCTTTATCTCCGATGTGTAAGCATCCGAAATATCTGGTACACACAATACTAATTCCTTTGTATTTTCGCTATCGTCTATTTAAATTCAGATGCACACGTTTATAAACCCATATCTTTATTACCGTCAAGCATCTTTAACGGCGTATGTTGCCTGTGTGCGTTTTGTCGAGGAACGAAATAAAAATAACATGTTTATAGAACTCGCAACTGATTGATAATGAAGTTGTTTTCAATGCGAAAATTCGATGGAAATGGCGAGTGCCTACCATTCAGAGTCTGGCTTGAACCGCCGTCAGAAACATCGTTATAGATGGAAGAACATTTTCCAATAATTTCACAGATACATCTATCAGATGACGTTCGGTTTGAACGTTTATGTCTTGTGCCGAATCACCGGGTGTCTAAACGTATGACGCCAGGTGGAAACTTGACAAGCTATGGCATGAACATGGCGAAGAAGTCGGCATTTCAATGACAGAAACCTTAACATAACATATTTAATGGAAAGGATTATAGGAAACGAGATAAAAACAATTGATTTCTTATTCAAATAGGAGCCCATTAACAAAATGAATAATTAGGAATAAAAATAGACAAAAACAACAACAAACCTATTAAATCCAGTATCAACCTTCCAAAGTTATGCGACCATGAATAAAGATGCAGTGGACTGAAGGCGGTGGGTATTCTCAAAGTACCAGCACTAAATTCATGAATGTACGCATTACTCCGTGATACAAATGTCTTAGACATTAACAAGTATTAGCATATGTTTGGTTAGCCTTAAATATTTCCTTAATGCCTTTTCCGGACATATGGTCTATAATGGCTGACATTTGGAATTGATTGTTGCAGATAAAGCGTTGATATGTGTGTGCCTTGCCTTAGTGAATCTATTTAGGCTATTTAAGACACGTGACATAAATACAGTACATATTCCCAAAGGAGCAAGTGGTCACGTGTCTTTGACGGAAAGACTATGTAATATACACGCAGGGTATAACACAACAAAGATTGTAAGAACCGAAACTATTGAAATTTTGTCTTAAATTGCGGAACGTAATGTTGCCATCACTTGCCCTAGCTGATTGATCTTGAATGCCTGTCGTTTGTCAGCTAATGATAAACGACATGAGCTGTTTGGTTGTTCCTTAATGAGAAACAAGTGTGTAGAGCAGGTTCCAAATCTGGAGAATGTAAGCTGTTTCAGAAATGTAAGAAGCGATTGTAGAGGCTTTGAGTTAGTTGCTTGGTTCAAGTACAACTGTACCAGCATAAACGAAACAGCAAGTTAAATATACATGTATGTTAGATGATTTCAGTGGTTATTGGGTATTGCAAATATGTGGGTCGTGAAAGACGCGATAATTGCGCGGAGATTTTTTTCAATTACGTGTAGATGATGGTACAATTGATTAGTTTGTAAAAGACTAAGCACATTGTTTACGAGAGTGTCAGACGCGAATCCGGTACAACTTTTTGCATAGGGGACATGGCTAGCGCGAGCATCTTGAACTTGAAAACCATGGTCGCTTTTATAGCGGTACATCTTTTTTTGCCCATCATTTATAGTTTTGTCTTGTGTCCCGTTCGCCTTTAATTATTTAATATGTTTGTACATATTGCCATGTCTCATTGTGTTTTTAGGGTGCATATGCAATTTGTTCCTGTTGGATATATTTGTTCTTTTTGATTATCTGAGATCATGAAAATGGAACTTAGATGAGTTTAGATTGATGTGATCGTGTTTCGTTGTTTTTTTTCCAACTGTCTAACATAAGCTATAAATGAGATGTATGATAAATTATTCTGTTAACAACTTAAGACATACTGATTTGTTATTTTTGTGGAATGTACTACATTTGTCGAGTATACGAGATATTTCCTGCAGTAATACTACTACGTATACTGTCAGCGGATTAAACAGTACTAATGTCCCGTGTACCAGCGGTAGACATGTACTTAATTGTATAAATATTTAGCATTTCAAAATACAAAAGTTGAAGCAACATTGCGGCCAGACAGTATGGAAGAACCTAAATGGTTAAATTATGTCAAATGATATATTCTAGTACAAGAATACAAACATGATGTTTGATGTGCACGTAGTACGGCTATATGAACATGGCGCCGTAACTCATGAAGCTGACTGATGTATCTATATGCAGAAGTAATGGTCTTACTGGTAATGGTAAAAGCTTCTTATATTTTCTTATTTACAATTTAAAGAAATCTAAAAATAGCTTTCACCGTATGAAACCCTTTAAGCGGCATTTGTTTCAACTTTTGCATTTAAAGTCATATATGTAATACAATATTTGAGAGTCAATTTGGTAAAAATATTGGAGATGCCGGGGATCGAACCCGGGGCCTTTCACATGCAAAGCGAACGCTCTACCACTGAGCCACATCCCCAAGTTCTTATTGAAGATAACAGCTACTATCTTGTGTTTAATTGTAAATACTATTGGTATTCTTTAAATGAAAAGCAAAAGTAATTTACATTTTACGCTTTGTGCCATGAAACCGAAGTGCACCGAACATGGCACCGTATCTGAAGCTGACCGGTGCATCTGTACGCAGAAGTTATGGTCTTCCTGGTAATGGTAAAACGTTCTAATATTTTCTTATTAACAATTTGAAAAAAAGAAATCTAAAAATAGCTTTGGTATAGATGAACACCGTATGAAATCCCTTCAAGCGGCATTGGATTCAACTTTTGCATTTAAAGCCATACATGTAATAAACATTCAAGAGTCAATTTGGGTAAATTACTGGCGATGCTGGGGATCGAACCTGGTGTCTTTTACATGCAAAGCGAACGCTCTGCCACTGAGCCACATCCCCGAGTTCATAATTGTAGATAACAACTGTTACATTGTGTTTAACTGATTACCTACGAATGACGAACCCATATTGTCAGCTAGTTTAAAACAATAGATACTTGAGTAGTATGTGACAATGTTAGAAGGGATTAATATGAATAATTATGATAAGTGTTCCGTATAGGGATCAAAATTGATATTCCTATAATGTCAAAAGCCAATTTATCAAAAAATACTGGAGATGCCGGGGATCGAACCCGGGGCCTTTCACATGCAAAGCGAACGCTCTACCACTGAGCCACATCCCCTATTGAATATCAGAGATTACACACAAACGTTTCTTTAAATTGACTTAATATCAAAACTTTAGATGAAAAAAATATTATGTATCAGTGCACAGATATGTAAATATGACTATGAATGTTTATGATAACAATTTCTCATTTAATATACATTGTTTACGAGATTGTCAGACGTGAATCTGGTACACTTGTTGAGATAAGGGACATGGCTCGCCCCAGTTTCTTGAACGCGAACCCCTGGTAGGTTTTATGGCGGTACATACAATTATATTGTTGGCCATCGTTTATGTTTGTGCCTTGTGTCGCTTTTGCCTTTAATAGTTTGACATATATGTACATATTTCCATGTCTCCTTGTGTTTTGGGTGCCAATGCACTTTGAGCGTTTCCTGTTCGATTTATTTTGTACTGTTTGATTATCTGAGAGCGTGAAGGGAGAAATTAGCTGAGAAGTTTATATTTATTTGAATGTGTTCCATTTTGTAATTATATAGTACACTATACACAGTGTAATATTGGCGACACATGAGATGCATAATTAATGTGTCGGTTAACAACGTAAATCATACAGAATCGTTATTTTTATGGAACGTACTGTTTTATCGAGCATGTCTAGCATATAGCCAGCAGTACTAGTACTATTGTCAGCGGTAAGAAGAGTGCTACTGTCCCGTGTGTCGGCAGTAAACATGTACATTATTGTATAAATTCCAAGCATTTTAAGTACTAAAATTGAAGCAACATTACGGCTATACAGCATGGAAGAACCTAAATGGTTAAAGTATGTCACACTATATAGACTAGTACTAGAGTACTCACATGATGTTTGGTGTCGTTACGACTGTAGGAAAGACAGTACTGATAGCAACAAACCGCTACTGTCTACTTCTCAACGATCTAGCTCAGCATTTGGCATGGGGTCCGTGGCTAGGGCCAGCAACGAGAACTTGTTTATCTGGAAACATGAAGGAATTTCATTTAGTAAATTGTTGAACTGCTCTTATCGAGTTCTGATTTGAATACAATATTTTACTCCATGCAAATTTAACCGAGTCGACGAAGAAGGTACATCATGAATTTGTTTGTTTAAAACATATGGACTTCTGATTGGTATTTGCAAGTATATAAGGACTGTAAATACTATTGGTAGCAATTCTTTAGATGAAAAGCAAAAGTAATTTACATTTAAGCTTAGTGCCATGAAACCGAAGTGCACCAAACATGGCGCCGTATCTGAAGCTGACCGGTGCATCTGTACGCAGAAGTTATGGTCTTCCTGGTAATGGTAAAACGTTCTAATATTTTCTTATTTACAATTTGAAAAAACGAAATCTAAAAATAGCTTTGGTATAGATGAACACCGTATGAAATCCCTTCAAGCGGCATTGGATTCAACTTTTGCATTTAAAGCCATACATGTAATAAACATTCAAGAGTCAATTTGGGTAAAAAAATGGAGATGTCAGGGATCGAACCCGGTGTCTTTTACATGCAAAGCGAACGCTCTACCACTGAGCCACATCCCTGAGTTCATAATTGTAGATAACAACTGTTACATTGTGTTTAACTGACTACCTACGAATGACGAACCCATATTGTCTGCTAGTTTAAAACAATAGACACTTGAATAGTATGTGACAATGTTAGAAAGGATTAATATGAATAATTATGATTAGTGTTCCGTATAGGGATCAAAATTGATATTCCTATAATGTCAAAAGCCAATTTATCAAAACATACTGGAGATGCCGGGGATCGAACCCGGGGCCTTTCACATGCAAAGCGAACGCTCTACCACTGAGCCACATCCCCTATTGAATATCAGAGATTACACACAAACATTTCTTTAAATTGACTTAATATCAAAACGTTAGATGAAAAAAATATTATGTATCAGTGCAGAGATATGTAAATATGACTATGACTATGATAATCATTTCTCATTTAATATACATTGTTTACGAGATTGTCAGACGAGAATCTGGTACACTTGTTGAGATAAGGGACATGGCTTGCACCAGTTTCTTGAACGCGAACCCCTGGTAGGTTTTATGGCGGTACATACAATTATATTGTTGGCCATCGTTTATGTTTGTGCCTTGTGCCCCTTTTGCCTTTGATAGTTTGACATATATGTACATTTTTCCATGTCTCCTTGTGTTTTGGGTGCCAATGCACTTTGAGCGTTTCCTGTTCGATTTATTTGTTCTGTTTGATTATCAGAGAGCGTGAAGGGGGAAATTAGCTGAGAAGTTTAGATTGATTTGAACGTGTTCCATTTTGTAATTATATAGTGCACTCTACACAGTGTAATATTGGCGAAACAGGAGATGCATAATTAATGAGTTTGTTAATAACTTAAGACATACCGTTTCGTTATTTTTATGGAACGTACTGTTTTGTCGAGCATGTCTAGCATATTGCCAGCAGTAATACTACTATTGTCAGCGGTAAGAAGAGTGCTACTGTCCCGTGTGTCGGCAGTAAACATGTACATTATTGTATACATTCCAAGCATTTGAAATACAGAAGTTGAAGGAACATTGCGACCAGGCAGTTTGGAAGAACCTAGATTGTTAAATCATGTCAAATGATATATACTAGTACAAAAGTAATAACATGATGTTTGATGTCATCATGAATTTGTTTGTTTAAAACATATGGACTTCTGATTGGTATTTGCAAGTATATTAGGACTGTAAATACTATTGGTAGCAATTCTTTAAATGAAAAGCAAAAGTAATTTACATTTTTACGCTTTGTGCCATTAAACCGAAGTGCACCAAACATGGCGCCGTATCTGAAGCTGACCGGTGCATCTGTACGCAGAAATAATGATCTTACTGGTAATGGTAAAACGTTCTAATATTTTCTTATTTATAATTTGAAAAAAAAAAATCGAAAAATAGCTTTGGGTATAGATGAACACCGTATGAAATTACCTTAAGCGGCATTTGTTTCAACTTTTGCATTTAAAGCCATACATGTAATAAAATGTTCGCGAGTCAAATTTGATAAAAAAACTGGAGATGCCGGGGATCGAACCCGGGGCCTTTCACATGCAAAGCGAACGCTCTACCACTGAGCCACATCCCCAAGTTCATAATACTTGATAACAACTTTTATTTTGTTTTAAACTGACTACGTTCGAAAAAGTCTGCTACTTTCAAACCATAGATTAATGAATAGCATGTCAAGTAGGAACGATGAATATAAATAAGTATGATATGTGATCCGTAGTGAGTATAATTAAGTTGTCAATCAGACTAGATATTGCAGACTTGGGTTTATAGAACAAGAGAGCTTGACCAAAATGCTGTCATTTGAACAAATCTCACTGCGCTTTACAGTTTACTTATAAATGTACTGTAATAATTAGCTTAATGTATATAACAAATGATGTATTGTCTTGGTTCAGAGTGGTGTCACTGTGAGACCCAGCAATGCTACATTTTTTTGTCCAAATATCATTTAATTTTTTTTTAAATTTTATCCAAAATTTAGATTTCATTATACAAATACACAAAATGCACTGTTGTTCGTCTATCGCACTGCGAACATGACCACAGCTTCAGGTCGATGATTGTCTTCTGTGTGTACGAAGATCGCTGATTCGTCCAATCCTCGCACGGGAGGTACGTCCACAGGTCAGGTGTCGCAGATATCGTCATCAGATGCTGCTGGTGTGCTTGCTGCTCTTGCCTTGCGGTCCACACGCTTTTGTTCAGAGGAGACACCATTACGCGAGAGAAAATTATAAAATGATTTTTTCCGCATACATGTACTTTGTTTTTCATATTTTATTTCAACTATGTGACAAAAAAAGTTCGAAAGTCTATTTATCAAAATTACTGGAGATGCCGGGGATCGAACCCGGGGCCTTTCACATGCAAAGCGAACGCTCTACCACTGAGCCACATCCCCTATTAATTATTAGACATAATAATTGATGCATGACATATGCCTGAAAAAAAGGCATTGTACTTAAACTGACTTGATATGCACACTATAGATACATTAAATAGAATGTTGCACTATAGAGATACTTAATTATAAATATAATAATGATATTCACTTTTTCATATAAAAGTAAAATTTGTCAGTCAGATTTGATCTCGTGTACTTACTATGTTAGATATTTGTATGTTTGTATTATACACTTATTCCACACGTGTGCAAATGTATTCGATGTCGTAAAACTCTGCGACACAGGGATAATACAACAATCAAATGAGCGCTAACAATAAATAAAAAACCCTACGTTAGTGAACTACTTGGTTGTTAACATAATCGTACACGAAGCGAATATATTCGACTGGAAATATTTTTGTTTGGATCATGCTTAAGTATTTTTTCATGAAAAGCAACAATCGAGACACGTGGTTTCATAGCTGTAAATACAAACTGGTAATAATGCATGTTTGAGATATGCCATGATTTTATTATATACAAAGTTATATGAAGCTGTATATTTGGTTTACGTAAATTGAGTTAAGAACCTAACGCATGCAAAACATGCAACATGCTAGCTAAAAGGCCAATTGGTTTCAAATAAACAAACCATGGTTATACGAGTTTCTGCACATGCTCATTCAAACAAGTAATTCATCTGCATTCTTCCAAAAGAAGGGAAAAGAAAATCGAACATCAGCTGCGCTTGATTTCTAACTGAATGTAATTGAAATAGGAAGGTTTTTCTTAAGCATATTGTATTTGAAAAATACACATCAAGAGCTGACTTATCAGCCTGTTTCATTATACAAAACACCGAATGTAAACTCCCTCGGGTCCTTCACAAATGTCACGCAAGCCGAGGAGTAAACAAGCGTAACATGCGCCATACAAATAAGAAATTCCAAAAATAGTGTTTAGTCAATAAATCTGATTTCGTTTTATTTATTATCATAGGAGTGTATACAACGTGGCAGTTCTATCTGGCATGGCAATCTGATATTTGCAGATCGGGTGTTGTTTCAGTGGAGATAGGTGAATAAAAGAGAAATGTAATCTCTAACAAAACATACTCACATGCACCAATAGAATTTTGGAGATAAATATTGCGTTATTTGTTAAAATACAGTAAAACCTCACTTACAGACCACCTCAATGACAAGACCACCTCAAAATTAAGAACACAATTTTCATATCCATTTTCACTGTTTTGCTCTTCATTCAAACTAAATATTAAGACCAACTCAATATTAAGGTCAGTTTTCAAGGGACCCAAAGGTGGTCTTATAATTGTGGCCTACTGTAAATATTTCTACGTAGCGTATATTGATTCGTTCAATAGTATTAAGTTTGTTGATTATCATATTTAAAAATAATGACAATTACATTGTGTCTCCTTCTATTCTTCCACAAACACGCCATCTTTTCCCGAAACGATCAGAGTCCGAAGACGATTGTTTTAAGACTGCATTCCTCGGTTCAACTATCATAGAAAACATATATTGGACAAAATACCTAACCCGGTATTTTGCCGCGTGATTTTAACAGGTTTTCATAATATACACTTTTCTATAGTTCATTTCGTTTGAATTATAAATGTTATAGCTTGCTCAACAAAGGGTGTATCCATAAGCATTTAAGAAACCATATGAAATAGAACTAGCGGGTTAGCACCAGTACATATACAATGTACACTGCAAGCGTTCCCAATTTGTGGTCCACAGATCCCCAGAATGGCAGTCCGGCGTTATGTCGACTTTGAAACTATACTTGTCAAATATTTGATGTGGTTATGAATATAATAATCAAAACAATATCAGAACAATTCAGAGTAATGTCTTCCAGAAACGCTTGGTAAAATCAATACAGTTTAATAAGGATTATTATGACTAGACAAAGTAAGCTTTGTATCCAGAGAATGATTCGTCGTTACAGAAGGTCGAACAGCAACAATAACATTGAATAAGTACTTCTGTATTGCCTGTAAAACAGTTGTGTAGCTAAATGAATGAGACAATAGGGTCCATTACCGTCGTCAACTCGATTTCATTTGTTATGCTAACACTTGACTTAATAGTCCCTAATGAGTACAGTATCAATCGCCGAGCAGCTTACGTAATGGTGCGTGTTTGTCTTGCATGCTTGTGGTGTCATTATACAGTTAAACAGGGTAGCTGCTATGATATGCATTTCTTTACGCAATCTAATATTTTTAAAAATAATGACACAGAAAAAATCAATCGCTCGACAATACAGGCTCATTTTTGTTTGACATTATAATATTACATTGTAAATGTACATGGTGCAAGAACAATGGTGTCTCATTACTACGCTGTGATTGGATAACCAGAACCAGTTTCCTTCACTTTTCTATCATTTATGTTTGCACAGTGTTTCCGTTTTGACGTTGTAAGTGTTTGTTGAACGCACTCGTACGTATTCTCAGGCCTCCTTGTGTCTCTAGTGTAGTCCTTCATAGTATTTTTATGGCAATTGGTCTCTATTAATTTTCGTTTTGTTTGTTTCCGGCATGTTCCGTCAATCTCACGGACAACATATACCATCACGTGGTTCGAACCTAGCGGATTGACCGACTGAGATAATCAGGCGGCTGGATACAAAAACAGACGTGGGACCCCTTTACATTTAGAATCACATTTTTATACTAAATCTTTCTACTTGAGGTTGTAATATCTTGTCCCAACAATAATTTCAAACCACATTCATAACACGATTTTCATGATGTATGAGAAATGGTTAATAAGTATAATAAGTACAAATTAAGATTCATAAGGGGATATTTTAAAAGAAAATACTTCGACCATTTATAGAATTAAGTATATAAAAACACCCACTGAAATCACAAACGTTACAATGTCTAAGCATTATTATTAATAAATCATCCCTATAGTAATGCTGACTGCTACATACTCCCTGTCAGATCATGTATTTTATCATTGTTATAGACATTTATATATATAACGCTCTATTGAACAGAATGCCTAGTACCAAGGGCTTTCAATTTTATCTCGGTATAACTAATAAGTCATTGGCTGTGCTCAAAGTGTCCCCCAAGTTGTAAATCAGAGTAGCTAGACATGTTAGGTAATACCACAAGGGAGCGGTTATCAGGCGGATTAGTTTTGGGAATTGTCACTATTGAACGAGTTACGCTTAATTAGGATTTTTTGAGAAACCACAAGGAATACAGGAGTGTGAACCCTGCTTGAGAAACCACAAGGAATACAGGAGTGTGAACCCTGCTTGAGAAACCACAAGGAATACAGGAGTGTGAACCCTGCTTGAGAAACCACAAGGAATACAGGAGTGTGAACCCTGCTTGAGAAACCACAAGGAATACAGGAATGTGAACCCTGCTTGGGAAACCACAAGGAATACAGGAGTGTGAACCCTGCTTGAGAAACCACAAGGAATACAGGAGTGGGAACCCTGCTTGAGAAACCACAAGGAATACAGGAGTGTGAACCCTGCTTGAGAAACCACAAGGAATACAGGAGTGTGAACCCTGCTTGAGAAACCACAAGGAATACAGGAGTGTGAACCCTGCTTGAGAAACCACAAGGAATACAGGAGTGTGAACCCTGCTTAAGAAAATCAGGCAGTTTGTACAATTACGAAGAGCATCATTTAGTGTGTTTTTTTCATTAATTTGTCAACCAAAACGCAACACTCGTTTAATTAAATGGTAAGATATTCGCCGAAGTACAATGTAGATATGCATATACATAGATGTTCTGTGTTTTAAAGAGATATATTCGTGTTAAAATCACAATTAATTTGTTAAACACTTGCAGCGAATCAGTGTTATAAACATGATTATTGACTCGATTCAAGAAATACATCACACCCACTACGAGATAAATGTATAGGAAAATAGAATGGTATGTACAGTAAAACCTCACTTAAAGATTACCTCTATAATACGACCACCTCAAAATTAAGAACACACTTTTCAAATGCATTTTCACTGTTATTCTCTTTATTCAACATCAATATTAAGACCACCTCAATAACAAGACCAATTTTCAAGGGTAAAAACGGTGGTCTTATTATTGAGGTTTTACTGTATTTCGAAATTATTTATTCAGTACTGTTACACCCTTTCTGTAGAATTGTGTCAACAAGAGTTGTTTGTATAAGTTTGGACGATAACATAACTTTAAAGATTAAGCAATAGGTTTGTATAAAGTTCGAGAAATTTGCTCTAATTTTATATATTTATTTTCGGAGCCACTGTGTATGCCATTATAGAATCTCGTAATTATAAACGACTGGTCCCCCAATGCTAATAGTACAGTTAAGTTTTCAGGACACACATATTAATTCAGGAAGCGAATCATGCGTGCGTTCTATATAACGCCTCCAAGGTAACGTCATAATGTCCAGAACGGTCGACCTATTTACTCGAGCGGTCGACTTGATATCATTATACCGAGAGGCATAAACATTCTGCAAATTAAAGTACTGCAACAAACTGTCAAGAATCATGTGTCAGAAAACTGCAGTTAGATGCTATCGATGTTTTCAGTGTAAGAAATATACAGTAAAACATCACTTAAAGACCACCTTAATAATATGACCACCTCAAAAATAAAGAACACAGGGGTTAATTTTCACTGTTTTGCTGTGTATTCAACTTCGATTAAAAGACCAGTTGTCAAGGATCCCAAGGGTGGTCTTGGTTCTGTATATACATTGAAACCTCAATTATAAGACCATCCTTGGTTCCGAAGAGAACAGTCTTAGCTGTGAGGAGGCCAGATTATCGAGCTTAAAAATAGAAGAATATATAAAAACTGATCAAAAGATTTCTAATAAGACAGGCGTAGAATATATATTTGGCCAAATTAGTGACAATATGTTTTGATGTTACAGTCATAAGATTAGAGAAGTTCTGTTTCGTGGGCCATATGTAATAGTTTTTTTATATATATTTTTTGCTCTTAAATCAGAGAATTTTGAGTAGAAATAGAACATGATATTAGATTTACACCAAGTTCTGTCATTTCTATGTAGATTTAAATATCGTCCCACATTCTACAGCTAAGTCATAAGACCAGGTTAGTACTGGTTGGTAACCCAGTAAGACCAGCTTGTTTTTATTGGCACTGAAAAACTATTGAAAAAGCGACGTTAAACTCCAAAATATTTGAAGTTTCAAGCCATATTCCGAAACAATTGTTTTGTTCATATAATATGGACATCATTCATGAGCAACGGGTGACATTCAATAACAATTATACCAAATATGAATATCTCAATGCATAATTAAGCACCATTTTCTCCCATATTTGTCAGTTGTTGCCGTAGAAAGACCAAAATGATGAGAATATAGAATCTCGTCCAGTAATGTTAATAAATATTCAGGCTATATGCATTAATCATCATCCAATCACTCTTTGAAATTACATCTTTTCTAAAAAAAAAAAAAATATAAAAAATTATCAATATCCCCAAATACTTATATAAATGTCACTCGGCAACAACGTGATATGCCACTGTTGCGGGTTTTTTTTGTGGCCGCCAAATGACAATTGTTATGATGATCCTTTTCTATAAACATGTTGTTATTGAGTAATTTATCACTTTGTGACAATTTAATCGTTTATAACATTTGAATAGACAACATTTTCGAGGGATATTGCAATAAATATCATTACACCGATCCTTCATTTATCGTGTCCTACAAAAAACGGACGTAAATTTGTTACAGCAGTGTTCATAATTCATTCATAAATATAATCACTAATCAGCTCATTATTCTTTGCAGAGTTATCGCTCTTGTCTCTCCCGTTGATCTCTGCCTTTGGCTCAATGTCAAGATTCAAGACTAAACTTGAGTTGTTGTTGTTTGAATTTTTAAACATATTGTAAATGGAGAAACAGTCGAGTAAAAATGTACCATAATATATGATTTTTAATCTTACCACAATATTTTTAAACTAATAAACGATCTGTCATATACCATTTTACTCATTTCAAACTCATCAATTTTGATGTTTGCATAATATCACAGAACAAACTCTCAAGAACAACACACTTGTAGAAACCTAAATCTCGGCCGTTGTTGACAGGTTGTAGCTCTGAACAGGTGAAATAACAAGTAGATTTCAAACTTCGGGATATCGGATGATGTTGTTGAAGAGAGGTTGTTGCTGAAGTAAGGGTCGTTTTGGAGAGGTTGCGTTGTGATTGAGTCATGATTATCGAGACTGTATTTAACCAGCTTTTGTCCTCGTCGCACGGTTATCTTAGTTGCTATGGAGCTCGGCTACTCATCTAGAGGTCGTGGGTTCGACACCCGAGTGAGGCGTATGTTTTATCGTGACAATTTGACAGAAGCCATTAGTCCTTCACCTCTGAAGTAAGTCATGTGGAGAAGTCTCCAGTTGCTGGCGGAGGAATATGTTAGTACTGCATAGTAACCTAAGTCAACTGCAATCAAAATCAATAGAACAAGTTGTGGTGTAGTCACATACATATAACAAATATTATAAGAAAGATGTTATCATTTAAATTGTATTTTATTATATTACAGACACATGTATGTTGAACTGCGTAAATACAGAATACATCAGTCAGGTGACAGTTACAATAGCCGGAGGCTCATAATGACTTACAGAAATACACCTAGTGACAAAGATAAATGTTGTGACATGTACTCTAACCGACAATCATGGGCGGACTTACAATTATCTAAGTGTATTCTAATGTATTTATAATTGTTATATTGTTGTTAACGGGACATTCCGAAGGAAGCGTGACCCACAACTGTCAGTGGATGAACTATTCCGGCCACCTGTGTTCTGTATTGCGTAGTATGTACTGTATATAAGTGATTGTGCTCTGTATGTTAATTTAGACAGGTCTTGGACTCACACCGTACTTGACTGGTGATTTGAGTCGCATATGAATAAATATATACTCTATGTAAACGTCTGTTTGTGGTTCTTGTAGAGTTAAGACATATGTTAAGGTTCCGAGAGGAGGTTCACTACACTACAAAGTGTCCAGTAGCGTTTTACTAACTACACAAGAATGTGAAATCACAAGAGATTGTCACTTGTTTCTCTCCTTTTATCCCTTCTATAGTTCGCTCCCTATATATACATATACAACAGAAGGGATAATGGTAGCGAACTTTGAAAGGGGTAAAGGGAAAGAACTCGTGACAAGCTCCTGTGTGCGAAATAATACCTGTGGATTATCACTTGTGACCAGTATATTTCACATCAGCATTTTACCTTTCATGGCGCTGATAGTGATCATCTGACGATAGAATCCATCAAGAATCTGAACCTACTCTCCCAACAAACAATTAAGGCGAAATAATTACAATGTGTATACCATTGTTTCAGAGACAGACTCCAATTATGTCTTATTCCGAACATCTGCTAGCATTGTACTAATTGTGTTTTTTTAATCTAACATGGTTCGGTTTGTAGTTGTTATTGATTTGTTTGTATGAAGTCCTGTATTAGTTCATGGTGTCATTTACGTGGAGTAGACCTGTAAGATTGTGCCGAGTACGATCTCCAATCTCTGAGTATACTCAAGTCTACAATTGGTTGTAACTTGTGTTGCGTATGCTCTCCCGTATTGATCATATCCTGCGTTTTGATTGGTAATGAGTGTAATGAATCCAAGGGAGACAACTACTTTAAATGATAAAACTCTCTGTTAGAGAGTTGTCGAACGTGAATGATTATGTATTTCATTATTTATTTTAAGTTGGATGATATAACATCAAATAGTAAGTTGAGTGAAGCAACATTGAATACCGACACTTTCCAATAGAGTTAGATACATTGTGACGAGTCATAAGGAAATTTAAGCTAAAGTATTTACACAAATTTTGTAAAGTTGGAAATTGAATTCAAAAAAATAAGTTATATGAGACCAACATATTCGTGCTTCATTCATTAAAGGAAGATTTGCAGTGCGATATGCAAAATTCATACCATCAATATGTAAATTATCATCATAAAATTTGTTTATTCATTGTAGAATTTTGAGAATATCTTTCAATGAATCATTCAACATATCAAATGATTTTAAACATAGCTGTAATTAAGTTTGATTTCGTCCATAAAACCTGAAAAGATATGCACATAGTCGTGACGGTGTATTTCATAATGCCATACTTAAAAACTATGCACCATAGCTTCATTTCAAAACGTTTTTCTTAGAGAAATATAATAATGGTCTAGGGTAAAACGTATGTATAGGTACATGTACATGAATATGATCAACCAAAACCAAGACCATACACTTACGGTTACACAATACAGAACAGGGACAATAACATCAAAAATCAATTTTGAAATTATTTCAAATGGCAAAGATTACTTTTTCTTGGAATTAACTTATTCAAAGAAATTAACTCTGTAAGCGAGAGAAACGTTTTCACCTGTAAACAAACATACGTGCACGATAGTATGTACATGTATATACAAAACTTTATATAACTTGGCCTTATTTACTAAATACGCACTTAAACAGAGAAATATCATACTTAATGTTATAATTAATTGAGTTTGTTCCCTTTATTCCTATTTCTTTTGTTTCATTATTATCATATATTATATAATATACAATCACTTGTAATATTAAACTTTATGTATGACATATGTAACTTTTAATAACAATATGTTACTATGTAATTGATGTTATTCGTTAATATATGTATTTATTTTTTCCACATCACATGATGATGTAATTGTATATATATTTGCTTATGACGATGAGCTTTAATCGCCCAAGTCAATTAATAAACTTTATGTTCTGTTCTGTTCTGTTCTATATAAACGTACTATTGTGACAAATATACGTTGTTCAGATCCGAAATAAAATATGATAATACATTTCAACCCGGTGATGAAATGTAGTGGTTTTAAAGAAAACAGTATTAAGAATGTCATATTACAAAGTGAAAATAAGGTTACTCGTCACCAATAGGTTCATTGAAAAAATCGTTCGGAGAGTGTACTCATAACTATTTTGTTCGGACAATGTACTCGCCTATATCAATATTTTTTATTAGAAACTGACATACTACTTGAAACTCAACGAACGATACAAGTTCGCAAATTGAATCAATATTTTGTAGAACTATCGTTAACTATTTTGACATTCAACTTAACATGTGCGACACAGAATAATATGTTTCTTTACATTGGTATATATTAAGACGGAAAAGTTAGCCCAATTCGAGTTAGGACCTAGAAAAACAAGACGTTGGTGTCTAGTTAGCAGATCATGTTCAAACCAAAAAAGAGGAAACGAATTCCAGCGTGCTTCACATTACAAAGGAGACCTCCTGTATGCCAGTTTGTGTCAAATGCCTCACCAATAGAAAATAACTTTCACTTCTAGGTGATTATCTAGACCTTTACATAGAGTATTGTCAAAACAAGTTGATTAACTGTTGAGTCGCCTGGAACAAACCCAGTACAAACCTTGTACATGAGTAAGAAAGCTAATATCCTGAAGACGGTTGAACACATGTTTGGAAATAAGGTGTCATGAAATCCTCGATTGTATTTAACTATGAGATGGAACGATAGTCATTTGGTCATTTTCGTCATCTTTCTTGAACTTCTTGTGGACTGCGCAAACATGGGCATCTGTCGATACATTTGATACTTCCGATAGTCGTAAAGAAGCATTGATCAAAGTACTGAAGGCACAAGTGTATTCACTGCTTTAGAGAGCGGTTGATTTTTTGAAGAAGATGAAGCCCCCTTTGTTGACAACAACATGCCTGTCTGTTTTAATTGTACCATACTAGCTTCACCAGTCACCATCATCACGAGGACTATAACTATAATATTATCTTATTCAAGTATGAAATGTTTTATTGCAGAAAGGAATGATGTTTTTATATTGACTAGCCGCCGTGATTTTCTTTTTAACATTTATAAATAGCCCTAAAACCTGATAGAGAGCATAGCCAAGTGCGCGAGCGATTTACCTTTACTTCGCTAATATAAATGTTGTGTTTGTTACTCCTAATTTATATTTAATTTAAACGTACACAAAACATTTTCGACGACGTTTTGGCACTATTATTGAAACTACTTGTCTTTATCACATATCAATGAATGAGGATTTTAATCGAAATGAGTGTTACGTTGTCAACCGGACGTGATATTATAATCGACACTGTCCAGCTGACTTCGTTGTTTAATTATAAACAAACAACTCCGATTGATCGTACAGTGATTATTTACTGATTGTATCGTGTTACAAATTTACTTATATAAATTAAGTACTATTCAAATAAAATATTCAAACTCAAATTCATAATTCATCTCCGCTTTGTGTTTTAACTCGTGAAATATTATCGAAAATCGAAAGTTTGACATAATTAATAAAACATTGACTCCGAACGTATCAACTTAAAATGATCTTACCTAACTTAATGACACTTACTGTCCATCTCTGCCTAACATCATAAAGTAAAACACTTTTATTAAAGTACAATTGTTTTGGCAGCTAGGGGTGTCGAAGCATATGCAAAGAACCTTTGATAAACGTTAATTATTTCGTGTTGCACGGTTTGGGATGAATATGAGACCCAGTATCCCAACTGCTGTGAATACAAACGGGTCACGAAGAGAAATAGAGAATTTGTGAGAAACCTCGAGAAGAAATATGTTGCTTATGTAATCGGTACCTGTGGCCTCGTGAGCTTCCTCGCTGTGTTGTTTATCCTTCCATGGAACATCAGCAATTAACGTTTTCGTTGAGAATCTTATATTTTGCTATGGTTATGATTTGGTTTGTTATGTATTAATGGTAGGAGCAATGCAGCTGTTCCACTTGATGTTGTATAGTTCTAAACTCAGAGTATGATAAACACCTCGTAGATGTAGATTTGTCATTGATGAGGCTGAAAAGAGGCGTGTGGTGACGTTGATTTTGATAAAGAAAATGCTAAATCTACCCCAGACAAAGATTGTAATATCTTGGTAAAAAGGTGTAGGTTTTAAAATATAACGGAGATAACCGAAAATGCCAGAATGTCACGGAATTAAAAGAAAATGCCGGAAAATAACGGAGAATCCCGAAAAATAACAGACACTAACAGAAATTACCGAAAAATGCTGAAATATAGAAAATTGACGGAATTCTAAAAACTAAAACAAGTCGGTGAGTGTGATTTCCATTGACAATAATGGGAGATCACTCTTAAAACCTAAATAATTAAGTCGGTAAGATTTAATTCCCTTTATAATCAAAGGAGATCATTCTAAAACCCTAAACATATAAGTCGGTAAGAGTGACTTCCCATGAAAACAGGGGAGCTCACTCAAAAATTCTAACAAAATATGTTGGCAAGAGTGACTCCCCTTGATTATCAAGGAAGGTCACTATAAAACATTAAAATTGTAGGTTAGAGTGGCTTCCCTTGATAAAAATTAAAAATAAGTCAGTAAGAGTGACTTCCCTTGATAATAAGTGGAGATCACGCTAAAAAACAACAACAACACATTCGGTAAGAGTGACTTCCCTTGATAATCAGGGGAGATCAGTCTAAAAAACAACAACAACAAATTCGGTAAGAGTGACTTCCCTTGATAATCAGGGGAGATCACTCTAAAAAAGTATAAAACATTGGTACGAGTGACTTCCCTTGATAATCTGGGGAGATCACTCTTAAAAACTATAAAAAATCGATACGACTGACTTCCATTGCTAATCAGGGGGAGATCACTCAAAAAACAACAACAACAAATTCGGTAAGAGTGACTTCCCTTGATAATAAGGGGAGATCACTCTTAAAAACTATAAAAATTGGTACGAGTGACTTCCCTTGATAAACAGGGGAGATCACTCTAAAAAACAACAACAACAAATTCGGAATCAGTGACTTCCCTTGATAATCAGGGGAAATCACTCTAAAAAACAACAACAACAAATTCTGTACGAGTGACTTCCCTTGATAATCAGGGGAGATCACTCTTAAAAACTTTTTAAAAAATCGGTACGAGTGACTTCCCTTGCTAATCAGGGGAGATCACTCTAAAAAACAACAACAACAAATTCGGTTAGAGTGACTTCCCTTGCTAATCAGGGGAGATCACTCATAAAAACAACAACAACAAATTCGGTACGAGTGACTTCCCTTGATAATCAGGGGAGATCACTCATAAAAACCACAACAACACATTCGGTACGAGTGACTTCCCTTGATAATCAGGGGAGATCACTCATAAAAACCACAACAACAAATTCGGTACGAGTGACTTCCCTTGCTAATCAGGGGAGATCACTCCAAAAAACAACACCACAAATTCGGTACGAGTGACTTCCCTTGCTAATTAGGGGAGATCACTCTTAAAACAACAACAACAAATTCGGTAAGACTACTTCCCTTGCTAATCAGGGGAGATCACTCTAAAAAACAACAACAACAAAGTCGGTAAGAGTGACTTCCCTTGATAATCAGGGGAAATCACTCTTAAAAACTATAAAAAAATCGGTACGAGTGACTTCCCTTGCTTATCAGGGGAGATCACACTAAAAAACAGCAACAACAAATTCGGTAAGAGTGACTTCCCTTGATAATCAGGGGAAATCACTCATAAAATCAACAACAACAACAAATTCGGTAAGAGTGACTTCCCTTGATAATCAGGGGAGATCACTCTTAAAAACCATAAAAAAATCGGTACGAGTAACTTCCCTTGATAATCAGGGGAGATCACTCCAAAAAACAACAACAACAAATTCGGAATCAGTGACTTCCCTTGATAATCAGGGGAAATCACTCTTAAAAAACTATTAAAAAATCGGTACGAGTGACTTCCCATGCTAATCAGGGGAGATCACTCCAAAAAACAACAAAAACAAATTCGGAATCAGTGACTTCCCTTGATAATCAGGGGAAATCACTCTTAAAAAACTATTAAAAAATCGGTACGAGTGACTTCCCATGCTAATCAGGGGAGATCACTCCAAAAAACAACAAAAACAAATTCGGTAAGAGTGACTTCCCTTTATAATCAGGGGAAATCACTCTTAAAAAACTATAAAAAAATCGGTACGAGTGACTTCCCTTGCTAATCAGGGGAGATCACTCTTAAAACAACAACAACACATTTGGTAAGAGTGACTTCCCTTGATAATCAGGGGAGATCACTCTAAAAAACAACAACAACAAATTCGGTAAGAGTGACTTCCCTTGATAATCAGGGGAAATCACTCTTAATTTTTTTTTTAAAAATCGGTACGATTGACTTCCCTTGCTAATCAGGGGAGATCACTCTAAAAAACAACAACAACAAATTCGGTAAGAGTGACTTCCCTTGATAATCAGGGGAGATCACCCTTAAAACAACCACAACACATTTGGTAAGAGTGACTTCCCTTGATAATCAGGGGAGATCACTCATAAGAACAACAACAACAATAAATTTGGTAAGAGTGACTTCCCTTGATAATCAGGGGAGATCACTCTTAAAAACTATAAAAAAAATCGGTACGAGTGACTTCCCTTGCTAATCAGGGGAGATCACTCTAAAAACAACAGCAACACATTCGGTAAGAGTGACTTCCCTTGATAATCAGGGGAAATCACTCTTAAAAAACTATAAAAAATCGGTACGAGTGACTTCCCTTGATAATCAGGGGAGATCACTCTTAAAACAACAACAACACATTTGGTAAGAGTGACTTCCCTTGATAATCAGGGGAGATCACTCTAAAAAACAACAACAACAAATTCGGTAAGAGTGACTTCCCTTGATAATCAGGGGAAATCACTCTTAATTTTTTTTTTAAAAATCGGTACGATTGACTTCCCTTGCTAATCAGGGGAGATCACTCTAAAAAACAACAACAACAAATTCGGTAAGAGTGACTTCCCTTGATAATCAGGGGAGATCACCCTTAAAACAACCACAACACATTTGGTAAGAGTGACTTCCCTTGATAATCAGGGGAGATCACTCATAAGAACAACAACAACAATAAATTTGGTAAGAGTGACTTCCCTTGATAATCAGGGGAGATCACTCTTAAAAACTATAAAAAAAATCGGTACGAGTGACTTCCCTTGCTAATCAGGGGAGATCACTCTAAAAACAACAGCAACACATTCGGTAAGAGTGACTTCCCTTGATAATCAGGGGAAATCACTCTTAAAAAACTATAAAAAATCGGTACGAGTGACTTCCCTTGATAATCAGGGGAGATCACTCTTAAAACAACAACAACACATTTGGTAAGAGTGACTTCCCTTGATAATCAGGGGAGATCACTCATAAGAACAACAACAACAATAAATTTGGTAAGAGTGACTTCCCTTGATAATCAGGGGAGATCACTCTTAAAAACTATAAAAAAAATCGGTACGAGTGACTTCCCTTGCTAATCAGGGGAGATCACTCTAAAAACAACAACAACACATTCGGAAGAGTGACTTCCCTTGATAATCAGGGGAGATCACTCTTAAAAACTTTAAAAAAAATCGGTACGAGTGACTTCCCTTGCTAATCAGGGGAGATCACTCCAAAAAACAACAAAAACAAATTCGGTAAGAGTGACTTCCCTTTATAATCAGGGGAAATCACTCTTAAAAAACTATAAAAAAATCGGTACGAGTGACTTCCCTTGCTAATCAGGGGAGATCACTCTTAAAACAACAACAACACATTTGGTAAGAGTGACTTCCCTTGATAATCAGGGGAGATCACTCTAAAAAACAACAACAACAAATTCGGTAAGAGTGACTTCCCTTGATAATCAGGGGAAATCACTCTTAATTTTTTTTTTAAAAATCGGTACGATTGACTTCCCTTGCTAATCAGGGGAGATCACTCTAAAAAACAACAACAACAAATTCGGTAAGAGTGACTTCCCTTGATAATCAGGGGAGATCACCCTTAAAACAACCACAACACATTTGGTAAGAGTGACTTCCCTTGATAATCAGGGGAGATCACTCATAAGAACAACAACAACAATAAATTTGGTAAGAGTGACTTCCCTTGATAATCAGGGGAGATCACTCTTAAAAACTATAAAAAAAATCGGTACGAGTGACTTCCCTTGCTAATCAGGGGAGATCACTCTAAAAACAACAGCAACAAATTCGGTAAGAGTGACTTCCCTTGATAATCAGGGGAAATCACTCTTAAAAAACTATAAAAAATCGGTACGAGTGACTTCCCTTGATAATCAGGGGAGATCACTCTTAAAACAACAACGACACATTTTATAAGAGTGACTTCCCTTGATAATCAGGGGAGATCACTCATAAGAACAACAACAACAATAAATTTGGTAAGAGTGACTTCCCTTGATAATCAGGGGAGATCACTCTTAAAAACTATAAAAAAAATCGGTACGAGTGACTTCCCTTGCTAATCAGGGGAGATCACTCTAAAAACAACAGCAACAAATTCGGTAAGAGTGACTTCCCTTGATAATCAGGGGAAATCACTCTTAAAAAACTATAAAAAATCGGTACGAGTGACTTCCCTTGATAATCAGGGGAGATCACTCTAAAAACAACAACAACACATTCGGAAGAGTGACTTCCCTTGATAATCAGGGGAAATCACTCTTAAAAACTATAAAAAAAATCGGTACGAGTGACTTCCCTTGCTAATCAAGGGAGATCACTCTAAAAAACAACAACAACAAATTCGGTAAGAGTGACTTCCCTTGATAATCAGGGGAGATCACTCATAAGAACAACAACAACAACAAATTCGGTAAGAGTGACTTCCCTTGATAATCAGGGGAGATCACTCTTAAAAACTATAAAAAAAATTGTACGAGTGACTTCCCTTGATAATCAGGGGAGATCACTCCAAAAAACAACAGCAACAAATTCGGTAAGAGTGACTTCCCTTGATAATCAGTGGAAATCACTCTTAAAAAACTATAAAAAAATCGGTACGAGTGACTTCCCTTGCTAATCAGGGGAGATCACTCTAAAAAACAACAAAACAAATTCGGTAAGAGTGACTTCCCTTGATAATCAGGGGAGATCACTCTTAACAAAGCGGTAACAGTGGCTTCCCTTGATAAACTAGGAAGGTCAATCTAAAAAACTGAAAACAGTAGTCGGTAAGACTGACTTGCCTTGATAATCAGGGGAGGCCACTCTAAAACAGTCCGTAAGAGTGACTTCCCTTGATTACCAGGGGAGGTCACTCTTAACATCTAACAAATGTCGGCATGAGTGACTACCCTTAATAATCATGAGCATTACCCAAACCACACTTATACTATTGCTTAATAACTTTAAAACGGCTTTCACAGAAATAGATCTGACGATAGTGAGGTGTATTTCTATGACCAATAAATTTAAATTAGCATCAAATGCAATAGCGTTTGCGAGAAAAGCTGTCGTTTGAAATTAACAACTTGGTTTTTGATACTGCGTAAAAATCGACAACTGAATGAAATAGATATTAGCAAAAGTATAATATCTAAGTTCAGGAGTTTAATGTTTATGCCCCAGGGGCATTTGCGAATGACACAAAACCTTTCTCTCACATATATAACAATTACGTAACATAAACGTAATGGAAATATATTTAAGTCACAGTCCTACTGTCGTTATTCTAGCATATTTTCAATGGCAAATATTCTTCTCAAATTAAATGGACATTTCTCTAAAGAATATCAAAAGAGCAAATATTAAACAAGAAGTATATTTTACAAAAGATAAACGGCGTAGATAGAACGGTATATTTAATGAAATAATGTCTTTTGCAACATGTAAAAAAAAATCCTTACAAAAAAACTAATAATATATAATCATGGACCGGTCTAATCAGTCATTTTATATATGCATACATACTTAAACATATTAACTACTTCCGGCAAAATCACAATACAATACAAAATACTTTATTTTGGTCATGGTTACATTTGTAACAACAGACAATGTTATGACAGACAGATAACATATATGGGTAATCAAACAATTCAGTTATAAGTAAGCAATGTAAAAACAAAACAGAAATAGTTAGCTGAACATTTACATGTGTTTAGGGGACAGAGATGTTTATTTATCCGTGAATGGTTTAAAAAAGTTGGGAGAATTTAAAAATTTACAATGAAATCACGAGAAAATCGAAGGTCACGTTGTAGGAATTTCATTGACGACTTGGAGATAGTACAATATGTGTGTATAATTGTGGATGGTGTTTTTATTTTTCAATTAAAATATTTTGTGATATAAGATATGAATAGACTTGTACTTCTAAGTAATTCATAATTGTTGCTGTTTAACAAGTCTTTATATTTGATTATATTTGGATAATGATGGAAATAAGTTGGGATTAGTTGCTTTCGTTTCATTTCAAAGTGTTTACACTCCAGTAGATAGTAGAATTCGTCACCTAATTTGTTCGGACAAAAAGGACATTTTCGATCGTCATATTCAGTATTTGCCAAGCGTCCAGTTTCTATTGGGAATTTATGATTTGCTGTTCTGAATTTCAAGATGGGTAGATGCAAATTTTGTGGTAGTAGAGTTAAATATTCCTCACGTTTATAATTGACTATATAATTTTCCCTTGTTTGAAGTCTGCATTTTGCCATGCCAGTTAGTAATAAATTGGTCAACAAGTACTTGCTTAATCGTTAAATGTATGTTCTTTAGATTCAAGATGTGTTGGTTTAAAAATATGTTACTACAGCCTGTTATATCAAATATTGTTTGTACATAGTTTATCCAATTGAATGTATGAACGCTTCTCAGCATGAATTGATAGGCTAATTTTATGTCATTCAAATGATATAGAAGATGAGTATCATTTTCTTATCATATGTCCCTTTTACTATGGTCTCAGAAAGGAGTTCATTAAACTCTATTATGTCAGACACCCAAGTGTATTCAAATTTTTAAAAATGATGAAATCTGATAACAAACATATATTGATAAACATTGGTAAATTCATTTCCCAAGCATTTGTCATAAGAAATTATTTTGTCAACAACATTGTTTAGACTAGTTACTAGTCACATTAAGCCTCCCATACCAAAATTTTTGAGGAGCTATTGTCATTATTTGGTCGTAGTTGGAACCATATTATGTATTATTTATTTGGTGTTACCTATGTATGTGTATATTCGACATTATATGTCTAGAAAAATGTTAGTTTTTTTTCTTATAAATAACTATGTATACATGCCATGTAACGTATGACTTTGTTTAAAATTATATTGTAATGTAAGTTTGTATGTCAAGAAACTGTACTGTTTACGACAATAAACTAAGTTGAAGTTGAAGCTATATTTGAATATTTTAGCGGGTTACCGTGGACTAGATTAATCCAATATTTGATTATTCGCGTTTTAATGAAGATATCCAATGGGAATCTGTCCAATTCACCATATAACATGTAAGCGGGTGTGCTTTTCCTGGAGTTTGTTATTCTGCGCAAGAAATTTACATGGATCGTTTCAATATACTTCAATATTATACTTAACACAGGAATCATCCCCGACACGTGGTCTGAAGGCTAAATAATCCCAATCTATAAAGGTAAAGGTTCTACATTAGCTTCCGAAAATTTTAGACCAATTACAATCCTAAGCTGCTTAGGAAAATTGTTTACATCAGTACTGAACGATAGATTAACTAAGTATGTTGAAACTTACAATATTATTCATGAAAATCAAGCAGGATTTCGAGCGAATCACTCAACTATCGATCAAGTATTTATACTAAATTTTTTAACCGAATTAATGCGTAAGCAGAAAAAAAAATTATTCGTCGCCTTCATAGATTTTTCCCGTGCATTTTGACAATATACCGAGGGCAGAATTGTTCCAAAAATTAATTGATAACGGAATCAACGGAAAATTTCTGAGATTAATTCGTAACATGTATAACAATATTAAGTCATGTGTACAGATCAATAACGAAACCTCCGAAATGTTTTTATGTGAAAATGGAGTAAAACAGGGTGAACATTTGTCTCCTCTGCTGTTTTCTCTTGTTTTAAACGATTTACTTGACTTTCTGAATTTAAGAAATAATGAAGGCATTAAATTAGAATTCCAAAATAACGACGTTTTAAGAACATTGACCATATTGGTACTTCTTTTCGCAGACGATACTGTGATTATCTCTTCTTGCAAAGAAAAACTCCAAAAATGCTTAAACGACTTTAGTACCTATTGTCAAATATGGAAATTGAAAATAAATACGGAAAAAAGTAAAGTTATAGTATTTGGCTCAAACAAACGTGGAACTCGTAACATGGATTTTAATCTAAATGGAAATGCCCTGCAAATTGTAGAAATGTATAAGTATCTTGGAGTTGTTTTTAGCCAGAACGGCAAATTCAAACGGGCCAGAGATCACTTAATTACACAAGCAAACAAAGCGATGCATCTCTTATACAAACGAATTTATAACCTTAATTTGCCTATAGATCTTCAGTTAAAACTTTTTGACAATACGATAACTCCCATCCTATTATTTTCCTGCGAAGTTTGTGGAATTGAAAATACAAGTGATATTGAAACGATCCATGTAAATTTCTTGCGCAGAATAACAAACTCCAGGAAAAGCACACCCGCTTACATGTTATATGGTGAATTGGACAGATTCCCATTGGATATCTTCATTAAAACGCGAATAATCAAATATTGGATTAATCTAGTCCACGGTAACCCGCTAAAATATTCAAATATAGCTTCAACTTCAACTTAGTTTATTGTCGTAAACAGTACAGTTTCTTGACATACAAACTTACATTACAATATAATTTTAAACAAAGTCATACGTTACATGGCATGTATACATAGTTATTTATAAGAAAAAAAACTAACATTTTTCTAGACATATAATGTCGAATATACACATACATAGGTAACACCAAATAAATAATACATAATATGGTTCCAACTACGACCAAATAATGACAATAGCTCCTCAAAAATTTTGGTATGGGAGGCTTAATGTGACTAGTAACTAGTCTAAACAATGTTGTTGACAAAATAATTTCTTATGACAAATGCTTGGGAAATGAATTTACCAATGTTTATCAATATATGTTTGTTATCAGATTTCATCATTTTTAAAAATTTGAATACACTTGGGTGTCTGACATAATAGAGTTTAATGAACTCCTTTCTGAGACCATAGTAAAAGGGACATATGATAAGAAAATGATACTCATCTTCTATATCATTTGAATGACATAAAATTAGCCTATCAATTCATGCTGAGAAGCGTTCATACATTCAATTGGATAAACTATGTACAAACAATATTTGATATAACAGGCTGTAGTAACATATTTTTAAACCAACACATCTTGAATCTAAAGAACATACATTTAACGATTAAGCAAGTACTTGTTGACCAATTTATTACTAACTGGCATGGCAAAATGCAGACTTCAAACAAGGGATAATTATATAGTCTATTCAAAGTCAATTATAAACGTGAGGAATATTTAACTCTACTACCACAAAATTTGCACTTAACCATCTTGAAATTCAGAACAGCAAATCACAAATTCCCAATAGAAACTGGACGCTGGGCAAATACTGAATATGACGATCGAAAATGTCCTTTTTGTCCGAACAAATTAGGTGACGAATTCCACTACTGGAGTGTAAACACTTTGAAATGAAACGAAAGCAACTAATCCCAACTTATTTCCATCAATATCCAAATATAATCAAATATAAAGACTTGTTAAACAGCAACAATTATGAATTACTTAGAAGTACAAGTCTATTCATATCTTATATCACAAAATATTTTAATTGAAAACAAAAACACCATCCACAATTATACACACATATTGTACTATCTCCAAGTCGTCAATGAAATTCCTACAACGTGACCCTCGATTTTCTCGTGATTTCATTGTAAATTTTTAAATTCTCCCAACTTTTTTAAACCATTCACGGATAAATAAACATCTCTGTCCCCTAAACACATGTAAATGTTCAGCTAACTATTTCTGTTTTGTTTTTACATTGCTTACTTATAACTGAATTGTTTGATTACCCATATATGTTATCTGTCTGTCATAACATTGTCTGTTGTTACAAATGTAACCATGACCAACATAAAGTATACTGTATATTGTATTGTATATTTGAGTATTTTAGCGGGTTACCGTGGACTAGATTAATCCAATATTTGATTATTCGCGTTTTAATGAGGATATCCAATGGGAATCTGCCCATTTCACCATATAAGGAAAAAATAAAAGGAAACCCCGTTTGGTCCCTCTTGTGTTAACGAAATCCCCGTTTAATGCCTCTTGTGTGAAAACATTTAAAAAAAGCCCGCTTCGAGGACTCTCGTTGTTGTTATTCTTGTGAGTTAAGAAATGCAAACAAATTAAAAAAGTAAAAATGGTGAAAAAAGTTGAACATTTATATGTCCGTGTCGCCATCTAGTCATTACTAAATTGTAATTGGCGATAAACTTGTAAACGTTTATGCTAATAAATGTATAAATACATGTATTTGTTTATTAAATATATGTTTGGTTATCAACGTCTCTTCTTTGTACAAATAACACTTAAATGCACTTAACTGAAAACAATTTACAATGTACAAATCCACTCTAAACTAGAGTTTTAAGAGACGAAACATATACCACACAAAACATACTTTATACGCATAATAAGAAACGAGAAACAAATGCTAATCCTGGTATAAAAAACTAATTAAGGAATATTTAGGAATAAAAAACTGAAAGTATCGCGCACACGTGTAAACAATATATTATCATCTCTGTCAGACAGTAGATGAACTGATTAGCACTTGCCTCTATGTATTTATGTATTCGAGTAGAAATCACGGAAAGTATTAAATTGGTAAAAAATATTACCATAACAAACAAGCAATTAATTATCTCCTATTATTAATATAGAAATCAAACAATTTACTTTACGTTACGCATGACCAAGGTAAAGGATGTTGCTTAAAATCCGTTACCACCTAGTACAAACAATTGACCAATTAAATCATTATAATTAGTCTAGCGTACCAGACGCTTGCATTGAGTGAACATCCTATACTTAATAATATATCAATTTACTCATAATGACAAATTTGTCTCAAAGCTAAATGGAAGACTAATTATTGTCACCTTAATTAGATATAATTGAGAGATATCGATAGAAAGGTACTATATAATGGTAGAACAACTTTACTGGCTCACTATTCTTCTCTTGTTATTCCACATAGTAAATTCAATAATACAGCTCGTACATTTATATTACTGATCACAGATTCACATACCAAATATGGCTATCAGGTATTCATCAAGTTATTCTGAATTAAAGAAACTATTAATAGTGAATGAAGCAATATGTATTACATTGTATTGAATTCCGTACTTAAAACGTATATAATTGCCTTAGTAACATAAGGCATTATAGTGAAAACCGATATTCAATAGTTCTTATAGTTTTAATAAGATAATTATTGACTTGAATAAACGACAGAAACTGAAGTATATAACTTTATGCGACTCATAATTAATCATTTTTTAATTTCAGATTGAAGTTGTTCAGTGGTCTTCTAGATTCTCCCGTTGCCAGGGAAACCACAGAAGCTGAGATAGCTTCTATCATCACACCAGAAAGCAAGGGCGTTAACTCTGATGATTCTGGTATTGATGTCCTCACACCATTATCGGTAAGTATTCTATTTGTCTTTGTTAATAAAGCAAATTTCATTTTAAAATATCCAATGCTATTTTCGAAATTAAAATTATAGATATAAAACTTCCGGTTAAGATTTTAGCAAGCGGATTTTTATAAAAAACATGTTTGTGAAAAATTGGCAAGTAAAATAGCACACAAACAGACATAACCGATCAAACTATACATATTGTTATTCATTCATATGATGTTTATATTTATTTTACTTTCAGATCGAATTTTCTCGGCAAACAAAAAGTCGTCGATCGTCGCTAGACGCTCGAAGGAGCTTGTTTTCAGGCAAGCGCCTGGCTGATGATGATCTCTTTGAAGAGTCACCTTGTACCAAGAAACTGCGAGAATGTACTGATGAACAGAGTCAGGTAAATACACACATTCTGTTTGCATTTTTATTTTGGAATAAGTCAATAATAGCTGTATCTATCTTCTAGATTATCATTTTTATAAACTACTACCTTTTTAAAAAAAGACGTTTGGATATCAACTGCGATCGCTTCCTATACGCATGTAATGAATATTGCCGCTTTATGACTACATGTTTCCCCATACTACCATTACAATTGTAACTAACATATTTTACTTTATTGCAGGAAATTATCGATGCTGTTGAGCGTTTGGAATCACGTGATCTTATTGCTGACGGATCACGTGACTATACACTACCCACAATTCCTGGCAAACATGGCGACCTCAAATCCATCACTGCAGAGACAATGGCGGATGTTGCCCGCGGGAAGTACAACAAAGATTTCGGTCAGGTGACCATCGTGGATTGTAGATACCCCTATGAGTATGAAGGGGGACATATTAGGGGAGCGGTAAACATGTACACAAAGGACGAAGTTCACGGACTACTTCAAACACCAGTGACGTCAGACAAACCTCACGTACTTATCTTCCATTGTGAGTTTTCATCAGAACGTGGTCCAAAAATGTATCGTTTTCTACGTAGTGAAGATCGGGAGACGAACAAACATCAATATCCACGTCTGAACTTTCCTGAAGTCTATCTTCTACATGATGGATACAAAACATTCTATGAGACAAATAAGGTAAATACTGTGATATGTCTGCTTATATCACCATTGTTCGAATATCTAGTTGGTATTTTTCCAAGTAAATGCATCTTAAAATATGTCTTAATGCATGCTTATCAATTAATTCATGTATGATTGTACATAATATCAAGAAATAAAAATTAATACATTAACATCTTATTGGAAATATAGCCAAATGTACATGTATAAAAATGTATCGTTTTCGTATGAAATAAATATGTTGTTCGTGTTCGTAAGACCCATTGTTCGAATAAATTGATTATAATGGGTGTACGCATTTCATACGATTTAAGTCAGTTTTTAGTTGACCTTATTAGGGTCCCTGGGTTACCAACCAATACGATTCTTCAAATCACTGAATATCCCATAATTTGACTGTCGTCTGCTTAAGTTTTAGTATTTTTCATGTATTGTTATATTTCTTTTTATGATTTCAGGAATTATGTGATCCTATCAGTTATAAACCAATGTTGCATGAAGACCATGTCGCTGATTTACGTCACTTCCGGGTAAAGTCTAAATCGTGGACGGCTGGAGAGAAACAGAAAACAAGCAGACGACATCGCAGCAGATTGTCCAGAAATCCTAGTTTTTAGAAATTTGTGTAAAATGAAATTTGTTTTACAAGTGCTAGACGTTTGTTGTGCTATTACATGTGTGCTATTTTATGTCAATGGTATTGACACGTTGTTGATATTCTGTTGTTACGATAATATTGTTGTTGAAATGTTTATTTATTTATTTTATGAAACACTTTAACCGTGAAAAAATAAAATATCAATCTATAAATATATCGTTGCTTTTATATTAATTCTGAATTTGCAGCGGTACAAAAATCTACAGTGCAACTGCATATTCGGGTGCGTACCCAGAGCTGGTTGAATGTGTACGCTAACAATCTAGGTGTGTAATACCCCTGAAACAAAGTTCGTGGTGCAATCAAGTGAAATTTTCTCAAGCAATACATAATTTTTGAAGCGTTATATATTAAGAAAAATTATATCCCAAACCGCATACAAATGGTTATTCTTCTATTCTCGATAATCATATGTACGCAACGGCGTTCTTTGCGTACAGGTAGCTACGCGCCTGATATTCTGTTTGTTGATGGGCGATCTATTTTCGACCGTAACATAGAGGTTATTTCTCTAGCAATTTAGATACACTACACGACGAGTAAATTCTTATTGGTGTGAAACAAGGATGTTGATAATCGTTCGTGGTTGCACTACAGTAAACCTGAGAACAACGGCCGCCCAAGGGAAAAAATAAACACGGTCTTTGTTCACAGATGTTATAAAAAGTCGAATGAAATAAATGGATAATTACAGTGACGGTTTCACACAATTTTACTGTTTAATTAATAATTATTTACTGCTTAACAGCTTGTTTTGGAATTGATATACAAATCGAATATCCGAGCGACCACCAGATGCTGACATAATTAAGGGATGTGATGAACAATCGTTGAATATATCGTGGTTCATGCACTCAAAGAATTTATAAGATTTAAATAATACAATGTAAATATAATGTATACTGGGCAAAAGTGTTAACCTTTGTAGTTTCTAAAATATGTAGGAACATCTCCTCCTAATTTTATTGCAGTAAGCTAAATCATATATATTCAAAATACTTAATGGTGGGTTATTGTTTGTATTTGCGTTTTATTTAATGTCGCCACCGGTTTCCCATATGAGCGACGCCTCCGGTAAAATGTTAGTCATTTTAGATTTTTGGAGGACAGTCCCAGTTCCAGAAGCATCCCTGGTTCTTTTACGTGCTCGATGTAAAGCATCATACACGGGACCTCGGTTTTTAAAGTCTCGTCCGAAAGACTGTCAGTAATGTCAGTGACGGAGCGGGAAATCGAACCCGCGATCCCTGGATCACTAGTCCAGCGCGTCACCACTGGACTACGGATCCGCTCTTGTGTGGGTTAGTTCTTTTGACCAGTATATATAGACACATATCTAAACATCATACTACATATGACAAAACGTTATACAAATTGTTCTTCAACATGTATCGCACTGCTGAACCGTGAAATTATAGAGATAACTACTAGCTAGTATAATGATTTTTTATTACATGTTTATTTTTATTCAACAATCTCCAAATAAAAAATTTCCATAAGCATGCTTTCAAGGTTTTAGGACATGCAATGATGAATACAAATAAAGTAGATAAATAACCATTAGCCACACATGGTAAATTATAAAGAATGTCTGTGTTTACAAGTACACTCGACGACCTCTGAAATCTGAAAATTTTCCACCAGTATTGCGTTTGTATAACATTATTGATTGAATATTTGCAAATTTTTCTGTGAAAACGCTTAAAACCCATAAAAAGCACTGACTTGAACCAAAAATGTAGATTATTATCTACGGGACAACTCATTAAAGTTGCCAACGTGACGTTTTCTATAATCATACAAGAATGTTTCTGCATCTAAATGCACATTATTTAACATATACGTGTACTGAGTCTAAGAAACAATTTTTACGCCTCTTAGTTGTTTCTGTTTGACTGCGAAGACTTAATAAGTTAATTACTAAATATTTTAGCGATTTCCGTAAATTGCCGATGTATGTCCGTGACTTTCCGTGAGCAATATTGACAATCGGAACACATCGTCCAACCTTACGGAACAATGATTCTTAGAATGCAACCTACATTTTCAGCCAATGAAATGACAGAACGGCTCCCGTTAAGTACTACGCTTATTCATTAAGAATTTCGACTTTTCGCGGGCTCCGCCTACTGCGATTCTGTGTGAGCGTTATTATATTTGGAAATTTACTATTCTTGTCCGTTATAGCTTTTATTTGAAATTTGCATGCGTATCGGCCAATCAAAATGTAGGTTACATTCTAAGTCAGTTAGTAGATATTAAGTAAAATCTTATTGGTTAAGAAGAGGGCTCGCTCGCTACGCTCGCTCCGCCCCTTCTTAATCAATAAGATTTTACTTAAAATCTACTAACTATTACGTAGAATTGTACAACGTGTTCCGATTGCAATATTTATTCACAAGAGCACAAGCATGACGTCATAATCAACCACGCAAACAGCTATGATGACGTCACTGGTTTATGGGCACCTGCCAGATGCAACCAGAATCGGTCGAAAATGAGATGAAACATAAACATGAAAATCCGGACCTACGTATGACCAACATTGAGTCTCTCGGCTTGTGCCTCGGTTGATATTAGATTCATTGAGTTGATAATCCTCACTGTTACCATCGTTTAAGTCCATGCATTGGGAGGTATCTTTTGATTCGCGTCTCTGCCACATATACACTGAACAAAATTGCTAAACATCCACTTGGTATTTTGTCGAATTATAAGAACTCAAACGAATGTACTTATTTGCGCCTATTGAACAGACAGACAACATGAAATATTAAGTGGTCAATAATACAAAAATATATATTTTTATAATTATTTTTCAATTTATTTATAAAGTTAGTCATACCTGTCGATCAGGAGTACCAGCATTAATCATACCGACGGTCTGGCGCGTTCTTCAGTGGTTTTTGATGGCATCTTTTCTGTTTTTCATGTTGGACATACAACGTGGATTGCATTAAAATCGCTTACTTCAAAGTACACGTGATTCTCGTGCCAAAAGTTGAAAATCTACTCACCGTCACGCGTGGTCAACCATGGTATTTTCTTTGTGAAAGTCGATAGATTACTATGTATTATACTAGACTGCCACATTTTTGGTCGGCATATAAAGCATTTTTCTTAAATTTGCATTTTATTACCTGGACGTTTAAAAAATGTGTTCAGTCTACATCTAGTGCCGACTGGTCAAAAGCACTAACCTGCCATTTGGTACTTCGATAACTTTCACTTCAGTAGCCTCTACATAAATGCGAAATAAATCTAATCTAATCTAATGTTCGGCACGGAAGGCTATGTTCAAGGCGGAAGGCAATGTTCGGTGCGGAAGGCAATGTTCGGCGCGGAAGTCAATGTTCGGCGCGGAAGGCTATGTTCGGTGCGGAAGGCTATGTTCGGTGCGGATGGCTATGTTCGGTGCGGAAGGCTATGTTCGGCGCGGAAGGCAATGTTCGGTGCGAAAGGCTATGTTCGGTGCGGAAGGCAATGTTCGGTGCGGAAGGCTATGTTCGGCGCGGAAGGCAATGTTCGGTGCGGAAGGCAATGTTCGGTGCGGAAGGCTATGTTCGGCGCGGAAGGCAATGTTCGGTGCGGAAGGCTATGTTCGGCGCGGAAGGCAATGTTCGGTGCGGAAGGCTATGTTCGGTGCGAAAGGCTATGTTCGGTGCGGAAGGCTATGTTCGGTGCGAAAGGCAATGTTCGATGCGGAAGGCTATGCTCGGTGCGGATGGCTATGTTCGGCGTGGATGGCAATGTTCGGCGCGGGTGGCAATGTTCGGCGCCGATGGCAATGTTCGGCGTGGAAGGCTATGTTCGGCGCGGATGGCAATGTTCGGCTCGGATGGCTTTGTTCGATTCGGAAGGCTATGTTTGATGCGAAGACTATTTTCGGTGTGGAAGGCTTTGTTCGGTGCGGAGGGCTATGTTAGGTGCGGAAGACATTGTTCGATCGTGAAGGCTATGTTTGGTGCGGAAGGCTATGTTCGGTGCGGAAGACAATGTTCGGCGCGGAAGGCTATGTTCGGTGCGGAAGGCTATGATCGTTGCGGAAGACATTATTCGGTGCGGAGTCGACGGATAATATTTCGAACTGCGGTAAGAGGGTCATTCAAATTTGAATTACTAGAGACTACACAAATACTTGTATTACTCATCACCTATTATATCAAATTCGCCACCAGTAATAAAGAGTCATGCAAGCTGTGTTTATTCTACCGTCTAGTTTTCCCCTAAACATACTGTATAATAATACACATGCTAGATGGTTTTAATTGCTTTATATTGCGAAATATATACGAGGTTTTAAAGCAACAAGATCAGTTTTGGTAGTCGATTTACTGTACACACTATAGCTGTATTGCATTATGGTAGCGGACTTCCAGTATTTCGATATATTTGACTATAATTTGTTGATACAAAGAAACAAAAATTTTAGTGGGAGGCGCTCCAAAGTTATAAGAAACATTTGGCTGTGGAAGCAGGCTTATAATATTTCCTAACAACTTCAAGGAACTATTTCCATATTCGGTTTTGCAATAAAATGTGCTTTATAATTGTTCCACCAATCGTTATTCTTACGGTTTCTATGTGCATATTCGAGATTTATATTTACAGTAAAAGCTCAATAATGCGACCACCCATGGGACCTTTCAAAACTGGTATTCTTATTGAGATGGTTTTAATATTGAGGTAAAAGCAGTGAAAATGTTCTTGAAAATTATGTTCGTAATTTTGAGGTGGTCTTATTATTGAGGTTGTCTTTACTGTGTATAAAATAAATACAAAAATATGCTAGGAATTTCCACCTACACCGTTCAATTCAACTGGCTCCTTCTTAAATTATTAACCATGCATATGTGTAGTTTCATATAATTCATTGATATATGTGCAGGTATTTACCTTAGAACATGTATAGCAACTTAATTAGATAGTGTATACATGTTGCAATTTGATTTATTGTGAAAATTGTAGACTGTATCACGGGAGTTAAAATGTTTGACCGATAAGAGTGTGAACATCAATAAACAAAATTTATTCAGACTTTAAACACATTCAAATAACTAATGTAGATAGGCAAGCACATTACAAGCCGTTATGACGCGGATCCGTGGTCCAGTGATAACGCGCTGGACTAGTAGGTTCGATCCCCACTAACAGTACTAACAGTCTTTCGAGTGAGACTTTGAAAAACCGAGTTCATGAGTACAATGCTTTACATTTGGCACGTAAAAGAACCAGTGGTGCTTCTGGAACTGGGGGTATCTTCTGTATCATGCACTTTCTTCCAAAAATCTAAAATGACTAACATTCTTCTGGAAGCGTCCCGCATATTGGAAACTGGTGGCGACGATAAATAATAGCAAATACAATTGTAAACTTGAACTTGACCTTGGAAGGACTACAGATGCATAAAACATAATACACAACTATAGAGGTTAACAAACTGAATATTTTGTGCACAAAAATTAAATTGTTATGTGTAGTTTAATAGTCAGTGACTTTTTGAGAACATTTCTTCAAACAGTTATGACTGTAGTCATGAAATTGTATTTTATAAAAGAAATATTTCTAACAATTGTGATAAAAAGAAATTATTTTGTTGACTGTGATTAGATACGGTATATTCACTTTAATTTCTATACTACACCTGGTTCGTACCCTTTAAAAAGCAAAACTTTCATCTTACATTGATTTTTTTGTTTACAAAACAATTTGCGTACAATGTGCTCATAAAATGTACGTAGTATTTTGAAACATAAATGGTTTTATTTTCATCAAGGTTAGACATGAAATGGACGGAAAATTTCCACTGTGTTAATGGTAAAAGTTGCCAGTGATCAAGATAGAGTTAATGCATCAATAATTTAACTGCGATTGCTGCAATCCGTAACGTTCATATTTAAGTAAATAGGCCACAATAAAAGAAAACAGATGCCCATCATTGAACACCCACTTTTTCAGCCCGCCCGATTTTTTTCTCATTCGCCCACTATCAA
Organism: Mactromeris polynyma; assembly: GCA_032209605.1. Taxonomy (NCBI): domain Eukaryota; kingdom Metazoa; phylum Mollusca; class Bivalvia; order Venerida; family Mactridae; genus Mactromeris; species Mactromeris polynyma. Next base: position 512,514 of record JASFXZ010000052.1, read on the forward strand.
CTACGTGAGATTGGAAGGTAACAGAACCGAACAGAGCAGATATTCGATCAACCTCGGCTGTTATTAATAAAATATACCTCGGAGGAAACGTGGGTGAAAAGTAGTTCCAAAATGGCCGCCGAAGTGAAAGTATGTATTCTCTATGGAAAGTATGCCACGGATCTTTTAAATATTATGAATACGAGGCAGCCAAAACATTTAGATAATGTCGAATTGTGTTTCCCTGATCAGATGTCAGAAACAGAAAAAACCGCATCACGTACCGAGGTTTTAGATGTATTCATACCTGTACCTTCTAGGTATATTTATTAACTGTACGGCAATTGCCGAGGTGTTGCGATTGCAGAGCAGAGCAACACGGAAGAGAACGGAACTGGGCGGAAATGAACGGAGCGGTCAGGACCAGAACGAAAAGAATAAAATGTTCATGGACGGATGAAGTTAAGAAATCAGGGAAAAAGAACACTGAACAGTGATCTGTATTTAATTCATTTAATGAAACAGTTGCATATAAGTTAAGTGTATCTATTACACTCGAATAGTGTCATTTAATACGTAAAATTAAAATAAATACCAACGTTATAGAGAACACATATTGAACTATGTCCGAACTGCGTGTTTGATTTGATGTTTTCAAGTGACTGAAATAAATTTATAAATACAATGTACAATAACAACAAACATTTGTTCAAGTTCGTCCTCATGACATTTGACATAGTAGGCTTGTCAATATTTGTCCGATTTATTGTACGCGTCGACAAGCTCAAATGAATTCGAAATGCACTTGTAATAAGGAGATGAAAGTAAAGATTATTAATAATGTATCGTGGAATTTTACAGACTATCCGATGTGGTCACTGTTGAATGACTTCTAAATGTATCAGTCCTTCCATCGTGCACAGTGTCAGATAAAGCCTCGGCAGCCAATTGGTTAAATCTCAAATTGCGCAGTTATTTCGCAAATAGTTTGTCGTCAAATTGCGTAGTTAATGAAACGGATTATTGTGTTTCTACTATAAAACCGGTAAGCTTTACTATATTGGAACTTACTTAGCAGACTCAGCACATACGTGCATTTGGTTACATAAAACTAAAACAGCGCAAAGAAAATACTTCAATACTTATTTATCAAAATGTTGTTTGCTATAAAAATGTGATGAGAGATAACACTCGGTCAGAGAGCTGTTTAATTTTAAAATAAAGCATAACAGTATCAAATGTAATTTTAACATTTATATAACTTAAAGACCACCTCAAAATAAAAAACACAATTTTAAAGTCCATTTTCACTTTTTTTTCACTATATTCAACCTCGATATTAAGACCACATCACACGACAAAACAGTTTTCAAGGGCCCCAATGGTGGTCTTATAATTGAGGTTTTAGTGTATTATGAAGTAAAGTATGTAACATGAAATGTATTTTTGCTTCGCGATTTACTGTAACAATATAACGGATAACTAAGAGGGTTTTGAGATACTGCACGGATAACTAACTCAGTAAAGAGCGTTGTGAAATAATGTACTGTTAAATATATATATTTATATAATGTACTAGTCATGTCACGGATATGTTGTTCTACATATGTTGTTGTGGGCCGGTGGCCAATATCAATAAACCTTTTGTCATCATTTGTCATCATCAAATAAATACTTGTTTGAGGTAATGCATGCTTAAATGTGAACGTTATTGTTGCTTTGTTAAATATCAACATTTTCAAATAAAACTTTTCCACTACGGTTCATGTCCTTTTTCATCGCTCCAGTCGTAAACTATTTACGATTTATGTTAAATTAAATGTTTGTCAATACACAGTTTGAAAAGACACAGTTTCCGTGCTACGTTAATTGATGGTAAGTGATACTGTGTTAGTCTGCGCAAACATTTTCGTATACATTTGCTGCAGCTTTTTCCTGTACCGGATTTATAATGATGTTTTTTATGAATTATTCAATACAACACTAAGGTAAGTGTTCAATGATACTCAGTGTGATTTTAAATACTTAAATATTCTCAGTACATTTAAAAACACCCATATCTTTACCAACCATACTTCTTTAAATTTCATTTTATTACTTTTGAAACTCATTTTATATGAAAATAGTTGTCGATTGTCATGAAATGTGTTCGTTCTCCTTAGTTGTCCTTTATGGTTGGCCTTGCGCCTCCGTTCGCTTGCGTATTTACCCTTGTACTTCCTCAATGCCTGATGTTTTATGTGGGGAGGCATTGTCTTGTGTATGTGAATTCCCCTGTAGCAATTTATTCTCTCTTTTAGTTTTCTAAACCTGGATCATTCTTATTTTCTAGCATGCACAATGATAACATTGTTATTGTTATAAAGCGCATTATACTATAACGTGTATAGTGAAGTCGTAAAACGATAGATCGGCTACGATGATGGATTTGATAATACACTGTATTTACAATGATAAGTCTGCATTAATTATATGGTATTGACTTTCAAGCGAGCAAAATCTCCATTTACGAATCTTTCATTGGATGGTGATTTTATCACGAAAGAATGTGGATCATTTATTTATGGTTCGAAGTTTAGGACATAGAATCACAGAAGATAGTCTTAGAACCTTTATGTCCGCTTTTATATACTTGAGAACGGTTGTAAACAATTCGTGAGATAGTCAGCCAATGAAAACGCGTTTAGCTTAATATTGACCAATAGACGTAGTTAACAACCAGAACAACCTGTTGTGCAACTTTCCCAGAGCGGCCCCCATCGGAAGACGCAAATTATGGTTGTGGTTGAAAGGGTTTTGCATTTGAGACGTTCTATTGATTGTAAATTCTTACTACAGAGAAAAACTGACAGCAAAGCCTCAATAATAAGACCACCTTTGGGTCCCTTGAAATCTGTTCTCAGTATTAAGGTTGAATAAAGAGCAAAATAATGAAATCGACTTGAAAATTGTGTGTTTAATTTTGAAGTGGTTTTATTATTGAGGTGGTATTCAGGTTAGGCTTTACTGTATGTTGTTGTTGAAGAAAGGTTTCTTCTCAAGAGATGGCTGCTTGGGTGAGATCTCTCTGTACTTGGTTCTATGTAGGTAACTTGAAACTCCCCTTATGACTCAGTCGTGGGGGTCAATGACCTTATTATTGGTCTATATTATTTCACGAAGAACATACACCACGGCGTCCTTGACTAAACACTAGATACAGGTTGTTTGTATTCATCATGTGAAGTTAATAGCAGGAGTTAAGCTCCTGGTCCCATAAACTTATTTATTTTACATCGATTGTGAGACAAGATTAGACAACTCATATGAAGCACTCTCGATGCCTCTCGATGGGTAACGAATCCGAATCGGGCCTTGTGCCGAATTCAGGTAAAGTTAAACCTCACTAATAAGACCACCTCAAAACACAATTATCAAGTCAATTTTCACTGTTTTGCTCTTTATTTGACCTCATGAATAAGACCCCCTCAATATCAAGACCAGTTTTCATGAGTCCCAAGGATGGTTGTATTATTGACATTGTAGTGTTCATATGTTGTAAAAATGAGAGAGAATAGCCGAAGGAATGTCACGTCGACAAAACAAGACTTCCCCAGATATCTATGGGGTATGTAATGAAATACAAAACGAGGCCAGGGACGCCAAAAAAATAACATAGTGGTTTAATGGCCAATGCAGGACTTCATAAGTATGGACGTCTTATGCTTGTCCTACTTAGCTCAAGCAGAGGATAGGAAAGACTTTCCTTCACTGAGTCCCTGTAAACGTGTCAAGAACGAACGATGTAAGAATATTTCAGACTAGTATAAAACAAGAAATATATTGAAAGGTAATTATCTTATGTGTACTGGTAAAAAAACAAAAAAAACGACTTGAATAAATCATTAAATTTGTAATAAAAACATAAAATGAAACCATAACAAAAAATCCAAAAAAATCGCATTAATTGTGAGAAAAATGTGTATGAAAATTGTCAAACAATAGTGACTTATCAGTCATTTCAATTATTACATTTATTAACGTCCTCTGTATTTAGTTATATGGAAAATATATTTTTCTTTTGACTTAAAGGAGCACATTTAATTGGTTTTACCTGACCTTGTTGCAATTTGTGAAGATTTGCAAGGATAGCATTTTGTCACTCGTCTGAACAAAACGAAAACCATAAAGTATTATTGCAAACCAAGAACTCGAAATATTTGTCAATAATGTTAAATGTACAAAAACACAACAACAAGAGAGTGATGTGTGCAAACATTACTACGATATATCATTCAATGTAGCTGTACGAGGGTCGTTCTGAAAGTAATATGTTAAATATCATACATTTTAATGGTAATGATATATATATACAGTAAAATCTCACTTAAAGACCACCTCAATAATAAGACAACCTCAAAATTAGGAACACAATTAACAAGTCCCTTTTCACTGTTTTGATTTTTATTCAACCTCAACAAGAAGACCACATCAATATTAAGACCAGTTTTCAAGGGTTCAAAGGGTGGACTAATCATCGATGGTTAACTGTATACGATGTAAAGAAGAAAGCAAAGTCTTATTTGTGAATTAACGCTCAACATTTGTTTCCCTTTACTAAACTTTGAACGATTCATCTTAATGTTTTTTATTTACCAACGACGCATTAGACATAATGCACCGTTATATAAGTATGCTTCGTAAACAACTTTATAAATGTTTTAATTACACAGGTTTATGAAAAACATTCTCAGAACTGACAACAAACGTTTATCTTGTATTGTTTTCAGTTGATGAAGTTCAGTTGTTTGAGGTTGCAACATTTATGTTAAGAGGAATTAAGTTGAGATCAGTTGTTTTATGCTGTGTTATGTTGTGTAAGGTGAGTTTCGTTGAGTTAATATTAGTTCTGTTGTGTTTAGTTGTCTTAGTTTGTGTTATGACGAATATTTGTGTTAAGTTTAGTTATTTTCAGACATGTTAAGGTATGTTCAGCTGTGTTAAGGTATGTTCAGCTGTGTTAAGGTATGTTCAGACATGTTAAGGTATGTTCAGTTGTGTTAAGGTATGTTCAGCCATGTTAAGGTATGTTCAGCCATGTTAAGGTATGTTCAGTTTTGTTAAGGTATGTTCAGTTGTGTTAGTGTATGTTCAGTTGTGATAAGGTATGTTCAGCCATGTTAAGGTATGTTCAGCCATGTTAAGGTATGTTCAGTTGTGTTAAGGTATGTTCAGCCATGTTAAGGTATGTTCAGACATGTTAAGGTATGTTCAGTCATGTTAAGGTATGTTCAGTCATGTTAAGGTATGTTCAGCCATGTTAAGGTATGTTCAGATATGTTAAGGTATGTTCAGACATGTTAAGGTATGTTCAGACATGTTACGGTATGTTCAGCTGTGTTAAGGTATGTTCAGCCATGTTAAGGTATGTTCAGCCATGTTAAGGTATGTTCAGTTTTGTTAAGGTATGTTCAGTTGTGTTAGTGTATGTTCAGTTGTGATAAGGTATGTTCAGCCATGTTAAGGTATGTTCAGCCATGTTAAGGTATGTTCAGCTGTGTTAAGGTATGTTCAGTTGTGTTAAGGTATGTTCAGTCATGTTAAGGTATGTTCAGATGTGTTAAGGTATGTTCAGTTGTGTTAAGGTATGTTCAGTCATGTTAAGGTATGTTCAGCTGTGTTAAGGTATGTTCTGTTGTGTTAAGGTATGTTCAGCCATGTTAAGGTATGTTCAGTTGTGTTAGTGTATGTTCAGTTGTGATAAGGTATGTTCAGCCATGTTAAGGTATGTTCAGCCATGTTAAGGTATGTTCAGCCATGTTAAGGTATGTTCAGCCATGTTAAGGTATGTTCAGCCATGTTAAGGTATGTTCAGCCATGTTAAGGTATGTTCAGTTTTGTTAAGGTATGTTCAGTTGTGTTAGTGTATGTTCAGTTGTGATAAGGTATGTTCAGTTGTGTTAAGGTATGTTCAGCCATGTTAAGGTATGTTCAGCTGTGTTAAGGTATGTTCAGCCATGTTAAGGTATGTTCAGTTTTGTTAAGGTATGTTCAGACATGTTAAGGTATGTTCAGCCATGTTAAGGTATGTTCAGCTGTGTTAAGGTATGTTCAGCCATGTTAAGGTATGTTCAGTTTTGTTAAGGTATGTTCAGACATGTTAAGGTATGTTCAGCCATGTTAAGGTATGTTCAGCCATGTTAAGGTATGTTCAGACATGTTAAGGTATGTTCAGCCATGTTAAGGTATGTTCAGCCATGTTAAGGTATGTTCAGCCATGTTAAGGTATGTTCAGCCATGTTAAGGTATGTTCAGTCATGTTAAGGTATGTTCAGCCATGTTAAGGTATGTTCAGCCATGTTAAGGTATGTTCAGACATGTTAAGGTATGTTCAGTTTTGTTAAGGTATGTTCAGCCATGTTAAGGTATGTTCAGCCATGTTAAGGTATGTTCAGTTTTGTTAAGGTATGTTCAGCTGTGTTAAGGAATGTTCAGCCATGTTAAGGTATGTTCAGTTGTGTTAAGGTATGTTCAGCCATGTTAAGGTATGTTCAGCTGTGTTAAGGTATGTTCAGCCATGTTAAGGTATGTTCAGTTTTGTTAAGGTATGTTCAGACATGTTAAGGTATGTTCAGACATGTTAAGGTATGTTCAGACATGTTAAGGTATGTTCAGCTGTGTTAAGGTATGTTCAGTCATGTTAAGGTATGTTCAGCTGTGTTAAGGTATGTTCAGCTGTGTTAAGGTATGTTCAGCTGTGTTAAGGTATGTTCAGCCATGTTAAGGTATGTTCAGTCATGTTAAGGTATGTTCAGCCATGTTAAGGTATGTTCAGTCATGTTAAGGTATGTTCAGCTGTGTTAAGGTATGTTCAGTTTTGTTAAGGTATGTTCAGTTTTGGTTAAGGTATGTTTAGTTTTGTTAAGGTATGTTCAGTTTTGTTAAGGTATATTCAGTTGTGTTAAGGTATGTTCAGTTGTGATGAGTTGTAATAAAGTATGTTCAGTTGTAGTATGTAATGTTTAATGGTGTTATGTTCAGTCATGTTCAGTAAACATGTTAACTTATGTTAATGTATAATATATTTTGTCAATTCATTATCATGTAATGCCTCTTTTGGACCACCTTATAAAAAACTTTACATTCTCAATGCTGATTTCTAAACATCATGGGCTGTGTTACTTTGCTGCTGCTTATTGAAATCTAGAAGTTTCTTCGTTCAAATAAATAAAATAAATTATGTCCGCCATAAAAACTGAAATACTGAAGAGTACTTAAAAGCTACGAGTCCTTAGTGTAGCTACGTTTCTCTTAGTGTTTAACACTCGAACAGCATTGAGTTGTCCCCAAGCTCCTCTATTTTGGTTTTGTTTTACTCTCTTCATTTCGTTACCTAGGGATTAGGGCTGCTTCACTTAACCGAAGTTCGGTTACTTTCCTGTCTTGTTCTCAAGGTTCGGTTCGTTACTGTCTTACGACTATTCAGTTCGGTACGTCAGATGGCATTTGTATTCCTGAAGCAATATTTTAGTCACATAACTCATAAGCTGTTACTCATCATTGATTGGTTACACAGCTATAGAAACTGTTTACTGTTTTATGGGACATGATCTTCTATTTCTGGTCATTGCTCTGCTTTATTTTATATTAAAACACGTTGTTCTAATTCTACTTACGTAATCAAATGTGCATGTCTGGTCATTAAACCTCACTAATCTATCATTTATTGAGAAATGTGTGTTTTTCAAATCTTTATACAACCGAAAATAATAACCGAAAACCGAAAGGATAGCAATCGAAACCGAACCGAGAGAAAGCTGTATCGTTGCACACCTACTAGGGGCCTGTATTGCGTGGTCCTGTTTAGTGTACGTTGTCTTATCTCTCCAACTATTTCCCACTTTTAACATATATGTTTGTTGTAATATTTTCTTTAGAATGACAATGGAGGACAGACACGAAAAAGATTTAGAAATTGAGAAATTAAACATTGATGATGCTTCACAAAATGAAAATGTCAAATCAACAAAACAACGACAGACATGGTCATCGCAGTTAGATTTCATAATGACATCTGTTGGATGTGCCGTCGGTTTGGGAAATATCTGGAGATTCCCTTATTTATGCTACAAGAATGGAGGCGGTATGTTTTTATAGCTATTTCAATTTTTCATGCAGTGGTCTCCCTTTGAAAGCACAGCGCCCTCTGCCATCACGGAATTTTTTAATAGTATTCTGTTATATTGGATTCTTTGTCTTTTGATTTGATATATAAATATATCAAATAATTACATTGTTATGAGAAAGTGCACGGCTTCTAACCAAACATTTTAAAAGCCTACACATGAGTGTATTCCTATTTAATGTCCTTTACTCATTCTGCATAACTTATTTAAAGTGTTCACATGTAAGTCGTTCCACTGTTTCAATTTATCTATTTTATTATATTTAGTACAACAAATTACCAAAATAAAAAAACATTTTAAAACTAATCGTTTGTGATAAAGTTATTAATTAAAAAAATATATAGACTAAATTCTATAAAATGATGCATAATGAATATATACAAAAATAAGTTTACAAACGGAAAAGAAAATGTCTTCCGGTATTACTGAAGAAAAGTAAACAATTTTGAAGTGGAACTTGAAGGTCGGTTCAAAAGCACATACTATTCACTACTATTGATTTAATACTATTATCGGCAATACTCAGTCACGTTTTGATAATGTTACCGGTCATTTCAAACACTAATATTATATATATTATATGTTACAGTCAAGATTAAAATTGATACATGCTTTACATATCTTTTTCCTGTTTCAGGGGCTTTCCTGATACCCTACATTTTGACCTTCTTCTTGGCGGCGGCCCCTACCTACATAGCGGAAATCTGTCTGGGGCAGTATATGAGTGCGGGAACCATCAGGGCTTGGAAAATGGTTCCCATATTCCAAGGTAGGTCTTGTAGAAGGTTTATAAGATAACTAAAGGTGACCATGCCCGACATAAGGAGTCTTGTGGCTCAAAAATACAGAACACTGTCTTGCAAACATAAAATCGCACATTTAAGATGAATGTATAGGTAAATGAATTAAGTAATTACTTTATTGCCCGTAGGCGAACCGATTTATTTTAAAATTAATACATGTATGTGGTAATTTTCCATATGATAAAGTTATATACGAGTATTTATATATATCTAGATACTCGAGATGCATATACAAAAAAACACGTGCATTTTGTCTAGCAAAAAATAATTTATTTTCAAATGTTTAGCACTTAATGGTATTTCCAATTGTGTAAACAATAAGCAATCTCTAAATGATGTGCATATTGGTCAAAAGTACCGTCTTACAGACTTAAAATGCGCTTCACTTGGATAAACAATAACTTCTGAGAAAGAGACGGTTACTAGAGCGGAGGATAGAGGCGGGATAGGCGGGATACAGTCGGGAAGGGAGGGATGGGGGAGGGAAAGGAGGGATGGGAGTCTGAAAGGGAGAGATGGAGGCGGGAAAGGAGGGATTGGAGTCTGAAAGGGAGAGATGGAGGCGGGAAAGGAGGGATGGGAGTCTGAAAGGGAGAGATGGGGGCGGGAAAGGAGGGATGGGAGTCTGAAAGGGAGAGATGGAGGCGGGAAAGGAGGGATTGGAGTCTGAAAGGGAGAGATGGAGGCGGGAAAGGAGGGATGGGAGTCTGAAAGGGAGAGATGGAGGCGGGAAAGGAGGGATGGGAGTCTGAAAGGGAGAGATGGAGGCGGGAAAGGAGGGATGGGAGTCTGAAAGGGAGAGATGGAGGCGGGAAAGGAGGGATGGGAGTCTGAAAGGGAGAGATGGAGGCGGGAAAGGAGGGATGGGAGTCTGAAAGGGAGAGATGAGGCGGGTTGGGAGGAATGGAAGTTTATAACAGGTTAATGATAAGGTAATCATTATATCGAGACTCGAGACAACTGAGCGATGAGAGCGGAAGAGAGGGATGGAAGCGGGAAGGGATGAATAGAGTCGGGAAGTGAGGGCGGGATGTAGTCAAGAAGGGGGATGGTAGCGAAAGAGAGGAAATGAGTAGGGAATGGAGGGATGGAGACGGGAAGGGAGGGATGTAGTTGGGACGAAGTGAATACAAGCGAAAGGTAGTGATGGAGGGAGATTCATACAGATACCCAATTGACGAAGTTTATTACATGTTAAATGTTAATGATAAGGAAATCATTATATCGAGACACCCATTTGCTTAAAGGCCTACTGATTATAGTTCACAATTTAAAGCTGATGCAGTGCATGGAGATTCTAGGTAAAATACAACTCATACTCAATACAAATGCAATCAATATATTACAATAACACATCGCGTTGAACAAACTACAATTTATTGGTGTAATCAAAGAGCGTGTTGCTAGGGAACACATGACTAGTTGTCATTTCATGCATAGGAGCTTCATTAGATAAAACCACCCACGGGGTATTAATAAAATATACAAACCATGACAAATACATGATTTAAAATTAGTATCTACCAACTTAATCATGACTGACACGCTTCATCTGTCGTCGAAAACACAGAGTAATAAAACATAAACCAATTAGCATGTAGCAAAACAGTTATAAATTTTACATGAATCTGATTAGTGATTTTATCGAAGCGCTGTCACACCCTGTTATGTGCAGCTTCATTCGAATACAACTCCCCGGGTAGCTGTATTTGGAGCTCCCAAAATAGAGGAACTGTTAACGAACACACTCGTGTGTAAATCCTAATTTGGCTCCTATACATGGATTAAAATGCTATAGCAGTAATGTTTGAGTAACACAACGCATATGATTCTGTGGCAGAATGTCATTTGGTCAGGTGTAACGCCCAAATTATAGAGGCGGAGGAGCCACACGTACGCACGCACGTACGCAACACACACACACACATACACATGTTTCGAAGGCATATGTTCTGCTATATATATATAATACTCGATGTTATACTTGTTTATCTAATTCAACAGGTATTGGAGTGGCCTCCCAAGTGATTTTGATATACGAGAATATTTATTATATCATTGTCGTCGCATGGGCATTGTACTACATCGCTTCATCGTTCACATCAACTTTACCATGGACCAGCTGTGATAACTCTTGGAACACGGACAGGTCAGTATACGGAGGATCAAACATCGAGTCTAAGGGTCGCGAGGTCGAATATCATCTTAAATGAAGGTGAACCGCGAACTTCGCCATCTCGGAATTAGACGCGGGTACTGGGCCCGGGACTATAGCGGATTCTTACACTCAACACTCAAATCTCAAATACATAATTCATTCTCATTTTGTCTGAAAGAGCAAATCTGATTGTGAAAAATGCATGAAAATGTGAGAAGAGAGCGGAATCTTCACTTTGGTCAAATCCTTTGAGACATTATTGGTCTATAGTGCCACATTTCATACTCGGAGTTAGTAATAACTTCCAGATCTCCTATTCTACTCAAATATCGAAGGAAATGGTTCACGAAGAAGCCTCTGTTCTCATTATGCATTTTCCTCACTCAACTTTCCCTTATCAGACACGTAAGTGTTATTTTTGTCATTTGAGATTTGAATGCTGAGTGTAAGTACCCGTCATAGTCCCGGGCCCTGATCAGTAACCCTGGGACTGGTAAAAACGGAAGGTTTGTTTTACAATCGATCAAAATAAATAAGTTCAAACGATGGCTGATTATACTTAGATCGTATTGCACAGCCAAATGCTCGACTTGTCACTCTAATTACGGCAAATTATCGTTTAAGAACCTGTTGGAAATAACCGCCGTTTTTGACCGACGGATGGTTTTGCATTTCCGCATGGAATTAGCGTCCGGAAAGTAAGAGTGTTTTTTTTACGCACCACTCATATAGTATTATCAGGGATCGCCTTTATACGCAGACTATGACCACATGGCATGTTAAAATCTTAAAATGATTTAGGATATTTTGTCCTTTTATTGGTACGTCAGTGAATTTATATATATGACCAAAACTAGCGGGTAGCCTTGTGTACATGCCCCAGGTGACCCAAAATTAACATATTTCAGCAAGATTTATATTAGTGCTGCTTGAGCGGTCAGGGTTAATAAATCATAGATATTCGTCAGCCACAGGCGGTTATAATACGAATAATTGTGCGGATGATAACCGTTAAGTTGCAATGAATGACGATCTTGCTATGTTCTGTCATAGGAAAGTCGTGTCCCCTGAACATGGCCTGCTGGTCCTGTGTTCACAAAGGATGAACTGATCTGTATCAATTTGATCTTGAAAAATATTTGCCAATTTTTGAAAGTAATTGAAAATTTTAAGCAGTACATTTCATAAGGCGAACACAAAAATACCTAAATTCTTCTTATTCATACTGTGAAAAAAACTCAAAACTCTTTTTTGTTTAGAACATAACACATTTCAGTTATCACTTAATTTGATATAGATCAAATCAAGATCTATTTTCAAGACTCAGTCTTAACTTATCAATCATAATCCTACTCTAAATAAACATGAAACATAACTTAAATGCCTTAAAAGTTATCACATTATATAAACAATTTAGTTTTGCATACAACATTTTTCAGTTCGCAGAAAGTATATTTGATATTGATCCTGATTATGAAAACTAATACTTTGTGAACATGGGACCTGGGTTCGGATCTATTTGTTGCCCATACATTGTGAACATGGGACCTAGGTTCGGATCTATTTGTTGCCCATACTTTGTGGACATGGGACCTAGGTTCGGATCTATTTGTTGCCCATACTTTTTGAACATGGGACCTGGGTTCGGATCTATTTGTTGCCAATACTTTGTGAACATGGGACCTGGGTTCGGATCTATTTGTTGCCAATACTTTGTGAACATGGGACCTGGGTTCGGATCTATTTGTTGCCCATACTTTGTGAACATGGGACCTGGGTTCGGATCTATTTGTTGCCCATACTTTGTGAACATGGGACCTAGGTTCGGATCTATTTGTTGCCCATACTTTTTGAACATGGGACCTGGGTTCGGATCTATTTGTTGCCAATACTTTGTGAACATGGGACCTGGGTTCGGATCTATTTGTTGCCAATACTTTGTGAACATTGGACCTGGGTTCGGATCTATTTGTTGCCCATACTTTGTGAACATGGGACCTGGGTTCGGATCTATTTGTTGCCAATACTTTGTGAACATGGGACCTGGGTTCGGATCTATTTGTTGCCCATACTTTGTGAACATGGGACCTGGGTTCGGATCTATTTGTTGCCCATACTTTGTGAACATGGGACCTAGGTTCGGATCTATTTGTTGCCCATACTTTTTGAACATGGGACCTGGGTTCGGATCTATTTGTTGCCAATACTTTGTGAACATGGGACCTGGGTTCGGATCTATTTGTTGCCAATACTTTGTGAACATGGGACCTGGGTTCGGATCTATTTGTTGCCCATACTTTGTGAACATGGGACCTGGGTTCGGATCTATTTGTTGCCAATACTTTGTGAACATGGGACCTGGGTTCGGATCTATTTGTTGCCAATACATTGTGAACATGGGACCTAGGTTCGATGCTATTTGTTGCCCATACTTTGTGAACATGGGACCTGGGTTCGGATCTATTTGTTGCCAATACTTTGTATTTTCCCAATCATAAAATATTTTATAAACTATAATTGTTTAATCCCTTTTCAGATGTTTTGTCTCCGGTATGACTTACAACAAAACTTTACTGTCTTCCAACTGTACAAACGCTACTGGTGTTATGAATGCCTCAGATTGTGTGACATATTCGGAAATGAAAGAAAAACCTGTGGACGCCGTTGAAGAATTCTGGGAGTACGTATTTCAACAATCTTCTGTAGGCGACATCTTTGCATATTGAAATTATGAAGTATTACTTATAAGTAATAAAATATCAGACAATAATTTAATTATAGGGGCCAGTATAAGGGGTGTTGGCAGAGTTGGTAGGATGTGTACGCAAACAGGGATCTAAGGGATTAATACCCTGGGAAAACTGTTTTCTAGAACGTTCGTTGTGAAATCTGGTAACATTTTCACAAGCAATACAGTAAATTTTGAAGCGTTATATATTCAGAAAATGTATATCCCGAACTGCACACGAATGCTCAACTGTAGATTATTGCACTTTTGTTTTTGATAACCAGGTATACACAACAGTGTATTTAGCGGCCAGGTAATTACGCGTCTGAGTAACATACTACCACTGTACTACTTTTTTGGGGGGAAATGGCCTTAATATGTACTATAGGAAGAATTATTATACAACACTGATAGATCTATATCGTTTTGTACCAAATAGTTAAATACTGGCCCCTGCGAGTTAAATCACTTTAAATGAAATAATATTTCACCTGGGGCCTTATTCACAAACATAATAAGAATGAAACCAAGACTTAAATTTTTAAGTTTGCAATAATATATTTCCGAGCTTTTTTGTTTTCATTCAATATAATCGAATTGATATTGATCGATAACCATCACGTTAATACTTGGTAAAGTAAAACAATCTGGCGTACAATATAGGGTTTTCAATAAAAAAATCAATGTTGATATACTGGCGTCGAGAGCAACGTGACGAGAATGTCAAACAATCAGTTATACACAATTATTTCAAGATTTATCCAGTAAGTAGCCTTGTTATTCATCACCACGGGGAATGATCTGGTGTACGTTGGAATTAAGAAGACTTTCTTGGTTTTATGTACCAGTCGCGAACATTTATATTCTTTTAATCAGATAAATCGCTATGTTACAAGTTTATTAACATTTATGTGTGAGTTCATGACTTACGCAATAAGTATTGTTGAACTATATTGAAACATACTATACTGTGTCTGCGATCACACTACGGAGTCATTTATTATGCCGTCTCATTTGGAACACTTCGGCATTATTTGCTCGCCGAATACCGCCAAGAAGTTACGATTGATGCAGTCTCAAACGCAGTGATCTCCCCTTACAGGTCTCGGAGTATTTGTAGTATATCGTAATTAAATTACATTTAGGCATTTTTTATGTTGTACAACAAAATTTAACAAAGAGAGTGTGACCAATTTGCAAACTTAAAGTTGGGCCGACCATCTTTTTTAAAGATATTTCTTGTTTAATTTAGGCCTAAGATTTCGACATGCATGAGATATTTGATAAATGTCAGATAAATGGGAATAGATCAGAAAAGTATGAAGATTTTTATTCAATGTAACAGCAGTCTGTAAAAGGCTTCTTTCTTATTGGAAAATGCAAATTATTTCTCACAATGTGTTCAACAATTTTCCAATTTCACGCCCAGATGAAAAAAAATGATTTCAATACTGAAGAGGATGCTATTTAGTTCATTTCAAGCATTCGGTATCAACATGTTTTGTATTACCCATCAAATAATTCAGACACCATCGCAATATGGAGCAATTTTAAATTATCAAGTACGTTTCTATACATTGAGGAATAAATTGAATATTGATAAATGTATTTAATAAAAACATGGAGACAAATACTCGTTCATGGAATGATCAAAATCTGTATTCGGTATCTCAAGTAGACAGTGTTTTCATTTACGCGGAGTCACACACTACCTGTATGCGGATCTTACGAAAGACCGGGAGTGACATCGACACTTCATTATTTCTCTTCTACGAATGTCACGATTTTAAGAGTTTCGAATTCATGAATTCACGATTTTAAATTCACGGATTCACGGTTTCCACTTCACGGGTTCAAAAAAATATTGGAAGTCGGGACGTAGAAATTGTGAATTCGTAAGTTGATCTCGTGAAATCGTGACTTACCTAGGAGAGAAATGATTAAGTGTTACTGATGATGCCACTAACGGTCTTCTGTAGAGTCTGTAGTTTTTACACGAGTACGTGCACAGTGGAACATAAATAATAAGACCACCAATGGTTCTGGAAAAAGACGATCCTTGTGTGAGTTGGGCTCGTTATCAAGTTAAAGCAGAAGAAACACTAAAAACTGGGCCATGACAATACGGCTATATAACTTTGAGGTGGTCTATAAGTGAGGTGTTACTGTATATTACAGGAGAAAAGCTTTGAGCATGTCGGGCGGTATCGATGAACCTGGATCACTGGTACCCGGTCTCAGCATCTCATTGCTCGTTGCCTGGATCTTGGTATATATCTGTATATGTCGGGGCGTTAAGTGGACTGGAAAGGTAAATGGCTTAAGTAGTAAAACTTTAAAAAAAGTGATTAATCGTTTGTCGGTTATACCAACGAGAACTTATATGTCCTTCCGTAAGCAACTAACAACTTCCCTGCATCATTTAATGGTGGAAGACAAAATCGTTGGATGTATTGTCTTCAGTCGAATTTTCACAGATAATTGTTATGCCGCACCGAGGATTCGAACTTGCGTTATTCAGATTGATGGTCGAGTGCTCTATCGACTTAGCAAACCGGGTGGACTAAAATTAGGACGATGTCAAAGATGTGAAACGATGTCAAATTACAAATATACGTACTTTTGGTTGTTTGAGCAATAAATCAATCAACTGTTACACACACGTATCATCATTATGAGCTTTTTCTGGACTTGTCAGTTTTATTTCTAAAAAGGAGCCTCAGGACAGAGATAATCAATGATATTCAATGAAACTCTGGTAGTTAAGTTATTCTTGAAATAATACACTATCATACTTTAAAGATTAATGTGTCACAACTGCTGCGACCGACACCAAACATCAACTCTAAAGGTATTTGGTTCAATCCTCGAAATTACACAAATAAAGAAATATCCCTTTGTAAGTAAATACAGTCGGACCTCGTTCATTCGAAATTATCGTGTCCGAAACTTTATTTCGAATAATACATCTGGACTTTATATTTATTTCGGATGTTACAAAATATTCGGATAAAGGTTGTCGAATAAACGAGGCCCGACTGTTGAACATATCATTCTAAAAATAACACTGGTCAACGTGGCGATATATTCAAAAAAATGTTTTAATTTTTCTATTATATTTATCTTCAGATTGTCTACTTCACGGCTATTGTCCCTTACGTTCTACTGATGATCATCTTCATCCGGGGCATAACTCTGGAAGGAGCAGGTGATGGACTGATCTATTATCTCAAACCTAATTTCTCTAGGCTAGCTGATGGTCAAGTATGGATGGACGGTGCCACGCAGGTTTTATACTCCATTGGTGTCGGTCAAGGCTTTATGTTGTCATTAGGTTCATATAACAAGTTCAAGACAAACAGTGTCAGGTAAAAAGAATGATTTTTAAAATACAAATACAGTAATACCTCAATAATACGACCACCACTGGGACCTTTAAAATGGTCTTATTCTTGAGACAGTGTCTTAATATTGAGTATGAATTAAGATCAAAACAGTGAAAATTGACTTGAAAATTGTATTCTTAATGTTGAGGTGGTCATATTATTGAGGTGGTCTTTACGGGAGGTTTTACAGTACAGTCCAACAGGCCAAAGCAACACTATTTGGGAAACGCAAATGTATAAAAATGTTAGCCTTAGCTTTCATTTTTATCAATATGTTTTACTTTTTCAACCATTTAAACGTCTTATACATGTATGGTTGAGATAAAACTATCGTCATATGAAAATCACGTATTTTAAATTTAAAAAAAGGAAAGATAAAATTAAGATACAAAACATTGATAGCAGAGATCTCCGATTGCGTAGGAGATTGCCATCGTGACTAATTCGATGTTTTGCTCTAAGAGTCAAAACTTTAGATCATTCATGCGGAAAATAAACAACTCGTAAGAATTAATGACCTTAATAATGGTTCATTCTGTTCAAAAGAAGTTAAGGATAGATGAACAAACTTATTCGAGCAGAAAGAAGACTAGGTTCAATTATCAGTAAATATAGAGTTATGCATCCATGAGTGATGGTAAATTACTGAATCTATTAAACGAGTTGTCTGAAATCGAGTTGTCTGAAAACGAGTTCAACAATTTCTGTATTTTATGAACATGTTAGTAATACTTTATTCATATTACGAGTACTAAAATCAATACTTAGGTACTCAGAAATACTTCCGATCGAGTACGAGGAACACCATAAATTCTGTATAATAAATATGTCAAGGCTATAGATAGTTCCCACATCTACAATATTTATCTCCCTTTTTTCTTAATCATCAGCCATTTGCAAAACTGATAAGCGCGTATAGGAGTAATTCCCAAATATGTGATAATTGAGAAAATACCAAGATAAATTGCATGTCACAGACAACCACTTTTTCTTCAACTTTCTGAGCCATCTGCCCACATGAGCATAACAAAGTTATTTTTCAGATCTGATTATTTTATCATCGTTTACATTATATTCCCTATAAACTTGAATGGAATTTCCTATCAATATGGCCGACTATTCAGAACAAGGGAGATAAATATTGTAAATGTGGGAACTATCTATAAACAATTAGTCCACTGTTGGACTGTGCTGTTTTGTGTAAATGCTTTTCACACCTCGAATGATAGGGATTAATATCGATCAATTGTTTCTTTCCAGTACTCGAACACCAGTTTTACTAATCAGTAATCGGTCAGATAGCGTACTTGAGTACTTTCAATAAACTTTATATCGGTACAAGCAGTCAAGGTAACACAGTTGTGACGTCACGTGTCATTCGTCTAACGAATTATTTGAAATAATACGTTTATGGGCGCTATTGTTCGTCTGTGGCGTGATATAGAGGAGGTCATTTACACAAATAATCTAAATGTTTTATTTACGCTGAAATGATTAAGTATGGTACATTATTTATTACCGATCGTACTTCTCTGGGATATTCTGTAAATCTCGGAATACAGATCTCGTATAAACACCAATACCCGATGCTACGGTACTTCACATTTTGGGTCAGGGTTTATGTAAGTTAGATCACTGCACGGAATCTAGTCCCTGGAGTCGTAGAAAAGTTCGCTCCCTTTGATGTTATGATTGACAGGGGAAAATACTCGAAATAGGACGGAATAAAATAAGAGCACATAACAACGAATCAAACGGGATTTGCTGTGGTAGATTAATACTTGAAACTATTTCTTTTAGGAATGGTTTCATTGTTATCTGTATTAATTGTGGTACAAGCCTGTTTGGAGGACTCGCTGTGTTTGCGACACTTGGGTTTATGGCACATGAGATGAAAGTTCCTATAGATAAGGTGGCTGCGTCCGGTGAGTATAATACCGGGTATACGGTCCAGCACGGAAA
The DNA here is from genome assembly GCA_032209605.1 of Mactromeris polynyma. Lineage (NCBI taxonomy): Eukaryota > Metazoa > Mollusca > Bivalvia > Venerida > Mactridae > Mactromeris > Mactromeris polynyma. The sequence continues at coordinate 531,695 of JASFXZ010000052.1, forward strand.
ATTACTTTTATCCAGGTCTCGGAATGAGTAAATGCCATGCCATGTACTTAGTGACTCGATGAGGTGACAGTGACTACGTCACTTCGCATAGGGGTTATGGTATATTTTAAGGTCTCTGCATGGGATCTAGTCAATTTGGGCCATGGAAGAAAGTCAGTTCCGCCATATACATATTTAATCATGAAAATGATAGTGCGCCGCGTAGACAAACAAATAAACATAGCCTTACAATGTGAACTGATGAATAGATTAATTATTTAAACCAGCCAATTTGATTATGTCCAACTAGGAATAAATCCACATTACATTGAAGTGACAAATACTCAACAGTCTACCTGGAAGCTCACTCAGTCCGAAAAGACCATCCACAAGAATGCGACCGTCAATCAATATTGGCCAAAGGTCAAGGTATTAGGATAGCATTGACTTGTTGTCAGAGAAAAGCTTCAGTAACTTTTAATCTATACTTAACGTCAATAAAAAACGCGACTAAACTGGTGCACAATAGTAAAGTGACATTAAAAAATAAACCATATACATGAACTTTATTTCAGAAACGTACTTACCTATAAATAAACAATAATGAATTAACAACAATTAATCGTTATTTTATTACGTTTTGAACATGGATTAACACATACGTAACAATAAAACACTTGAGGCTTTTCGCACAAAGTGAGGCCTCATTATAATAGTTGCGTTTTTAATGTCGTTCAGTATTGTTTCGTATCTATTTAGGGATAGACTTATACCAAAAACGAAAAAGCCATAATGTATTACACGTACTAATTTTGCATACATTTCCATTTAGGTCCCGGTTTGGTGTTTCTGACATATCCAAAGGCCGTATCACAGATGCCTATATCCCCTCTTTGGTCTGTGCTGTTTTTCATGACAATCTTATTCGTGGGATTAGACAGTCAGGTATGTTTTTATTTTGCACGTAATAAATATTCTCATAAGTCATGTCTACCTTGCAACTTTCTGCATAATACATTGCTCAGCCATGCTACTTACGTAAGTACTTGTAAAGCTGATACATGTGATGTCAAGATACGTAAAACTGACGCTAAATGATACATGTGATGTCAAGATACGTAAAACTGACGCTAAATGATACGTGTGATATCAAGATACTTAGGTGTCGTAGAGGAGGATACACAAAACGTCACCAGATACATAGAAGTATGAGTATAGAAAATGATTGTTCCAGGCATAACATACGTCCTTTTCTTTCAGTTTGCAGCGGTTGAAGCTTTCTTGACACCAATTATGGACAGATGGCCTAAAATTCTCTACAAACAAATGAATCGTATGATATTTGTTGGACTGTATTGTATCGCATGCTTCTTGGCTGGACTGTTATTAGTAACAGAGGTTAGTAATAAGCAACTTTTATTCAATCTTTATATTTATTTGGCAGTAATTTTGTAGGATAGGAGGCTTCGACTGCTAACATTAAATGTGATGGGTTTGAGTCTTGATAAGGGCACGACAAATTATCCTCAATGGGTTCAAGTGCTGGAATTCCGTGGATCCAGTCACTAGGGTGATTCAGACATTATTAAGAAAATGTATGACAAATAGTCTGTCTGAGAGTAGTCTGTATGCACTACTCTCGAAGTTACTAAATTGTAAATGTATATCGGCAGTAGAAATTGATGATTATTTTACTAGCGAATGTTAACCATATACAGTACAGTGTAAAAACATTCATAGTTCTTTTTTACATTTTTAGTAAGAAACCATAACAAAATAAATTAAAATGTGAAGGAAGTTAATTAAAAGCACACAGTGGTTTTCTCAATTTTAATGACTTGCGTAGGAAAACAAGAAAAAACCCTTCTGTAAAATGTATTACAATTATTTTATTATTATCAATAAATGAGCACCGCTGTATGATTTCCAACCTCTTCTATAAGTGACGTCATTTCAAGAAAACGTAACATGTGATGTCACTATTTGCAAGCGGGAAACAATATTTACTACATATGGTCACTTCGTTTTCATATTGCCATATGGGGCAACTATTGCTTACTGTCAGTACATGATGACGTCACATGTGACATTTCTGGGAATGGCGTCACTTAAAGAAGAGTTTGAAAATCGTACAGCGGCGCTCAAATTAACTTGTAAACTTGTTTTACGTAATAGTTAGTAGATATTAAGTAACATCTTATTGATTAAGAAGGGGCGGAGCGAGCGTAGCGAGCGAGCCCTCTTCTTAACCAATAAGATTTTACTTAATATCTACTAACTGACTTAGAATGTAACCTACATTTTGATTGTGTCGCGATTTTAGCGTCACACACTTGTTTGTAAGCGTTTCAAAATGGATGTACCATTGATTTACCTGCATTTGAAATTAAAGTTCATGTTCTTTTGGTTTGTTACTTTATTGGAAAAATAAAGTTGTTTAAATTGGGGTTTCAGAACAGCCTATAAACGGATAAGCAAAGTGCGTAGCCAAAAGGTCAAATTAAGATTTTGCTTAGTGGCACAAAAATCAAAACGATCAATGGTCAAAACAGATAAAAAACGATAAAGTACATGCAGGTGACACTTAACAGTATTGTCATAGACTTGGTGCCAGCAAACAACAAAGCCAATAACTAACTTTAATAATTGTGTTAAGCCCCTTTGTCGATAAATATAAACGAGCGTGGCGCTCTTGTTTTGACGAAACATAAACAAAACAGTGTAAAAACGATCACGTGGTGTGAAAGGGTAAAAACTATAACGGACAAGAATAGGAAATTTCCAAATATGGTAACGCTCTCAAAGATTCGCAGTAGGCGGAGCTTAAAAAGCCCGCGAAAAGTCGAAATTCCTAATGAATAAGCGTAGTACTTTACGGGAGCCGTTCTGTCATTTCATTGGCTGAAAATGTAGGTTGTATTCTAAATGTATTTTATGTTTACGCAAAATGAGTTTCAAACATTTTAAAACGCCTTTTAAAGTACATTTAAGTACATTTTCAAACCGCCTCATCATTATCTATTGTAATCTGTGAAATAACTATAGATGGTAGGTTAGGTAGTTTTTTTTATTAAAAACTGTAGACTGCTGTTGGTAGATTGTTCATTGAGACTTTATTACAGGGAGGTATATATTTGTTCCGGCTCATTGATTTTTACGCTGTCAGTGGACTCGTACTTCTTGCGATGGTGTTCTTTGAAGCATTGGCTATAGGATGGGTATTTGGTAAGAAAAAACACAAGTATAACTAATGGAATCGCCTCCCGGGGGGGGGGCGTAACTATGTCATTTCAAACATTACACTGAACGTCATGTTCCTTATGTGTAAAAAGATTCAGATAAGTGAAAAATATATTTTCAAAAACATTCCTAAATTCTGTGTTCCCTATTTGTTAATCAATGCAATTAAGTCGCCATCAGGAGATTGGGTCAGTTTATTTGGAAAAGGGTTTGCATCCAGTATTACAAATATTTCAAACATATTTATAAATTTCCTGCTCTAAATTAGTCAATCGATACAGGGGTGTGAAAAAAACTTTCCGGGACGAAAAACCTCCCATCGATACTGTGTTTTCGTCAGAGTTTTGCGTGTAGTTTTTTATATACTTTTTATAGTCTGTTGTCTTAGACAGTCATCGTCAGATTAAGATAAAAGAGTGTGTGTATTTTTTTCAAGAATTAGGACATAGATATATTTTTTTAAACACAGTATTATTGGTAATAATAAAAACATACAAATACGCACGTTTACATTATATGTGTTGCTACTATGGTAACAACAAGCTGTACATTTTATCTGAACTTATATCGAGAGTCATGTGTCGTACACCTCTGATTCACGTGGAGAAGTTGCTAGAGCAGATCAGTACTGGTTGGTAACCTAGGAACACTGGTGAGATCAACAATTACTGATCGTCGTACATAACTGTAATACCGTCTAAGAACGGTGTTATACTCCAACAGATACGATATCATACAAACAGTTCATGGCAGTAAGCAGCAGTTTCTTACATGTCTCTTTTATAGAATTTGAGTTTTTTTTTAAATAATACAATTTTCTAACCGTCTGAACACACAGTGATACTAGTGTGAGATGTTGGCAAAACATAAAAGTTTCTGATAAAATTTGAAAAATTATCTAAGGGGGTGCGTTTATTCTTTTGCAGGTGCTGATCGTTTTTACGATGCTCTCGAGCTGATGACTGACAAACGTCCAGGTCCTTGGTTGAAAATCTGCTTGAAGTATATGACACCATTAATCATAAATGTAATCTTAACACTATTTCATTCTCTTATACAGTAAAATATCACTTAAAGACCACCTCAATATTGAGACCACCTCAAAATTAGGAACACAATTTTTCTAGTTCATTTCGATTGTTTGGCTTTTTATTCAACCTTGAGACCTCCTCAATAAGAATGGCACTCGGAACACCTCGGAGATATAAATAACTAAGTATGTATTCCGAGCTCTGCCGGATACCGCCGAGTTGTTACGATTGTAAGAATGCCAGTTTTCAAGTGTCCTAAGGTTGGTCTTTTTTTTAGTTTTTTTACAGTACACTGAGCACAATTTCTAATTGGTCACTCTGTATTTATTGAAGAGGACATCCATATATTCTGTTTTACGACTTAACTTTTGGTTTGTTATTTATATGTCGTAAATTTCATCTGAGATTATTTCGATTAATAAATGGTTTCGAATGAACCATTTCGGTTTGACGTGCCAAATAAGAAACATCGGGACCTGATATTTACTTCGGATAATATTAAAATATTCGAATAGTTAGAATTAAATCATCCTGTCACTAGCTGGTGGCTTAACAACAGAACATATTGGAACGAACTTCTGCCGGGATTCGAACCTTCGACCTCTCACTACAATGTCTTTAACCACTTGGCTACGGGATACGGGTTGTTTCACTACAATGCCTTTAACCACTTGGCTACGGGATACGGGTTGTTTCACTACAATGCCTTTAACCACTTGGCTACGGGATACGGGTTGTTTCACTACAATGCATTTAATCACTTGGCTACGGGATACGGGTTGTTTCACTACAATGCCTTTAACCACTTGGCTACGGGATACGGGTTGTTTCACTACAATGCATTTAACCACTTGGCTACGGGATACGGGTTGTTTCACTACAATGCCTTTAACCACTTGGCTACGGGATACGGGTTGTTTCACTACAATGCATTAACCACTTGGCTACGGGATACGGGTTGTTTCACTACAATGCATTTAACCACTTGGCTACGGGATACGGGTTGTTTCACTACAACGCCTTTAACCACTTGGCTACGGGATACGGGTTGTTTCACTACAATGCCTTTAACCACTTGGCTACGGGATACGGGTTGTTTCACTACAATGCCTTTAACCACTATGCTACGGGATACGGGTTGTTTCACTACAATGCCTTTAACCACTTGGCTACGGGATACGGGTTGTTTCACTACAACGCCGTTAACCACTTGGCTACGGGATACGGGTTGTTTCACTACAACGCCTTTAACCACTTGGCTACGGGATACGGGTTGTTTCACTACAAAGCCTTTAACCACTTGGCTACGGGATACGGGTTGTTTTGTATTTTTTACAGTGATTTTAAACACAAACATACTTTGAACGATTACATTTGTATTCTTTATGTCCTAGGTTATATTCTGGTTTCAACTTGTGAAATGGCAGCCACTAGAATTCAATGACACGTACGAATACCCAACATGGGCCACTGCGCTTGGGTTCATGATGAGCTGTTCTTCAGTTGTGTTTATACCCTTGGTAGCTATTTATAAACTTGTCAGAGGTCAAGGAACACTCAAACAGGTAAATATGAATTAATATTATGATGTACTAGTATATCGTGTAATAATGGAATAGTATAAACTATCGAGAGGACGATAGTTCATGCCCAACTTATCGATGTTCGTTATAAATAATAACTTGTGATGTTCCAGCGCTCCGCAGCAAAGTCGTGCCAAAATAGCGCACTTCGACGCTTTCCGTCGAAGTCCGGACAAAATCGAGTATATAATTGCATGAGTAAACAATAGTGGCAATGCATGTATGCAAATATGGCAACTAATGTATGCGTCGTACCATACAACCTGCGTTCATGACATTAAATTTTGAAAAGATATAAAAAAGGGATTTAGATACGTCTATTCATATTTGCAGAGATTGTCAGTGGCTGTAAGGCCAATACTGAAGAAACATCAGATTGATCCGAGATGGAAGAACTCGAACTACAAGTGGACATTACAGCAATATGAATCTCACGATGTTAATAATCCATTTAATATCAATGATGAGATAAACGATTCATCTGATAACGAAAGCCGATAGATCTATACATTAATTTAACATCCGGGATGTATCTGTCATGCCATATTGACATATAGACGTTTTACGATGCGCGTTGTATTTTGTAAGTGCAGTTTAACTTTCTATGTGATTGTATATACAATTGAACCAGTGTTAGAGGTCACCTGTACTAAGCAGCCATCAGTCTTAAGCAGCAAATGTTTATGAATCCCAATAGGCCATGTTTATGTTAAAAGCACCGCGTCCTTTAAGCGGTCACATTCGATATTAAACGACTACATGCTTTAAGCGGTCGCATTTGATATATTAAACGACTACCTGCTTTAAGCGGTCACATTTGATGTATTAAACGACTACCTGCTTTCATCGGTTGCATTTGATGTATTTAACGACTACCTGCTTTAAGCGGTCACATTTGATGTATTAAACCACTACCTGCTTTAAGCGGTCACATTTGATATATTAAACGACTACCTGCTTTAAGCGGTCGCATTTGATATATTAAACAACTACATGTTTTAAGCGGTCGCATTTGATGTATTAAACGACTACCTGCTTTCATCGGTTGCATTTGATGTATTACACGACTACCTGCTTTAAGCGGTCACATTTGATGTATTAAACGACTACCTGCTTTAAGCGGTCACATTTGATGTATTTATGGTCTAGCTGCGCAGATTTGGCTGTCAAGATTTCGCTGCAATTACAGTGTAACCTATCTCGAGGAACACCCTTTGAGAGACGTAACTTGAAATTGTAGTTGACGGGTTGTTTCTCAAGACAGGTTAAATTGGTAGTACAATTCACAACGGGAAAATTTACAATGTTGTTGAAGAGAGTCTATTGCTCAAAGAAGCATTACAATATATTTCAAATACGAAGTGCAATTAGTAAAAGTTGAAGATTATATACTGCTTGACAAAATGGCAATGAAATGTATTTTATAAATAATCCGATACTGATATTTTACATAGAGCTTGACTTCTGTAGATAATTCTTTTTTTTCATAATGTGATAAAATATTAATACAATTTGCCTGAGTATATTTCAGAGATTTAGTCAAACTTTTTTTTTAAATTTACATCTACGTGACGTCTATACGGCATTGTTCAGTTACTAATCATGACTGCATGATTTTTGTATTGACATATATTTGTACAATTGTTATTCATTTATTTTGCAATTAGTCATTCCTTAGTAATAATTGAATCAGAATACTAGACATAAAGAAATAAAGCACTTCTGTAATTAATCATTTCGGTCGATGTGTTTATTTAAACTAAAAACATTAATTTAGTTCTTAATTTGTATGTTGTTGTTGTTGTTGTTGTGTTAAAGTTACATGTACAATATTTTGCTGTTGTGAAAATTATATTTTCCTATATGAACATAATAATGTTACATTGTTGTCAATATTTATTCATAATTTTTGTGTAAGTTTTTTATTTGTATCAAATATTGAAATGAACACAATAAAGTAAAATTGTAACAATAACTGCTATGTGTCTGTGTTCCCTAATATGTGTCCATGCCAAGGTTGACAGATTCATGAAAGTTGGTCCAGTAAAGTAGGATTTATTTCCCTTGATAATGAGTTGAAGGAGAAGTAGGAGTTACTCCCCTTATTTCAAAATGATGATCAATTAATCAAGGCGTTGATTTCCATGATTCAAAATGACCGTTGTGAAAGTAATACTCCAGTTTTCAAGATATTGAGAAATTTCTTAATAAAAAATAGCCATCACTTCTGGCAAGAGTAACTTTCCCAAATCCATAGTGTCACCATATATGGTGAGAGAAATTTCATTGCGGATATGTAAGATAAGTGTATGTTTCGTTCGTTCAAAATGCCAGCAAAATATAGTAAGAGTTCTGTCCCTTAATGCAAAATGACAGTTTAGTAGATATAAAGCAGAATCAGACGGATAAAACACTGTCATATGATTACAAGCTTGAAACATCAAGATACCATCTGTTAAAATGGACACTTTCTTATTCCACCATATTTTGTGATGAAGCCAGGATTCGATTCAAGCTCAGAACTAGTCAAATTTCTGTATGGAAATTAATCAATGATAAATATTTCAGTCATAGCAGGTGTCAAATTAATATTTATTCATATACAATGAAACACACAATCATGTAACCATGACTACAATCAATACATTATTATCAGTGATGTTAAAATGATGTTAACAATAGATGTACGTTTTGAAATGTTTGAATGAAATATCTACAAGACACTGACACTGGTGTACACACGTACACGGACAGAGAAATAAAATAAACAAACAAAACGACAAAGTCTATCATAAACAGTATTGATACATAAAACCTGTCTACATTTTGAGATTTTATTCCCATTAAGTTTCATTAAATTCCGATCGGTGGTTGTTGAAAATAAAGACTGGTCAAATGCGGGACGGACGCACACATATACTAACGACGGATGTACGGACAGTCGAAGCGGCGGTTACATACTGCCCAAACAGTACATTATTGTGTTTTGATATACATGTAGTAGTATCTCTTACACGGTTACTTGATAATTATGAGCCTCCCTCGTATTCAAGAATAGTTCATACGTTTATTTCAGTTACTTCGAACACACATGCTAATGTTATGTCATGGCTGCATTTGCACAATCAATGGACTGTAAGTGCTCATACTTTGATGTCATTGTAAAGAAACATTTTACTTGGGTGATGTTCCTCAATAGCTTGATTACAAATTTTGTAATACAAAACTTATATATTTTTGTTTGTTTAAAAGTATTGTTCAGAGGAGATTTAAGTCACTTAACCAGCAAGGATCTTATGCAGATACTAGCGTGGATGAGGACACCATGTGGACACTAGGTCCACATGGATAAGATCGTACCCGCCGCTATGAGGAGCAAGTGATTTAAAGTCAGTGACTATAACCACTCGACCACGATGGACCCTTTGTTTAAAAATTGCAATCAATCTTGGAAGGAAGTTTGTATATTGTATTGAATGTATAAAATGGCCATATATCATCGATGTGAATTATACTGCAATACTAACAGAATACTGCTGAGTAGAGGTATACTACTACCGGCAATAAGTGTCGTACTTTTGCTCCAGATCACGTGTACTTACAAATAACAAAATTTACTCTTATGAGTCTGAGAGCGGACTGGAGTATGGGAAGTGCTTGAACATGTCAAATGGACAACATCATGGAAAAATAAGTTACACCAGTGGCCTTATTCACAAATATTTTAAGACTGATTCTCTTTTTTTTTGCGAATACAGCCCATGATTTTACTATTGCTCACTTTTATTCAGAGAAATCACAAATTAGAAAATGTGAAATTGAATACTAATAAAAGAAAACGATATATATACTGAAGGAATGAACTTATACGTGCATGTCGATGTGCAGGGTCCTAACACGCAAGTTTGACAGCATGTGTTCCTGACAAAAGCGCGATGTATTGAGTTATACCGCTTTAGACTTCTTATTTAAAAGTTCCTGCTACGTGGAGTACAACTTAAAACACCATTCGGACAGTATTTAAGAAAGGAATCTAAATCAGAAGTTCTCGATGAATACTTAGTAACAATTCTGATTGATACCCGTCAGTTTTATCGTAATTTTTAGGATCCTAACTTTTATATCATTTACAATCAGTATGTCAGTATACATATATAGTACTTATTTCAGTAATATTATATTACAAATATTATAGCACCATAACAATGGTAGAAAAGGATGATCAACCCCAGTGATTGCATTACAAAAAATAATCAGAAATCACGAATAGCAATTATTGTACAGTGTGTATTTATAACACAACGCCTGTTGTTGACAGACAATGCCAGAGTTTTTGTCTTGTAAATCAACAGACAATTAAATTCAGCTGTTGCATTCAGAAGCAATGTATTAACATTATGGTTTTAGGTGAAAGGAAGTTATTTCCTTCATGTCGAACTTTGAAATAAAAATGAAAGAAATGTTTAATGAGGAAATTCCTAATAATTTTAACATGATATACGTTGAGCATTTGGATAATTCTTTACCAATGACTACGAAGAAAGTAATTTGTAAAACAAAACAAGACAATATAAGCGAAGTCATTACTCTACCGGTTTATCAGTATATTGCAATGTGCAGCCAAATGGTATATTACCGCGTTATGAACGTACCATTTTTTACGATTTAAATTATCTCGTCATAAAAACCTCAATATTTAATAGATACTAGAATGAGAAGCAGTTAAAGTTTTGGCTTTTACATTTGACACTTTTGAAGAGTTTGCTAATAAATAAAAGTGACCATGCAAACCTTGACATATTAGCATGCGGTCGACACCCCAATAATATCTATACAAGACTACAACATTATAAGTAGCTTAATTAATGGAAGAATACTACTAGTATATTACGTCATTTGTCGAGGGAATTTTGATGATCAGGCAAATCAGTTTAATTACATGTACATATCATTAAAGCCTACTCAGAAGGACGTTCTGTAGAGTAATATCACTAAAACTGATTCTGATAAACTTGATAAAATCCAAAACGAGTGTGCTCGTATTGTTACCGGAGCAACACGTCTTGTATCTTTAGAACGCCTCGCAATTGAAAGTAACTGGGAATCCCTTTCTGATAGAAGATACAAACACAGAATGACACATTTCTACAAAATGTACCATAACCTAGTACCTGACTATCTGTTTTCACTAATCCCACGCCAAAGAAATACTCGCTTTAACCTCAGAAACAAACATGATGTCCCTGGGATCAAATGTAGAACATCAATGTATCTTAAGTCGTTCATTCCAATTGCTATTCGTGAATGGAATTCTCTACCCCTTGAGACTAGACATGTTCAATCACTCTCTGCTTTCAAAAATAAACTAAATCAGAACAAAACTCGTTTGCCGTCATACTATTTTTCTGGCACGAGAAAACTTCAAGTGCTGCATACACGTCTACGTACCAAATGTAGCTCACTCAACTATCACTTGTATCTATGTAATATTTCTGCAACACCTCTGTGTACATGTGAACAGGATGAGTCAAATTATCACTTTTTCTTTGAATGCCAGCTTCTCCAAATGATCCGCAATACACTGTTTCGGCAGCTTCGGGACTTCGAACTTAGTCTACCCCTACTTCGTTTTGGTGATTCAACCCTCTCAGACCAAGAAAATACATTTATATTTCACCAGGTTCAATGCTTTATACATGACAGCAAAAGATTCACATAATTCATTACGTTTGCGTGAGACGTCTCTCTCTCTCTCTACTCTTTCTCTGTTCACCCTTCCTATAACTTTTGCAAAACCTTCAATTCATATACGTTTTTTTTTTTTTTTCATCCTAAATAGATTTATACATAATTGTAATACCCGAATTTACTTTCAAAAATGTACAATTCTAGTACAAAGAAGTCTTGTCAGGGAGAAGAATTTTATAAGACATTTTGTCTTTCATTCTTATCCTTTTCCATTATGTATTTTTTGTATTTGTTTTACTGTATGCATACATGTGTATATATGGGAATAAAATATGTTTAAACTAAGGCAGTGTTTTGTGCCATGTCATGATAACAAGAACTTCCGAGAGCTGAGAAATGGGTAGAAGCATATAAATATACACATATGCTACAGTACGGACATCTATATAAATGGATTTGAATTACTACGTATTTATGAGCATCAGAGATGGTTTATTTTGTTTATCTACCGATTTATATTCACGTGACATGATATGTTACGCAGTAAGATCTCTGTATTCAGTACGCGCTGGCGTAACATTTCTTGTCATAATTGTATTGGACATAAACTGGTCACTATAAGCGACTAGCTGATTGGCTATGGGCGCGTGTCGATCGGTCTGTCTGAAAATATCAGTCATGCGACAGTTATAAAACAGAGTGTGATGGCAAAGGAATCGGAATATGCGCCCGGTGCTAAAGGAGAGTATAATAAAATGAAGCATTAAATTACTGTATGTCTGTGTACGAAATGAAGCATTTATCGATGAAAACCTTGCAACTTTGTATTCTTTTACTGTATAACTGTGGAGCCGATATTACATTCAGTAATAATTGGACGTTCTTATCGCAACTTCAGGAGTTGTGTCCATATTCTTCTTTTTGCGAAGCAAACGCTATTTTGCGTTTACCAGAAAATGACAAGTTACGTCCTTGTTGTGGTTCTTGTTCCTGTAAGCCCGGATGTAAAATGTATGATACCTGTTGCTATGATTTCGATAAAGCTGACCAGGATTGGCGGAAATGCACTTCCCCTTATTTGTCGAATATTGAACGACTAACTACCAACTACTATATGGTACAGTCGTGTTCATTTACAGATGACCAACCAGCATCATTGAACAAAACAATGTGTGAATATAACAGAACAAACTTCAACTCGTTTTCGCCAGTATTGTCACGAAGTACCGGATACATTTACGTAAATTCTGAATGCGCCTTCTGCAACCGTGACTTTGACATCGTCCGTTGGAACCTTGTTGTGAACTGCCAATCAACAGAAGACGATATTTCAAACATTGCATTAAATCTTTTACGAGGAGACGGTATTAGTTCACCCGAGTGTTTCCCATCGTACGCACCCCCTAAACGATATAATGTGAAATCACAGGAATGCAAAATGAATGTAATACGGAGATGTAATATGACAGGGATACAAACTAACTGGAAACCGTTTTGGGATTTCTGTCCTCTCTTCAATGCCACATTTTCTATAACCCCATATACATCTTATGGAAATGTGTTCTGTTACATGTGTAACGAAATGCATTATGATAATGTACGGACACTAACTGCAAATAGATTTGATAGAACTCCCCTTGGGAATCCATTTATTGTAGTATTAGAAGGTTTAAATCCTGCAGATTTAGACGGTAAAGTGGATAAGAAACAGCACGGACAGTGTGGAGTGAATGAAGTCCTCGTGTATTCCCTGACGGTAATATTGTATAGTACACGTATTCTATTCGTTTTATTTAATATGTATGATATGAACATATGTATTTCTTGCATACTTGTTTCTACCACTCGTCCCAACGTACTTGGAGAAGTCATCCTGGAGTTGTGCTTAATTTGATTAAAATATCATCATCAATGTTCAACGGTGTGCATTCGATGACATTGACTTTTAGTTTATATTATTATTCCATGCCTAACCTAATTTCCCTAACTCTCTCCCCGATGTGAACCATAGCCACACTACATCCGATCACTACGCTACATCCGGTCACTTCGCTGCATCCGGTCACTACGCAACATTCGGTCACTATGAACTCGCCGTTGAATTTAGTAATCTCGAGAAATGACATAAGTTCCCCTTTCTCTAGGTGCAATTCCTAGACTTGATATAATATTCGTGCCCTCCGTAGCTTTGAGCCCGTGGTCATTTGCTATCTTAGCTTGTCCTGTGGTGTACTCCATCCATTCCATCCTCCCCGTGTTGTTCTCCAGAATTATCTGTGATTGTTTTTGATAGTCCGCCAGACAATTCCTTACTTCAAACTCCCATAGATGTTTGCTCTTGTACCTTCTTAATCCCTAAAGTTTCGTAGGTTGATTTTTCTCTGGGATCCGTGTAGGGGGGGAGGACATTTTCTTGTAAATGTGGAGCTCCCTGTTACAACTTTATCTATCTACCCCTATGAATTTAGTCATACTCTTTCTACTTATACATACAATCTGCTTTACTTTTCGTTCAATGATATGAATAGTGAATGTACTGCAATTAATGTTATGATTGATATCGATGTACAAAATGTATTTGACAATTTGTGTTGCATTTGTAATGTATAATTGTGTGGCTGACGAATAATTTTGAACAACATTATCAAGCATTTATATTGCTTCTGAAATGGTGATGCATAATCGCACTAACTTGGAAATATTTATGCTGTTCAAATTAGTACACCGCTTCAAATACATGTACACGTTTTACTTGACAGCATAGCATGATAATTGTTGTTTTATTTACAGACTGCGTGCCGCCGTGTAGAATGTTCATGGGGACAATTTCGACTCGGAGACAAATGTGGATTTTACAGTAAAGAATGGATTGGTGGACCATTTACAGTCGTTCTAAAATTAATACCACTCGACCGCCTGGAGATTTCCACATTGTCAAACATTCCGTCTGATTTAAAGAATGACAAGAATGCAACATGGTTGAGACGGCACAAACTGCACAATTGGGGCATAGACTCGCTTTATAGACCATCCATTGACGAAACACATGTTGAGTATCTCGTAGTTTTTGCAACTTTCCCTCACTCTTTCATGAACCCTCTACGACTACAGGAGTTATTGAAAAATGCCCTAATGGAGACATGGCTTCTGGTGATCAACAATAGTAGTGTTCGTATAAAGCCAGAATTCAATCCGTTCCGATATTACAAACGAAAACACAAAAACGAACTTCTTTCACAGAATCTAACTATCAATGCAGAGTACGGTTATACTAATATGTTGTATACGTATACATTTGACAAATCGAGGTTAATCGACAAAGAACAATATCTGTTGGAAGTGTTCTATGATAACGCTGACTATATTTACAAGGCAGGAATGTTTATTAACGAATTGTTTCTGTGTGAGCAGATAGATCTTTACCCTGAGGAATATGTATTGACAGGGATGCACGAGTTGGTGTTCAATGTGACGGATACATTGTTGCATCAATCTCAGTTTAAGATCATCGAAGCTGATACTGTCCGTGTTTGTCTCAATAATTTTCCTAACAACGATGGTATTGACACTTTTCATTATTTCAAACAGGTTGTTGCTATTCTTGTGCTGTGGGTATGTTTAGCATGTTAAAATATGAAGTAAGACTAGTCTTAAATGTGTTCAGTACTAGTTGGGTAATTGAAATAAATTATGGTGCAAATGATTACGATTTGTTTTTTGTACATGCTGTTTACAACAAGACATGTGCTGTGCAAAACAGAAGTTATTCTCATGTTGATGTCCAGATCAGGTAAATTTATACTCCTAGTGAACTGAGCTCTGTTTTTGATCCGCATTTTGGAATGCACAATCAATGTCAACACCACTACGGCGTTACACCATCCATTAATCCACCATGTCCTCTTTGACTCTCCTAGTTATTCCTTGTGGTCGGCCCGGACATTCCTTGCGCATATGTTCCCTTACGTACGTACACTTGAGCCTCCTCAAATGCCTTGTGTTTTATGGATTGTTGTTTTCCCGGTTTTCAATCAAATGTTCATCAACTCAGTCTCTGAATAAAAATCATCAGCTCGTCTTACTTCTCGTTACAGAATATATTCATTTCGTAAACAATAGTTTTTAATTAAAGAACAATACCATAAACAGAACAGCAATACAAATATACAAAATGTATTCACAATCGTTTTTTTTACGTTGCAACAATATGAAACATTAACGAAGCATTGGAATAATTGTGTGTGTCTCATGTTGTTTTAAGAATTAACAATTGCGGAACAGACAGCAAATTTTTCAATTCGGAATTCAGCTTGTTAGAACAGTAAATGACCCTCATGTTGGGATTGAATTACTATGTGTTTGTCATTATTAGACTCATTCATTTATTATCTACTTGTGCTAGTTTATCTTGTACAAAGGGTAATGTTTTCACTGTATATCTATACTGGTCAAATGTTAATCCGTCTGAACGATTTGACAAAGTTTCCAAGAAGCTATAGTATAATATATTCTGTTCATTTTGATGGCAGTAAGCTATAACATTTGACTCCCTTTACGTGTGTACTGAAACGAAACATAATCTTTACTCTTTATTTGTATTTATGTTTTAGAATGACTGTTAAGTTTCTCTTCCCCATGTGCAGACATGAAATCTTTCGGATACGCAAACATCTCGTGGAACATCCATTGACAACTTTCATTGAGAATGATCCTTAGTATGTAGTGATTACCTAAGTGATAGTATCGCACGGTCACTTTCACAAACAGTGCCAACACAGCCATCGTGGTACACCAACAATTTAAGAACAACAGAATTAAGAATACAACACTTTATTGTGATTGTATTATGTAAGTATTTTTTCGTACAGCATAGAAAAACATGTGTACATTCTTTTTTAAAGGAACACAACATGATATAACCCCCCCCCCCTCCCCACATACATGTTTGGCTAAAGTTCGGCAACAAATATTGCAATTTTGCTGGCTTCTACTGTCAACTACTTTTTAAAGGATTATTGAATATAAGTATACATTAAATGATTCTAAGGTTAACATGAAAATGTAGTTCAAAGAAAAACTATCTATCAAATACGAATACATTTTAAGCAGTATGTCAGTGCTTAATGTACAGTTGTAAAAAAATACACTAGCTTATTAACGTGTATGTAAAGAGATGTTGAACACTTTGGCATTGCTATAGATATATATAGTACTTTATATTCTGATCATTAACATGTCGGACCAGACCATAGCATATGTGAACAGTAATTTTAAAATAAATCAGTTTATTATATGCCAGACCAAAGATTGTTCGTATTTTTTTAAAATATATGTGAAGTACAAGAAAGAAAAATGTGACAACTCGATTAAACGTTATAAAATTCACTGTAACAATATCATATTTCATTACAACAAAACCAAGAATATCAGAAAGATCGATGTCCAAAGAGGGAGGTAAGTATGATATTAATTGATTATTGACAGTTCCTTCCCTTGAAAAAATATATTGTTAAAATATTAACATCGTATAGCAAATTTGGATATTTTTTTTGCGAATACAGCCCATGATTTTACTATTGCTCACTTTTATTCAGAGAAATCACAAATTAGAAAATGTGAAATTGAATGCTAATAAAAGAAAACGATATATATACTGAAGGAATGAACTTATACGTGCATGTCGATGTGCAGGGTCTTAACACGCAAGTTTGACAGCATGACAAAGGCGCGATGTATTGAGTTATACCGCTTTAGACTTCTTATTTAAAAGTTCCTGCTACGTGGAGTACAACTTAAAACACCATTCGGACAGTCTTTAAGAAAGGAATCTAAATCAGAAGTTCTCGATGAAAACTTAGTAACAATTCTGATTGATACCTGTCAGTTTTATGGTAATTTTTAGGATCCTAACTTTTATATCATTTACACTCAGTATGTCAGTATACATATATAGTACTTATTTCAGTAATATTATATTACAAATATTATAGCACCATAACAATGGTAGAAAAGGATGATTAACTTAATTACTAAAATTATCACCTGAACTCTATCAACCCCAGTGATTTACGATATAAATTATCTCGTCATAAAAACCTCAATATTTACTAGAAACTAGAATAAGAAGCAGTTTAAGTCTTGGCTTATACATTTGACACTTTTGAAGAGTTTGCTATTAAATAAAAGTGACCATGCAAACCTTGACATATTAGCATGCGGTCGACACCCCAATAATATCTATACAAGACTACAACATTATAAGTAGCTTTATTAATGGAAGAATAATTGTAGTATATTGCGTCATTTGTCGAGGGAATTTTGATGATCAGGCTAATCCGTATAATTACATATCATTAAAGCCTACTCAGAAGGCAGTGTTTTGTGCCATGTCATGATAACAACCACTTCCGAAAGCTGAGAAATGGGAAGAAGCATATAAATATACACATATTATACAGTACGGACATCTATATAAATGGATTTGAATTACTACGTATTTATGAGCATCAGAGATGGTTTATTTTGTTTATCTACCGATTTATATTCACGTGACATGATATGTTACTGCAGTAAGATCTCTGTATTCAGTACGCGTTGGCGTAACATTTCTTGTCATAATTGTATTGGACATAAACTGGTCACTATAGGCGACCAGCTGATTGGCTATGGGCGCGTGTCGATCGGTCTGTCTGAAAATATCAGTCATGCGACAGTTATAAAACAGAGTGTGATGGCAAAGAAATCGGAATATGCGCCCGATGCTAAAGGAGAGTATAATAAAATGGTCCTTTAAAGAAAGAGGATAAAGTCAATTTTGGAAAATACTCGTGAAGCATTAAATAACTGTATGTCTGTGTACGAAATGAAGCATTTATCGATGAAAACCTTGCAACTTTGTATTCTTTTACTGTATAACTGTGGAGCCGATATTACATTCAGTAATAATTGGACGTTCTTATCGCAACTACAGGACTTGTGTCCATATTCTTCTTTTTGCGAAGCAAACGCTATTTTGCGTTTACCAGAAAATGACAAGTTACGTCCTTGTTGTGGTTCTTGTTCCTGTAAGCCCGGATGTGAAATGTATGATACCTGTTGTTATGATGTCGATAAAGCTGACCAGGATTGGCGGAAATGCACTTCCCCTTTTTCGTCGAATATTGAACGACTAACTACCAACTACTATATGGTACAGTCGTGTTCATTTACAGATGACCAGCCAGCATCATTGAACAAAACAATGTGTGAATATAACAGAACAAACTTCAACTCGTTTTCGCCAGTATTGTCACGAAGTTCCGGATACATTTACGTAAATTCTGAATGCGCCTTCTGCAACCGTGACTTTGACATCGTCCGTTGGAACCTTGTTGTGAACTGCCAATCAACAGAAGACGATATTTCAAACATTGCATTAAATCTTTTACGAGGACACGGTATTAGTTCATCCGAGTGTTTCCCATCGTACGCACCCCCTAAACGATATAATGTGAAATCACAGGAATGCAGAATGAATGTAATACGGAGATGTAATATGACAGGGATACAAACTAACTGGAAACCGTTTTGGGATTTCTGTCCTCTCTTCAATGCCACATTTGCTGTAACCCCATATACATCTTATGGAAATGTGTTCTGTTACATGTGTAACGAAATAAATTATGGTAATGTACTGACACTAATTGCAAATGGATTTGATAGAACTCCCCTTGGGAATCCATTTATTGTAGTATTAGAAGGTTTAAATCCTGCAGATTTAGACGGTAAAGTGGATAAGAAACAGCACGGACAGTGTGGAGTGAATGAAGTCCTCGTGTATTCCCTGACGGTAATATTGTATAGTACACGTATTCCATTAGTTTTATTTAATATGTATGATATTAACATATGTATTTCTTGCATACTTGTTTCTACCACTCGTCCCAACGTACTTGGAGAAGTCATCCTGGAGTTGTGCTTAATTTGATTAAAATATCATCATCAATGTTCAACGGTGTGCATTCGATGACATTGACTTTTAGTTTATATTATTATTCCATGCCTAACCTAATTTCCCTAACTCTCTCCCCGATGTGAACCATAGCCACACTACATCCGATCACTACGCTACATCCGGTCACTACGCAACATTCGGTCACTATGAACTCGCCGTTGAAATTAGTAATCTCGAGAAATGACTTAAGTTCGCCTTTCTCTAGGTGCGATTCCTAGACTTGATATAATAGTCGTGCCCCCCGTAGCTTTCGGCCCGTGGTTATTTGCTACCTTAGCTTGTCCTGTGGTGTACTCCATCCATTCCATCCTCCCCGTGTTGTTATTCAGAATTCTCTGTGATTGTTTTTGATAGTCCGCCAGACAATTCCTTACTTCAAACTCCCATAGATGTTTGCTCTTGTACCTTCTTAATCCCTAAAGTTTCGTAGGTTGATTTTTCTCTGGGATCCGTGTAGAGGGGGGGGGGGGGACATTTTCTTGTAAATGTGGAGCTCCCTGTTACAACTTTATCTATCTACCCCTATGAATTTAGTCATACTCTTTCTACTTATATATACAATCTGCTTTACTTTTCGTTCAATGATATGAATAGTGAATGTACTGCAATTAATGTTATGATTGATATCGATGTACAAAATGTATTTGACAATTTGTGTTGCATTTGTAATGTATAATTGTGTGGCTGACGAATGATTTTGAACAACATTATCAAGCATTTATATTGCTTCTGAAATGGTGATGCATAATCGCACTAACTTGGAAATATTTATGCTGTTCAAATTAATACACCGCTTCAAATACATGTACACGTTTTACTTGACAGCATAGCATGATAATTGTTGTTTTATTTACAGACTGCGTGCCGCCGTGTAGAATGTTCATGGGGACAATTTCGACTCGGCGACAAATGTGGATTTTACAGTAAAGAATGGATTGGTGGACCATTTACAGCCGTTCTAAAATTAATACCACTCGACCGCCTGGAGATTTCCACATTGTCAAACATTCCGTCTGATTTAAAGAATGACAAGAAGGCAACATGGTTGAGACGGCACAAACTGCACAATTGGGGCATAGGCTCGCTTTATAGACCATCCATTGACGAAACACATGTTGAGTATCTCGTAGTGTTTGCAACTTTCCCTCACTCTTTCATGAACCCTCTACGACTACAGGAGTTATTGAAAAATGCCCTAATGGAGACATGGCTTCTGGTGATCAACAATAGTAGTGTTCGTATAAAGCCAGAATTCAATCCGTTCCGATATTACAAACGAAAACACAAGAACGTACTTCTTTCACAAAATCTAACTATCAATGCAGAGTACGGTTATACCAATATGTTGTATAGGGCTATATTTGACAAATCGAGGTTAATCGACAAAGAACAATATCTGTTGGAAGTGTTCTATGATAACGCTGACTATATTTACCAGCCAGGAATGTTTATTAACGAATTGTTTCTGTGTGAGCAGATAGATCTTTACCCTGAGGAATATGTATTGACAGAGATGCACGTGTTGGTGTTCAATGTGACGGATACATTGTTGTATCAGTATCAGTATAAGATCACCGGAGCTGCTACTGTCCGTGTTTGTCTCAATAATTTCCCTAACAACGATGGTATTGACACTTTTCATTATTTCAAACAGGTTGTTGCTATTCTTGTGCTGTGGGTATGTTTAGCATGTTAAAATATGAAGCAAGACTCGTCTGAAATGTGTTCAGTACTAGTTGGGTAATTGAAATAAATTATGGTGCAAATGATTACGATTTGTTTTTTTGTACATGCTGTTTACAACAAGACATGTGCTATGCAAAACAAACGTTTCTCTCATGTTGATGTCCAGATCAGGTAAATTTATATTCCTAGTGAACTGAGCTCTGTTTTTGATCCGCAGTTTGGAATGCACAATCAATGTCAACCCCACTACGACGTTACACCATCTATTAACCCCCCATGTCCTCTTTGACTCTCCTAGTTATTCCTTGTGGTCGGCCCGGACATTCCTTGCGCACATGTTCCCTAACGTACGTACATTTGAGCCTCCTCAAATGCCTTGTGTGTTATGGATTGTTGTTTTCCCGGTTTTAAATCAAGTGTTCATCAACTCAGTCTCTGAATAAAAATCATCAGCTCGTCTAACTTCTCGTTACAGAATATATTCATTTCGTGAACAATATTTTTTAATTAACGAACATTACCATAAACAGAACAGCAATACAAATATACAAAATGTATTCACAATCGGGCTTTTTACGTTGCAACAATATGAAACATTAACGAAGCATTGAAATAATTGTGTGTGTCTCATGTTGTTTTAAGAATTAACATTGCAGAACAGACAGCAACTTTTTCAATTCGGAATTCAGCTTGTTAGAACAGTAAATGACCCTCATGTTGGGATTGAATTACTATGTGTTTGTCATTATATAGACTCCTCATGTATTATCTACTTGTGCTAGTATATATTGTACAAAGGGTAATGTTTCCCGTGTATATCTATACTGGTCAAATGTAAATCTGTCAGAACGATTTGACAAAGTTTCAAAGAAGCTATAGTATATATCTTCTGTTAATTTTGATGGCAGTAAGCTATAACATTTGTCTCCCTTTACTTGTGTACTGAAACGAAACATAATCTTTACTCTTTATTTGTATTTATGTTTTAGAATGAATGTTAAGTTTGTCTTCCCCATGTGCAGACATGAAATCTTTCGGATACGCAAACATCTCGTGGAACATCCATTGGCAACTTTCATTGAGAATAATCCTTAGTATGTAGTGATTACCTAAGTGATAGTATCGCACGGTCACTTTCACAAACAGTGCCAACACAGCCATCGAGGTACACCAACAATTTAAGAACAACATAATTAAGAATACAATACTTTATTGTGATTGTATTATGTAAGTATGTTTTCATACAGCATAGAAAAACATGTGTACATTCTTTTTTTAAAGGAACACAACATGATATAACCCCCCTCCCCACATAAATGTTTGGCTAAAGTTCGGCAACAAATATTGCAATTTTGCTGGCTTCTACTGTCAACTACTTTTTAAAGGATTATTGAATATAAATATACATTAAATGATTCTAAGGTTAACATGAAAATGTAGTTCAAAGAAAAACTATCTATCAAATACGAATACATTTTAAGCAGTATGTCAGTGCTTAATGTACAGTTGTAAAAAAATACACTAGATTATTAACGTGTATGTAAAGAGATGTTGAACACTTTGGCATTGCTATAGATATATATAGTACTTTATATTCTGATCATTAACATGTCGGACCAGAACATAGCATATGTGAACAGTAATTTTACAATAAATCAGTTTATTATATGCCAGACCAAAGATTATTCGTATTTATTTTTAAATATATGTGAAGTACAAGAAAGAAAAATGTGACAACTCGATTAAACGTTATAAAATTCACAGTAACAATATCATATTTCATTACAACAAAACCAAGAACGTCAGAAAGATCGATGTCCAAAAAGGGAGGTAAGGTATGATATTAATTGATTATTGACAGTTCCTTCCCTTGAAAAAATATATTGTTAAAATATTAACATCGTAAAGCAAATTTAAAAAAAAAGAATTCACTTTAAAAGCTGGCATTTTACACAATTTGGTCAACATATTTCTGGCACCATCATAAACAATTTTGTCTTGCTTTTATCAGAATCGTTTGATGAGATTCAAGAACAATATTTTATCAAAAGAACTTCACAGACCCAGAATTCGAACTATGAATTTATTTCAATCTGCAAGAAGACAGCTCACTATATAATTGTCAAAATAATACAATATATCATGCACTATGTCGTATGCAGTATTTACAACCGTGCATTCGGAACCATAGCAATAATATCAACATTAATGATACCTAAATGTATGTTCAAGTTGTTTAACAAATAGAAAGTAACCACTGCAAACCAGTTTTTATCAGTTCTGATTTCAATTTGAGAACCAACAAACGTTCCTAATGTTGGGATTAAAGTCTTTTATGCGCATGTCAACATTTTAGACCTTTTTATTATTCACTAGTACCAGTATAATTTGTACAATGTTTTCAATGTAAATCTATTCTGGTCAAGCTCTTATCCGACAGAACATTTCACAAGATTTCCGAGAAGTAGAAGGATATATCTTCTGTTTATTTTGATTGCAGTAGGCTATAACATTTGTCTCCCTTTACTTGAGTACTGAAACGAAATAAAAGCATGACATGATGAAATTTGATAACTGATATAATCATTTACACAGTTTTTTGGCAGAACAAAACACTGATGACAAAGAATCACAAAACAGGGCCTCTTCACAGATGGAATGAAATAAAAATGAGGTGGAAAAATAAAACAAAAAATAAAACTGAAGGGTTTGGAGAACAAAACCGGGCAACACGAACTACATTAAGAGAAACTGTCCGTTCCAAGGCGGTACTCCAATCTTTACTCATCATTTATGTTTGCTTTATGTCCCATTTGCCTTTGTATTTGTTTACATAATTATATGTATATTTTCACGTTTGTTAGGACTTTTGTGGTAGTTGTGTCTTTTTCATGTGGCATTTCCTGACGCTATCATTCATTGTAGCAAACGATCGATAGCACTCCAAACCACTGAAAATGTTAGTTAAAAAACTGGGACCTAAAACAATTTTCAACAAAATACCAACTTCGCACTTTCGCCAGAACCCCATATATAAACAGACAGGCGATGATTCCATTTGAGCTAAAAAAAACACACTTCCACCAAACCAGACTTTTAGATCTTTATCTTCGCGATAAGTGTAAGTAGGACATCAAATAGATGCCTCTATGGTTGGAACATACTGTCAGATAATGGAGCATTACCACAGCCACAGAGCATTAGTAACAAAATACACGAAACAAGCTTCACTTCATTTTTTCATTTTTTATGACACACTAGCATCCTCAACCTATTACCACGAATACACATCTTGGTATTCGTAATTTGTTATATTAAAAATTGTATTTAATGAATACATTGTAATTAGAAACAGCCAACATGATCAACTAAAGATAGAATCTTAGTAAATTATTGACGGAGTGTTATATATAGAGGATCTTACATGAGTGCTGATTTGTTATTGTTTTTATGAAACGAGTCGACTGAAATAATATGACGCGAGGTAATCCGAGCCTTCTCTGTCCCTAAACCAGCCCCTTTTACGATTTTTGATATTTCATGTTGCTGGTTAGGGTCAGAGGAACTCCTATAGTAAAAACCCGGGGATTTCCTCTCCCGCGCGGGAGAGGAACTTTTAATCAATATATCTATGTAAACATTCATTGGATTAACATTTCAAGCATATACATCTATTATCAATATATTAATTAACCTATCTGAACCGTAACATTTGTTTTGAAAACCTTGAATACGTTGTAACGGTCAATCCTTTTCCGAGTAAGCTAAAAAAATAATTTTCTTCATGTAAATATGTATTTGGGTCAAAGCTCCTGGCTGTCACGTGATCGAAAACGAGAGGAATTTTAATGCCTTCACCGCTTGTATGACGTCACTTTTCCTCGCGAGAGTACCGCGTTATTATGCAAATGAACAATATGGCCGATTTCGTAACGATTTCGGTACTGCATAACATAAATGTTTTTTTATGAAACTACAGTAGATAAAGGGGCAGTTTTATCATTGCAGATTGGTAAATTAAATATCAATTTACCGATTTGTTCGGCTAACTTTCCGTTAAAATGAGACCAAACGCCACATACACCGTTGAAAGTACACGACTGTACACGACTGTGTGGTTTTCAGTAATCCCCGGGTTTTTACTATAGGAGTTCCTCTGACCCTTAGCCGCCAAAAAAAAAGAAAAAAGGCTATAGGGTCAGAGAAGTCTCGGATTAGACGCGAGGCTCTGCCGAGCGTCATATTCGTTTCAGTCGACGAGTTTCATAAAAACAATATCAAATAAGCACGAATGTAAGATTCTATTTATCACATAACACCATAAATAGATTGTTTTCAATCTTTAAATAAACAATATTTCTAATAAATGCCGAAATTCAGAACAATTGTAAACAATAAGTGACGTCACACTGGCCATTTATGACGTCATAAGTGGCGTCACACTGGCTATTTATGTAACTTGTTACATAATAAATTATGATATTTATGTCACTGCTTTATGCCACTCCTGAAGTGCAAGTTATGTGATAAATAATTATATTTCACAAAAAGTTAGTTTTCAGGATTTTGAAAATATAAAATGTAGTTCTTTCAAACCTTGTAAAATTGATTATGCAAACATTTTTACATAATGAGACAGATATCAACATTCTCAAAACTTTTAAGACTTTAATTCAGATTTCATGTTTTTTAAGAAAAAGATGAATTTATAAGTTTTGACCGATTTCGAAAAATTGATTCTGATTTGATCTAGACAAGATCAAAATCAGTCATAAGTTCACTACATTAATTTCCCAACTGTACAGGAAAGTTTTATGTTTTCAAAATGTTAATTAGAAGATTCATAGGTATTTATTGTGTAGAAGTTAATGAGAAGTGCCGGAAAAAAAATTGGATTGCTTAAAGAAATTGGCAAATATTTGTCTAGACCGTCTTGCTACGGATCAGTTGATTCTTTGGGCCAGACGCTTTAACATTCTTTTGTTACTCAGATGACAGTGTGTATCACCCCTGTAATATAGCTGACGTTCAGGTGAGGCTACATATTTTACTTGTTCTAGTAATAACAGATCATTTGAATGCAATACGGTTATTGAATACTCCTAAATAAAATGCATCCAGTCCACTCCAAACAAGTTTGAAAACAAACATAACATCTTGAAATGGAATTCATTTTTTATGTATAATGGTTTATTCACAAACTGGTAAGATTCATTGATTTAGCAAATTAACAAGTTTACCTGTCAATGTAACCTAGTTCCCAATCACTGCTGGGACATTCTGTAAATATAAACCTTAGCTATTAATTTGTGTACATGTTTTATCATAAAGGGAATACAGTGAGATAATGATCAAGATGTAGCTGGATTATTTTCATACAACTTGAACTTACATACTCATTTGATCACTCGAGGCCACCACATGTATCGGACACAAGAAACAATACTTAAGGGACTAAGATGCCCAAACATGGATTGGACACAGAAACAATACTAAAGGGACTTGGAGGCCCACACATGGAGCGGACACAAAAACAATACAAACGGGACTAGGAGGCCCTCTAAGGCAGTGGACACAAAACAATACTTATGGGACTAGGTGGAAGACGAAAGGAGTGGACAAGAAAACAATCCCAAACAGACTAGGAGGTTCAATTTAGGAAGGGATGTAGTTTCTAACCCATACCGTAACCTCGGTAGAGAATTTAATCATAATGATAAATTTACGATTTACCTGGTCGTATTGCACTTCTCTATGTGTGCGAGGCAATACTGAAAGAAAACAAACCAAATATTTGAAAAATAACGTAGGCATGCAATATAGCTATATTTAGTCAAGGTACAAAAATTATAGAAAATCATCTTTATTAGGGCGTGGACAGTACTACACAAATCATTCTCAGTTACATGGTCATCAAATATTTGATACTCGATCAAGGCAGCAGCAATGTCTCTGTTGGAAGACATAAATGAAATAACAACGACTTCACGCATTTGATCGATGTATTTGTTAGGTTAAAGGTACTTCTAAGTTTAGTACCCTCAAAACCTATGCTTCCAGCAGATACCTGCGTAATCGACCATGCTCTAGCATCAGTAAATATGTATATGCCCGATTTATTACATGATTATAGTGTACTTTTCAGCATTTATATTAAAATTAATTTATGAAACAACATTTTACTTGATGTCAGTTTGTATACAATTGTATGCATTTATGTAATTGATCGAGTGTCATGTAATTTACAGTTTAGCCTCTCAATAGCATCACCATTTGAATGATGCAGTTTTTGGTTATTGTTAAGAGGTTTTTGCTCAAATGACGTTACATTGGTTATAAAGGGTTATCGCGGGGAAATGGATACTGTTGTCCTAGAGAAGGTTGCTTTGGAGAGGCTGAACATTTGATCAAGTATTATTATGTCTTAAAATACGCCCTTAATACCAAAATAGGATGTAGTAGTATAGATTGTCCAATATGCAGGACATTACACAACCATTGTACATTTGTATTTCATTTTGACTTATATGTAGAGTTATCAATAAGGGTTGATAAAGAAATTTAGCATACCGGGGATAGTTCCACCAATATGAATCCCATGTCTCAGATTTATAGATACGTATATATCTTCAATTTCAGCAACTACAATGATAAAATTTGAATACTTGAATGCTAGTATTCCATTCATAAACAAAGCATTTAAAAGATTTTGCTCTGGAACAATTCGACTTGTAAATAAATAAATCGTTTAAAGCATCATTAAATTATTTAGACAAAACGGCCAGAAGTTCCTTACATTGATATTTGTGTTCATTTAATTGTCATACGCAAACTTGTAATGTATTATAATGTATAAATTTCAAATTACATTATTATAGGCAGGTTTTCCACTATGTGTTGAATCTCGATGGTCATTTTAATAATTTTTTACCGGATTTTAGTACCATTTATTTAGGCACAATGCCTACAGTTAACAGAAAAATCGACCGTACGGTCAGAATCCGTAGGATTAAAATGTGGCCAAGGGTCAACTCCAGTTTAGGAATTAAGATAATTATTTGGTATTTGGAATATCTGTTATCATGAAAACAAAATATCACAATACAGCAAGATACATATAAAGAGTTAGAATCAATGCTGTTTTATTCTCAATTCTAAGTAGTAGAATACCTGGAAATGTATTACCAAGCCTCACGAAGGCTACACGTGGAGGTACAACAACTGAAATTATAGAATTGACCACAAATGAAAATGACTAGAATAGAACAGGGAAGACCACATACTAAAACAGAGCATTCCTAGACAAATCCCTTGGTGTATGAAAGATGTATAAAATGGTGGGACGAAACCAACACAATAGGAAAGATTTGGAAAAAAACCAGGGACTTCAAAGAAATTTTAATTTATCAAGACAGTAAGTAACACACCAGTCTCACAGGCTTGGAACTGTCAATATATAAACCGGGGTCTTAAGCCCGTTCGACGGCATGCCAACTCCCGCAATTAAATAAAAAATACATTTTAGTAGAATGAATAAATACAGTAAACACATAACAATACATACACAAACTACCAAATGATAAGTACATTTCAACTACAATTAATTAGATATTTCTTTTCCATTTTTATTATCAAACCCAGTATGCACATACAATGCCAAGTCAGGTCTCCATATAAGCTTACTTAACATACACTTAAGCGATAATAACAATTTGATCCAAACTGAGTACTTTTTTCTAATTTTAGTATAATGCTATTCAATGTCATATCTCCACTTAAACAACCTATCTTTCGAGTTTTATCATAATGTCTCTTAAGTTATTGAACAGTTATTATTTGGCAATTTGTACAAAGTATTACACATTGCTAATTTATTAGTTATTATTGATAATTATAATATAATAATATGTAAAATAACATAAATATACATGTATTTACATATTATAAAAAATACTAGTTATGATTAATTATTTTTGAATATTCATTTTGAAATCTTTTAAAGCAAATTATTAATTGATTCACACATCAAGAGTGATAAAAAATACTTTTCATGCTGTGTTAATTATTTCCAAATGCAAACAAGCTTTATTAGTTGAAAGCAATTAAGTAATATGCCTATGTCCCTCATTACCCTCCATCCACATTCCAACTTTTATGTTCCTAGCATACATACTCTTTGGGTTATATATAATCTATAATACATACTCTTTGGGTTATATATAATCTATATAAGTCAAACAATATTTTTTTGAAAGACTACAATTAATTAAAAGAAACGTGTCTACACATATTAGATCCCCTTTATATCCATTTATGATTTGTTATAACAGACAAGAAACAATGCTGATCCGACACTACAAATTTTGTCTGGGTAATGACTATGGACTGCAGAACACCTCTGAGTGACGTCTCTGTGTCGGCATCCTCTTGTGTATGTGACGTTCCCTGTAACATCTTGCTCTCTCTCTTTTATTGAAATGATGCCCCCCCCCCCCATATAACGACTGGCCCTACCATGACAATCAGTTAGAGAGGAAATGATAAACGGAAAATATTTCACAAAACAGGTCTCCCAGTAATTGATGTTCAATATATTTTGTGACATTAAAAGTATTAATAGTTCTTGTCATTCTTGTGTTATGATAAATTTTGATTAAAATGTCATCAACATTACATTCTTACTGTAAAATGTATTTATTAGAAATCCTTTAGTACATTGATAATACTGTTCTTTTTCACTGTCACTATATTCATAATATTTTGATAACGAAATGTCCTTTAAGTAATTCTAAATTTGTTCTTTATATCTAAGTGTTATTTATATGGTGTTCTATGTAAGAAGATAAAGTTGTTACAGGGAACGCCCATACATGAGACAATGCCTATCCACACAGACCCAAGGGAAAGATTCTACACAACATTGGAGACTAAGAGCACAAGGGTAAACATGTATGGGAATAGGTGTGCAAGAAATGGTCTGGCCGACCAACTAAACAACTACGGAGAATGTAGGGGGGCAACAAGATGGAAAACGTTTATTGCATGGAATACATGCCGGAACAAGGGTGGATGGGGATGGAAGATCGTTTATATCATTGCGGATTACACTTACACTTACGGCGATTCAAGTATGTTAAACAGTGAAATAAGCGTATGCATTATCTCCATATGTGATGCTTCGCAATAAAAGAACTCCATTTAATATCTATCAAAAGCAGCATTTAACGTGTTTGAACATCAATTACCTGTATTTGTATTCATACCGGCCATTTTGAGCTCGTTCACACGCAACCGGAAGTTACGTAATGGCCTAGTTTAGTACATTATGTTAATTTATAATTGTTTGATTAACGAACAACCGATATGGTTTCAGATGTTTAGAGATGTTCCTAGAAATTATAAGAAAGGTTAAACTGTTCCAGGGAATGTCACATGCTCAAGACAATGCATCCCCACACAGACCGCCAAGAAAACGACAGCTTAAAACACACCACACACTGAGGCGGTGCAAGGGTAAATATTGGGGCGCAAGGAATGGTCTGGCCCACCAAAAAGAACAACTAAGGACAATTAAGTGGGACAAAAAGGGGAAAGTCCGAAATAATAGGCAGAAAGGGGGAAAACTTTAATATTATATCGAATGAAAGAACTGCACATGAGGAAAGTGGAACTTAACATTCTTCTAAAACTCAAACAGAAATAGAGCGATTTACAGGCTAGTAACTGTCAGTAAAAACCAACTTACATAATTATATATTTGCGGTGCGTAGATTTCTGTTCTACCATTCATGTTATTCCATATTAAAGTTTACACTTTTTGTTTACACGAAACAATCAAATCTAGCAACCAGTTAAATTATAGTGAAAATCACTTTCACTTAACAACACTCAATTCAAAAATGCCATGTGAAGTATTCCATGACAGTCCTGTCAGGCTTTCACCTTTTCTCTTTCAAAAGAAAAGCAGCAAACTCACAGCTCATATTTATTTATTAAACATGTATCAATGCGAGTGTTTCCAATTTACTGGTCATTGTTTCAATATCATAAACTATCTTAAACATTTTAAATTTAGAAAATATCTTAACTTCCTTAAGCATTCTTAAGAGCAATTCGAACCGCTGTGATTTAGTAGCGAATAAGCTTAATAAACATGATAAGTACAAAATACCCATAAAGAAAAACATAAATAACATAGATAGTCAGATAACCAATACATGCATGTCAACAGAGCAATGCGACAGTATTTGTGTGTGCGTGTGTGTGTATGTGTACAAAACGTCAAAAGCCTCTATAAGGAATAGTGTGATTAATATAATAATTTATAGGATGAGTATATATCCGTGTTATTATAACATGGTAATAAAAAAAACATGCGTTGCAATAATACACATTCATAGTTTAGAAATACTAACATCAACATGAATATGATTATATCACATATATGTACAATATTAAAATGATTGTTGATTAAACTTCATCAATATATTATAAAAATACTTTGGATATCCGTCCTGTTATATATTGCGTAATTTTAATAATACAATTTAATATTAATGATGTTGTTTGGAATGAAATTTAGTACAAAGAGAAATCAAATAATTGTACAATATTAGTACCTCAGTATGGCAGATCATATCCCAGGTTTAAACTCATTCAAATAATTGTACAATGAATAATTAAACTCATCATGGATAAATTATAATGCAGGCCCGGATCCAAAAATTCCAGACTGGGGAGCAATATGAGACAGAGACCTTGGGCTTTAGGTGATCAGCGCTGCATGGAGGTGGGGGTAGGCACTGGAGGGAGAGAGTTCCCTCTCTTACGGGAGTTCAGGGGTTCCACCTTCCATAAAAATTAATACATGCATACATGCAATGGTAACATTTGGTGCATTTCGGGGTATTAAAGGACACATTCATATGAGTTGCACAAGTACAGTCTTATTTAAGGATGGTGCCACCAATTCTTCATACAAACATTTTAACAAATTTCCAGGGGTGAGCACTCCTGTATCTACCCACAGTCAGCCTTAAGTAAAACACTTGTCACAATTGAATTAGAAGCCATTTCATCATATACTCTGAGCATCGCCTGTTAATTAGATTTCTATGAAACAGTGTAGACATTTAAACGTGCATGCTGATTTGGTAGCGATTGAAACTTAATGTCCCAAATAAACATGATCAGGGAGCATACTTATATAAACTGTATTAACGGTTCACCGCCCGAAGTACAAACATGTTTAGGAATGCTACATGAAATGCAATAAATGTGTTGTCAATCTTCGATATAGAATAATTTTCAACGACCATGACTGAATGGGTAGAGGATCGGCCTCCAGAATAGGAGGACATGATGCGAGCCCTGCCAAAGGTTAATACTTGTTTTTCATGACTGTAAATTACGGTTTTGAAACTGAAAGTTGTCTCCTACCTTTTTTGCATGTGGCAGAGTTGACAATTACATTATGAAGTACTGGTAAGTAACCCGGGAAATGTACGTGACTGCATGAAAATAGTTTTATCTTGTATTATTTCTTTCTTTATATCTGACAACAAAACATTTACATGTCATAACCGTTTAAATTCTGAAAGAGAATAAACATTTTTTAGCATCAAGTATGAGTTACCATCGTCACAAAAGATATATCCGTAAAGAGTTTGCACATTCATCTCGGCATGTCAAATGATCATTTATTGTACTTTTAATGTAATTATTGATTTTTAAAAGGATTTATAGGAAAAGGTGGAAATATGAAAGTAGACGTTATATGGAAAAAACAAATTGCTTTTATTTTGCAAAACTATAGGCCAACGTATAACATTCCCTTCCATAAATATTGAATATACTAAACTTTTAATGGATTAAGTAATATCAGGTGTCAATTCCTCTTCAATTGTTAATCCCTGTAACAACATCACGATAGATCTCTATCTCTGTTACGTATATGCTAAAAATCACTTTCAGATGATAAGGAAATTGAAAACGACTTGCCTATGAAGAGTGAAAATCTTACTAATCTACTAGACGGACACAAAAGGCCAATGTGCACAACATGTGGCCACCTTTTATTGCACTTGCTACCGCTATACTGGTAGTACAAAGGAAATCGATAATAAAAATCGATGCATTGCACTTGAAGTGCTTAAACCCCCGGAGGATCCGGGCCTGTAATGTACATAAAATGATAAAATGATAAACATTTCCTAGTATTTAGTTATCTGTATTTATCAGACCACATATCACACACATATACAATAAAATACCAGTCTACATCTAATAAACGTACACTGCCACTCAATAAAAGTATCAACATACATTCATATGATGCAGATATATTTGAAGTACTGATTAAGAAATAATAAGAGTATTAATAAGATTAAGAAATATTGTGGAATCTTTGATAATCATTAGTATTATGGAACTTTGCACAATTTGTAAATGTAAAGCAAATGAGGTTATGTTACGCAATTAACTGAACCATACCCGGTTAAAGTACTAAAGGAAAGTATTTATCCACACATGATAAAGTATGCATTTTGTTTCAGTTGATTGACATAGGTTACCCAATGCCTTTAAGGGGCTAATCATTTGCACGTAAAACAGTTAAAAAGATCTAACTAACGCTGATAAAAAGAGTATTTTATAATGTAAAAATAGGCTTTGGCCGTGGCCTTATATTTTTGTGAGAGAGAATGATAAATTAGCATATAATTTGTACGTGCTTTTTCAATAACTGTGAAATTGATATCATCATAAAGAGTACATTCTAAAATCATACGAATATCTGCTTCAACAACATCAGTATTACAGAATATACACGTTCTTTGCGCAAGCGGCCAGCATTTCTGACGGCAGCTACCCACATCTGAATTTTGGCTAGTGCGGGTCTATGACAAAGAGGCTGCCGTATTTAACTCGATAATCTGCGCATTCGGAATGGGCAAGTCTAACATAGTGTTTTCGGCGCGTAACACGAGACAAAAATCCAACAATACGCAATTAAGCTTAAAGGGACTCGACTCCAGAATGACCCAAAAAAACATGTTTGAGAAATAATTGCGTTAAATTCTATTTAACACAATATTTCATGGAGAAATGTAGTTTAAAATGCTAAAAAATGCGTTTTTCATCAAAAATCCAGTCCATTTCGTACGATAAACATTGAGTAGGCCGGGGTATCCCGAGATATTTATAACACGGAATTCCCGCAGCGAATATAGAACAAATACCACGTGACCGATTACACATTTGTAAACAAGACAAGACTGCAGAATCTGCGTCTCCGATTGCCGACGTAGTAAGTGTTTTCTTCGTTTCACATTGTTTGTTATCCAATAAATGTACGATGTTTTGGCAGTATTTAGGTCAGTTATACGTCTTACAGACAAAGACGACTTGAATTTTATTTTGATCGTTGAAATATTGACGTAATTGGACATTCTTCATAACGACATTACCACGAGGGGTCATTTCAAAATAATTTGACGATACCCAATTAGCTAATTGGGTCTATGTTGTAAGTTAATATTATTTGTTATTTACACCATTTTGTTAAAATGCCCTCTCATGAAGCAAGTATTTTATTATTCAAATGGTTTATACGATAATTTTATCTTAATTAGCATGAATGAAAATGAAAGTAGCCCTTGATAGATCATAATTAACAAACTTTACGAAGGATCATCTATTGATGGGTTCAAGTTCTTAAACATATGTGTTAATTTACAGGAAAGCTTTTTTAATATTTATAGGGGTCACCAGCCTCTGTGACGAAGACACTGCAATATACAGGGGCATGGGAAGGTAGAGGCCATGGTAGGGGTGGACAGTGAGACAGAAAGAGTGTTCAGATGAAGGCCGTTTGAAATTGAATTTAAGATGAAGAGGAGAATATGATGCGGCTACGTGAAGAGGGAAGACAGCAAGCACATGTAGGTTAAAAATCAGTTTGAATTCATTAATGTATTTCCACTGAGTTTTAAGTTCCCCATGCTTTTAAACTTTTTGTGAGTCTTATAATATATCTATGTACATTGTATATATATAGATGTGCAGTTGACACATCTTTTCTAGTAGCTGTGTTGATCTTTTCCTGAGTATAATTATTCCATGCTTTATACATGTAATATGTAAAATGTACAGCTCATTTCAATTCATCTAAAGATCAAGAATGGCCCAAAAGTTTGTTTCAAACTTTTGAGCTCACTTAGATCTGAAGTTCTAAAATTGAGCTATTTTGTCTCCTTTTGTCCACCTCATTCTACAATTTTAATTTTTATTATCCCCGCCGAAACAAAGGTTTTGGTAGCGGATATTGTTTTGGTGTTGCCTGTTCGTCACACTTTTTTCTTTCCGGAGCGATATCTTGGTATTGGTTGGACAGATTTCATTGAAACTTCCTATGAATATAGAAGGGTATTTGAATGATGCATATTAAATTTTGTTACATTACACTAGTGTATGACAGAGTTATGGACCTTTGGTATTTTCAAATGATCATGTATTATAATTATGGAAAATAATTGGAACCACATCTTGGTGCTGGTTGGTCAGATCTAAATTTCATTGCAATTTGAATATAATGATAGGTATGGGAATGATGCATATTAAATGCCCCATGAATCCACTTGAGTATGGGAGAATTAAAGCCCTTTGCTT
Source organism: Mactromeris polynyma (assembly GCA_032209605.1). Lineage (NCBI taxonomy): Eukaryota > Metazoa > Mollusca > Bivalvia > Venerida > Mactridae > Mactromeris > Mactromeris polynyma. The sequence goes on from JASFXZ010000052.1 coordinate 567,562, forward strand.
CTGACGAGCAGCTAAAATGATGTTATAAAGAATTGTACAGATTTTTCTACCCAAAGCAATCTCATAATGGTTGGTATTTATATGATTAAGGGTTGTCTGTCCATCCACCAGTCTAGGGAATGATGCATATCCAATGCCATAGCTACATGTATAAACACCAACTTCTTCGAGGGGAGCATGACAAGCTCATGCTGATGAAACTTTTTTTATTATTATATGTCCTCAAAGTTACGACTCACTATATGTGGTCTTTTCGAGGGATATTAAATAACTAATAGATTTATATTTTCTGTAATTTGTCTTATTCTGCAAGGGATATCAATTCAACAAATTTGCTTGTTGTCTGCATTGTTAAAGTTTTGTTTATAAATTTATTTATATAAAGAGCAATTATGCTTCCAGGACATGATAGAACGATGGATGATGAAAGAAGAAAAACGTTGAAGGAGCTGACGGAAAGTCAGCCTCTGGTAATATTGGATATAACTGCTGTCCTCACAAAAGGGGCCCCTTGAACCAGGACCCTTAGCGCCTGTACCCAGCTGGTGTGTATGTACATTGTACAGAGATGAAGACAGTTTGCTATAGAATGGCCCCACAGTATTGCAATGGCAGACAACCAGTTAGGTAAACAAAAGTACCTTCCTTATCTTTTCAATGTCCTTGTATATTTATACCAATACAGTTAAGCTCAAACTTACTCATTTTCAAAAAGCTTATACTTATCACTCTTGATGACTGCTTTCTTGGTAACTAACCAGTATTTGTGCCTAAATTAGAGATTGTTAGATATTGATCACACCTGACTCAGTGGGTTTCAATTTCTCGACCACCATTTTGACAATAGGGTATGTATGAGTCTTCCTACTGTTTATGATAACCATTAAGCAGGGACTAAATACTTACTTTTTTATTTATTAAACTTTTTTATTTATTAATTTCAATGTTTGCATTTCATTACAAACTCTGTTGATTATTTTTTAGAATTAAGTTTATGTAGCTATATATTACTGTGTTGTATTTTTGTATTTTCAGGATAGGTAAACAATCACTGATCAGTTAACGTTGCGCCTACAACTGACATTCAGAGATGACATGTTAGCTAGACAAGCATAGTCATTAAGAAGACACAGATAGAGCAGAGCCTACATGCATTCTGTCTATAGGCAGCTTGTTCTATGACTATATGGGTGCTTGCGGGGATACAATCAAAGACTTGTACTAGCTGTCTATGTTCATAGATATACAGAACAAAATTTTCAATCCAGAAGGGGACTAGTATACGAAGTAGACATTGTGTTGGTTGATGATAGATTAAATACAATGTGCAAGTGAACATCTTCTAAAGACTGTTAACATTATTTCTTTTTAGTTCAATTGTTATTTCTTGACAAAAGTTGATGAACCTTGCAAAGTCAAACTACCCCATCCAGTGGTAATTCTTTCATAAATGGTATTTTAAATATTAATTTTCAGTTTCAATGCTCATGTTCATTCAACTTAGACATCAAAAGTTGGGGTTTATTCACTTTAATTAAAGTGTAATATTTTGTTCATCCACCAGTTCTGGTTCATTTGAGAAATGTTGGAATGATAGTTATACACTCACCTTTTGAGGAACATGAAAAATTGGTCAACGGAGCTACCAGGATTCGCACCCCTGTCTCCGTTCCGGTATGCTAACCACTCCACCACAGCGACTTACTCGATCCTTGTTCATTTATGAACAGCTACACAACTTAAAACTCGGCTGTGTTTCAGATATGTACAAATAGTTAATAGCATTGCATAAAATTTAAATGTTGCATAATAATGTAATTCCACTGTATTTCCATTTGTCATTACTCTCTATTGAAATAACTTGTGGACAAATGTTCAAATGAAAGATTTTTCCAATGAGTTAGCTGGAATGTAGTATAGCAATTTAATTTTGAAACTTTTTATGCATTTTAGTCAGTATTTAAAAGTAATAGAGAGAAACATAGAAATAAAAATATTCCAGAGAAGATGTGTCAGGGTTTATCAAGTAATATTCACTGATCATGCACCTATATTGATGTACAGTTAGTTTGAAATTAATCAATTCAACAGGGGAAAAGTCATAATAACAAGTAATGGGACTTTTTTATTAATTAAACTATTTTTAATGTTTGTATTAAATTTAATGCTTGTTTGAGACCAAGAGTCCAACAAACTCGACCATGTCCAGTGTTTTTAGCTCACCTGAGCACGAAGTGCTTAAGTTGAGCTATTGGGATCGCCCCGTGTCCGTCGTCGTCTACAATTTAGACTGTTAACACTTAATATGTAACATCTTTTACCTGGTCTGCATGAAACTTGGTCAGAATGTTTGTCTCAATGAAATCTAGTCCAAGTTCGAAACTGGGTTAACACTCCAGAGGTTTCATTTTTACTTTATGTAAGTGTGACTTGGTAAAAATGTTTGCCTTAATAAAACCTAAGTCAAGATTGAAACTGGGTCATCTGAGGTCATAAACTAGGTCACAGAATCAAATGATTGAAAATCCTTAAGGATTCTTGGGAGGCTGCATTCTCTATCGGAACTTCATAAAACTTGATCAGAATGTTGGTCTTAATAAGATGCAATTCCAGTGTGGTACTGGGTCATGTTGGGTCAAAAAGTAGGTTACGAGGTCAAATCATTGAAAATCCTCATGGAATCTTGAAACCAGGATGGCAATGTACTCAGGTGAGCAATAAAGGGCTACCATAGCCGTCTTGTTTTAAATATTACACTTCATGCAAAAAGTGTTTATGTTTAATTATATTTTTCAAGAGTTCTGAAATATGGACAGTACAGACCGTGAACCATATGTTTTGTTTAGTCTAAGGGTAACAAAGTTTATTATGATACAATGGCATCTTTTTAAAGTGAGTTCATAAGACACATTTTTGGGAGCATTTGACTCTTACAAGTGCTATATCTTGTGTACTATGTTATGCAAACTAGCAAATTGTTATTATGTCACAATTTTATGATAGATGTGTACATTTGGTTTACATTATCATAATCCAAATTCATAGACATTCAGTAAAAATGGTTAGCAAATATATCTTGTTTAACTGCACAACCTCTTCTTGTTTATTTTTGTCCTGAATTTTGTTATAAGTCAGAAACAGCACAAATCCGACATACCTTGAAGATACAACTAATAGCAAATTAATGCAACAAATATGAATTTTATTTACTACCGAACATTTTATGCAGTTAAATACACATTCATGAAATAACAATAGAAGTCGGATCAGTTCTGTCGAATTCATCAGGTCCAAAATTCTATTAAAAAGTAAACATGGTTTCAAATAGCCAATTTCATTTCGACAAGCATAAGTAGATACATTGGGACATGACATTTATTTCGGATGATACCACGTATTCCGATAGAAGGCTGTCAATAAACAAGGTGCGACTGACAGTATATTGACAGAAATAAAAATATCTACTCTGAAAGAAATATGTACATGTACAATAAAGATATTATATGACAATTAAAACTACATGGTTCTTTTTTAAACAAAAACATGTCTCCCCGATGACATCAAAGGGCCATTATTCAGTGAAAAATCATCTGAGCGAAACGAAACGACAATGATTCCCAACTACACTTTATGCATATCAATCCTGTGAAGTTTTTTTGAAATCCAACCAGTCGTATTTGAGATGAAGCGCAGACAAACACTGTACATGCATAAAAACAGAGGGCAATCACTCAGTGAAAATTATCTGAGCAGAACGAAACGACAAGGATTCACAACTACACTTGATGCTTATCAATCCTGTGAAGTTTGGTTGAAAGCCAACCAGCAATATTGGAGATGAAGCGCGGACAAATAAATATGAATAAACACATCATAGGGCCATAACTCCGAGCATTATCCGGGCAGAACGAAACAACAAAGATGCACAACTACCCTTGATGTTGATTAATCCTATGAAGTTTGGCTGAATTTCACCCAACAGTATAGGAGATGAAACGCTGACAAGCTGAAAGTGGACTGACGGACAGACAGACGTCAAAGACAAAATGTGTCTCTAAGGGAGACATAAAAATGAGGTCTGACTGTATATCAACAGAAAGAAAAACATCTATACTGAAACAAAAAAAACATAAATAAAAACAATTCTTGTATTGCGACATTGTACAACACTGAAAACTACATGACATCTCCTTACATAATAACTCTTACATGCTGCATTCAACAGAACATATTAACTTAACTATTGAATTGAAAAATATAAAGATCTAAATAATCATGTCATTTCATGATGCACCTCATTATTGAGAATAAAAGTAATGATATGTTGTATAATAATCATATTTCATGAGAGCACTTTTACAAACTAGATGACCTGAGTGAAGGCTACATGTCAAGCCCACCAATTGTCAAGAGAATACCAATATATAATGCTGTACAGTGAGTGCATATCTATTTCACCCATTTGTGACTTCTGAGTGTGATCTTGACCTTTGAGCTATCTTAATGTACTGGTAGGGTATGGGTCTTGCATGACACATGAGGTCATTATGATGAGCAATTGTGCCAAGACATTTAGGAATCCCAATGAATGACAGCATAATATTCCGGACAAAATGTTTTGACTAATCTTTTTGATGTTTGAACTCCGAAGTGTCACATTGACCTTTGACCTACAGACATAGGTCCCGAGTGCAACATGCCGTCTCATCATGGTAAACATTTGTGCTACATAATTTGAACATTTCTACATAGGTAGATGACAGTGTTATGATCAGTACAAGATGTTTCAGACATTTGACCTCCAAGTGTGACCTTGACCTTTGAGCTAAGAACACGTGTCTTGCGTGTGAAACACTGTTCATCATGGTAATCATTTGTACCAAGTTATTTGAAAGTCCCTCAATAAATGACAGTGTGATGGTCTGGACAAGATGTTTTAGACCCGTGTTTGACCTCTAAATGTGAGTTCGACCTTTAAGCTACAGACATGGATCTTGCTCGCAACATTCTGTCTCATCATGGTTAACATTTCTGCAAAGACATTTGAAAATCCTCCAATAAGTGACAGAGTAATGGTCCAGAAAAAGAATATCAAGACGGAAACACACACCCCGGATCACTGTTGTTGGGACTATATCGATATCATTGCAAGCAGGCTCGACAAAAATGTAATTTGTCTTCACTTGTTCCTCGCTGGTTGAGTTGGTAATATAACTAGATAAATGTAAAAGAGTGAATTGTTCTAAATACTTTTGCGCTTCAAGTACAACTTATTTGCTGTCAAGTTTAAATTGCCCAAACACACTGTAGACCATCTGTTCTCCTATAACCGGTATTCAGACTTGACTGAAGTCTTATTGGAACAACATTCTATTTAAAGACTGGAACATTTTTGTCTTTTTTAAAAATCAATGGCATATAGGTCTTGGCTTAAACTGGATCTTGCCAATAATTTGCCAAGATAATCAAACGGTTGACGCATCAATTATCAATCTCAGTGATCTACCACCCTTTCAGTCCAGAATTTTTTTTTCTCTCTCAACTGGTGGTGATATTGGAGCAATGGTGGCTGAAATGTGTTGGGGATGATGCTCCTCAAGCATCATGTTAACAACAGATTTACAACAAATTCCATACAAATTTCCATCAGCAGATTAGGAATATATTCATACTCCTTTGTCACAGTTCAATTATTGTTGGTTGCCTTTGAGTATGTTCATTTGCATCTGGAACAAAAATAGATTAGTTCATATTATTTGAAAATAGAACTTGTAACCAAAATAAAAATCACTAAGAACATCAAGTTTATACAAGTTTGCATTGGAATCTACAAGGAAATTCAGATTTAGACTGTGCTGCACTATTTGCAAGTATCACCAGGATGTAACCAGTACTTTTTATCAAACTAGATTTGATATTCACATTCAGTTGATTTGAAATTTCAGTAGCAATAGTGTGCCAACCAGATAATGTCAAGTTACAGCAGTCAATTTTAGCTGTAAACCATTTATGAGAATAACTTCACACTGATTAAATTACCAATATAATGTTTAGCATAAGTATTTGTCAGTCAGAAATATTACAAATGTTTTGCCTCTAAAGTTTTCAAGAATTCAGAGCAGAAGCAGTGATGACAAATGTGGAGTTTAGCCTAGACTTCCCAACTTTATTAATCAGTTGTCAATCACATTTGTTACTCAATAATGCTCAAAATAAAATAAAAATATGTAAACATAATAAGTACCTGAAGCCATTTTGTTTTGTAGTCTAGTGGCTACTCAGTAGATGCATGTTGAAGCTTTCTTCTGCAATTGAAAATGTATTAACATCAAGCCTAAAAGCATGATAGGATTTATTGGAAATGCTGTACACCATATATTTACAGTAAAACCTCACTTAAATACCATCTCAATTAGACCACCTCAAAATTAATATCACAATTTGAAAGGCCATTTTCATTGTTTACTCTTTATTCAACCTCATTGTTAAGACCACCTCAATAAGAAAACCAGTTTTCAAGGATCTCAGTTACTGAGTTAGTGATGGCGCGATTATAGAAAATAATCAAAAATCATCACTGGACATCCGATGTCGGCGACATTCAAATATTACAGTTATATAGAAATGGTTTCAATGTACTCAGTCAAATACAAATATACAAAGTAATAGATATGAGAAACGTTTCCATTAAATAGAGTGAGAAACCTCAAAGTAACCATAGATATAGTGTAGTAACCTGGTAACTGGAAATGCAAGGGTCTGTTTTCATACTTTGATAGAATGAGAAAAGTAACCATTCAGTTGACTTGGTAACCAAAAGTAACTTCAAAGTAACCATATATATAGTGTAGTAACCTGGTCACTGGAAATGCAAGAGTAGTTTTTTCATATTTTGATAGTATGAGAAAAGTTACCAATAATTACAGAGAGTAACCAAAAGTCACTTCAAAGTAACCATAGATATAGTGTAGTAACCTGGTAACTGGAAATGCAAGGGTTGTTTTTTCATGAAATTCTTCCGTTTTTTAAGCATTTAGTATACTAGGGTAATGTTGAAGAAATTCTCCAAATTCTCCAAAAGTATGAGTAGGTACCAAAGAGATAGAAGAAGTAACCTTCAGTTACCAAAGGAAAGAGTGGGTTACTTATGCACCATTGGGGTCATATATGCAAAGTAAACATACAAAAACATTTATTGAATGATGAAATGATTTAATGACATAAGATCGAGTGTGTAAAACCTAATTGCTGTTAAATGTAGAAAAAATAGATATATATATAAAGTTGTATAAATGAAATTAACTGTCAGCATTGTACTTACACTTAAAAACAAAATGTTTCGATTATGTCCAATTCGGTTATCGATAATGAAACTTGTCCGATTATCCATCACTAGTCTCAGTGTGGTTTTATTATATATAGTTCAACAGAAATAGCTATTAATTTATAGCATTTTGTTCTGTTGTTTTATAATAGTATTCCTGATGAAGACTGACAAACTGAAACTCACAATATCAAATCTTTTTAAATGTTATTTCACAGCAAAGTAATATTTTAATCTATGTTTGTATTAATAATTAGTATACTTACTGGCATGCAACATACATTGTACTATGGGAATCGTTTGTGCTTCTACTAAGCGTTTTGCTCTATGGTAACATTTTCCAAGGGCCTAGCTCCATTAGCACTGTTTTTAGAAGAGACGCCCACTTTGTCTGAAATATATATAGATACTCTTAATGATAGAAGCCACTAGTTGAAATGTATGAATGAAATACAACAACAAATTCTATTCAAAAATGAAATCATGCAAATATTTCCATAACACTGGACATTATAATTATGTCATGAGAAAATTCAAGATGAAAAATAGGATGTAAATGATCAAATAAGTGTCAGGGGTTCCATTTGACCCATGTTTGACCCTTAGGATTCTGGCTGAAGGGTCAATTTTTCTCTTTATTGTAGGCATTTTGGCCATAAAATGGCAACGTCTGGTCAAAAATTATCAAAATGACCCTTGAGATTCAGCACCTAGTGGAATCCCCGAGTGTATAAATATATAAAACAAATGTTAACTGACAGTCATGAGCACGCACATAGACCGTATCGCTAGTGTGGCGACTATATCAAGCCCATTGCTAAGGGCTCAATAATAATATACTTTTAACATAAAACCACTCTAAAATGAAGTGCATTAAAGAATGTATTACCCAATTGGTGGGTATATGCTGTTAGAAGATGGCTTCAATGTTTCATAGCTTCAAGAAAAAATTTACATTCATTTCAAGTACAGTGCCACCAATGTTTCAGCACAATGATTGGTTACATCTTTCAACAATGGTTTTAATACTTCATTGTCTTTCATACATGCAACCTACATTTAAAATAATCATGATTAGCTCCAATGCTTTTTACTCACCAGATTTACTTATAAATAGCTTTACTAATATTCCTATGACATGTAAAACATTCTGTACCAACAAACATTTTATTTTCTAACAAATATTTTCCTATCATGCTTCATGGTACAAATGTAATAAGAATATTATAGTAAATAGGCCATATAGAACATTAAAATAGTTAGTTTGAAACTTTCAAGTAACTGTGGTTCATACAGAACATTTGACACAAAATTCAAGTGCTTTTGAAGGATTTACTTCTTATCAGGACTAATGCTTACTACCAACTCAATACAAAGTTTAAAAAAGACAAAAGAACATGATTATCAAAAGAAAAGCATAAAAACATGCTTTATAAGATATCTAAACTGACCTAAGAAACAGACAACACACTTGATTCCTATATACATCTATGAAGTGAGTTGGTAGTAGACCCTCATTTTCCAGTTATTGATTAGAAATGACATAATATTCTATCAGAGCAGAAATGTCATAAAATCATGTCTGTCAAATTGTTATTTGACTTAATTAACAGATGAAAATCTTTAAATAACAATTCAATGTAGTTACCTTACACACTGGAAATATCCTACTCCTCTGGCTGATAAAAGTGATATGTGGGGTCATCCAGATCATAGTCATACATGTATGTCTTCTGTGTTAGAGCTTGATCATTCAAACTTCACCCTAAGTAAATAACATATACATAAATACATAATACATATAGGTCTTATGTTTTACAAACCAAACATTATCAATAACAAGGTGGGCATAGTTGTCCTGATTTGCTCACTTTAGTTTCACAGCTCAAACATTACAATCAGACATAATTTTACAAGGAATTAGTATGGGTATAGGCAAAGTGATAACACTTCCAATTTTGTCTGATGAATCTTAATAATTTTAACTATCAAGGTTCATCAGAATACACCTACAGAATAATTTGGTTGTATTTTACCAAGCATGGGGAATCAGCTTCTGAATCTTTCTATTTGACCAGCTGAATTAGTCTTATGATGGATCAAATTTATTTGAGAAGTTGTAGAAGTTGATCCTAGGAAGCGTCTGAATAACTTTGGGATGGGAGACTTCCTCTCACTAAGCAGAAGCCCAAATGGACCAAAAATACAATGATCCATGACAAGACAAGGCATGAGGAAGCAAAACATACATCATAACAAATACATCATACTACAGGTATAAAGAAATGTGCACTTAGTTACAGAGTGTACTTTACATCCGAGTTACTAACATGATACTAGTACATGATACACTGCCTTAGTAGATTTTTGTTGGCCTATCATGTTGTACCAAGAACATAACTCTCAATTACATTGCCATCAGAAATGTAGTGGTTTGGGGTTAGACAGATAGACATCAGAACTTTTCCCCTTGATTTACCTCAATGGTAGCAGCGGTGTTTGATAGCACACAGTGGTTGAGCTTCGGAAGGAGGATGTGCAGTGATGTGGGGTAAGAAGGCTATCAGTTTAGCTCAGTCAATAGAGCGCCGTACTAGTATTTCAGGGGTAGTGGGTTCGAGCCCTACCCCTTTAAATTACTTTCATAATCACCAGAGTTCATTAACTCTAAAATAATATACATGTGGGAGGAGAAATTGTCATTCTTGATCGAGGCATGAGGGAATCAAACCCAGGTCACCTGGATTACAAGTCCAGCGAATTAAACACAAATTTAAAGTATCCTTTACACACGTATATTGATCTTCGGAGGGTGGGGTACTGTTAATTTACGAAGCTGACTCCAGTCTATCATACATTCTTAAGCGAATTATACAAATACTTGAAATTTGACAACATATTGTTTACGTTCAATACGATAACAATCATTTTGAGAAAATCCCTCTTACCTGTCTATCACGCATTTTGCAACTGTAGAATCGTTTTGCGCTCCAATACACTATTTTACTTGAATCCACAAGATCACCTCGTCCCCGATGTTCACATTTTGTCAGCCGAAACAGTTTTTGTGGCTAGTTTGCGTACACATTTTAGCGATAGCCGTTTATTTAGCAGGCATCACGAAGGCTGTCAGTCTGTTTACAATTGATTGCGCACGCGCGGAATTCCAGTGCAAATTTCTGAAACCTCCCATAATCCGGGTCTGTCTATTTTGTTGACCAAACACCATTGACCAGTTGACCATTGACCATTGACCAATATGTCTATTCTATTGACCACTTTCTAATTGACCATTATCCAATATATTCCCCTAGGAGTAGGATAAGCTAATTGTTAAGGTGTTAAAATACCAATTATCATAGAACATGAACACAATTCTCACTTTAAATGTTTGTTTTTATCAATTAATTTTTAAGCAAATTGTATTCTATTTAATTAATCAAACTAATATTTGTAATTCAAAAATTGACAAAATCAACATTACAACAATAATGTAATCAAGACCAACCTAAAAAATATAATGTATTTGCAGTAGCCCTATCCAGAACTTTTGGGGTGGGTAGGTTGGTATGGATATTTTTTTTAAACTATGTATATAGAGTAAATAAAACTTTAAAATGTCTGAAGGGTCTTAAAAAATAGAGTGAAAGAGAGAGAATACGTAACCACAGGGAAAGCCAATTTTTATTAGTCGGTCGGGTAACTATTTATTGACATATGAGAAAATTCAAAATATATATAAATACAAACACATGCTTATGATAGTTCTAGAATACCAACATAGTGCATAAATTATATACCATTTATTTCACTTCATAAGTGTCAATTTTTCATGAATAATACATGTTTATGTAACAACATCACTCTGTCCAATCCCTTTTTAAATTTTGAAAAGTTCCTCTCTCAACCTATCTGGTTAGCATCTTATAATTGGCATTAATAATATCTATGCTTGTTCAATATTGATTCAAAATCAACTGGAAATGATTTATTAAATTTGTTATTAATATACATTTTCACCTCCATCTGAAATATCTGAATGCCTTACTTAATGATAGAGATGTAATGTTATGGAAATATAAACTTCATTAAACTACATTTTATACAATTATTTGAAAAAGGCATAATTCAGTTAAACCTATAATTTGTAATGTTTCAGCAAACTATGTTAACATTGATATTGACTAATAATGGACTTTAATTTTATACAGCAACAACAACAACCTTTTATTTTAATGACTATTCAGTAATTTGCGGACATTATTTCACTAATTGACTACAAGGTATAAGTCACACCTCTCACCCCAATCATGGTCAATTAGATGGTGGTCAATAAAATAGACATATTGGTCAATTGGTCAATGGTCAATGGTCAACTGGTCAATGGTGTTTGGTCAACAGAATAGATTGACCCCCATAATCCTCAGCGCTGGTTCTATTTTTAATTTTTATACCGTTAGTAACGCTATAGATTTTGCGAAGGAAAAATGTTAAAAACTGGCGTAATTTCATAACTTTTCGATCATTTTAATCATTCAATTATCTTATTTTACTGTCATCGAACGAACAAGACGATAAAAATCGGTTTTTGAAACAATTTATTGATTTTTTTGCAATTTAGAATCTGGAGACGAGTCCCTTTAAATCAAAATGTCATTCAAATAACAGTTGGCTGCAGTTCTGTAAACTATGGTGGCATATTACTGCCGCCAGTTAGCATGATCGAGTTCGCGAATTGTTTCGTAAATATTCGCGAATTTGGCTGATTGAGTAACATAATAAGTGGTCAAGTAGATAAGATTCGTGTTACCACTTAAATCTAGTGTAATACATCATAAAAAGGTAAGAGGTGGCAGTTCTGGGCACTTTCAAGCCTGTTTCTAGTCTTAGGATATTTATCTTACCGAAAATGTATCATGAATATTAACTAGATAATTATCGTAATAATCAAGTGGTTAACACGAAACAATTTGCGAACGCTACCATGCTAACTGGTGGCAGTAATATGCCACCATAGTAAACTTGATATCGTAGTAAATGTATGACAATTTCCATTTCAGTTATGGAACGAGTGTAAAATCGAATGGGCTGTACATTATGCAACAATATCATTGCTTCCGTTTTGTTCTGTTAGAAGTATATCTATGTATTTGTTCCCAACTTTTACATATAACATAAGTCATAAGCAATCCTATGTGGAATTACATTATCTGATTTTTTTAAAATTTATACGTATAAACCTCTTAAAGGGAAAACAATAAGACCACTCTCACCGTTCACGTCCATTTTGGACTCATTGGCGCGACAATGGAAGAACGGTTGGAACATTTCAACGCATAACAAAATGTTGTTGTTCCAATGTGACGCAGACGTGTTATAAAGTTTTAACAGAGAATGTTGAACGTCGAGCCCAGCTCGACATATAAACATTGGCTCACAGTTCCATAGTTTGATCGTCAAACTCCGAGCCCAGCGATATTCAAATTTTGAGCTTTTTTAAAATGTCGATTGTTAAACGTCGAGTCCAGGTCGACATTCAATAATTTTGAATGTCGATTGCCGTACGTCCAGCTCAGCTCAACATTCAATTTTTTAATGTTGATTGCGAATGCCGATTGTTTTAGTCTACTTCACACAGCTACATAATTGTGTTACATTGTTGTCAATATATACATTTTGTATTTATTAATACCTTTCATGTAATGACTGCCAACCGTGTAGGAGTTACTGTATACCTTAATTCAAAATGATGATCTATTAATCAAGGCAGTATATTACTTCCCTCAATTCAAAATTGCAACCATGACAGCAATTTTCCATGACTCAAAATTGTGTTGAAATAAACAAGTTACTTTCCTAAATAAAAAAAATAGTCATTACTTCTGGCAAGTGTAACTTTCTCAAAGCTATATTGCCCCCATTTCTGTTTAAAGTAATTTCAATGTGGCCATTCTAGGTAGGTATTTGTTCCCTTGTTTAAATTGCAGTCAAATATAGTGGGAGTTGTGTCCTGGATTTCAAAATAGCTGCAATAAGAGTACAAGTAACTTCCCTTCATTCAAAATAACAGTTTGGAAGAGATAAAGCAGAATCACAAGATTACAAGCTTGCAACATCAAGAAATCAACAGTTAAATGGACATTTTGTTATTCCACTGTATTTTACCTGTCATTTACACATTAATTGTTCACAAGAATCTCGATGAAGTAGAGACTTGATTCCAGCTGTGTTCAGAACTAGTCAAATTTCTGTATTGGAATTGATAAATGATAACTAATTCAGTTGTAGCAGATTCAAACCAATATTTATTCATAAACAAAAAAACACAAAAAAATTGTAACCACGACTACAATCCATATACATATCAGTGATGTTAAAATGATGTAAATAATAGATATATTGAAAAGTATTAATGAAAGGTCTACAAGACACAGACACTGGTGTGTACAACGACAGATAAATAGAAAAAAGCATACAAAGAGAAATGTCTATCATAAACACCGTCAGAGCACTAGACAGCTTTTGGAGATGGATATCCATATACGCACAAATGCCAGAAATTTGCTTATTCAAAGATGAAGAGGGAAACTAATAATATATGACTTTGTAACTTCCTTAATGTGTTTTTAGTCAATTATGACAAATGTACAGTATTTTTTGACAAATGTCTTAGTACCTTTATACATGTATAAGTAAGTTGATATAGTAAGATTTTTTTGTCTCGACGATAACGGGAATTTAAAATGAAAATAGGGGAAAAGACCCTACTATTTTAGTATGGGAATTGTACCCATAAGTGGCCAATGAGTGCTCTGACTGTTGATACATAAAACATATCTAGATTTTGAGAGTATCTCAAAAACTGATGAGAAGCATAAAAATCTTTTCATAAATGTTCAATGTTCAACATAACCGATTATGAAGATACCAAATTGATAAATTCATTTCATCCCCATAAATTGAATCATCCTTGTCTGTCACTCTAGATATAATTTTATCATTTGATACATACCCGGTACATGTTTGTATTTGTCTGCTGATAATATTTCAATTACATACATATCTGAACTGTACATGTATGAATATCTTGTGATATAATAATAATTTCAGGGGTTCCATTTGACCCAGGAGTTGACCCTTTGACCCTTGAAATTTCCAAAAGTCCACATTTTGACCCTAAGGATTCTAGCTGAAGGGTCAATTTTTCTCTTAATTACAGGTATTTTGGCAATAAAATGGTAAAATCTAGTAAAAAATTATCAAAATGGCCATAGATATTCTGCACCTTGTGGGACCCCTGAATATTTGCTACATATAATTTGTACACCGTCAATATTTGACACACATAGTTATAACAATGTTATAATGTTACTAAGAATGACAGAAATATCACGCTGGTATGGATGCTAACAAAAGTGTTTCAGTTGTCCAAGAATTATGGTACATGCTGACAATGTAAATATTAAATACAGTCACACTTCTCAAATTGACATCATATTCATCATTGTGTATCATTTATTTCACTCATTCATCAACGTAATCACACATGTTTTCCACTTGACTGCACTGTCACATTCAAACTACCCAGTCCGTTCTGATTACACCTTATTGCCATAACAAACTGAAAAAAATCCAACAAAATTAAAACATAATTGTAACATATCCCAGCTGGTAACAGAAATGTTCAGATTTAATGTACATCAAATTGAGGGTGCCATACTATTTCTCTAAAAACAAAAGCTCTTAATCTAACATACATGTATACATATGGTAAGACCATATCAGTTATCTCCCCTACATTAGCGTGACATACTATTTCTCTTAAACAAAAGCTCTTAATCTAACATACATGTATACATATTGTAAGACCATATCAGTTATCTCCCTTACATTAGCGTGACATACTATTTTTCTAAACAAAAGCTCTTAATCTAACATACATGTATACATATGGTAAGACCATATCAGTTATCTCCCCTACATTAGCGTAACATACACTAATCAAACAAGATGTGTCCACTGGACAAGGATGCTCCAGCTATGGGTTTTAAAGTTGAAAAAGGGCCATAACTCCTCAAATATTTGGTGGATTCAAGGTTGACCTGCAATTTATTATCCTATGCTTACAATTTTGTGCTCAATATCAATTGCATCCATCCATCCCTTCAAGAGTTATTGATCAGAAACCAATTTTCACACAGACAAATACACAAACTGACGGATGAACAGACTGGGGTAAACATTATGCCCCTTCACGCAAAAAAATGAAAACAGAAAAATAAATATAGCAACAAATAATAACAATGGATGGTACCCAGTAATAGTGGATGGTACCCAGTAATAGTGGATGGTACCTAGTAATAGTGGATGGTACCTAGGTATCCTAGTAATAGTGGATGGTACCCAGTTTCAGTGGATGGTACCTAGTAATAGTGGATGGTAACCAGTAACAGTGGATGGTACCCAGTAACAGTGGAAGGTACCCAGGAACAGTGGAAAGTACCCAGTAATAGTGGATGGTACCCAGTAATAGTGGATGATAACCAGTAATAGTGGAAGGTACCCAGTTAGAGTGGATGGTACCAAGGAACAGTGGATGGTACCCAGTAAGAGTGGATGGTACCCAGTAATAGTAGACTGTACCCAGTAATAGTGGATGGTACCCAGAAACAGTGGATGGTACCCAGTAATAGTGGAAGATACCCAGTAAGAGTGGATGGAACCCAGTAAGAGTGCATGGTACCCAGTAATAGTGGATGGTACCTAGTAATAGTGGATAATACCCAGGAACAGTGGATGGTACCTAGTAATAGTGGATGGTACCCAGTAACAGTGGAAGGTACCCAGGAACAGTGAAAGGTACCCAGTTATAGTGGATGGTACCCAGTAATAGTGGATGGTACCCAGTAACAGTGGATGATAACCAGTAATAGTGGAATGTACCCAGTAAGAGTGGATGGTACCCAGGAACAGTGGATGGTACCCAGTAAGAGTGGATGGTACCCAGTAATAGTAGACGGTACCCAGTAATAGTGGATGGTACCCAGTAAGAGTGGATGGTACCCAGTAATAGTGGAAGATACCCAGTAAGAGTGCATGGTACCCAGTAATAGTGGATGGTACCTAGTAATAGTGGATGGTACCCAGGAACAGTGAATGGTACCCAGTAATAATGGAAGGTACCCAGTTATAGTGGAAGGTACCCAGTAAGAGTGGATGGTACCCAGGAACATTGGATGGTACCTTGTAAGAGTGGATGGGAATATACCATTTCATAATGCACAGAGACCTTGCCACATGTGCAGGTGTGTAGGAGCCAGGGCAAGCAACAAATATGGGGTCTCAAAAATATATTTGAACATAATTATAATAATATTATTTTATAATTATCTAGAGCCAAGGCTGCAATAATTTCACTTTAAAGGAAGAGGGCCTTGTTGGCTTAAAAACCAGAAAGTAAACTATGTGTCAAGCTAATTATCAAACATAAATGTGTAACAATTTTATGCATGAAAACAATTGATAAGTAGATCAATAAATCATTGCATTATCAAGTAAATCAGTGAAAAACAGTCATTTAAATAACATATTTCATGTTACAATCTAATTACAGATCAAAGATATCAATTGATTACTTTAACACATAATAATCATAATGGATCACAAGGTTGCAATGCAAATAGCATAAATCATGTTTTATTCTTCATTTGCAATGGAATGGATGTTTCAAACCAACTGTGACATTTAAGTGTAAATTTATTTATTTTACACTGATTATGAAACAAGTTGTTAAAACTTATTCCAATCACTCTCTATGACTGTTTCCTGGGTTACTAGCCAGTACTTGCGCCCAATTTAAGTAAATTGTGAAGTTCCTGGCCAAACTCAATTAAATTTCCTAAATTATCTGTATCATACCTGAGTAATGACAAATCTGGCATTCCTTCATCAGCACCCTTTTTAAAACCTGAAATAAATAAATGAAGTGTTACTGTGAAACAATCAAATGAATCAATTATCTGTCATGTATGGAAAACAAATAATAATAAAATTCAGGATTATAGATTCTTCCAGGGCAGGATAGTGGTATGCTCAACCCTGCCTGTTTTGAACAGGTCTTCTTTATATTTTCAACCTGTCCTTTTGTCTAGTAAGGTACACTCCAGTCCTGAATATACCCTTGTATCATCCACCTTTGCAGTTCTCATTACAGTACCACTGAAAGGAGTGTGAACCATACAATATGTGATGCCAAGGGGAATATTAGGAATAAAATGCTACATACTATAAACATATTAGAAAAGTTCTCAAAAGATAGAATGAAAAAAATAAAAGCAGATAATATCAGGGGCATCATTGAGTGATTGACGGTTTAGTCTGTATTTTAGTCTGGGTTTCTCGCAAAATTATTTGTGCAGTGAATTAAAAGCCAACCACTCGTATTTTAATGGAATATGTGGAACTATGACATATGCATTAGTTTACAGCTTAAAGTAATAAAAAAGTAACAAAAAGTGAGAGGTACGAGTTGACTTAATTAGGTGCGCGTTGACTTGGGTAGGTACGACTTGACCAAAGAAAGGGTACGAGTTGACTAAGGTACGAGTTGACCAGTTGCCGAATGTTGTGGTATTCAACGAGTACGAAGTGCCAATTAACATGTTTAACCAAAAATGGGGACGTTTGAACTTGGGGACGTTTGAACATGCTTCTTGTGCAGACAAACATAATACTTGCACCACACGATTCATGATAATTGGGTCGCGAAATCTAGTTACAAAATCTATCATTTACCTAAATACAACACGTAAGGCATAAATCCAAATTTGAATGTCGTTTTTGCAACAGACAAAACTGTTGATATCCTTTGCTTCGTTTCTGTGCTCATTTTAGCCATTTTATTTGTGTTTATTCACGCCGAGTATATATCCGAAGACTGCTACTTGGAGGTCACTACACCGGTCGATATAGTAGGGCTTATTTGATAGGTTGGCATCTACGGGACATACTATCTGCCGGTCTTCTCGCGGCATTTGCCTGTCAAATCCGGTCGTCTAATTGCTGGTCCAATTTAATCCAAAACTAGACAGAGTACGAAATAGAACCGACCCCTAGTCCAGTTTTGATAATTTAAGACCCTGTGCGTACAAATTCATACTTTTTTTAACAAAACACTTCATTTTAAGTAGCGTATGAATATATACTATGATATATATTGGTCCCAGATGATATACAGAATATTAAAAGTGAACAAAAAAAAGAACAACAAATATATAACCCATCCGCCCTGCAACCATACTTAACTGTGCATAGGCAAATTATATGAAAGCTTAAAATGTGCAAAAGATTTGCTAAAAGAGTTATCAATTAACTTTAATTAATGATAGGAGAAGGGCTCGAAAAAAGCAATATATGACACAAAATTATATTGTTACAATCTGATCGTCTAAGGCTTTGAATATGATGCAGCATAATGTTCGTTGAATAAATAAACCAGAAATCTGTACATGTATATAGGTATACAGATACTTTCCCCTTAGTCAATCACCAAATGATATTACTGCGACAGGAAGTTGAGTGGTTCTGCAATTTCAGTTTAGAGCGGGAAATTATATCTATCCCGTCTTGGGCCACGAAATACCAAACTGCCTCTGGTGGTGGTAATCCCAATAAACATATGAAATCCAGTAGAGCTATATAAAATTGAAATATATAACTTTATTTCCTCGAGATATGGAGAGCAAAATACATGTACAATCCAAAAATTACAAATAAGATACATACGTATATGTTAACATACACGCATATACATACATGTATATAAATCGTAAATACATGTATAAATCGTAAATACATACTTAAACATACATACATAGACACACATACATCCACACACATACATACACGCATACCCATACGCACGCGAGTACACACACGCCCACGTACCTTTGCAATCACGCACACATGTAATATCTGTAAGCACAACAAACACTCATGTATGTATACATACATTTATAATACTGCAAAGAAAAATCCAGTAATTTCATTGGTTAAAGGCTCGTGTATAGGATTCTATATACACGGCGCTGACAGGGTATATGACGTCCGAACTCATTTCCCCTTCATGCGCCTCGTGACCATTTTCGCTGACGGCTCGACTCGAAAACTTTTATCTCTTGATGTCTGCAAGTTACTAGAAATTGACAATTGATCTTCACACATGATTCAATAAATATTGAACAGATTACATGTGTGCTAGTATTAATATTCTAAACGATAGATTTTTTAAGGTTTGAGCCAAATTCAGTTCGATAAAGTCCAAGAGATCAGACGCTTGAAAATAAAAATTAGAGTGCAAGCGCGCGCTTCACCATGTGTATTGAGGTACCTTACGGGGTAATGCAATTAATTTTCAGGCATTATAACGTGTGAGTGAAATAAAAGAAATTTGATCTACAACAAGTAATTCCCGATATCCTTTTAAAGGAATACGTTTTAATAACTAATATTTTACAAAACTAAAACACTCTAAACAATTTTATGAACCAAAAACACCAAAAATACACAGATCTAATTATTAGATCTAGAGAGCTAGGCATCGAAACATTGCTTGTTTAACTAAATTCGTATGAAAACATGGAATTGCAGTATTATAAATTCGTTATATAGGTTGTTGACAGGGTATATGGCGGAATATAACCAGTCTGTGATTCATATAACCCTCGGCTAACGCCTCGGGTTATATGGCACACAAACTGGTTATATCCCCCCATGTACCCTGTCAACAACCTGTATAACTAATATTATATAATTGCATACTTACTCATATGTACACGTGCTAATACACCAACATATATTATACATGTACAGATATTAAGCAATTAGTTTTCCCCTTGACATGTAATAAAAACATTCTAATTTTGATTATAAATGAACGCGTTCATTCTTTATTAATCTGAATTGGCAATGAGCCGATTTCTCTGCATTTACACGTTGCCTTTATAAATAATGAAGACGGTAAGCCCTATATGTAAGTATACAAACATGACGTGCCTAATACTTTACACGTATTTACAAACAACACAGGGCGTCTAGTATGTGTAGAAACATTTTGAAACCACCCTTACATTCTCGTCAATGACTGATAGTATAGACATAATGATATTGCAACAAAAAGCGTGATAAAGTTTAAAATCACACATTACTGCTATTCTGATAGACCTGTATGTCTGGTTTTACGCAAGACGCAAGCTTGCACAATCAACATATTCAATTGAAAAACAAGTAAGAACTATTTTTTTACAATTGATACAAGCTGAAAAAAACATTATAAAACTGTTCCTCCTGCACTTGTGACACACAATGTCTGCCGTGCGTTCGGTTATGGCTAATACACTCGCACGAGTTAAGAAACTGAGCACGCATTTTGCAACCGAACGCTCTGTTTGCCAAAAAGTACGCCCACTCGCTCGAGCATCTCCGAGGTAGCTAGCGAAGGGCGCGTACTTTTTGGCAAACATAGCGTTCGGTTGCAAAATGCGTGCTCAGTTTCTTAACTCGTGCGAGTGTAGCCTTAACCGAACGCACGGCTGATGAACGTGTTAGTTGTTCCTGACCGCGGGTCTTCAGACGCAACTCTCATAAGATATGAACCGGATCCCGGTGTCCGGCTTTTCCACCACACTCGTAAAGGGACGTAACCGCTGCGAGGAAGATTGCGATTTTTGACGAAGCGATGTTATTTAAATTTTAAATGGCTTAGGCGTAGGTATTGAAATAACTTCGTAAGGAGAGACTTTAATAATGAATATTAGCTTTAATAATCAAAATATCGCATTAAAAGTTTCCGGGGACCAATCGATTTACTTTCTTATAAAATGTGTTATTCGCACTCATAACTGTTCGACCCAGATCACGTTTATGAAACTGAAAGGAAAATGGGCACTATAATGGATTCAGTCTAGTTAATTATACGCTTCATTTGTGTTTCGTTACACATTTAAATTGGTCATCAACGAATACCAGATGTTTTTGTAAATGACCAGTTTGGTAAGTGATAATAAAGAGTAAATTTTATGCTTTGGAGTTGGACATTTATAATACGGAAAATTGGATTTATAAATATAAGTACTTATATATTACTATTAGTAAATTTTATGCTTTGGACATTTATAATACGGAAAATTGGATTTATAAATATAAGTACTTATATATTACTATTAGTAATAATCTACTATTATTAAATTGTGATAACTTCTTCCAATGGCGATGCAGCGCTGCATAAGCAACATACTTGAATCCATATAATGTACATTACAAATTATTAAGCATTGAACAAAAATAGTCATTGGGTCATTTGGGATTTTTGTGAAATTTTAGCATCAATTAGGAATTTAGGTTACTGGAAAATGTGCAGAAAACACATTTACTTGATTATGTTGATACTATCACTTAGATTTTTATTATATTTCAGTGACTAACACATCACAATGAATAGATCAGACTCCTCTGTAGTGGAACATGAAAAGATTGAGAGGTTACGAGATCGTATGTTACAGTGTCCAATATGTATGGATGAATACAAAGATCCACGTATGCTGACCTGTCATCACACAGTATGTCTGAGCTGTCTACTGGACTATGTTAATGCTTCATCAACATCTGGTCGATTGTTCAGGTATTTTTATTGTTGTATATAAATTTATTTATAGTCTGGAATTCCACTAGGGCCTAAGAGGCAAGGGTCATTAATTCATTTTGATAATTGTTTACTGAATTTTACCATTGTATAGTCACCTTAGCTATAATTTAGAGAACAGCCAGAATCCTGTGGGTCAAAATGCGGCTTTTGGAAATTCCAGGGGTCAACTCAAAGGTCAAATGGAATTTACCACAATCCACATACATGTGAACCTTTTCTGAAGGCAAATCCAGAAGATTGAAAAGCTGGAGATTCGGACTCAAAACAGGAGATTTTTTTGTGTGTCTGAAATTTTGTCAATATCATGTCTTCATCTGTATCTTAAGCTGTTAATAGCAATACATGTATTCTGTGAATAACCTCGTAATCCGGGGGTCATCCGTTTTATAGTGTCGCCAATTAACAATGTTATTGCCAATATCTGAATACAATAGAAACGTGTGAAACTTGAATAACATGACAAGCCTTAGGGTTGCATCGTATTGCGATCAGTGTCACAAAGCTCTTGATTCCATGGTTTAGAGCGTCTATGTAACCCCAAAAACGTGATTTTCAGACTGGTATCCCGATTTTACACTTTCGGTTACCAGTTTGACAAGTTATTTCAGCGAACCAGTTGGGAATGAACTAAAAAGTACCCCATAACAAAAATTCACGATGTTTAGTCCCGGCCAGGAGAGCGCGAGTTGGCTGTCAAATCCGGTAGTCTACCGCGGAAATCAGGAGACTTCACATACATATGTATGAATCCATTATGGATCTGGAGTGACCAGCAATCGTAACATCTTGGCATTTTTTCGGCAAATCTTAACATTCAAATTGTGCTGACCATCTTTTTTCAAGATATTTCTTGTTTTAAAACAACCTACAGTTAATATACAGCCCATTGTTGAACATAATTATAAAGGAGAGAACCATCATTTTTATTTTGTATTTCCAAATGCCTGTATTTGTTCCTGTTCATGTGTTTCAGATGTCCACAATGTCGAGCTGATGTTTGTGTACCACGAGGTGGTGTGAAAGATTTCCCTCCTAATTTCTATATCAACTGTATACAAGATGAAATAGGATCCCGTCCATACTTCGGTATTTGTGACATTTGTGAGCGAGATTGGCTCATGTCACAGTATCGCTGTATTGATTGTGATCTCGATATATGTAAGTTTTGCGTGCATGAGCATCGCTTGTTCAAGCACATGTCGGGACGTCAATCAAACATCATAAAGATAGAGACTGGAAATATCGGTGTGAACTTGACATCGGAGAAATTCTGTGTCGATCACAAGGATGAATCTATACAAATGTACTGTATGACTTGTGATAGTGCCATTTGTGTATCCTGTGTATGTGAAAAACACAGAAAACACACCACAATGACTCTAGCAAAGAAACTTCAAGTAGCACACAAACATCTTCAATTTGAGTACGATAAGTCACTACAAGATATGAAAGAAGTAAAATCTGCGCTGACCAAGCTGCATGAAGTCGAAAAAGGGGGAGATAAATCTGCCGATGATGCCATTAGTCATATTCAAGAACATACGCAAAGTATTATAAGTCAAATTCAAAAATTGTCTGATGAGAAGATTGAGAAAATAAGATCGGACAGAGGAAAGCATTTGAAACAGATGCACGAATACGAGAAAGATTTATCCACATATTTGGAGCAATTACACAGAGGCTCAACATTTCTTGGAGATCTCCAAGATGAAGATATGTGTATTGAACTGCTGACAGCCATCCGTAAGTATAAAGGCGTCTTGGAATCAACAGAGAAATCAGTTGCTAACAGACCCATTAAGCAGAACAACTTCACATTTACGCCTGGTAAAATATCGAGCAAACTTGGTACAATGTGGATACGCGAAGGTCAGTTACGCAACCAAGAAGAAGAAAATACCTTCATGCCTAGAGAGCAGCCTACGTCTGGTGTATATGGTGCAGTGAAGAAAAGATTCTCGCCTACTGGTTTCTTGCTACTTGTCACATTTCTGTTTGTTATGGTTGGTCTAATTAAATTCTTACTTTGCATGGCGCAGGAGGGACTCGATGCTGAAACTCTTCTACAAACTGGGTTATATCTCTATGTTTGTTTAGCTGGAGTGTTTGCTTACAGAAAATCTAGCCGTTTTAACTGATAACTGAAAGTGAAATCAGCACTAGTGTGAAGTGAAAGTGGTTACATACATATTAGTGTTAAAAAGTACTGTTAAAATTAGTCATAACTGACTTCAGTATTGTGTTGCTTATTGTGTTGCGTAGATGATAAAATCACCATTATTGAACCACTTCAGTGAGTGATGCACAACCACTACAAGATGGATGTGCATGAAAATTAGGACTGTGGTTGATTCAGATTTTTCCATATCGACGATATTAATATATCTAAAGACCAATATCGCTGATATATCGATATATCAATTATATTCTTGAATTCCTTTTAATAGTCTATTAACTCCATGAAGATTAATCAATCCAACTTTTTCACTGCACAGCATTATATTATATTGCCGATATTTGGAATTAATTGTCCACTAGAGCACTGTTTAACAAGCGGCCAACTACAAGCGACATTATGCTATTTTGGCACATTTTTAGACTGTACCCACTCTCCTGTTGTTTCCCGCCGTAATAGCTATAATTGTAAGTGTGTGTCTATTATCAATCGACAGAAAAAATCTTTGATATATTGATATTAATTCATCAATGACAGCCCTAATGAAAATGGTAAAAGATTTAGTGACTAGTCTAGTCTGTCTTTTTGTAATATTTAAAACTTAAAATGTCTGTTTTATATTGTAATGTAGAAAGAAGATTTCTTTTCACTTGTTGACCAATCTTGTCATTTACTTGACAGTGACAAAGCTCTTTCATAGACTTCTATCTGTGAGTTATAACATTTGATTTAAATGCTGGACCATATTATAATTTAAAACTTAATTACAACACTGCCCAAACCCCAAAAGCTAATGTCAGATGTTTTTATACAAGTTTACATATTTAGAATGTTTAAATCAGTTCAACTGATTATTTTTGTCTTTCATTGTTTTACAGCATTTATTGACATGATATATACAGATATTCTTATATCAGATATAATTTGT
Source organism: Mactromeris polynyma (assembly GCA_032209605.1). Lineage (NCBI taxonomy): Eukaryota > Metazoa > Mollusca > Bivalvia > Venerida > Mactridae > Mactromeris > Mactromeris polynyma. Next base: position 592,691 of record JASFXZ010000052.1, read on the forward strand.
CTTCCTTGCTATATTTACTTTTGATTTGGTGCTGTCAAAAGTGTGGAAGGGAATTGTGTTCAATAGGCGTATAATTCCCCATAATTGTTTTCATTCTCATTTATGTAATGGACCGTTTGAGTTGAGAAGCATGCACAGATCCAGAGTGGGGACTTGGGTCCAGAACGCCTTGAGATTTTGGCAAAGTAGGGTTGTTTATATCTAATCCTAGATCAAGAGGGGGCCCAAACTCACTTAAAATGAATTTACGTCTCTAAAATGTGAATAAATTGTGCTTTTACAAAAGTATATAATGCTTGATAAATATTGTTGTTGTTAAATATTCTAATTCATTCTGTATGTTTGTGTGTAGGGTCTTTGCCATAGTATATTGTAAATGGCTAAAGGCTATTAATTGCCGAATGCCAGTAAATGTATGTATGTATGATAAAATGGTTGTACTTTTACAATGGAATAATCTGTAATAAATTATGTTTTCATTTTACGCAATTGTTATGTTTTGTTGTTATGTAATTGATGCATTTACATTATATTTGTGTGTTATTTTGCTTGTTTAGCTCTGTGCAATTATAAATCTGTGTTAAACAGCAACTGTTGAATGTCTTACTTGTTGGGTAAGTGTTGAATATATTTATTTTTATCTGTTTATGTTTTTTTTGTTGGTGAATATTGTACAGCAATCTTCATATGATCATTTGATTGTACTGTTTCTCTTTAAGTTTTTAATTCATGTACAAGTACTTTTTTTTGAAAAATTATTCAATCATTTTTTATTCACTGATTTATATTATATGGAGTAAGAATATTTAAGTTAAGAGTTCAATAGACCAGATAATTAGGTTTTTTTCGCTTCCTGATAAGTTATTCTATATTTGTTCAATGACAGTTATTTGTCTGTTTTTTTTGGAAATTGTGACATGTTTATGTATGACATTGTTAGCTTGTCCAGTAAGCTGAGTTGTTAGTGCGCTTGACCACCAATATATGGCCTATGAAGCAGGACAGTAAATGTGAATGCCTTACATGAATATTTGTTATTGTATTTGTTGTCAGTAATGTGTACAATTTAGACTGTGTATTGTAGTTCAACTACAATTGTTGTGTGCGTTGCTTTAGTTAAGTGTGTGTGACTCTGGATGATTTGGTAAAATTGGTGCTTTGGTATTGAAATAATTTAAGACATCTTTTTATGTTTATTGGCCTTTTTTGCCCTTGAAGGGAAGCTTTTAGATAACTATTACTTTGTTAATTGAATTGTGTCTACATAGTGATGCTGATGTACATTTCCTTAACATTATAATTGTTACAAGTTGCAGTGCAACCTCTCCATAGCAACACCCTATTGGAGATGCAAATTTTGGCTGTTGTTGAGGTTATTTCTCTGAAGAGGTTAAATATAGACAATTCTTACTTAAGGAAAAATTGATACCATAGTCAAAGAGTAAGCTGTGGTAAGTTAACACTGTGTCGTATTTTTCCTACATACCCTCTTAATAGAGACTTGATCCTGTTAGGATACAGCCTTTGTTATGTGTTATACATTTGTATACATGAGATAATGATATTGTCATGAGTTCTCTCCCTTATTCTTTCTAGAATTATTTCCCTTTAGCCCTTCTGTAGTATATGTATATATAGTACTATAGAGAACTCTAGATGGGATTAGAAGAGAGAACATCACATGTTATGTGGACCAATGGTCTGTAAATGCAAAAATAGTTGTTTAATGTATAACTGTTTATATATCAACATTTTATGGAGATTAAATGACTGATGGATTGAGAACCCACATATAATATGTTATGTTGACCCATAATACCAAACCATAAATGCATTGTATACACTATGTGTATATCTGTTGAGAATCTATTATGCAAAAAAATAATATTCGGGTATAAATTGAATTCCAGTAATTTTTTGAAGCTTGTTTTGTGCTTCCTTGTGTTCTTAAATGTTATGTTTGGTTTGTACTATTGGATTCATACCATTAATATTGTCACACTTGGCAGTGATAGTGGTGTGTAGAAGGTCAACATTGTCAATCAGGCAGATAGTGCATTTTGCATGGCTGTAATTATGTGAGGATTTGAAAATAATTAATATTGTGATGGGGAAACTTTTACGGACAGATCTCTTCACATTCATTTTTTCTCCACAATATTTGCATGCTGTGTATCTGATCATAGTATAGATCTAGGTTGTGGAAATGCTATATATGTCAGTATCTGTAGTCATAGTTAATACTGTATCTGGAGTGTTGGGTGTCTTTCAATCTGTACATATTCTTTACTATTTATTTTTTATATTTCAAAAATGTGCTGCATTCTAGAAAATTCAACTTTTGTGACATGTATTCATTCTATTGGTTACACAGCGTTGAAATAATGTTTGCTAAATGTTCATGTACAAGTAACATAGTTGCTATCCAAATATCAATACCTTGAAAAGATTTTGTTTGGTAATTATGATATCAATATAGTTATCTGTACTGATTAGCTGCATCAAAGATAATTATGTTGTCTATCAAAAAGCATTTCAAGTTTAAAACTTCTTTATTTTTTTAACATACATCCATGTATTTGGTTGCTGAGAAATATGATCTCTTCTGGAAAAAAATGTTTTATGAAATATTTGTTGCATGTAAGAACATAAATTAAAACTATTGAGCAAATTTACCAAAGTTTGTATATTTGACTAATTTATCTTCTGCATTATTGGGTAAAACTTATACATATTCATAGATCTGGCATGTAATATTTTATGTGATGTTTAACGTCTTTTATGAAGTGACAAGATTGTACTTTTTCCTTGAATTATCTATATTAATGTTCTTTAATAATTTAATTTAGTTGTTGTGACCATTTTGTCATAAGCAGACGATGAAATATACTACAGAAATTTGTATCAATCAGTTGTTTGTTTTTTGTTATAGTCAAGTTGACCCAATTTTGAACAATAAAAAATTTCACTTGGAAAAATGTTTAAACTGGGTAAAAGTTATTGAAAATAAAGAAATGCAATACACTATTTACAGTGACTAGTGACAACACAATATGCACCAGCTTAAAAATTAAGCAGGGCAAGTTTACAAATATAAATTGTACGTAATATACTATATAGTTGATGTATGAGTAAAACAATATAAAAAGCACTGACCTATACATAAAGGACATCTGGGGCAATTTATTGATGCTGAAAGCTGGTGCAGCTGTTTGTCTACTATGTGCATTCAATACACTTTGTGAAGGTCACAAAACAAAACAAAATGATGCAGTTTTCTGGGCATATGTTAGCTGCACATTGTTTAGAGACTGTTACTGACATGAGGAAGTGATCAAATTACAGCTTATGGTAAAAAACTAAATTCTGAGTAAAAATGGTTTGAGTGAAAATACAGAAGCATTTGTGTATTACAGCAAAAGCTCCAAGGAAACCCAAAAAAGTGTTAATGCCCAAAATGGATTTTCTTCTAGGGGCTTTCCCCCCTGGTCTTGCCCCTATTGGGGTGCCTTTAGAAAGTGGCCCCAAACCCCTTGCCTTCAAAAACTTATTTCCTCATTTCAGCTCTTGGGTCAATCATATCCCTGTATTATGCATTGATGTCAATCAAATCAATATAAAGTATAATCATTAGTTTTTATCTGGGCCAAAACATCTCGCAGCAGTAGGACTTCACGTTCTTCATTCTTATAATCAAATTTAGACACATCAACCACATATTTACTAATTTAGTGGCTTCTGACCTAGAACTTCTTGGTAACACAGACGCTTGTTATTCGCCGGTACAAGAGTTTTATGACCTAGACGTACATGCAGGGAATGAATGACATTCAACATAATTTTGATACAAATGTCATAATACAGTATTGTTGAGAGCGATATTTAGATTATTTATTTATAAACTTGACATTCCACAAAACAATTAGAACACATAGCGCACAAAATGTCGGACAAAATTGTGGTGAGTGTTTAACTTGTTATATCTTTTCTTAATAATAATATTAATATGTCGTAAATTGGATTAGGAAAGGGACACAGTTTTGGCTGATGGACCCTTTGTTTTGTCTGTGGGAATCATTGTTTACAAAAATGTTCATCCCGGGACTCATTGTCATGGACGTCGAGATAGAGGCATAATATGTGACGTGATGCTGTGAGACTTAACAATGGATGAACACATGAGAGCTTAATTCTAATGGTGCTGATGGTGGGTGACTAGCCTAGCCCTTAACCTTTCTGATGCGGGAGGTGACAATGAGTTTAAGTTTACGCATTTGGTTCCACAGAAGAATACCAGACGTCCAGAGGAGTAGAAGCTACACCTGTGTTGAGGAATATGTTTCTGGGGCAGGATGGCAAAATATGCATATTGCAATACAAACCCTGTCTTTTGCTAAGGCTGCTGGACGACAAAATGTGGCTGCTGGGATGTCTACTTGACAGTTGCTGATCCTTTAAATCATCATGAGCTTTGCAACTAGGGAGGCACAGTGGTTGTTGTTAAATGAGTCGCAGTGGTGGAGGGGTAGAGCTCCTGATTTGAAGGTAGTGAGTTTGAGCCCCACGGTGAGGGAGGGTGATCACAAACTTCACAATCCATAAATTTGGCGTACTGGTTGATTGCCAGGAAGCAGTCATCAAGAGTGATTAGTATAAGTTGTAAGAACTTCTTTTAAAATCAATGTAAATTAAATAAGTTTAACTAAAGGTCATGAGTTGGAATGTTGTCTTGGTCTACATTGATCGGAAAACTTCACCGGTCTGAGTACTGATTCATAATGCATGTAGCATACATCAAGGGTGATAAATATTAGTTGTTAAAGCTTTTTTTGCAATCTATTAAACTGACAACAAAAATATTTTTTTCTGAAAAAAAAGAGATAGTATAACACTGATCCTAGTTAATTAACTTACTTTGTTATATTTCAGATTGAAGATGATTATCAGGGTTATCCTTTAGACCTTTTTTGTATACCTAAACACTATGAGAGTGATTTGGAGAATATTCTGATACCATCAGGTCTTATCACGGACAGGTTTGTACCTAACTTGTTAACAAAACTAAGTTGAATAAAGCCAACACTTGATTTCATTTTGTAATTGTAATGTTGGGGAAGAATTTGTGTGGTAGCTGTTATATGTAATATGTGTGAAAGTTGAACGTCGAAAAATAGTAAATTCAGTGTTTTTTTCTGAAATGGATTAACTCTCTTTATTGATATTTTTGGCATCATTATTGATACTTTCTATGTGTTTCGTGTTTTTCACATAGTGAAATCACCATGCTACATATCAAATTGTAGTATTTCCATATGATCTTTTTATAATTTTCATTTCATTAGAGTGAAATTTTCTGCAAAGAAAAAATACTTATTAATAACTTTAATTATTTCAGAATAGAGAGGCTTGCTCGAGATATTGTTCAAGAGTTTAATGAGGAAGGCCTAGTGGCATTGTGTGTATTAAAGGTAACAAGGTCTTTTGACAGACTTTTAAGATAATATAAGTCTCTTATTTGCGTTTATTAGAGAAACCAAGCTTTGACGAGCGAAACCAAAGAATGTAGTAAAGCCATTGTTAGGAAAGAAACACTCTGGTTCTTGTTTTCAGTTGTTCTCAAGTTTTCAAGTTTGTTAACATAAATCTGTTCATGTAAAACATGGCAATATGAGTATACTTTATACAAAATAATAATACTTTGACAAAGAGGCAATTACAATAAGAAAATCAATGCATCATGCTTAAGAACACAACAGTACAATACAAATGTATATGATGAATACATATTGTGGGAGAAGGTATTTTACTCCAATATCATGTTCTCTGAATAGAGGTTTTATGTTCTTGGCATTGATTGATTTGGATATCAAGACTGGTATTGCTCATACAAAGTAATCAAAACCTGATCACCTATTCTTATATTTCACAGCTGGTTAATTTGTTGTATTTAGTTGTGATTGTCATTATGTTATTTAATGACTGCATTCATGACATAATTGCTGTATAATCTATTCACACATAAAGACCAGATTAATTATTTGGACTACAGTTGGACCTTGTTCATCCGAATTCACCAGGTCTGAAATTTTATTCAGAATAATAAATAGTTTTGAATAGCCCATTTCATATTGACCTGCCTAATAAGATATGTGGAAACTGCAATTTACTTGGGATGATACCAAGTATTTGGATAGAAGGCTGTCGTATAAATGGGGCCAACTGTAGATTATATTTGTGGTATATGCCTCGTTCGTCATAAGAAGTTTGAATGTATCTGTTATTTTGTTACAGGGTGGATATAAGTTTTTCACAGATCTACTGGATAGAATAAAGATGTTAAATAGAAATACAGAAATGTCAGTCCCACTTGCTGTAGATTTTATACGTCTTAAAAGTTATGTGGTAAGCTATCCTTTATAACTTTCTCTCCATGTTTTACAATTAGGTGATTGTATTCTTTTTTATCCCCATGTAATGTCAGAGTAATACAGGGGTTCCATTTGACCCTTGAGTTGACCATTTGACCCCTGGATTTTCCAAAAACTACATTTTGACTTGTAGGATTCTGGCTATAGGGTCAGTTTTTCTCAAAATGACAGGTATGTAATTGTGAATTTTCAAAAACGTCCAGAGATTTCCCGGAAGCAAGGGAAGATAACCACTGTGTTGAGTTTGCTGGGACCCTCTTTGAAAAGTTTCAGGGAATACACTGAAGATCATGATAAAATATGTTGTCATCTACCATTTGGTTCAGTTTGGGTTCTAATTTTTCTTCATGAATTTAAATTCACGTAGCATACCATCATTGTGTAACTGTTGATGTTTCAGGATGATAAACAATCTGGAGATGTTGAAGTTATAGGAGGAGATAACCTTGAAAACTTGAAAGGCAAGGTGAGTGTGATCTCAGAGCAAAAACCGGGAGATAAATCTCAATGCATTGCAATTGGTACAACAGTGTTCCTGTGTATTAGTTTTTCAGGAAATATATGTATTTAATACCTTTCCCGCAGTTGGCTTTATTTTTAAAATCAAAAAATTGTAGTATTATAGGTTTATTTCAACAGAAACATACTGCCATATTTGCATACTAACCATATTTGTGTTTTAGTTGTATCTTTGTTGTTAGTAAATGTACTAAAAAGAGCCCCTGATGATTAATTCAAGTTATATTTCTTTGTTGCAAGTGTAAGTAGTTACTGCAGGCTTGTCAGAGGCTGTAAAAAGAGAGGCATTGTCGTAGAGGGGTAGAGCGCAGGATTCCATGCAAGTTTGAATCCTAACTGTACAGTACCTGAATTAGGTGCAAGTACTGGTCTAACATAACAACTAAGGAAGCAGCCATTAAAGGTTCTCAATCAATGTACAATAAATAAGTTTAACTTAACGCTTATAAAAGAGAGCAACTTTTTTAGTCTCTGAATAGGAATTGTTACTTTCTTTGCAAAATATAAGAGTGGTCGAACTTTTTCCATGCATGTAAGATGTGTAAGTATACTTTGTTTTCTCACTACATTTTCTATATTTACAGAATGTTTTGGTGGTGGAGGATATAATCGACACAGGAAGAACAATGTTAAAATTGTTAGACATACTTAATAATGTCAAACCTAAATGTATTCGTGTTGCCAGGTAATGTAGAAACTCTGATTGTCTTAACATTGTAAAGGTTATCTGTATCAAACATAAAATCCAAGGATCACCAGTTAGGTCAACTGATAGCAGAACATTTTTGAAATGCTGTTGAAACACGGCCTTACACTCCAACACAATGACTTTCTTGGATATATGTGTCATGTTTGTATCCCGCAATATTTGTTCATAGTTTGGTTATACATATGTACACCATTAACAACGCAACTGTTCTAATTAGGCCTCATTTTGTACATGGTGTTAAAAGCTACCAACTGTTACCAATAAAAAAAGTATTGAAACTATGGACCAATAATTCATATTTCATGATTGAATAAGTTAAGGAAATTATGTTAGGGAAATAATACAGAATTGTTTCTTCTTTATGTCACGTTTTGAAGCAGAACATTTTCAGGTTGTGTTTTTAATGGCTGTAAGTATATTTGTAAAAGTACTAAAATTGTGTAGATGCGCAATCTTTGTTATTTCTTCATGTTTCTTTGTTACAGTTTGCTTGTCAAGAGAACTGAGAGAAGTGTTGGCTATAAACCAGATTGTAAGTTATGGTATTTTTGTATCAGAATTAAGTACATTTGTCTACACAATGTATTTGATGGCTGAAGTTTGGTACCCCATACTCCTCTATAAAATGATAAATTTTCTCCATTTTGTTGTTAAATTCTCCTGCTACAGAATAGTTGATATTTTCGGTCTGAAAACTAGAAACAATTAAAACATTGGTGAGTATTCAGAAATGTCAGTTATTTCATGTTACTGATCGGTTATTTACATCTTTTTACCACTGAAAGTTCATAAAAAGGTTTACAAACAGAAATGCATTCTTTGTAATTGTAAATTAGTGTCTCAAATATCCCCCCCTCAATGTTTTTACCTTCTCAAAGTACCCATTGATTGCAAAATAGTGTACAGCTTATATTAATCACTGATTATGACTGCTGATGTACTCTAAGGTACAGGGATTGTAATGTTTACAGTTCAACCTCAACCAAGACTGGATTTAAATTCACAAGCCATGGATCAGGGTTCTAGCACCACATGTAAACTTGTTTAATAGTTAATGTAAAGTTAAGGTTTAATGATACCTTTGTGTTTATCTGTGTTTCAGATGCCGGTTTTGAAATCCCAGATTCATTTGTTGTTGGATATGCTCTAGATTACAATGAATACTTCAGAGATTTAAATGTAAGATTTTTTTTCATTACTTTATTCTTAATTTTGTATCAACATTTCATTTTGAATCTGTGTGATGTTACATCATTTTATAAGCAAACGTCTTATTATGTTGGCCTTAGTACAAGCTGTATTTGAGGCTACTATTATGTACAGTGTTTTAGGCTATATCGTTTATATGGAGGATATTTTTACAAAATTTGAATTGGTTGAGAACGATATAATGTCAAGTTGCCAATAAAGTATTTGAACTTTGCCATATCAATTCCCATCTATTTGCTCAGAAATATTTTCATTAATATAGTACTGCACGTCTTGTTTTATACAAAATATGTGTAAAATCTTTAACCATTGAACACAGAAGCAGGCCTTTGTGGTCATGCAGTTTTGGTTGCTGAATTAAAATCACTTGTCCCTCGATGCTGTGGGTTGGCATCCCACCTGACATGTAGAATTTATATGTGAGGAAGATATCCAACTGGCTTGGAAAAGGTCTGTGGTTCTATCAAGATGCCCGCCTATGCCCATAATAATGTAAGAAGGGGCACTATGGGTCTTCCTGGAGCCAAATAACTGGAAAAGTTGCTACAATACGCTGTCTGTTTTTGTGACTTAATGCCCAATTATAAAGAAAATCAAAGGACTGAAGATTCTGAGAGGTGCTTCCAAGACTGCACGTTTTCCATATTAGCGTATTAGACATTAATATGTGACTATTTGAGTAAACTCATTCGCCTAAAATGACACCAATAGTCAAGGAAAGCCGTTTATATCAAGACTCCCGCCATTCCACAATTGATATATCCCTGAAAATCAACCATAATACTCATCAAATCTATAATAAACTTAGAGGACTTTACTATTTTCTTGAGACGATGAATATGATGATCCATTTGACTATGATATCAATGAAAACGCCTCAAAAACAGAAACTGAATGCGTGATAGGTGTGTATTCTTAAACCTGATTCTTCGGTTTCAATTTCAGCACATTTGTGTTATCAATGAGGCTGGGAAGAAGAGATATGGATCCTAAGAAGGTTTATAGTTTGTGTTTATAAAAAGGGTATTATATATATATAGAAGTTCAAAGGTCAATGATTGAAGGACAGATGTATTTTATTATGAATCAGGGGACCTAACTCAAACATCTAAATAACTCTTGTATCAATATTTGTTTTTATACTATTGTATGTGTTCTGGCATTTTTTGTTGAATTGAAATCAGGTTTAAACATTTTAGATCGTGTTTGAAGCCCTTGTGTGGAAATTATTTCTGTTGTTGTTATACTCCTAGATAAAATAGTTTGAAATAGTTTACACCTGTGAAATGAGAAGACGTCAATGTGTCCTATAACTTTTGGATTCATAATGGAGTAGAATATGATGTCACTCAATATATTGTGGATATGACCGCCATGACAAAACCTGTAGTAGTGACGTTAGTCATGACATCGATTATTTCCCAATGCAAAGTTTTGATGTCACAAACTAAGCATTTTATCAGGAGATGTTTGGAGGCTTAATTGTGATTTATAGAATTAAACAAACTAGGAAGATATCATTTTTTATTATGTTGCAAGTTCTATGTTTGTTTTTATGCTTATATATCAAACCTAGACGCTATGTCTTGTTGTAAGTTTCAAATTGTTAGTGAATGTAATCCATTCTATTATGTTCATGTATTGTTGTTGAAATTATCTGGAGGCCTCTGGTGGTCAAGTGGTTATGGTCGCTGATTTCAAATCACTTGCCCCATACAGCTACGGGTTTGAATCCCTTTTGGGATATAGAATTTATGATAACCATCCAACTGGCTTATCGAAGGTAAATGGTTCTACCAAGGTGTTCACCTGGAGTCTTCCTCCACCCCAATAGCTAAAATGGTCACTACATGACACTGTCTATTCATGACTTAAATCCCCATTGCAAGAAACATTATCATGAAAATCCATATGTTGCTGTGTGAAATTTATGCATTTTCATTATTTCTACCTACATACAATGTAGTACCAGTAGTTATTTCAAAATACTCTTCAAATTACGGATCATACTTCTTTAGGCTTGAAGGCTTATTATTATAATTTATTCTGATAGCATTTTGTATTAAGTGTGTTTGCTGGACATACAGCTTCTGGGCATTCAGTGTTAATCTTATTGTGAAAATACAGTTTTTTCATATTTTTACTTAATATTGCATTATAAAAACCTTTGTCTATGTGTTTTGTTAATGGTTATTTTGTACTTATATTTGTGAACAGTTTTGCGTAAATGGTTTCTGTCCATTTATATTTATCTTAATGTATACAATTGCTATTCAAAGTAAAGAGTTTACATGTAGTTTGGAATTTTACCACCATTATTATCTCTGAGGTTGCTACATGTGTCTGACCGTCTGACATGTAAGGTAAACTCATCCTGATGGGTTAACATTCTACAGTTATTTTGTGGTTGTGGTTGTTAGGGAAAAAGTCAGAACTATTATGCTGAGTAGTTGGATAACTTTGAACTGTTGTCCGTTGGCTTCTAAATGTTCCTTAAGCTATTGAGACAAAAGTTTAAATTCCTCTAACACCCATTAAAAATGTATCATCACCTAATCAGTTTCTAGAAATGCCATATGATAGAGTGTGTGCCAAAAGATACTACAGTAAAACCTCAATAATAAGACCACCTTTGAGACCCTTGAAAACTGGTATTCATGTTTAGGTGGTCTTAATATTGAGGTTGAATGAAGGGTAATCTCTACTGCACATGCAACAGTTCATTGTATTATGTGATTGTTCAATTGTTCCACAGCCAAAAAAATCATGTACAAACACCATAGAGTTATCCTTAGAATGTTGAGTAAAACATAGAAATAATATTATACTGGTAAATATTAACTCTACTGAACTCATTAAATTCATATAAGTGTATATATGTCTTGATGTACCTATGTATACTTCAATATTTAGATGTGTAATAATATGACATTTTTGTGTGTATCATACATTTACATTTATATCTAAAAACATCCTGCTGTAACTCGATACTTTTTTATTTTTAGAATTCCTTGCTATGCTATTACATTTGTATTACTGCGATTCTATCATGAGTTATTTACCTTTATCCCTTCTAGAGTTCTCTCCCTTTATCCCTTCCATAGTATATATACTGTATATAGAATATGTAGTACTATATATACATATACTACATAAGGGATATTTACATATACTATAGAAGGGAAAGAGGAAGAGAACTTTAGAAGGGATAAAGGGAAATAACTCATGACAATCTGCTGTGGATTCTATAAACAGCTTAGCTGTTCCTGTGTGAACATATTTATTACATATAGATATTATACTAATCTTCATACATTGTATGCTTTGTATACAATGCTTCATATATTTGTCAAGTTCTGGGGGCTTCCTGGTAGAGTAGTTATAGTCCCTGACTCCAAATCACTTGCCCCTTACTGCTGTGTGTTTGAATCCCACCTTGGATGTAGAATTTTGGAAGCTTTCCTGCTGGCGTATGAAGGTTGGTGGCTCTATCAAGATGTCCCCCTGATAGCTTGAATAGTCGCTACATTACCCTGGCTGTTTATGTCACTTAAAGCCCCATAATAAAAAAATTGATATTACTTTGTTGCATAGTGTTTCTACCTAAGGGATTTTGTCACATTTTCATCTTCACAGTTTGTCATATGTATCAGGATTTTTTTTGTTCCTTTTTTGCTCTATTCCTTTAATGAAAATTTCTCAAGTAGAACGTTAACAGATTAACTTTGTATTGAGTGTTAAATACATATAACTGAATAGGGTTGGTGGTTTTTTTATGACTCATTGTGTTCACGCCCCTACCCTATCATCGAAGCAAGGACCACCGTTGTATGCAATCTTGTTTTGTTTCAATGATAATTCCATTTTTATCAACTATTTCTTAAAGTGCTAAATTTGTTTATTGTTTTATGTTATTTTAAGACTTGTTTGTATCATACATGTAAATAAATGAGATATAATAATTTAATTACAGTTGGACAACCTTCTATGTAAAACACCAGGTCCTGATGTATCTTCTTAGGAAAGTCAAAATGAAATGGGTTTTTCGAAACCATTTATTATTATCGAAATAAAATTTCTGACCGGATGAATTTGAATGAACGAGGTCCGACTGTAGTTTGATTTCATCCTTCAACATGATAAAAATTTGACTTGTGTGCCATTGAAATTGCACACTATACTTTTGTCATGTATTGATATTATCTAGTGTGTAACTTTAATCTTCTATTTTGATCACCATTTAAACATATTTGATAGTGAAACTGTTGTTTAATTCATTTCAATTTTACTGTTACATTATTAGTATTATCATGAAAAATGCATATCATTAATAATGCACTTATCAATGTTTTGCCCAAGGGGGGCAGTGGGGATACATGGGATTTGAGACAGATGATGTGATTCCCACAGATGGGAGTGTGACATGCCTAATGATTCGAGCTTCGGGAAATAGCCTTGGGTCAGATATTTAATTGATCCCAGAAGTGGAGAATTAGAAATCTCCCATTGGGGGAATTTAGACGAAATGATTGGCTGCTCTCGGTTGGGGAATTATTCCTCAAAAGACAAATTGTTTAATTCCCCTGGGTCAGCCCACCTCTCCTCTCCTGGGCAAATATTAATAGGTGCATAAGTTATCACTACATAAGTAGTATTTTATTAGTGAAAAGTGGGTCTCTCAACCTGAGAGTTGTAGGTCTGAACCTCTGCCACGTAATGACCATCATTACGTAATGACCATCATTCCTCCTAAAACACCAATATTAGGTTTAAAGCCAGATTGTCATGAGTTCTCTCCCTTAATCATTCCTATGGTATATGTATAGGATAGACGAGTGGCATTATCTATATGATAAATGCACAAAGGTAACCAAGTGTACATTTGTATATATCTATAGACGATGCCACTGATTGTCTCAATGCCACGTGATTGTCTATCTGACATAGACCATGATTGTGAACTTCATGCACCCTTGTATATACTATATAGATGGTTGAAATAGAGGCCACTGATTGGACGGATTGCTGTGAGCGTGGTCTATGTATATAGATGACTATATGTATATATACTACGGAAGGAGTGAAAGGAGAGAACTTGTGACAATCTCCTGTGGTTTAAAGGGAACAGACTCAAGATGGAATCAGACAAGCATTATGCTCTCATCATAATAGAGATGAAATAAAGTGGTATGTGTATATACATGTGTATCGACCACCATTCAGTTTCATGTAGTTAGCATAATTTTTTACCAAAGAGAATTCTGTGTCAACAATTTTAAACATGCACTACATTATACTTTACTGTATACATGTAATACAGCATTAAATGTCTTATCTCAACACTTGTGTTTGATTGTATATTCATATCCTTGATTGGTCAGGGGCCTTATTCACAAACATTTAAGACTGAAACACTCAGACTTAGACTTTATAATGTTAAATGTACTTTTTGCTCCTATGTTGTAATAACAGTACAGATTTTAATAAAAATTGGTAAAAGTAGAGTGGGTAACAACAATTATTCTGACAAAATTTCATTCATTTACATTTAACGAAAACGAAAGGCTGATAACTTTTACAAATTTAAAGTCTGAGTTTCAGTCTTAAAATGTTTGAATAAAGCCCCTGGTCTAAGTACAGCCGGTTAGCTCTGTGGTTAAAGCGCTAGGCTGTTATGTGAGGTCTGGGGTCAGTTCCTGGCTTGATCATATACTTCTGTGACATTTGGCCATGGTCATTTGTCCTCCACCTCTGATTTACATGGAGATGTTGTCAGCTATTTGCGGAAGGGCAAGGTAGTACTGGTTGATAATTAATGCCAGGAAAACAGGTGTCAGGCCAACTGACCACTGTATATAACTGAAAACTGGCTCTAAACCTGATTAAAAATTAAAATTTATACCCATTCTAAACCTTGTAGGCATGACATTGTATAAAAATGACAACACAATGATGCTGATTTTGTATTATACATGTATATATATTTATCAGTTACCTAGCTCACAAACACACATAAGTAATTTTCTGGATTAATAATCACATTTTCTCATTATTGCACAACATAGACCACTTCATCAATGTGACCAATTAATGTAGAAAAATTCAAACAATTGACAGACAAGTCCATCAATAGATCAAACAGTAAAAATACTGATTAATTATAAATCAATTATAAATCAATCAATATCAAGAATCATCAAATAAATCACCCAAACCAGCACCAAATTTTGACAATAATAGTAAGATTTATGAACTTATATTTTTCAAGTCAAATAAGAATTACTGCCCCTGTATAAATAGTGTATTTGCCACTTATGGATACTTAACTTAAAGATCATCAGTTTGTATTACGTTTTATTCCTTACAAAGGTCAGTATTAGTCATACATATGTATATCCATTCAATTTATGTAAGCAACTGTAATGTTAGTTGTTATTCCTAAAATAAATTGTTCGGTTATCTCCCTTTAGTTTTGCATACAAAAGGGGCAGATAATTCCTTTCACTTGATAATAAAAGACCGCATGACATAATTTGTTTACCACACACAAACAGCTATCAGAAACACTACATCAATCTAAACAACTAATTTCTATCACACAGGTTTAAAGTGAACAATAATGCCCATTTTAAAGATATATTGACAATCAAAATTACAAAGAATAGTTATATTTGCAAATCTCCAAAAATCTGAATCAATGTCACGTAAATGCTTTTAAATATTTGCCTACATGTCAAAACCAATATTTTTTCCACATACCCAAATAATTTAGTGATATAAGATTCTACTTTCCATTTTGACCATCAATATAAAATGACAGACTTATCATTAAATTGTATCATTTACAAATACACTTATCTTATAAGGAATTCATTTTGCATCTTGCGATGTGGTGAAAGTGATGCTTCTGTTCCTCAACCAATGCATTACTTCAGTTTTAAGGGATTTTGAATATTAATATATCTTTATTCAAGATCATTGCACTCTATAGAATTTAGAAATTGTTTGTACATTGTATTTATTTTTGTCTCTTTTTTTCATTTTCTATAACTTACACCCTAGAACTACTGAAATTTGAAAATTGGTCCCAAATATTTATTGACACAAAATTACCAGTAAAATACTACAGAATTCTTATTTCAAATATACCGAAACAAATTCACGATAACATCGACTTTTCAGAAAATGTTTCATAATATCATAACAAACATCATAATTTTATGCTTTCAATGCATTCTGTGTGTTGCTGTAATATCTATGTGCATGTGACAATTACTAAAAAATAATGTGTTGAAGAACAAATAAAAATACGACAAAGTACATCCCAAAAAAAAACAAAAAAACTTCAAAGCTGACTTGGCTGCATGCCAAGTTAGAGAGAAAGGATAGTCTAACTTTTATAAAAATTATTCACATCTATCTGGAGCTGCCCACTGGTCTAATGCCGACCCAACTTTCTCCTTCAATGCTTCTGTGGCTTCAGACAGTTCCTTGACCACAGCCTGAAAAATGTCGACAACATGTACATAATAATGAGATACATAACACACAAATACAGTGAAACCTCGTTAATACATCCACCCTAGGTTCTGAAGAAAGATGGTTTCATTTGTGATGTAGTTTGATTATTGAGTTAAAGTTTGGAAGAAAAATTCAATTCGGGTTAATGAAAACACGGTCTTATTAATGTGGTGGTCTTAACTTCGAGATGGTCCTTAGATGAGGTTTTACTGTACAACAATTAGATTTGGTTTCAGTGGATTCTAGTTTTGACTGTTCAAATACTAGTAGCAGTTTACTGTTCAGTAATCCGTCGAATGACCAAGTACTCCAGTATTCGTTCCCATCCATAGTAACAGTAAATAATATAGTATTTGATAACATTCATTTATTGGCTAATTTGGCTTATCTAAGCCTTTGGCCATTTACAAATAACAATTATGGCAAAGACTTGCAATAGAGAACACAAGAAAAACATACAGTTACATGTAGGCGTGTGATAAGATATATGCTGACAAGACAGCATATTATACATGTATATGGTAATGCATGTAGATGTTTACAATGTACATTATATTATTTGTATAGTGACAAATATGAGTGATAAACATGAATGACAAACATGAGTGACAAATATGAGTGACAAACACTGGTCATTTCATATGACCCAAGCATCCATAGCAAGTGATGATAACACTGTTTTAGTATTTTCATAACAAACAAATCATAATCAATAAAAAGATTATTTGCTTCATTAGGCTTCGATATCATAAAAAACAAACTAAATTGAACTTTGTCTCAAACACACATTTTCAAAATATCATGCTTGGACAAATTGTTTCAGACTGTGCAAACAGCTGTCTCACAGATTTTAGACATCACTAATATTTTCCACGATAGGGTAAATTACTAACTGAAGGTCATGTGACATACAAGTGATTTCCAGTACACCACAACCAAGCTTTAAACTTGTGACCTATGAATTGGAAGCCATGCACTTTACTAACGACTGTATGAGTGGTAGTTTGTGATGTGGCGTCATATTCCTATTTCACAGAAGTACACTTTATAAATTTTGCTACTAAACAATAACAAAATTTCTACCATTCGGAAAACATTTCTGCTAATGAGATGTCTAAAATTGCCATTTCAACAACGTAATTCATGAATATATCCATTTATACCATACGCAAAACCAGACCTTGCACTATCCAATGTCATCAGACCAGGACACAATCTCCAGAGGTATCTCAATTTGAGCTAGATCTCAACGCAAATATTGTCTCAAATCGTTGAAATGTTCCGAGACCAGAATCAAAATTGGTATTACAAAACAAAAAAGATGAGATGTGTTTTTTTCTCAATTTTTTTTCAAGAGATTCAAATGAGATTTGTTTCAACCTCAGTCTCTATTTTGAGCAAATCTCATAATAAGCTGAGATTTCTATTTGAGATACTTTGAGAGATCCGAGCCAGAAACCCACTACATGTACTTACATCAGATATCTTCATCACATTGTAGTTATCTTGGACTTGTTCCGCAGTTCGACAACCAACAATTACGATTGGTTGTGTTTCTTGTTGCATCACCCAGGATAAAGCTGCCTTAGACATTGGTACCTTAGCCTTTGCACAAATATCCTTCACGGAACGCAACGCCTACAACAATAATAAGGTTTAAAAACTACTACATGTCATTATTCGACAAATGAGGACTGCATTAATAGTGTATTCTTCGATAACATATAATTATTGATGTTTTAACTATATTAAATATAATTTACAAGTTTCTTCAGATATAAATTGAAGAAAAGTAATGAGCATAATATTGTTTTTAGTAATTAGTATTACATTTATATATCAAATGAATGCAGATAGAATATGTGACGTTTACCTCAAAAAGTTCTTTTTCACATCCTGGAGTACCATGGCGACCTGCACTACAACTGAAAATAAAATATTAGAGATGTAAGTACTTCATTGATTGATGTTGTATAATTTTGTGCAATGCCATTTAGAGATATAAATAATATACAAATAAAGGTACATAATTTTACACAAAACAGACACATGCAAATACAGTCGGACCTCGTTTATTCGCTTATCTTCAATCTGAATACTTGGTATCATCGGAAATAAATGTGAGGTCCGGAAGTATCTTCTTAGGCACATTGAAATGAAATGGCTATTCGAAACCGTGTATCATTTGAAATATAATGTCTGATGAATTCGAACCAATGAGGTTCGACTGTATGATGTTTACGCTCCTTTTTTCAATCCACAGTACAAAACCAATGATGAGACAAACTATTCCAAATCTACAATAAATTCGCACATACCTTTCTGGTGAGAAGAGTTTACCACGTCTTCTACCCATCGGTACATCATCAACGGTCATATACTGTCCACTAAGTAAGCCTTGTTGAAGTGGACTGTAAGCTAGAACAGCGATATCTCTCTCCTTACAGATAGGAAGTATTCCTGGCTCCACAGATCGCCACAACAAGTTGTAACATATCTAAGTACAAAAATATTCAATTGTCGGGGACACAATAAAATATTGTTGTTGATTGATTGGTTTAAAGTAACACTAACACAAGTACACTCTGTTGATCTGTCATATATATCAACTGAGGGGCAAAGTCGATTAATATTTTCTGCTGTTTGATGAAAATATTCATACGATGGTTTTTACATTGTTGAATCTTCATTCACTGTTTAAAAAGATCAATAAAACCCAAAAAGTGTTGTTTATATTACAAAGTCAGGGTCAGCATTATCTTAAATTACATGCAAATTAGATCCTCATGTTAACCTATACACTGAGTAAAATATCTAATTGGTCATTTTGTTGGTCCCACTTATTGCTATTTTATGACTTTTAATTTTGGGGTTGTTGTTCTTGTTCTGTTGTAAATTTCAACTGTGGGTCGAAGTGGATGGATATGTTCAGAAAAGTTGTACTAAGAAATTATTTATATGATACATGTAGTGCTTGCATTGTTGAATTTTCTTTCACTGTACATCACAGGAGATTGTCACGACTTCTCTCCCTGAAGTATTTGCATATTTAATACTATATATACATATACTGTAGAAGGGATAAAGGGAGAGAACTCTAGAATGGATAAAGGGAGAGAAGTCTAGAATGGATAAAGGGAGAGAACTCACAACAATCTCCTGCACTGTACTGTGAATATGAAGTTCAAATAAAGCCAAGCGACCATTTAGAAAGTTTGTTCATTGTATTCACCTGATTAGATGTAGGAACAACGTCCATGTCTAGTAATTTCTTAAGGTTCTTAGGTCCAAAGTTGCACACACCAAAACTCTTGATTCTACCAAGTGACACTTGTCTTTTCAATTCTGTGATAGCTTCTTCAGTATTCTCAATAAAACTTGGGAAATGTGCCTGAAATAGATAAATATATAAATATTAAGTAGAAATCAGCACCACTTGAAAGTAAGGAATTACCAGTATTCAGGGGTTCCATACCTTGAGCAGACCCTTTGAAGAGGGATTTCCAAAAAGTCACATTTTGACCATCTGACTAAATGGACAATTTTTCTCTAAATTATAGGTTTAAAAATTGTAAAATCTGGTCAAATATCATCAAAATGACCCTTGAGATTCAGCACCTAGTGGAACCCCTAAGTATTATTTATTTACATTGAAAAAATTTAAGATGTCTATGTCCACTAGGCCTTCCATATACAGTAAAAACCTGTCTTAAAGACCACCTCAATAACAAGACCACCTCAATAACAAGACCACCTCAATATTAAGAACCAAATTTACAATCCATTTTCAGTTTTGCTCTTTAATCGATCTCAAAATTAAGACAACCTTAATAAGAAGATCAGTTTTCAAGGGTCCCAAGGGTGGTCTTATTATTGAGGTTATACTGTAGTATAACATTAGTATACCTGGAGAAGATCAATGTATGTTGTCTGAAGCTTGGTGAGACTTCTTGTCACAGCTTCATCAATTTGTTGTGCACTGTATGCTGGCGTGAACGGTCCTTCGCGAAATCCAAACTTTGATGCAATAACTGCATCTTGACGACGACCTTGAAGACATTTTCCCAAAACCTCCTCCGAACCAGCGTAACCCTGTGGTTGCGATAAAAGATTATTAATATACATGTACATTGCATAAAAACAATAAGGTATCGCTGAACAAAAACGCTAGAAAAGCTTGGTATACATTTAAGTGTGTTCATGTTTATGACTATATATTACAATTACATTGTCATTGGCGGGCAAGTCTGTATCAACATATCAAGTAAATATATTGATGATACATTTGTATGTAGAAAGAGAATATTAAGACTTGAAAATCATAATTGGTGTTTTTCATAGTGATACACAAATCTTGCTAAAATCACAACAAAAACAAGATTTAATGTCTGGATGAAATTCACTGGATTTATAATTAAACCGGATTTTTTCCCAAAATTTTCAGATTTCACCAATTCACACACTCGTTTTACAGATAATCTATTTATAGCTGTATAATCTTAACGAAGTCATACACAGATAAGTTGAGGTCAAGATGTAAAACCGACAGAATTATATTATCTTAACCTTGCACATAGTCAGATAATACACGAAGGGTTATAGATAATGTACATAATTCTTTTATAGTGATGAACATCATTTAACTAATTACTGGAATGACGCATTTTAGTAAAGTCAGTATAAATCAAAAGACCACTTGAAAATTTTAACCACTGTATTTTCATGGACCAGTACAAATTACAATGTGTTAAACAATTATTTTTCATTAGCTCAATTCGATTCATTTATCTATTATGAAAATTGTATTTTTTTGCATTCTTACTGCAATCCCTGACCGCGCCTTTTATACATATTCTTTACTCCATCAGAAGTGATAAGTAGATAACAATAAAGAGCAGTCATAAGAACAAGCAGTGTTGCATAATGATTATATGTCCATGAAAATCAAATTTGAACACTAAGTATCTAGGAATGATCCCAAAAACAAGACTGATTCCGTTATACATGTATGTGCAACAAAATGCTTCAAGCATTTAAAACAATGAATGAATGCTTGAAAATGAGTCCTATCACTAAGTGCCATTATTGTAACAGGTCATATGGCAAGTTACAAAGCGTCCCTGACCTAGATGGGATAGTTTCACCACTACTAATGCTAGTCATGTAAAGTGTGGATTATCATACATTATGTTATCAATTTGACCCACAAATTTATCATCTGTACAAATAAAAGTATCAGAGAACAAGTACTACTGCACTACACAAGTGATAAAAATCGGATGTTAAATCAAAGTACTGTAATAACCACAAGTCATTATACTCAAACTACATTATTTAGACAATGACCCCAGTCCATTAACAAAAGTCATATAAAACAGTGTAACATTTACTGAGAATGCTTGCTGTCAAAGTATATTACTTACTGGACTTATTAATGTTATAAAATTTAAAAAGTAGTAGTTAAGTTATCTCACAACTACTATTGAAATACAAGCAGCCCTTTTTTATGGCATATTTGGGACCAATATTGGGCCCCATTCCTCAAAGAAAAAAGTATGATTTTCTCCCTACTTAAAATTACCCTTCAGTTAAATTATTTAAAATTTTAGCCTTAAAAATATCAAAATTTAGTGATTCATGATGCAAATTTACCCTATCAAAAGGACCTCCCATACTTTCCAAAAACTGAAAAAAATGGCTGTCAAGAAGTGGTATACTGTATACATACCTCTGCTGTATCAAAGAAATTGATTCCTAACTCCAATGCTTTTTCAACACAAGCTTTTGATGTCTGAAAGCAAAGAAAAGTATAAGTGAAAATAGCAACAACAGTAGTAGTCCTCTATGCCAATCTATCACAAATGGACAAGTATAAACAAGAAATATCTTGAAAAAAGATGATCGGCGCAATTTGAAGGTAAAGATTTGTTGTGCAACATAAAAAATGCCGAGATGTTACGATTTCTGTCCACTCCACATCCAAAATGGATTTTGGTAAATTCACAGAAATTCAGTGATTTAGGTATGGTAACGAACCCTTTATCGAAAGGTAAACCAATCCGCATCAATGTTACAAATGTTGTTCGGTCGAAGAGAAATAGCCTTGGTGGTTAACGTAAGATTTGACTGCTTTACACAACACAGATATATGCAAATAGCAAAACCATGTTAGTACGGCTGCGCCGAAAAAGCCTATACATGTATAAATATGATTCCTTTAAGGTAGTTTTTATATGAAAATAACTACTTCGTTTAATATTGTCATATTGTATTATATTAATAAATTATTAGATAATTGTATATTTTATCATTTCAGTAAGAGTTACTCCCCTTGGAAAATACAAAAAAATATTAAATATTTGAAACCGGATGCAGTAAATCCATTTATGCAATAACTTAACATACACAACAACTATTGTTGTCAACATTCATTTACAAATTAAGCACTCACTGATCATAGTGGATAAAAGATTAATAAGTACATGTACAGTCTAACAAAATATGCAACAAAGGTGTGTTTCATCATGATTTTTTTCACTCCGTTTGATTACTATAGTTATACTGAATGGCAATAACAGCTATTACAAACTGTCTTCATAATGCAATATCTTATCCAAAATGTTACATTTCCCCAACAAGTATTTCATATCTTTCATATCCTATTACTACTAATATGTTCCTATGGTATCCTAATAGTATGTTCCTAATATCCTATTACTTCCAAATGTATAGAGTTTGTCTGATGAAGTATTTAATCTAAATTTAATGTAATACAAAAATGTGAAGCATACAAAAGCTTTAATTAAAATATGGCATGAAATCCCATCATTTAACCCTAATTTTCACTCTCAAACCTTCTCCCACTCGAAGTCACCCTGCTCCTAACTCAGGATTTATGCTCAAACTCATCCAGGTACGGCCCCAATTTGTACATAAATTTTGGTTTAATTTGAATAAATTTAATGGCAAAAAACTATAAGCAACTCCAGCTATCAAGTGTTTCTTGCCATGCATTAATGAGGCATGTTGAGGAATTCTCTATATGTATGTAAATGAGACACAATTAACAGGCCCCATTTTTATGTGTTTCTGGCTTTCCATACTTCACATATTAAGCATCATTGCAGGAAACTAAACATCAAACTTTTAAGCAATTAGCGTGTAAGCAAAGCAAAATCAGAAATTGAGTACATATATAATGCCAATAAAGTAAGTTACATCATCACAAAATGTCAACGCTTCATGTATATATTACAATACTTGGTCTGCACTTAGAATGGCAAAGACTCAAATCTATCAAAAGTATCATTGAAATCAGATCAATTTAATTGAAGTCAAAGCGCATGATTTATCAGAAAATACAAACCTCTAATGTCTGAGCTTCCCATGAGGCATTTGCCTTGTTGTCATTCATCTGCCAACATCCTAGACAAATACGAGAAACCTTCAAATCGGTACGTGATAAGGTTTGGTACTCCATGATTAACCTGAGCTGTGTCGGCTGTTATCACGCTTTGGGTTCATTCGTAAGTGAATTATTAGTGAGTTTTCTGTCTTCGCATTGAAGAGTATTCTGCTCCGGTCATTAACTTCCGCTTGGAAACAAGAACGTTCTTGAACGCTGAAGTGTGGTGTGCTTCGAACTTTTTACTCGAATTCACTTGGAATTTTCAGGTATTTTTTGTCTGGTTTGTTTAAGGAGTACAGTAAGGGTAATTTATATTAATGCGTTCTGTCAAAGTTGCATAGAAGTACTTAAAGTCGCTACTTTCAGTTTCGCATTTCGGTATTTATTTTTTGACATTCGCCCAGACTATCCAGAGTCTCGAGTCATATTGCTGAACTCTTTATTTCAGAATTATAATGCTATACAAGACCCTTTGCATATGTTAAGTGGATTTTGGAATGTTATTCATGAACGAGAAGTCTGGTATCCTACCTTTGGATTCTTGGGATTTGTAAATAAACCAATCCTATAATATGCTATAATTAGATTCTATTTATGTCACATCGATAACTTGATTTGTGATGAGTAAAAGGTCCAACATTTGTGTATTGAAAATACACTTGAGTTAAACAAAGGGTAAGGCTTGACTGTTGTAGGGGCGTAAGACGGGTAAGCTAATTAGGTTTTAGTGCTGTCCTACTAGTGTTGAGGGGGCATAGGTTTGTGTGTTTTGGCCTGTCTTCTTCTTCAGAAATGGTAAGGGAGTCATTTCAGACTGTATTGTTGCCAAGTTTTTTTTCTCACCATTTTGGAAATGGGGCCGGGGCCTTTCAGATAATTTGATTGGGAAAAATGAGCTGTTTTTACTAAAATTGGGAATTTCTACTTTCTTTAAAAAACATTAATTTTTATCAGCAATAGATAAACTAGTCCACAGATAGGACACAAAACCAAAAATATAATGAATTTGAAACTTTAATGTGATAGTGAAATATTATAAGCTTCATAAGGAAATAACTGTCACGTCTATGTATAAGTTATACATGTAACTAGATTTTAACAGATCTCTCCCGCATGACTGAAAGATTCAGATTTGGAATTTTCATTTAAATTTTGGAATAAAACATACATTTTACCATTGGGAATGGAGCCGAATTTCAGTCCCAAGTCGGCCCCAAACAAAACAATGTTGCCCTATGCTGGACAAACCATTTGCCTTTTTATTTTACTATAAAGGCTATAAGGTGAACTGGTGTCTGATGCAGTCATGCTTTTTGGGAGATGGCAAAGGCAAATTTCAGTGCCTAAGGCTCCAATATATAAGGGCAGCTTTGTACTAGTGTTGAGGGGGCTTTGGTTCGAATGCTCCATTGGGCATATGATCATTCTCCTTAGTTAACTTTATGTTTGTGTATGCATATTAAATTACGAGTAGAATCGAATTTGTGCTTGATCTAGTGTATGCACATTTAAAATTCCAATAACTTGCATAAGGATATGATGTTATGGATTATATACTTACTCTCAATTTGTATTCTTTAGTTTACAGAATGGAATCTAATCTGATGCAAGGCAATACAAAGAAGTATGAAATACCATTAGACCATCTAGACTTCAGTTACATCAACAAATGCATAGAAGTCAAAGAGCTGGAGAGGATATTCAAAGTCTTAAAGTAATTAGGATCTTTTTTTTCTTCCAGTTACTTTTTTTGATGCAGTGTCTTCCCATGTTTAACAAAATTAGACAACATCTAAAAACCTTGTGCAGGTTTTGTGCAGAAAAAGAAAAAAAATCAACCAACTGTACAACCCAAATATCCTGCAAACTTTCAATTGACTGTGTAATCATTTGAGTCAATTTGGAAAAGTTCTTTATCACAAATGTATCAATGTTTAACGATCATGACTTTTATTTTTAGATCAAAAGAAGAAGGTCATTACCCTGACCTGGAAAAATGTTGTGAAGATCGCTTACAGGTTCTTAATCCAAACAGGTTAGTAGCTGAAAATATACCCTCTTGAGAACTGCAATCTCCCTCTTTTAAATCTCTTGGAAAAAGGGACCAACTTAAAGAGAGACATCCATTGAATTCATATCAGTAATTATGTTATTAAGTATACAGACAAACCTCACTTGAAGACCACCTCAATATTGAGACCAATTCAAAATTAAGAACACAATTTTCAGGTTCATTTTCAATGCTTTGCTCTTTTATTCAACCTCAAAATTAAAACCACCTCAATATTAACACCAGTTTTCAAGGGTCTGAAGGGTGGTCTTATTATCAAGGTTATACTGTAAAGTAAATTTACAAATTAATTGCAAGACTATCATCAATTGTTTTGTTGAATGGACTGCACAGAATTTTACTCTTTTCTATTTCATTTCTTCAGACCATCAATTTTTGTATTATTATAATGTACACAATTCTCAAAAATGAAATAGGGGACAGTATAGACAGGGTTGGCAAAAACCTGGGTTTTACGCATAAAAGCCAGCCCGGTGGGTAATACTTGGTTTTAATGGGCAAAACTGGGTAATACTGGGTGAATGACTATATACAATGAATTTTCGACCATTTGTAATGCAATTTTTATCAGTAACTAAATATTAAATATAAGATCATTTCACAGTTATACTTGACAAATATTAAACTTGAATGATTATCATCTATATCAATCAACACAATGGTAGCCTTATTTGTAACTTTATTCAATATTATATAATATGTATCATTATTACTTAAGTTACATTATCTGTTTCAAATTTTAACTTCCTGTGATAAGATTTCTAGGGTAAGTTGCATGATGTTTAAATAAAGATAAATGTTTTCATTCATGTTCATATCAATTTATTCACATGCACAGGGAGATGTAGATTTTGAACATGTGATAAAGATATTCTAAGCATTTTTAATCATGTTGAAAGTTGTACTCGGTTTGTACTGTCCTCATTTTGCAAATGGTTGTCCTTGAATTATAGTTTTCTGTTTCAGTCGTGTTTTAAGGAAAGAATCTCATTTGATGTCAAAGTCTGAACTAAAACGAGATGAAAAAGAGGATCTTGATCAAGATTTGAAGGTAACTGAATTTCTTAATTTGTTTGTTTAAACTTAAACGTGTGAGTTTTCAGTAATGTCTTGCTTATTAGATTTGGATGAACCACGATTTTCAATGGATGATGTTATTAATAAAGCTACTCTGTCAAAACTTAAATAAATGTTTATGAAACTCGGCCCCAAAAATTACCCTTTTTACTGCAGCAGTTACTTAGAAATGTCACATAAACTTGTATAAATGTATTGCAAATTTTGTTTTTCCTGCCTGATAAGATTTACTGATAATTTAGAAAGAAAAACAAAATTCTGTATATACCAGCCAGTATTACATTACACAGACTGTCATATATGCATTATAAATCATTATCTTCATTTACACTATTCTTTTTAAAGGGCAAAATTCGATATTTAACTGTTCACAAAACTTATCTACTGGTCAATTCCAAATTAATGTTTTGTCAACATGTATGCCAAGGATTTTTTGCACTCTACGAAGTTTGCATTTCTATTTCCAAACCTTATATTAATTACATTTCATGGTACAAGATGTAAATTACAGATGTGATGTTACTGGTCAATGTTTCTTATTACCTGCCTTGAAATGTCCAAAATGCTGTGAAAGACACAGGTAGGGGTAAAATATATGCATTTCAGAAGACCAAATATGGCCAAATTTCAACCTAAATAAGCTTGGAAAAAACACTGGAGTCTTTATGTATATTACATAATTTTTGTTACAGAGTTGGTCTACTGACATGAAATACATGGAGACAACATTTCAACAACAAGATGGTGAATTGGCAAATGAAGACGGGGAATTACCTCCCATTAGATCGGGATCTATCACTCTTACGGCTGATGGGGTATGTCTGATTTGTATGATGGTTATAAATGTGGCATTTTATCCTCCAATTTATTTAAGCTTGATTTTGGATGATACTAAGTATTCGGATAGACGCGTGTTGAATAAGCGAGGTCCGACTATATTTATGTTAGATGAATATTTTATTTGCATTATCGTACACTAGTTTATATAGACCAGTTTGTTTGCTCTGTATGTAACAAATTGTATTGATTTATTTGTATATTTGTCCTGATTATATACTATGAACAAATCGTAATTAACTTATGTTCTATTCTGTTCTGTTTATTTCAGGCTAAATCCAGTAAACCTACACAAGTGAATCCTAACAAACGTGTTACACCTCGTGACTACAGAGAATGGGATAAGTAAGTAAACACAAAGTATATAGGGATTTCATATTGTAATTACTCAATAATTTTTCTGAAAGCTATCTCATTAAATAGCTAGTGTTCCATCATACTGTGATGTTAGATTTGTCGAGTAACAGTTGTTTTTTCATGAGATGAAGATTGCTGTATTGGGCATGTATATGATATGCTTAAATGTGAGGTGTGAGCAAATCTTCGGTGTGCAGTTCTAGGCTTGTGTTAGCTTCTTGCAGAAGAGCAGACTATCAGACAATAGCATAATAGTAACACTTACTTTCTCTATAAGCATGTTGTTAGAAGTATGACCTGAGGAGGTTGACAATGCCTTATTGATAGTGCTGTATATTTGTCCATTCTATATACACATTTATGAAATTAATATAGAGTTTAATGTCATGTCTTACAATCCTGAAATTTTGATTATCTTCATTGGTAACTTCTTTTGTTTTCTTTAACTTGATAGTCAGTCATCTAATTATCTTGCAGGATTGATGTTGATAAAGAATTGGATAAAATTGATGAAAATGAATCAAAAACAAAGGAAAAGACAATTATTGCCAACAAAGAAGTCACCAATCTACCTGATCAGATTGATAGTAAAGGTATGGTAAATGTTTTTGCGACCCCTTGAAATTAAGTATTTCACTGTTGTTTGATCTAGTTCTACAGTAATTGATTCAGGGAGAAATCAAGGTATTTGACATAAAAGGTGTCTGAAGATAAAAATCTGCTGTGTTTGCTGCCTACCTTAGCATAATTTGTTCCTGTTCTTCAAATAATGTGAAGAAAGTAATGAAGGTGTCTATAATTATCATACAAATTTCTATGATTTAGTTATAAATATATTTAATTATTCACTTATTCTCCTTTGTTGAGTTTTAGAATTCCTTTGATAAGAAATGATGTGAAAATTAAATCATTTTTAAACTGAGAGTTTGGGGGAAAAGTCTAGAACTACAACAAAACATTAGGAATAAAACTTAAAAAGTAAAGGATGTAGTGATTAAATAATAAGCAATTGTTATTTATATAAACTGCCTGAGAAAAGCCTCTAACTTAGTCAAATTTTGGCTAAATAACGTTTTGTTCAGATTTATTAGGAATTTTTACATTCAAATTCGGAAAAATATATACTTTATATATATACTTTATGGCATTAGGAATATAGCTGAATAACGGCTGTAAAAACATCTGAAAAAACCTGTTTATGGAACTTGGAAATAAATATAAACATGTACTTGTATTATCAAGCAGAACTCTGTAATTAGTTTGTTACATTTATTTTAAGGTTTGACAGAAGGAGAAAAATTGCTGAAAGCCAATCGTGAAAAAGATAAAGGAAATGAAGTAAGACACAGTGTTTCCAATCATATAGTTGTAGCCATCTATAAAAATATAATTTACATGTCTTATTTCCAAGCACTTGAAAATAGTTATACAGTGGATTATATAGTGGATTATCAAATTTTATAGCAATTGAATTGGATGGAATTGAATTGTTGCTTTTTATAAAAGAAGTGCCATTATTTATTTAGGCTTAAAGTTATCTTCTGATTCAGATTTTTTTTAAAGGTGCAATTCTCAGAAAAAGTTGCATTGATTTCTAGTTACTGACTTTATGTAAATATCCACAAATCAACAATCAAGTAAAACAATTGCTTCAACATTATCACATATACATTTTTAAGCAGAAATTGTCTCAAATATAAAAAGACAAACTAATCACTAATTCCTGTATATTTATCTGTTAGTGGATATAATTTGTACCTTGTTTTAGGGTATTATTTTGAAGTTTTTATCTTTTATTCAATTTAAAATTCAAGTCAGATTTTAATAATTTTTACAGCGATTTTGAATATTTATGCATCTTTAAAGAACTTCATTCAAAACTTGTCCTTAAAACTGGTTTGAGAGTATCAATGTATAGTAGATTCTCTGTATCATAATGGTGTTTATTTCAGGCCTTCAGATCCAATGACTATAAAGAAGCTATCACATATTACTCAAGAAGTATATCACTTCTTCCTACACCTGCGTCTTACAACAACAGAGCTCTTGCTTGTAAGTGATTTATTATCTAACATTAAACTTTAGTTCAAGTCTGTTCAAATTTTAGTTAAAAGGCTGGTCAGCTAAATTTGAATTTTAGTTCGAGTCTATTAAGTAAGTGGTCTAGATTTGTTAACATCCAATTTTAGTGGATGCCCAGTCAGTTAGGTAACTTCAAATTTTAGTTTAAACCTGCCCAGTTAGCTAACGAAAACATTCTTAACTCCAATGCAATGATTTTTACTATCATTTCATATGAAAATTAACGTTCAGTAAATATGACCGATAAATCATTACAGAAATACAATTTTTGATTGTTTGATTAAATTGTATATTGATGTACATGTATACATTTAGAACAATTCATTTTTGCAGCACTCCAAGCTTGTCTTTATAGGCCCATTTTAACATTTTAAGTTTAAAAAATAACGTCTTTGTTAATATTTGCAGATTTGAAGACTAAAGATTGGCACAAAGCAATATCAGATACAAACATAGTTCTTAGTATGGAACCAGAAAATTTAAAAGGTAACTCACTACTTTATAGGTTATATAAACTCAGTATCTTATTACCTTCTTAGTATCTTCAGTTTACTAGAAATAGGCATGCATATTTTCCGCAAATTTGATGCTCGCAAGGGCCGTTTTTGAGACAATTTAAGCCATCTTAGATGCTTAAAAGCCAGGAGCTTCAGTGGCCCCCTGGACCCCTTGCCGAATTTTCAGCTGATTTTGAACTTTTGCATTCTCATGCCTGTAGAAATTAAACTATCTGCAGTTAACTGTATTAAGGCAAAGAATTCATTTCACTAATACTGAAGGGGCCTTGGTGGTCAATTGGTTATGGTGGATGACATCAAAACACCTCCCCTCCACTGCTGCAGGTTCGATTCCCACCTGGAATATGGAATGTAGAAGGTTGGTGTTTTACCCAGTGTCCGCCTTGGGGTCTTCCTCCACCCTAATAGCTGGAATAGTCGCTGCATGACCCCTGGCTGTTTTATGTGACTTTAAGTTCCATTATTAATAACCATTTGTCTTTCATTGACCTTTATCAATTAATTGGTGGTCTACCATCTGTTAATTCAAGTTTTCAAAAAAGTTTTTTTGTATTTTTGTTATAGCTTTACTTCGTCGAGGCACTGCATATAAAGGTTTGAAGCAGTTTGAACGTGCACAAGCAGATATACAGCTTGTGCTGTCAAAGGAACCCAATAACAAAAAGGCTCAGGTATGTTCGTTTGATATGTTTCAAGTTGTACTAGCAATATTGATTGAAGGTAATCAAAATAACAGTAAAATAGCATAGGCTTTGATTTGTTAAACTTCTTCATTTTAAATAAATTACGAAACAGGTTTTATAGTTTATATTGGTCACTATCGATGACTGCTTCCTTGGTTACTAACCACTACTCTCGTTGGAATCAGTGATTGTGAATTTTGCAGTTCTACCTTACCCACAGTGGGATTCACACTCAAAATCTTCATATTAGGAGTTGAACTCTCTACCCCCCAACCACTTTGCCTCCTAAATTATTTATATATTTGAGACAAATGCATATGCTTCAATTTTTTCAGCTGCTATGTGTGTTTGTATCATGACAAGTCAGAAGATTGTAGTTGAGAAAATGTTACCATTGTGAAGCATTTGCGGCAAAATTTCTTTCAAAAATATTTTTATTTAAGAATCGAATAAATGTCTAATTTTGAAAAATATGTAGAACTTTAAACATACTGTTATAGGATCTAGTTCAAGAAATTGAGACTGGTAGAAAGGAAAAGAAAAAGAAAGGAAAGAGGATGGTTATAGAAGATGTGGATGGAGAAGCAGATGATAAGAGTGGAGATAATGCTAATGGTGGGAAAGAGGATCCAAAGGTGGAGGATAAAGAAAATAATGCTAGTGAGGCAAAAACAGCTACTAATACCCAGTCTGCTTCGAGAAGAATGAAGATTGAAGAAGTTGATGATGATGATGATGATGATGATGATGATGATGAAAAGAATGTTAATGATAAAATCGACAGTGCAGAAAATGAACAGACAGCTAGTGGTGAATTAGAAACTAATTCTGATATAACTAAAGCAACAGATAAAGAAGAAATTGTAGACAATAAATGTGAAAGTGAACAAAACGGAGATGAGACTGATGAAGTTTCTGGTAATGAAAATTCTGATAGTATTGACACTGAAAAAAAGACTGATAATGTTTCTGACACTGTACCTGAAGCTTCAACAAATGGTCATAGTTCTCCTGTAGCTGTGGAAAATGAATCACAAAAATCCGATTCAGATAATGCAGTTACTGATGAAAGTTCAGAAGTGGACAGTCCTAGATCTGAGCCTGATTCCCCTGTTATGGCTTTACAGAAAATAAGACCAGTATTATACATGAGAGAAATGCCACGGCAGGCTGCTATTGTGAAAGAGGAAGCAACAGTTTTGTTTAAGAGTGGACAGTATGGCGAGGCTTGTATAAAGTATAATAAAGTGATCAGTCTGTTAGAAAAAGGTAAGTTATCGATGGGTTATGATTTTCTGTTAATATTGTAACTTAGGCCAAAAATATGTTGATGCCACTGACCCAGCCCTAATTTTTTATGGCTATATATCCTGTAAGTCTGATCTTATGAAAAATGTTTAGTTTCCTGTAAAACAATAGACCTTAATATTTTACCCCTGACCCAAATATATTTTGGGCTGAAAGTCCAACAGTCAAATGTATGAAAAGTATGTGAAGAAATAAAATCGCTACCTAGTTGCTACTGATCCAAAGTGGAAGAGAACAAAGACTTTAATTTGGCTTCATTTATCTAATATCATGTTTTGTTTATTTTCAGACGAAGATCAGACAGTCAATCTATCACTTATGTTCAGTAATCGTGCTGCTTGTCATTTGAAGACGGGTGATCTACCTGGTGCTGTGAAAGATTGTAACTTTGCCTTGCAATTAATTCCACATAGTGTAAAACCTCTGTTGAGACGAGCCATAGCTTATGAACATTTGGAAAGGTAAACATTATATAGTTCATAATTTTCAAAAATGCATAATTCTGTCTCAAATTAAGTTGGAAATATTTTTGCAATATTGGTCACTCTTTGTCAATTTACCAATATATATACAACTAAGCATCTTATATAACTGACCACTATGTATTTTTTTATAAAAAGAAAATCTGACTGAATGAATGAATGTGTGTTTTATTTATGTTGACCTAAATACCATAGATGCGCAACTTATATGGACCATTGATCGAAGTCTCGCTCAATCTCATGACGCGCAATAAACGATACCGATGCGCGAGATTTGGAAAAACTGCCAGTCAGCGCCATGTTGTATTGCATTACAAAACACAGTATGGACAGTTTTAAAACCATTATTCACTTAAAGAAGCTTTCAGTGATATATAATTAATATAAGTAAAGATCCTTTACTCCAAACAAAGACCTAAAAGACCATTTAAATAGGTATTGTCTCCAAAGAAAAGCCAAATCATGCCTCTATCGTATTTCCATGTGAAGTCCGAATCACGCCTCTGATTTCAGTCGCAAGTTTATTCATTCTTTTGTAAAAATCTGACATTTTATTTATTCTTATCAAAAGATCAATCTTTTTATTAAGTTAAAGCATATAAAAAACATTAAGTTACAATATACTAAAGGGTTTGCATTAACAGCATTCAAGGAATCATAGGTAGCGAATTTACCCTGCACACGCAAGGCTGCTGTGAAAAACAATCTGGGTTCACATAATCTTAAAATTGTGTAATTATCAACTAAACAAATGATGTAGATCACATGAGCATGTCATGTTTTGTGTTCTCAAGTCGTCTATTTTCCCCAGCACAAGTGTGTGAAAAATAAAAATTAAGTAGGTCAAATCAAGTTATTTATTGTCTGTGTAACAAGGGTGGTGACATCAATTTAATTCTGGTCAAGAATTAACATTACAAAATGTTTGAAGAGGCTGGCTAAATCCTTGAAGTATAAATATTTTTGGATGACAGACAGTTGCAACCCCATTGTGTTTATTACAAATTGAGATCACAGACTGATATGACCTAATCATTTCAATTATCAGAGGCACTAATTCTATCAAACAGGAAATAGCAGTATGATTTAACATATAACAAAGATCTCCTGGGGTTTTATGACTTTTTACAGCTGACATCTAGGACAATTTTCATTAACAGTAGTGACCAGTAGAACTAATCTGCCGATGGCGTGGTTAATGAATTGCAAAACAATAGGCATCGACCAATCTAGTTAATTAAAACACAAGAAAATTAATTTATTACTGTCAATTATCAATTCATATGAGAACACTGAAATTGTTTAAACATTGAAACTAAATGGCCAGCCAGCTGCGAAAGACATCTAAATATATTTTTAACAATTAAATAGAGCTATGTCCCGTTTTCGGAAGACATTGCTTTAAAAGTAACCATAAACAATATATATTTAATGTGAGTATGAATAACAAAACAGACAATGAGTTTAATATTTTATTTTGACAAAATATATTGTTTTTAGACAGTGTGTCTGCCGCTACAATCGTATCGATGCGCCATATCTGGTTTACGTTCACCTGCTCTCACGAGATTTTACGATATCTGGCCGAGTAGCGCATCTGTGGTATTTAGGTCTTTTTTATCTGTTAGGAGGCCATGTTTTATTTAGGATTGTATGACTATATTATTATCTTTATTATTATTATAATTGTTACTGTACTTTACTGACCCCTGTTTAAATCAACCTCTGTATAAAACTGACTGACATGTTTCATACATACATATTTCAGATTCCGACCTGCATATGTGGACTACCGACATGTTATATCCCTTGATTCAAGAATGGACCAAGCCCATTTGGGTATAAAAAGGTAACTAATTGTTTAGTATATTACTGTTATTTATCTAAAGTTAGATCTGGTTAAATTTCATGATTTAAGTCCTGAGTGTAAGTGTCTGATATCATCCCGGACCCTGGTTAGCTCAGTCAGTAGGGCACTCAACTACCAATCTTGAAGTCGTAGGTTTGATCCTTGAAATACACACTGTTACCATTTGACTGAAGATAATACGTCAAAAAAAAATTGTAATTAACTTTTGGAGAGACTGGTTGGTACTGGTGAACATTACTAATATCAACTGACCGCCAAACAAAACTAACGGAGATACTGTTAAAATTGGCACAAAATTCTGAAGCAACAAGTATTGATTTCAACAATTTTGTGTTTACTTTGACTATTTCTAAAATTTTATGCATCAATTTAATCAATGATATTCTGGTTGTTTGTTTTCTAGATGTCAACAAGTTCTACAACAGAAAGATGGACCACAATGGAGAGAAAAATGTAAATTAACTAAAGTATCACCATTAGAAATCCCAGATATTATTGGATTGGATGGTAACTCTACATCTCAACCAACTCCTGTTTTCCAAGCAACTGTAAATCAGACACAGTCTACTTGCCCAGCGAGGAACCAATCAGCATCAAGCTCTGCCAGCAGTAGCCAATCAGCTTCAAGCTCTACCAGCAGTAGCCAATCAGCCTCAAGCTCTACCAGCAGTAGCCAGACAAATGCAAGGTCACCTAGTCCTGTGAAAGTGCCAGAAAGTAAGTCACAGACAAGGAAGGAAGAGAAGTCTGCCCTGAAGAAAACACCGCAAGAACAATTTGAAGCCATGAAAACACAAGGAAATGACTTTGTGAAGAAGGTATTGTGTTTTCAACTAAGTTACTAAATATAACTACAATGGAATAATATTAGAATGCTTAGAAATTCTTTCCCAGCAAGAACAAAGTACTGAGGTTATTTATTTAAGTTAAAGTTAATGATATAACACAATGCAATGACTTATTCAGTGGAATACGCTCTCATTTTTTAATGCATTTCTTATAGTCTCCTTATAACGTTATTACAAAATCCTGTTTGTATCGTCGCAGAGTTCTGATATATCTTTCTAAAATAACAATCAGTACCTGCTTATTTTCACAACTGTCTGTGAAACAGAGGTTCTAGGTTACCACAAGTGATCAGCCATGTAACACAATTTTACTTCGCCTTATAAGGGTATTAAAACAAAATTCTACTTGTTTCATTGCAAACTCAGTACCTGTCATATCTGTGACTTGTCTTACAAGCAAGTAAATATATTATACATTGCTTATTATTATTGCAGAGTAAATTCAGAGATGCTGTGAATTGCTACAATAAATGTGACAATATTTTACCAGGACAAGTTGCAGTTTATACAAACAGAGCATTATGCTATCTCCGTCTCAATGAGGTACAATAGTTTATCCCTTACCATATATTTGTGTATTCGAGACTTAAGTTGTTAATTTATGTCATAAATGATGTTACAAATGCTGTTTTATTATCAATTATTCTCTAGTGAAATGACAAATGATGTGAAATATTATTGAAAAAAGGGGTACATTCTGACACATCTTTTACATCGGGACCCCATTTATTCAACAACCTCCGAATACTTGGTATCATTTGAAACAAATATCAGGTCCCGATGTATCTTCTTAGGCACGTCAAATTGAAATGGGATATTTGAAACCATGTATTATTCGAAATAAAATTTCAGACCCAATGAATTTGAATGAACAAGGTTAGACTGTATTTGTTAACTTTTATATTTAAGGCCACAAAGGCAGAAGAGGATTGCAATAAAGCATTGAAAATGGAGGATGGCAATGTTAAAGCTTTGTTCCGTAGAGCTCAAGCAAGAAAGGTAACTAGAACTGTTTGTATGACAGCTTTTTGCATGTTACTAGCCTGACAAACTTTCATCTGACTTCTATTAGTCGAGCCTTTCATCCAGAAATTGTCTCTTGCAGTTTATTATTTATCGTTATATATATATTGGTTTTTATTAGATTTTACATTAAAGGTAGATAGTCTTCTTTTTTATCAAAGTATGTCAAGTAATATCTTTTTTATCAAAGTATGTCAAGTAATACTTTTTAGAAAATGACATGTAAATGCCTTCATTTAGGCATACTCTAAAACATTGCATTGTAATATTTCTTTATTACAGGTGTTGAAACGGTACAGAGATGGTTTAGAAGACTTGAAGCATTTACTTAAAGTTGACCCAAAAAATACAGCAGCACAAAAAGAAATGGATTTGATGAAAAATTACTGGAGAGAGGTAAAGGGCCATAATTCTACTTTGTATAATCTCAAAGATTCTGTAAAGTACAAGCGGTGTTTATTTATTTGTGTCATTCCTATTTAAAGGGCCAGGCATTTCTGACTTATGAGTCTCTTTCTGTGCACATTCACTTGTGCCAATTCCTATCTTTTAATGACAGGTACTAGGCAGGTACACAATCTGTTACCATTATCTAACCAGCTGGTGGCTCACCAAATGGTCATATTGGAATGCATCCATACCAGGATTCGACCTTGCGACCTTCCGCTCTTAAAGTAGATTCCTCAACCGCTTGGTCACTGGAGATTGTATCAGTTTGTTTAATTTTTCAATTCTTTGTAGGATGATATTATAATGTAGTCACATACTTGGATATAAATGCTGGCTGTATTTATTTAGTAACATTCTTGGATTGAAATGTTGGTTGTATTTATTCATTTTCAATATTATCAAAATGTGCCTGTTTGGCATTTCTTGGGTCAAAGGTTCAACTTCAAGGTCAAATGGAACCCCTGACTTAACCTAATTATTGGTCGTGTAAATTCTGTGACAGTGGTTCAATACGTCGGGAACAGATTTTTCTAAGTAATCTTATGTACCGGTTCTATCATTCTTGTTGATATTGTAGGAACTCGAAGGTATGAAGAAGAATCTGGATAACTTGAAGAATAGAAAGGATGACCTTGGCAAGCAGACTACTAGTAAACACAGTGAAGGTAAACAGAGGAAGAGAATGGTTATACAGGAAGTAGAAAGTGATGAAGAATCTAGTAAAAAAGGTAGGAATGTTATCAAGGTTTAAAAAATGAATCCTCACTAAGGTGTCTAAAGAAACTGGACTGGCATCTTAACAAAGGTGGCATTATTATTTTTAACCATAATTGTAGAATATATTCTTTAGTTACATATCTTCTAAGGAAACGGACTCTGAATATATTATCTCAAAAGATATACGGATCATTCAATATTGAACTAATTTATTGTTTGTTCTTTGTTTACATGGGCATGAACTATTCAGTTTGTTTACATCTAAAGTTTGGTGTTTATGCTTCAGGTACCAGTAATCCTTCGTAGTTGGACTACTTCTGATTTTATTACTGTCATCTTATTTGTTTCCGAATGTTACTGAGTCTGACTGAGCCAAACTACTCCATCCATTGGTATTATTACCATAAATGGTATTTTAAATATGTTAAATTTCAATGCTCATGTTCATTCAACTTCATAATATACAGGTGTTTTTTTTCATTTTAAGTATCTATCCTATGAAATTTGCTTGTAATCTTTTACAGACGTCCCAAAAACAAGTACTGCATCAAAGACTGGTTCCAAAGACTCTAAACCAAAAGTAGAAGTACTAAAAACTGAAACTAATAAGCCAAAGCCAGCAAAAAAGACTGCTGAAGTTTCAATAAAAGACAGTAAACCAGGCAAATCCCAAACTAAACAAAGCAAAGCAGACACAAAAAGTGGACAGAAAAAATCAACGATTAAAGAGACAAGTACAGGACTTCCCAGCGTGCCGAAAACTGCTCCAAAGTTGGACAAAGCTACGCCATATGAGTTCATATCTGCTTGGAACGGGTTGAAGAAATCTGATACATTGTTGCCATATTATAATCTGCTCCGACAGATTAAACCTGCTGATATTAAAACTGGTTAGTTATTTTATTTATTTATTTTACATCAATTGTGAAACAAGTTCTTACAACTTATACTTATCACTCTCGACGACTGCTTCCTGGGTACCAACCAGTACTTGCAATGTTTAATTATTCATGGTTTCGAATAGCCCATTTCCATTCGACATGCCTAAGAAGATAGATGTTAGGACCTGATATTTATTGCGGATGATACCTAATATTTGGATAGAAGGTTATCACACAAACAAGGTCTGACTGTATTAGCTTATTAATTCTGAAGATAAAATGTACAAAGTCGTTTGTCCTCCATTTCTGAATCATATGATGAAGTTGTCAGTTGCTTACACAAGAACTGGTTAGTTCTGGTTGATAACCCAGGAACACTGGTTAGGTTGACATACCTTCATTGCTGAAATACTGTTGAAACTTGGGGGCCTTTTCACTAAACTACGTACGCAGAGGATCTTCATAGACCCATGAATGTCTGTCATGTCCGCAAAGTTGGTACAAACAGATTTACAAAAATAACATTAAGTGAATGGCACCCTGGTGTAAAGCTTGTTCTTAGTTGAATTAATTAGTGAGATATGATTGAATTTTTCTATACTTACAGTGATATCAAACAAACTGGATGGTGATATGTTGGGTGTGATAACCAGATGTGTGGCTGAACAGTATCTACCAAATGGTATACATTTGTATTTTTATATATCTATTCATACTTTATTACTGTCCTGAAAATGATTGTTATTATGATAGTTTAAAAGAAACATTGTAACATGTTTTGCATTTGATATAGACACTAGCCTGTGTTATATTGATATTGTGCTATAACAGTGTTCAGTGCTCTTAAAAAATATTTAGATAGGATGAATTTTAACTCCAAACGAAACATAACTTAATGTGTTTGTCTGTCCTGTTTGTCCCATCCATCCATCTCTCCCGTGTTTGTATGTGCTTTTTCATCTAAACCAGTGGTTGGATTTCAATGCAAAAATGAGTGATTGGTAACAAGCCTTATAGTGCATATTGTCAACATTCTTCTGTCAGATTATTTTTGGCAGAGTTACGTCCCTTTGGGAGTATGGAGAGACATGTTTTTATAAAAAATAAGTTATAGTTCTGATGAAAATTCAAGAATGGACTTGATGACTGCTTAATTCAAGGTTTCTCAGTAAAAATAGATTTGGAAAGGATACTCATTAAGTCCGGAATCATAACATGCATTTACATTCTGTTCCCATGGAAACATCCAATCACGATTTTGTTTTCATATGTTTTTAACAGATGAGGGAGAAGCTGGATATGAAATATTGAAGAATCTGTCAACTGTACCAAGATTTGGAACTATTTCGATGATGATGAGTCATTCAGATAAATCAGGTTTGTAAATTGCTGACTTGAAGCCAATAACAGAGATTCTACAGCATTCAGCTAGTCAATTTGCATTAGTACCTGTACAGTTTGCAGACACAGTTCACTTCAAAAGACATAGATAATATTTTCTTAAATGATATAATGAGCCTGCATAGCTAAACATACACTTAACAATATATTTATTTATGATATATATAGTTTAGTGTTGTTGAGGTTAACTAATTACATGGATGAAATGTATTAGTAAGTGGTAGCACTCATGGTGCTCAGTTGGTAGAACACTCCACACTCCATCTACAGGTCATGGGTTTGAACCCTAGGTGACTTGTATGTTCTCCATGACAAATTTGTCTGAAGATAATGCATCCAAAAAGTCATTTTATCCTTCACATCTTCTTTTTATACGGAAGTTGTGTCTTGTTGGTTGACAAACACTGTTAAACTCTGTTACAACTACCATCATAACTGAAGTAGTATTAAATCACCATTTGTACTGTCCAATGAAGTAGTCAGATTGAAATATACAGTGAAACCTCACCTAAATACTACCTTAATAATAAGAGCACAATTTTCAAGTCCTTTTTCACTGTTTTGCTCTTTATTCAACCTCAATTAAGACCACCTCAATAAGAAGACCTATTTTCAAGGATCCTATAGGTGGTCTCACTATTGAGGTTTAACTGAACGTTATATAAAGCTTACCATTCCTTCTACAGGTGTAAAATCTGCCCTCAACAAACTGGAAGCTGTTCCTTCTGAAGTCTACACTACTGATGATATCAAGATACTGAGAAAGGAATACAGTGTTTGAAATATTAAATTATTTTGAGACAATTTGATTGGTGCAAATTATGTTGCTATTAATAACTTGATGCTGATTGGTGTGAATGTCAGAGATTATTTATAGAAACTATGAAGTTGATTGTAAATGAGAATTTTATTAATTTCAATGACCCAAGTCACTGCTATAAGAATGGTTATTGTTAACTTAGATATTGTTATATGTTCTTATGGCAAGAGTACACTAATAGATACATGTAAATACAGTAAATTGATATAAAATACCTATTATTTAAATAAATGAAAAAGTGCTGATGTTTCCGTCTTACGATGAATATTTATGTTGTTTATGGCTAGTTCCTTATTGTTTAAAATTATTGATTGTGATGGAAAAGTCATTTGCGTAATGTTATCTCTGAGATTTGATGACATTTTATTCATTTATTTTGCAGACCATCCGTTGTTGTCATTTTGTGTGTGGTTGCATTTTTACAAACATAAATGTGTTGTGTTCAGAAAGCTATTATTCATTCATTTCCATTTCTCTTGCATTACCGTTGATTGGTTTGCTTCAAAATTATTCAAGTCTACTAGTGATTGATGTAGGTGGATGTTTGCATAATTGAAGAAATATGTAAATTAATGTGCATGTTACTGGAAATCAAGGTTTGTTATAAAGCTGTTTATTATGACTGTCCCACAATCATTAAATCTGCTTTAAAACAGCCGTGAATTATCTATAATTCAGAATATATATGGATGAAGCCATTTCAAACATGTTATGGTCAGATGAGTCAGATACATCTTTAAAATTTAGTATTATATATTGCTTGTTTGCATAATATATCATTGATCTGTTACTCTTGTGGAGATAGTTAATGTACCGTATCATTGATCTGTTACTCTTGTGGAGATAGTTAATGTACAGTCGGACCTCGTTAATTCAACAACCTTCTATCCAAATACTTGGTATCATCCAAAATAAATATCAGGTCCGGATGTATCTTCTGAGGCATGTCGAATTGAAATGGACTCTTTGAAACCATGTAGTATTCGAAAGTAGATTTTGGACTCAATTAATTCAAATGAGCGAGGTCTGACAGGACATTAATGTACATGTTTGGTATTACCCTTGTGTGATAATTTGTTGTTATTTGAGTACGCTCGTTAAGTATCTGTTGGACTTTGTTGTGTGTTTGTCATTGTAATTTGAAGATACATGACTGATGTATGACCTCCATGACTGGTTTCAGTTGTTAGAGCACTGGGATGTCTCCCTGGAGGTCTGGTTTGATTACTGTGCGGGGCAGGTCATGTTCTGTGACATTTGGCTATGGTCATTTTCCTTCCCCTCGGATTCATGTTGAAAAGTTGTCAACCATTTGCTGAATGGCAACTGGTTGATAATTTATTCCAGGAAAGCTGGTTAATTCAACTGTCCATCATGTATAACTGAACATTTTGTAGAAAAATGGCACTTAACCAATAAAAATTAACTGGTTTGACAAAGAAATATGTATGAAGTTAGCAGAATATTGTGCATGATTAATTATACATTTGTATTATTATACATTATGCTATTAATTACGGCAATTAGTTTTTACAGTAATACAAAACATTTAATGACTGGTGACCATGAAATCATTTTATGGCTTTAAGAACAACTTGAAAAAATTTTTTTAGTATACAGTTCTGTGCGTGAAATGGGTGAATTTTATGTGTGCTTTTATTCCCTTGTTATGTAAGCAAATGATCACATTTAAGGTATAGACTGGACATTGACTGAGTGATGCATGTAACAACTGGTCAGTTTATTACTAAATCCATTCTTGCCTAAGAAAGGCATTTGCGTAATCATGATGCATTTGTATGAAGCTTACTATTACATGTATATTGCTGTACACCCTGTTTTATTGTATGAACTTTCATATTGTATAAATTTGTTGTAAACTTACATCTTTAAGGAATGTTTTACACACGGAAGAATGTAACAAGTTCTCTCCCTTAATCTATTCTATAGTGTATGTATATTACTATATATGCATATACATTGTACTATAGAAGGGATAAAGGAAGAGAACTCTAGAAAGGATAAAGGGAGATAAC
The DNA here is from genome assembly GCA_032209605.1 of Mactromeris polynyma. NCBI lineage: Eukaryota > Metazoa > Mollusca > Bivalvia > Venerida > Mactridae > Mactromeris > Mactromeris polynyma. The sequence goes on from JASFXZ010000052.1 coordinate 635,946, forward strand.
TTGTGACAATCCTGTGGTTTTACACCCATTTACTTTATCAACTGACCGAAGGGAATTTCCTCCTATCCAAAGCTTCCTCACAGCACATTGAATCCATCGATTGTACTTGAAAATCCACGATTATGAAGTCATTGGAATATGTTCCCAATGAGGAAGCTGATTTTCAGAAGGATGTTGAATGTTTAATTCTCTATGTAACAGTATTTTTGCATTGAAGGGCAACCTTAAAACATTTTCCTACCTACCCCTGAAATTTGTCCCTACTCAAAAAGAAATGAGGTGTTTGATTGGGGACTCCAGGGATTTCCCTGATGTAGAAATATTGAGTCCCTGACTCCCTTTTCTTTCTAGGGACTCCCATTTTCAACTTACTGTGCATCCCTGGGACCCCTAAAAAAAACTTTTGTCAAGAATAAACTGCATATCTGGGAGCCTACAAATTTTCTAAGGCCCCCCAATTTGTCAAACACGAGGGTCCAATGACCTCTTGCTGAAAAGTCCTAGGGAAAATCTAAGGACCCCCAATTTGTCAAACACGAGGGTCCAAGGACCTCTAGCTGAAAAGTCCTAGGGAAAACCCTGGGCCTCTTTAAGGGACTGGTTATTAATAGTTGAAACTTGAATACCATAAAAATAATAGATAAAAAATTACCTACCTACCAGTTACCCTTTATCATTTTGCTGGGTAAGGTAACGCCAAACAAACAAATGTTTTAAGTATGGCCTGTGTTTCGCAGTAGTTAATGTAAGCACAAATGTATTAATTACATAGTTCTAAGCCTCTTATGTCACTAAAGCAATGGGGTGCTGATTTCAATATGTTGAAAAAATGTTACTTCAATGTGTGCGCGAGTGTATGTGAGTCTGTGACGTCAAGTCTTGGTTCAGTTATAGAGAAAAAACACATATTTCAAATGATTAAAGTTGTAGGAGTGTTTAGAATTAATACATAGGTACATAAATTATTGTAGTAGATGCAAATTGAAAAATAACTGTATATTTGTTTAGTAAATACCTTTATCACATAACTTGCACTCCAGGAGTGGCATCAAGCAGTGACATAAATATCATATGTAACTAGTTACATAAATAGCCGAATTTAAAGATTGAAAACAATCTATTTATGGTGTTATGTGATAAATAGAATCTTACATGAGTGCTTATTTGATATTGTTTTTATGAAACTCGTCGACTGAAACGAATGTGACGCTCGGCAGAGCCTCGCGTCATATTCAGTCGACTCATTTCATAAAAACAATATCAAATAAGCACTCATGTAAGATCCTCTATTTAACAAATATGTCTACAAGCCAAAAAGATTATCTTTTCTCCATATAACCAAATAAATCATATTTATTCTACTTCTATTTACACCACCAATATTCTATAATGCCCGACTAGTCATGAGTTGTTTTGCCGTTTTCACATACATTCATCGTGTAGGTATGCAATATAATGTAAGACACACTTCTAGAAAACTAGAAAAATATCTGTAAGACAATGTAAACACCTGAAAATTGATTTTTTGGTCACTAATGCTGGGTTTGTCGTGACGCAGCTCACATGTTCATTGTTTACGCATGCAATTTGCTTATTATCATACAGTAGTTGTGATCATGTTCCCTTTTTAATCCACTATTACAGTCATGTTTTGTTATAAAAAAGTAATGATTTTAACAGTCGTATATACTGCTAATCCAGGCCATTTTCTGTGTGTATTATGTATACTTTGTGTGTGTTCATTTTCCATTATCTAAAACTTACAGCTATCAATTTGCTTGATGACAGTTTCCCTGTTTATTGTGTCAGATTTCACAATACTATTGTTACTTTTGTATTTATGGTGACCACCTATAATATATGTTGATTGAATAAAAACAATGAACAAACATTGACAATAGATGTATTGTTTATTACAGATGTCTTCAAAAAACTGGATTTTACAAAACTACAAATGTGTCAAGAAACATAGGTACACACAGTTAATAGATCTAATGCATGTTCTTGAAAAAATCTAACAACATTAAAGTATGTGAGAGTACTTTTTAAGTTGAACTTTTAAAATAGCTTAAAAAGTCCGTATTTCCATGACAAAGTCAGTATAGCATCGGTAAAGTTTGGAAATAAATATTGGTACTAATTCTTTTCCCTGTATTTGTATAGCGATCAAATGTCTAATGGCCAGTAAAGTAACGATATCAATAAGGGTTATTTATGCTATACAAGATATATTTCCTTTCTTTAACAAAGTTGAAATATCAATGCCCTTGAAGTCTAGCCAGTGAATGGGATGTCTCGTCGAGACTATATAACCCCAATGTTCCAGCCAGGTCATGGAACAGAACGAGTTACAAAGTGGTGTACAATAGGGTACTTTAGCATGTGGAGATATTAGGCCCCGATCGCCCGAACCATCTCAGTCTGAGCTAAATCTCGGTTCAAATATTGTCTCAAATAGTTCAGATTTTTCTCATCTGAAACTGGACTCAAAATCGGCATTACAACACGAAAAAATGTGATGAGTTTTTTTCTCATTTTTTTTCAAAATAGACAAAATGAGATTTGTCTGAAACTCAGGCTCTGACTTGAGCGAAATCTCGAAATGTTACGCTTAAATTTCTGTTTGAGATGCTATGGGAAATTGGGGCCTGAGTATCACATTTAGTCTTGTCACAATAATGTCAGCGACGTTATACTCGTGTTCTATCAAAGGAAGGTTGTATCAGAACGTGAACAATTCTTTCTGTTATTTTTTTTCCATTTTGAGATTAATTTGTCGTTCGAAATTGATGGATTTGTATCTCTTGCTCAAATGTCTACACATCGACACCGATAACTATAACGTGGTGTCACATATAATTCAGGTAGCGACAATATAAAGCCATCTAATTACAGAGGGCAGATTATCATCCACATTTGATCAAGACGCCATTAAATTGTGTAATCAGATATCGAAAGAACTTGCACTGACATATTGACTGAATAAGATTATACATGACTTTTGTTCGAAATATACATTAGATAATTTCATTTGAACAGAAAAGTTAGGTTTATAAAATAGTATTTGACAATATATTCAAACAAAGTTAAGGTACAGAAATATACAAAAGCAGCTTACCGTAACTAAACTGGCCAATCATTCACGTTGTTGATGATATTAAATCTATAAAACTATTTTACTTACTTTCAGTGGTTCAAACATTAGAAAAAATAGAACATATTCTAAACTGAAAATAAGTTATATCAACTAGCCTGACATTATGCTATAAGTTATTGATGCTGCTTCTGCTGGGTCCTTGTTGGCCCCTTGTTCACGGAGGATAAACTGATCTGGATCAAGTTGATCCTGAAAAATGTTCGCCATTTTCCTAATGCATCTGAATACATTGTATATTACTTCCTAAACGAACACTAACATATCTAAATATCTTTGATACTTCACATTGTAAAAAGCATTTAAAACCTTTGTTAAGAAATTAATTAATTAAACATCTTATTGAAAATGACCAATATAAATCTATAAAGAATCAATTTATAAGAATTGGTTGATAAAGATTCATATATGCAAATATATTCAAATTTACGTATTATCGATTTTCAAAGTTTGAACGAAACTATATTTGATTTGCAATCCTGATACTGAAAGCTAATGTTTGTGACCAAAGGAGGGCTTCAACTTGAGTACACTAAGTGTGCGTTTTACTGGTAAAGGCCAACTCACATTTTATTATTTAAGAACGGAACACTTACGTGTTCAATATTTAACAACACATACAAGCTTGCTGTATATTTGTCAGTTTTTATCAATCGAAATTTAGTTACAATTTGAGAAAAAAATGAGTCTGTTTCAACACTACAACAAAATAAAATATACAAGAATATGTTTATTCACTGTCACACACTGAATTCCTGTATCACAAAATCAAACTGGACAAGTATAATATTCTTAAAAGAAAACCACAATGGAAAATGAAAAAAAAACGTATTCAGTCTGTGATGCATCAGAAACAACGTGAAGTCACGTGTTAACGTATGAGAGCTTTTGATCTGTCTTCGCAATACCCCAACATTTCATCGACAGAACAGCTGTGGTAACAACACTCGCAGGCTACACCGCTCTGTTTGAATGGAATACGTTTGTTGAGAAAATTTGTGGCGACGGATCTGTGAATCAAAACATCCCCAAACTCTCCACTTTCTTGTTGTTCGTTCATTTGAGCATTTTGTTTTGATAAGGCAAGAAAATCTGAGAGACCCATTTCTGAAATATAGGAACATGAATAAAGAACTCGAGTAAGGCTTGTTGCTTAGTTACACAGTACGTACACATACATCCCAACTTAAATAATAAGACCACCTTTGGGACCCTTGAAAACTGGTTATTTTATCTGGGTGGTCTAAGCACTGAGGTTGAATAAAGAGTAAAACAGTGAAAATGGACTTGAAAATTGTGTTCTTAATTTTTAAGTGGTTTTATTATTGAGGTGTTCTTTATATAGTATGTTTGAAACATAGGTCCCGTGTGAGATACGGCAAATACTCAACAAAAAATAAACCCATTTTCACAATTATTGTCTATCACTAATTTGATTTCGAGGCCAGATTATTTAGGTTGACAAGTTCATTATCGTGACCATATTTACAATATAAGTTATAAAAAAATCAGTATTTAGACGTTTTTGAAAGATTATGTATGCTAATGCAGACAAGTAAGATATTTAAGCAATATATCATACATATTCTTTCAGTAAAAATATAAATGTCCCGATACAATAATAGGACTTACATTATAAGACATTATGTCTTGGAAGTAATTTGGAATAGCTTTATACAATTGTGCAATTAAATTCTCAACACATTAACATCTATATGGTAACATAAAACTTGTTAAAATATCAAGACGGCTCCATTATTTACAGTCAAATTTTAAATCAGTTTCAATAATAAAAATCCTCTAAATGCCATGGGTTTGTGTTGGAGTACAGTGAAACATGTCCAGAGTGGTCCTCTGTTGAGCCACAACCTCTTCAACAATACTGTCAAGCCTCAATAATAAGACAACCCCTGGGAATTTGAAAACTAGTGTTTGGTCTTCAGACGAATCAAACGCAGACATACATTCCTTGTACATGTAGTACAATTAAGTCGGAACTTTGTTACCGTAGTTTCTCAAATTGTGCTCTTCGGTGTTTTGCCTACGATGTTTCTTTAGTTAGGATGAAGTTTGACGCTGTTTTGTAACATTACAGTAAAACCTCAATACTAAGACCAACCTTGGGACCATTGAAAACTGGTCTTCATATTTAGGTGGTTCTAATATTGAGGTTGAATAAAGAGCAAAACAGTGATGATGGACTTGAAAATTGTGTTCTTAATTTTGAGCTGGTCTTATTATTGACGTGGTCTTTATTTGAGGGTTTACAGTATTCATTATTTTTGCTGAGTATAATTTCACGACGTGTTTGATACTTTTAATTGCCTATTACATCGGGGTCGAGGGTTCGAACCACATCGGGTTTACCGACACATTATCAAAATATCTGCTCACAATGTAAATATATTTACCTCTAATATTTGTGTCTTTTAACGACGATGAACGTTTTCTTCTTCCCCCATAATTTCCCGGACCACAAACAAATTTCAAAGCCTCATCAAGATTCAGCCCGCACACTCCCTGTAATAGCACAGAAGGTTTATACAATTTTTGCATTTTAGTGAGGCCAGTATGGGTTTTTATCGACGTGAGAAAGTGATATTGACCGAGGGCCTAGTCCGAAAATGATTTCACTTTTCCCACGTCGATAAATCCTCGTCCTTTTTAATCAGAATTGTTTTTCCTGCTCCGATAACGTAACCAAACGCTGCGAGACGGATTTGCAATAAATTAGCAGAATTTCATTCAATAGATCACACATCTGTCTGAAATAAGCATCTTGGATGTTTTGTCTTATGTATATAAAAAGATTTATGCAGATTAAATCAATGTATGATATAATACTGACACATATATGCATGTGCTATACAGGGCCACTGCTAGAATGACGAGGCGATTTAGAAACACTAAAACAAAGTAAATTACAATGTTTCAAATAAATGGAACGAAAGTGATACACTCGGCAGCTGTATATATATAAATTGTGTATACGACGTTATATATTGATACAGTCACATTTGCGGCTATATAGCCCACATCAAACACCGCACAGCGCTCGAATATCTTAGCGAAACATTTATAAAGAGAGACAACTGTGTAGGACACCAAAATACAAATCATTACGCAGTGCTCTCCCTTCTCAAAATATGGAAGACCGCTGCTGTATACAATTATGTTACGTCTTTTTGTATCTTTTGATTTAATGTTATATTAATACGGTTCTGAATATATTTCAGAGAAATAAGACTAATAAAGGTCATAAATGCGAAGATATTTAAGAATGAATAAATATGACAAAATGATCTCGCTCAAAATGAGAACAACTTGGCACGGAAGACCACAGAACTGTATTTTAGGTCACACAAGCTTTGGTTCAGCCGCCAATATATGATTATAAATGCACAGCCTGCTTTATGCATATCGTGTTTATTTGAAATATTGTAAAATATAACATTACATCGTAGGAAGGAAAAGCGAAATGGCGACCCGGGACCTTAGAAAAGTGTATACGAATATTTCATATGATGTATTAACTGTATGATTTACACTTACTCCTTTCGGTGGCTTTGAATACGCATTACATGATCTCAATCTGTTCCTGAATAACGGATCATTAAATGCGCTAGCTACTACAATAAATAGATACAAGGATCCTATCACCATACCTCCCGACACGATATTAGACCTGAAAACAAATATAAAAAAATAACATAAATCATTTTAGACATTACACGAATAATCGTGGCGTACAAAAACAATATTTTCTAACTTTGTGACGTCATGTATAATGAATTGAAATACGTGTCCTGTGTAATGATACAGCTGCAAAGACTTAATTCAACCACTAAGCAACCTCACCAGGGGGAGCCAGGGGCGCACCTGGACGGTTTTGAAGTGTACGCCAACTGTGAGCATCGTAGGTGCGAAACGAGCAGCAAGGCTGCAAATGGGGGGGGGGGGGTAGGTGTGGGAGGGGGTGCCCTACCGCGGGTGGGGGTTTGGGGGTCTGCCCAAAGAAAAGTTTCAAAATTAGGAGGCAAATTGTGCGTTTTCATGCTATATTTTAGTGTTGATATGGCATTTTCTTTGTCATTAGCATATATATATATAATACTACTGTACTTAAATTACAGTGTCAAACAACAGATATATTCGGGCGAATTTGCACATAACCCCATCCCCCCTCAGCCTTCAGTTTTATTGCATTTTTGGAACTTTTATTTTTTCACTTTTTGTGACGAATTGTACGCATGGCGTACGTGCGTATGCCTGGATACGCGCCTGAGAGCCACACCCTTGGGGAGGCACACACTTTGACTGTTGTTAAGAGATTATTACTCTATGAATTTAAGTTGTACACTCGTACTTGAGGGAAATTGGTCCTGTTGTTGAAGAGAGGTTGTTGTAGAGGACAGGGTCGTCCTGGAATGGTTGCATTGTAATTCAATACAAAGTCACATGGTCCGACAATACGGATTTGATATGCCAGTTGACTGGATCTATATAAAACTGTCTGTCCAATATTACACAAGTGATCATTGAATTATCTATTGAGCCATCGGACAATATTCATAGAACATGTATGTTTAAAAGGTTGATAGTCGCGGCCGTGGTCCAGTGGTTATTTCGCTGGACTTGAAATCCGGCGATCCGGGTTCGATTCCCGGTCGCGACAGGTCATACCCTTCCATGATAATTTGACAAAAATGTCGATTTTCCTCCGGAAGTTGCCGGCTCCTTGTGGAAGGGTAAGTTAGTACTGGTTAGATTTCAGTCCAGGAAAAACTGGTTAGGTGAACCGGCCGCCGTATATAACTGAAATATCGTTGAGAAACTGCGTTAAACCCGATGAAACTTAAAAGGTAGATACCATACAACAACCCCAGAGAGACACTCGCTTGAACAACACTATGAGATTGCCTCGAGTTTTCTCCCTTATCCCTTCTACAGCTCTATAGTTCTATATATACATATACAATAGAAGGGATAAGAGGAGAGAACTATAGAAGGGATAAAGGGGGAGAACTCGTGACACTTTCCTGTGGACTTGATTATGTATGTATCGCCAAACGTAATCGATGGAGAAAAGCAAGCATGTTGTTTAGAATGTGAATTATATTTATATGCAAGTAGTAACGAGATTGTCATAGTGCCGCTGGTCCGCGGCTTCTAAAGTCTCAAAGAAATGTCGTTGACTCTGCATGGCCAGAAAGCAGATGACCTGATACTACCGGCATGAACATCATGACATTAGCTTCCGACGTGGATCAGGGGTGTCAATAAAAGCCAGGACCTGATAAAGTTACCATGTTACTTAAGCATCATCACTGGCTACTTTTCTTGTATGAGTGATCGTAATTGAAGGGGATTACCCCCAGACCACCTGACATGTCTACTGTTGTTTATTTCCCTGTTACTTTAAGATCTAGTGACACCCCTGCGTAGATATTGGCGAATGCAAACACGTGAAAACAATATGACATTCTCTTATTGTACGATCTAAGGTTTCTATGTCACGTCGACCACTATTCGAGTGCGATGACACTTGAAACAATGTGACACACACAGTTGATTATGTGTCGTGAAGAGGATGAGAACATCAAAGAGTGTCAAAGAGAATCACTAGAAGATAGTTTGTCTTCCGTATTCGTTTTTCACAATAACATCGTGGAGAACCGCCGATCGGAGTTGATAAAATACGGTAAACAAGCGTTTGACTGATTTAATATTTTTTAGGGCATACAAGCGCTTGACTGATGCTGTATTACTCTTGAGACGCGTATTAAGCTATTCATGTATAAATTCAAATACGCACGCATGGTCAGATTCCAAAAAGGCGATATATTGATTAAATAAGATATAATATAACTGTAGATATGTTTTCTTACATTCAACTCCAAACTCTTCAAACATGCACATAAGCTAAAACGTAACAGTTACCATTCTCATTTCCGATTTTGACTATTACATGTAATTACATATGAGGTTTTCATGAGTAGATAATTTCATGTATTTAGAGTAAGTAACTTGACAGCAAAGCAGACCATAGCAGACAGCCGAAACAAGAAATATCATGAACAACGATGGTCAGCACAATCTGAAGCAAGCAAATTAGTTACACTTTGAAGGTTAAGATTTGTTGTGCAACATAAAAAATTGCCGAGATGTTAAGATTGCTGGTATATTTACCGAAATTCAGTGGATTATTAGTATAGTACATATACACAATATATTGTATAAAGGTAGAGAACTCTAGAAAGGATAAAAGGGAGACAACTCGTGACAATCTCGTGTGCATGAAATGGACCAGCCCTTTGTTTTCGCGGGAATCGTAACGTTATCTATAGTTCGATAAAGAATGGTACTGTTCTTTTCAATCCAACGGAAACCATTTTCTAGTTTACATTTATAAACCTGAACTGTATATACTGTGATATATTTTGCTGTATCACACAGTGATTTACCTAACCTGTTCAATAATTACCTAACAGCGGCTGAACTCCCGGACTGGTCAACACTGAGCTATTCATATTTCAGCGTATTTAAAAAAAAACATTATTACAACGGAAACTTGTTATCGATTTAAAGATTTATACCTAGTAATTAATAAATACCGAGATCATAATAAGTATAATTCATGAACGCTATCTTAAATAACTAAAATAAATCAATATTGGCCGCAAATTCAACTGGACATAAGCATACTTTATCCGATTGTATCCGAAATTAAAGGCATTCTTGACAAGACGATCGTAACTCCTATGTATTTACATAAGAGTTGCCATAGTCTTGCACTGAATCCTCGATATACTCACTCGTCCAAACATAGGTGAACATTCATGGTAAAAACAAAACAGACCCGAGATAAGCATACATGATTACTAGGGATTAGTTTCCCATACAGATAAGCTTTTGCGCAGTTAATTATTCACGTAAACAGCCATGCTAAGTCCAAATATTTTGTCAAGCTTTTTTTATTAACCTAACCAGTTTTCCTGGAATTAATTATCAACCAAGCAGCTGGCAACTTCTCCCAATAAAGCAAAGGGTGGCGGCCAAATGTTACGGAAAGGACATGACTTTACCGGCTCTAAGTGAGCTAAGTGGACAGGCATTCAATCTTAGCTAACTGTCACGCTAAAAAAGTAGCATTATCCAGCCTGGTCAACATTTTCGCTCATGGAATCTATAGATAGTATTTCTTCTTGGAACAACGGATGCTATTTTAGTTGTAAATCCACGATTGCTTACAAATTCTAGAATTTAGTAGTGACCGCGTGACTGACTTTTGTTCTAATTTTTGCATGGTGATTTCTTATATTTTAATTTACACGGTAACAAATTATGTTGAAAATACAAATGTATTTTTACTGACAGTTCCAAGGCTGTAAATAGCTGTATGGCTATTATTTCTATTTGTGTTTAGAAGAATATCCTTTTCCCCATGTGCAATTCTTTCTCTTGGTATAGTGTTAGTGTTATTCTCCCCCCCCCCCTCCCCCCCCTCCCCCTTTCGGTCTATTGTTGCCAGCTGTCTTGACTTGTCCTGTGATGTGTTTCATCCATTAAATCCCCCTGTTTGTCCTCATTAATTTTACTTAGCTTAGTAGTGCTTTATGGTCGGACAAGCCTTTCCTTGCGCCCCTGTTCCCTTACGTATTTACCCTTGCAACTCCTCAAATGACTTATGTTTTATGGACTGCTATTTTCCCGGAGGTCTGTGTGGAGAGGCATTGTCTGATGTATGTGGCGTTCCCGGTAGCAACTTATTCTCTCTTTTGAAGGTCTTTAACAAGAGACAAGTAAATAGTTAGTTTTCATAATTGATTTATAATAAAACAAACAATGACATGTGCTAGATAATTATGATAATTATGAATGTTTGAGTTGCTGGGACAACACTCACGGTCACATAAAATGCTCGTTCAAAGCGCTTGATCATGAGAAAATGCCATATGCTTTAACATTAAACGCCTGTTGCCACCCAGAGAACACCGTTGAAGCTTTATATGGCATTCAACAACCGTCTTATCACCGTTTTCATTTAAAAACAACAACAACATCAAATTCAACCTTATTGAATCACACACATACCAACATTAAGTTGTCATTTCGAGTAATATTCTGAGAGAAATGCATGAATAAAACCAAAGGGTATTCAATTATTTTCTGTCTGTGAGAATATGACTGATTTCTGGACACATATCACAGTAGAAGTCTTATTTCCAACTGAATCGGTTTAGTTGTCACTCAGATATTTCAGATTTACGTCTGTCATTTGTACATAAATGGAAAGTCATTGTTTCTCTAAGGTTTCTCTCGTCAGAACAGCGTGACATATATAACAGGGATATGTTTCTTTATGACATGTCATTATAGATATAACATGAATCCGTACAATGTTTGTGTTATGATTAGTTCTTGGTTGCTAGTCTGTTAAAAAGCAAAAATGGAAGAAAAATGGCTTGTTTTAAATCAGTTCATGCGCTTTTGTAAATATTTTTTAACAAAAATGCGAAATTTGGTATCTAACTTTTCTTTTATTATTTTATGTATATTAATTTGGCTTTGCGTCCTATAAACAATGTGTTAGTAGTACGGAGGCAGTGTCTAATTGTAACAGATTGGATGGCCACCCAAAAACACTAATTAGGTCAACTGACCCCTGTACATAACGGACATTCTGTTAACATTTTTTTGTGGATTTTATAAATATCCAACAACTTCATTCTCGGTAATCATCAGTAACTCATGGTTACGTTTTATTTGTGTAGGGGTGACGCAGACTGTTTGCTTATTTTCGCTGTACTAACGAAATAACGTATCAGAGGAAAAAACTTACTTCGATTTCTTTTTGTGTTCAGTTATTTCTTTCATTGTTTAAGGTTAATTAATGCTGACAATATTATTCATTTTCCGTATTTTACCTATTATGCCATATTGTTTCAATGAAGATGTTGTTGCTAAAAAACAAAATACCACGAAACCTGAAGTGACACGAAAAGAGCAGCATTCGTATAAATGATGTATTTTAATTCCAAAGGTTTGATCAGAATCAGGAAAACAGTCGTTTACTTAAGTATGTTTGTTATTCCTAAACGTTTGACTCAAATCAGAAGAATGAGGTTCCATATTCCTTAAAGTTTCAACCAAATCAGGAGAAACGTCGCTTACGTGAATGCTGTTCCATATTCCTAAAAGTTTGACCTAAATTAGGTGAAACGTCGCTTACGTGAATGCTGTTCCATATTCCTAAAAGTTTGACCCAAATTCGGATAAACGCCGATTACCAGAATGATGTTTCATATTCGTTAAAGTTTGACCGACATCAGGAGACCCGTCGCTTACGTGAATAATATTTCTTTTTCTAAAAGTTTGACCCGAATCAGAAGAATTAACGCTTTACAACAGAAAGTTATATACAACAGTTTGAATGTATTTGATTCTATTTTCATCCAGACACAATTTACCGTGTATTAGTGACGTATATACTCGTACATCACTTTTCAGGAAATGAGGATTCGTGTCGAAGCATTTATGTATAAATTCAAAAATGAAAACTTTACCATATATCAATTACAAAGGAAGTTGACACCCCATCGGAAATTGTTTCATCTTAAAACCTGTCCAGTTAAATCACAGCGATCCAAGAAAGTTGACAGTTACTATGTAGATATAGATCACAGCGACTACTGACACAGATTCTGACGCCTACGTGTGTGTAAAAACAACATTTTTTATCGTTCAACAAACATGCGCCATAATCAATAGGAATCTGGAGAATTTCAAAATTTTATATTTTGACCTCATTTTAACATTGTTCCACAACCGTAAAATTCGCGGTGCGTTCACACGCTTAAATACGTCAGACCAGTGTATAGGATTAAATCATTTGAAGCAAACATATGCGTATACGTGACGCAAGTCAGATACAATATATTTTAAAGACCTTTCATTATTATAGTTTAAATTTGTCAAATGACTTTCGATTTGGAGAGCGCATGTCAATTCTGTCATCAACGTTTTTTTGGTAGACAGACTTGAAAAAAACATACTGACTGAATTGTACATTATACTTCCTGATTAGGCATAAAATAAACCTTTGTCAAGCCAGATGAGAGAGATGATATTTTATAGTTATTTAAGGAAGATGAGTTATGGCCTTAGAGACAGTGAAAGTATGTGGAGATACGTCAGTATGTGGACCGCCGCGTAGGTGGAAAACTTCTATAATTTAATACAGGACTACGGGTCTCGTTTATTACATAACGTAGAGGTATCTTGTAAATAGCAATATTTGATTTTGAAAAAAAGCATATAGTAACAGTGGCATTGCCCTTGATCCCATACATATACCTAATATTTGTCTTCATATAAGGTACCACAAGTTTATATATAAGAAATATCCCATTCGTAACTTCAGAGATTGAGCGGAAACTAGAGCTTATAGTGTGTATGAAAATTAAAGGATCGTAACTCTGCAATTATATATCCGAACAGAATGTGCTGACAATATACTTAACTTTCGTTATACTGAAATTACTTACAAAGAAATATTCATTTACAGACACATATTCGTTGGGAACTAATCTGCTTATTCAGTAATTGATCATATTCAATGCAACGACGTAAATCAAAGGAACAAACACGGTCGTTATAACTAGAGTTGACTGTACTTATTCATCTCAAGTTTAACTGAAATTCACCGAGGGTGGCAAACTTGCGAAAACAAAGTGAAGACAACGAACTAGACTGTATAAATAATAGATAGACAATCAGTGGAGAATTATTGAGTCGGCGATAATGTGCCGACAATATGCACAACTTTGTTTTAAATGTATCATGCCTGTCAAGTTTCAGTGAAATTAAGCAAGGGGCTGCGGAGATGTCACAGAGATGTTGAGAGCGGGCAACAAAGTCCATGTATAATGTAAGAGATGAAATGAGCAATCAAATTACAAAAAGGAAATATATGCACAGTCACAAACATAAAGAATAAGCATTATTACAATTTGATTTAGTATTATAATCATTGAATGCTTATTCTTTATGTTTTCACTTTATTTTGTAATAATGTATGCATGTATGAAGGCCTCTTGTTAGATAAGTTTATGTATGTATGTGTTTTATGTGCATGTCTTAATGAGTTACCTTCAATAAATAAAGTGTATTATTATTATTCGCGGTAAGTCGGGGGCGTAAATTCCTATAGGCCGTGTAGGCCGTACACTATAATGGCCAAAACTGCAATAAGATATTAATGTATGTTTTTGATGTTATTGTAAGCATATTTACCGGAACGAACAAAACGCATCTCTGACGATTTAGCTACAAAACATTTTCCGGGGTACTATGCAACCGGACGCCCCTAAAACTAGACCTACACCTCAATTTCAATTTAATTAGCTACGCTCCTGACAGTGTATATAAGCATGATATTTGCCGACGGTGAAAAAGCTCAACGAGTAAGCTGAGATCCTTACCAATGTTAGGTTTAACACTTTCACATTCTATAGTCGCAGATGTTACCACAGGAGTTTGTCACGAGTTCTCCCACTTTATCCAAAAGCAATCGACGAGGTTTTTGACATTTGCACATTTTGATGCATTTCTGAAGAGAACTTTGTCAATTCTTGACGAATTTGCTTAAAGAAGTTGCCGTATGAAAGATAAATGATGTACGCTTATAGAATTCGTTGTATTTAATGGATATAAATTGATGTTTGAAGCGCGATTTGCGCACGGAAAGAGGTCGGGTGTGAAAAGCGTTAGTATTGTGGAAGTCATGAATGGATAGAACTCGTGATTGGTTGGCCAATGACATTTAAGCTTGCTTTTAATTTGGTTCCTGGCCTCGGTGTTGGCTGATATCACAGAGCGGGAAGTCATGCGCTCAGGCTACTTGAATTGACGAGAATTTTCTTATAAAATTCCTTGCGTTAATATTTTTTAGCCTGTTTAGACAATAATCAAGTCATTGCCATTTCATTACCTATTGATTTTATTGGAGCAATTATATAAACAATTAGCAATATGTGAATCAGGTGCAAAATCAGGAATACAATGCTTCCTGTCCCTTTAAAGGGTTTATGTAAATTATTTTATCTGTTTAAACGAATGTGGTATCTTTTATTAAATAGTCTTTCGTTTTCATAGCAACATAATATTAAACTACTAAAAAGATCTTGTCAACTTTTACTTTAAATGGGCTATGTTTAGCCTTGAGAAATGATACATGTATATTCCATTTATTTCCGTTTCTATGGCAACTACATTCGTTACATAACATACTTGAAATTAAGCACGTATTTGCACGCTTATAATAGGCTTACATAATATAAACTAATTTGTCATCAAATGTTATCATTTACCGAGACGTGTACAATGGATAATTGCATCAACTTCATCATTTTTAAACCTTCAAAATATCCTTAAAAAAATGCTTTTGGTCCAGCTACTCACGCTAAAAGGTGGATTGGTACATTTGTTTCTGTGTCCATCTGTTACGAACGCACACAATGATCCAAGAAAATCTCCTCGGAAGAGACAACTTTTGAAAGTAAATGAGCAAAAATTCCATTTTCAGGTTTTTACATACTCTAACAGATATATTTTTCAGCTTTCATTTCATACCAAAATTATTAAAATTGGATGTCGTCTTTTATAGCAATTCCAATTTAATGAACAAGAAGCCGCTTTTAAAAATAAGCTACACTATGACGACGTGACGTCATGATGTACATGTATAATTCTTTAAAAAAATATTCTGCTCTTTAAATGAAAATAAACCAAATTATGACATACATGTATTTACAAATAATTCCTCGTTCGTTTAAATCTTTAACTCGCAATTAAGCTTCCAAAACATCTTCGGACGGCGCTTAGTTTGTGACGTCCAAATTTGATTTCCGAAACACTCGACGTCATGACCAAACGTCACTAATTAATACAGGTTTTGTCATGGTCGCGCAGTTTAATTTGTGTCCGGACGAATAATTGTTTTGTGGGTCGGTGGTGTAACGGCAAACAAACGTTTGTGTACTGATGGCTATATAACGAGTAGGTTGCCTTAGAGAATGTGTTCCATATATAGGAACTGTCAGTGTTATTGTTTAACGTTTGTGATAAAACAGCTCAGAAAGAGTAATTTATTATCTTGGACAGGTTGATCAGATATTATGCAAACACGATTGTAGTGGATTTGATATTTGCACAAGAATTGTTTATATTAAGTGAACAGCTTTGATTAAATTTATTACAATTTTTCATAGACCAAGTTTGTTAATTTACGAACACAAACAGTAAGTCACAGCATACGATAAATAGGAGAATAATACGTTTCCCATGTCTTGATCTGACTTAATTCCATGCCATGGTATATTCTATTTGTTTCGGATGATACAAATATTCGAATAAAACGTTGTCGATTAAACGAGGTCCTACTGTATATATAGATTAAAAACATTTAGATGCTTACAATTTCAGCTGACAGTTCATAGTGAAGTTTTTTGTGTTCTAAAATCAAATCAATACAATTACTTTATGTGTTTAATAAGACAGCAAGTTTTCGAAAAAAAACACGATTTAGTTTTCAACACATTTTAAATATTCCACATTAGTTGTGATAGAAGTGTCCATAACTTACATTATTAATCTCAATATCAGCTTCTTTGGTTAACAACGAGAGTCCAATGCTGAAATTATGCAAAACGCGCGTGTCTGTATTCGGACCCAGAATGTTCGATCTGTTGTTCGACTCTTTAAAGACTGTCACGTTTGTAAAGTCGGTCCATGACCTTAAAATCGGTTTAAGTTAAGAAAGAAAAACACAATGCGGGTCCTGTCTGGTCCAAATGTTTGTAGGAAATTTTAAATGATAGTTTTTATCTGATCCGACAAATAAACACGCTGTGTTGAAGGACTTATGTACGGCGGTCACTTAACCTTACAAGTCGGTTCCTAGGCTACCATCCGGCACGAGCCTGTTCTCTTCCGCAATTTATCTGATAAATAACCCACGCGGAAACTTATAAGCGGAAAGTATTACGGTAGTGCTATTTTACAAGTTTTGTCTGTTAGTAATATGGTAAAAAAATAATCGGTTATACATTGCAATGGTTCTTGCTAGAGATGTTTTAGCCAACGTAACAACAATACTGGTTGAAGCCACTTTAAACATTTTTCATTCAGATGAGTCAGATACATTTTTAAGTCTTACACAATTATTTAAATGATTTAAAAGTGCTCAACACCACGGTAAAATATAAATAAAAAATACTCAATACTCGATTATCACATTGAATAAATGATAAAATAATTACTGACTCATTTCAAGAATCATGTGACATTCAGTTTGCGATTATGGTATTTATGTACTAAAATATCAAGCAACTAATCTGTCTCAAGTTTTGAAACATTCTACGCTTTCAGCTTATAGCGTCTACTGTTTCAGTAACGGGGAAAAATGTTCTCTTTGACTTCCAGACAAGTCTCCATACTGAGCCAGCTTTTTCGCAACTTTGCAGTTATATTATTTTTATTAATTCCCAAACAGCATATAACTTTACAGCCGGCTTTGTAGTGGCAACCAGTATTACCGCGGTCGTTTTAAACACTCGACAGAAACAGCCGGTTAACACATCTTGGGCAACTATTTAGAACTGTGTTAACACAATAAAACCACCATCATTGGAACTTCAAAATTTATAAATGGATGATTGAGTCTGTTTTGTATTTGTTAACAACAGCATGGTGTAAATGAAACTGTTTTATGACGTTTTCATTGTTATATGAATGTTTTTGTTCTATTGTCTGTACATTGTATGATTGCGCTGTTAATGTTGCTTGATATTCTTATAATTATTATCATTATAAGGTTCAAAAAAGAGAAAAATTGACTGCTCCATAGATCTCACGTTGATTGTTATAAAACAAATAGAATTTACCCTTGCAAATCACCAATGACTCTATGTACAGGGTACATATATACATGAATGCTTATGCTTAAGAACTTTGTAATATCTTTAGATTAAAAAGAACATTTCCAGTTTATTTTGAAGCGGGCGTTTCACAAGATTTGTTCGTGCGTAAAATGATAAAACAATGTTTTTTTAATAGGTATATTGCACCGCAATTGTTCATATTAATACAAGTTTTGTCTTTCAGTAATATGGTAAAACAAGATATCTTCTATCGGTTATACATTGCAATAGTTCTTATTAGAGATGTTTTAGCCAATGTAACAACACTACTAGATGAAGCCTGTTCAAATATTTAACGTTCAGATGGGCCATATCATCTTACGTTATTTGAATAAGAATATGCATATGTATTGATATATGTTTGTATATGTATATATGTTACACGTCTTGACCATATATGGAAAGGTAAATGATCAAAGACATTGCTTATGCCGATATACCAATGAATTTATGAATTTAATAATCTACTTTCACATTTATTTCGAGTTAGGTAAATTATACTATTTAATACCAATTACACATTTAACTACTTATTTATAAACAATTTAATCTCCGTTTGATCTACATTTTCGCTGATCGGATATACTGGAAATATTCTCATTCCACGCTGTAATGAAATACATCGGGATCTGATATTTATTTCGGATGATACCGAGTATTCGGATAGAAGGTTGTCGAATAAACGATGTCCGACTGTATTAGCAAATATCACATTATCAAGCAAAAACTGCCAGCGGAAACGCATTTGTTCTCCGAATACGTCCGATGCGTCTCGAAATAGCATTGTTTTAAAGAATTCATTAGAATAAATGCATAATAAATGTACATCTCTCTCCAAGATGACAATGACTGATTCATTTTTCACTTCCTCAACAACTATTAAGCTCAGTTAGTGTTTGTTCACATGCAAAAATAATCCTTCCTCGAGAGAAACTGAGTGCATCGTTTTATTAATTTATATTTTGGTTGATAAAAATATTAAAATTCATTAACACAAAAAAAATATAAAAAATGAATGGGTTTTTTCTATGACAGCGAACACTCCAATGTAATGCATTTCTCACAGGGATCGTTAACATTTACATGTTTGTGATTATAAATATAGTTTCTTGGCGGTTCTTTGTGGCGGTATTGTTCGCCCGTATATGTGGAAATTTACAACCATTGTCACATATGTGGACATTTATCTATACTGTTTGGCAAAATAAAAATTGCCCTTTTTCCAGTCAACATTTTGTTTGTTTATTATATTGTTTCCACATACATAGTCACGTGTTGACAATTCTTTGTGGTTATAACATATGCACATAAATAGCAACTATAGGCATTATAGTTTCTAAACGCTTAAGTTAATACTTTTTATCTTCACTCTTTTAATTATGTCTTATCTTAACTTTCTAGTAAAGACGGCCCAACTTCAATGATGTGAGGGATTTTATCATTTTTTGATTTACATTGTAGATATTACTAACTACAATAATAATAAATTATAACATGAATACACCTCTAAATTGAGTTATAAGAGCCTGTACAATTAAAATACAAAGATTTTTAAATCTTTATAATAATGACATAACTCTTAAATACAGAATATTATGTCAAACAAAATATACGAGTATTGCACTGTTTTACGTATTCACTCCTCTACAAGTCCTTTCCATGGAAAGAGAATCGAAATGGTGTATTGTATAAAACAAAAATCTCTTTCTAAATGAAATCAGTTTCTTACATATTTTAAGATACAAGAATGTTCAAAATCACCGTTGAAGTTGCGAATAAACAGTGTCGCATTAAATAAATACAAGAAGTGCGAACACATTGTTTGAGATAAATCACAACCACTGTGAAATAAAATGTATTCTAATGAAAATGGTTACATCTGTAGTGGTAAAAGTCAATATATTTAAAACGCATACCATTACTGTTCAATGCGGAAGAGTTTTTTTCCTTTTTTACTTTTAAACTTTTATTCACAGATATGTTCAGTTTTCAATAGGTACACCATTTTCGCAGATTTGCAAGTATCACCGTCTTTGTCTGACACATGATACATATGTACAATTCTAAATGGCATACTGACAGAACTGTGAACATCATTTCGACAATTTGTTAATCATTATCACCATTACCAATGGCATAATGGATCGAGGCGAGGTATATAAGCCCTGCGTTCAATTACGGCTAAGAGTCGCTCACGTTTTGTTTTGTATCCCTGGCCCACCGTATCACATTGACTGCACACAGGGAACCGAATTGCGAAACGTGAGCCACAAATACCTTTACCGAACGCAGGGAAGTTGTCGGTCACTCAACGCGAAAGTTGTTGGTGCGTACCCCGCAAAGACAACAGTGATTGGTTACTAAGGACTCTTTAGTGATTGAAAACCGTAATACGGTCATAACCAAAATAATTTAAATAATCTGATATAATAGCATAACTCTCGATAACAAATTCGTTCTTAATCATTTCAACTTATGAATTATTCTAAAAGTGGTCAAAGTGTTGTACACATAGAAGCGTTGATTAACGAGCAATAAAGATATATTCATAGAAGAGAAAGTATGCCTTATATACACGATATCATTAATAATAATAATACGTACATACGTATAAGAAATGAATATGAAGTGTAATGAAGTATATAAAAAAGCGGAAACAAAGCTACGTATTCATATTTATAATGGACATTTTTTCTAAGCAATCAAACGAGTGTGTCCTTTTTAAGTAGTATGTTATTTATTACCTAATAAACTACAGTGAAAACAGACAGAAATACCATTAAAAATTTATTTCCAGCAAGAAAAACGATAGTTTGTTCGCTTACATGATATTTTAAAAGTCAGTGATTGTTTTCCAATATTAACAAATTCAGTACAAGGTGCAGCTCTCTCAGAATTTGACATCATTCAAGTTTCAAATAAAATGTTCGATATTTGTCACTTACCTATCCGCCATTAAACTCAGTCCAGTTTGTCAACACAATTCTCGCCAACCACAAAAAGGACAAGTGAAATAAACCCGAGTGTTTATATAGAACGGCGTGTCGGTAGTTTTGTCATCCACATCATCATTTATAACCGATATTTGTCTGTGATTAGTTCATCAACTGTATTCCAATACGCCTTTACGCCTAATATATTAGTCTGATATTACATTACTTCGTATTAATACGCTGCAATATATTATATCCGAAATATTGAGCTTGAGTGGAATGTTACACCAGACAATATATCTAATGTTATTGTTGTTTGTACCTTCGCTACACAATAGGAAGCAAGTACAGATCCCGATCTCCCGAAGCATCTCAATCTGAGCTCAATTTAAGCTCAAATATTGTCTCATCTGAGACCGTACTCAAAAAGTGGTATTACAAAACGACAATAAAAGGTTAGGGGTTTTTTTCAGAAAATTTTCATGAGATCAAAGTGAGATTGTCTCTAATTTATGCTCTGAATTGAGCACAATATCAACATTGAATTGATCTTTCTATTTGAGATGCTTTGGACGATCGGGGCCTGGTTAAATCAAAGAAATGTATCTTATATCAATTATGAAACAGTATATAAGAATTTATATTATTCACTACCAATGATTGTTTTCTGCGTTTCTAGCGTGTAACCGTGCCAAATTTAGAAATTCTGAAGATCGCGGTTAAACCTCGCTTAAGGCGGGATTCGGTCAATGGGAGTCAAGGGCGTCACTCCTCGATCACTATGGCTCCCTATACACTCAATGAACAGTTTCGAAACCCAGTAACACTTGTTGCTTACAGTGTTTGCCCTATCTATGAACAAACGGCATTTGACACATAAATGACAAATACATCAATAAACTACAGGTTTTGTGTACACAATTTTACCGTTAATAACAAGGAGTAGCTGCAGAAACGTTTTAAAACGATGAACGACAGCCAATAAACACTGGTGACTAGAACATATGTAACCCAGATGAAAGCATACGCTGAGCTTTGGCACGGTTTGGAATGATCTGATGTATATTCAAAATATAATCATATAAAATCATATACTGATATGTGTTTACAATTACAACCCCTCGTTATCAAACAATCGTTCACCAGATATAGTGAACTTTATTATATTATATTGTCTACTATGTACAATACTTTACACTTCATTCAGGTATGTTAGTAATGTATTGTCATTAGCTAAGACACTTGTAACTAGATAAACCATTATTATCATCACCATTATTATTATCATTATTCGGTTGTGTTGAAGTTAACGCCGTATGTCAGAAGTTTATGAATTACGTATGGCGGTCTGATGACCAAATCATTTGTTCGAGCCATGGATTACCAACGAACGAAAGCGTTATTTCCAGTATTTCTTTCACTATATTCAGTGAATTTCGTTGAATCACTTCGTGGCCATTACAAGAACAAAGTTTTGGATATACATAATGGTTTTGCAATTGGTAGTAAGGGCCAATAATGATTTACACAATGAGTCAATAGCGCACCAAGACTTCCGAAGTGCCATACCTATATACTATTCCAAACTGTGACACACTTTCTGAGATTAAAAGTTGGATAAAACAGTATGTGTAAACTGACAAAACAGCACTGTGCGTGTTTTTATTTTACCAATAAAGACGGTGATAACCAATTGCTTGCAAGGGAACATTGTCTTCGTTACTGAAAAGAACAATGAATATTCTTTGGGTAACATGTAAAAGAAACCTTGCTCATCAATAGGCTTTGTATTGACTCATCCAGGATCTATATATATTCATGTTTTTGTAAATTTCAACTTATCTTCAGGGAAAGTTAAATATGTTTTTAATAAACAGACCTATGTATACACCATTACGGGTCTCTAAATATCTGGCTTTGCTTGTTTAGAACAAAAAAAACGATTCTTAACAAAATTAATGGTCTTTTGCAAGAATGTGAGTAGTTTTATTCCATTTTATGTTCTTCTTTGATTCTGAAATGGTCATCATCAGGAATTCTGCGCACAAAACGGACCAGTTTTGCATCCAACCAAAATATTGCCTAACACAGGTATTATGAACTGTACATTTCTGCGAAAAAAAATCCATGAATGTTTGTAATACGTTGAGGTTCAGATTAAGCATTGTCTAAGCCAGTATTATGAAGCCTTATCAAACAAACAATATCCGCGAATCACGCTTTTTTGTTATCGGTTTAATTAGTATTTGTAACAATATTAGCACTCGTTGAAACCCCGTAAGGGCGACTATCGCCTAAAATATTACACGTACAACGTATGCACCGTCTGAGTAGGAGTGGCGTGTTGAATGTCTTTGTTCGCATGGTAACCGAAGCTTGAAAAATCGGGCACCTCCTTCTCAGTTTGAAACTGTTCGATTTTTTCCTCGTGGCGTGTTCGTGAAAAGTATGTGTTCAATGACAAGTTTCATGCTTTATTTATAATTAGGTTAATGAATAAGGTGAGAGATTGTATTTCGCGTGATGAAATACTAGAATATCAATAAGCATTGTGTTTTCAATCTCAAAATCTGTACGAACGTAAGTTACCAGTATAAAAGGTAACTTAATTTCGCACATATTTTTTAAAATTAATGACAATTAAATAGTACATGTCCAGTTAGTCCTCCATATCATGAAAATGGATCCAAGGATTTTGAAATCAGATAAGATAAATACTGTCAGATCCCCACGCAACATTTATCTAGTTCCGAACACAGCTTGACCCAGGTATATTTCAAGGGAGATAACCAGTGTAGGGACTTTGGAAATAAACTGACCCAGAACAATAATCTACATGGAGGAATTGAGGAGAATCAAAGCTTACGCCTAGAAAGTGTCCACCTTTGTGATACTACTCGTCTAGTGCGGTAGATGCATTCATATTATCGTAATTGTCTCTCATTCATTCCGTCACCTTGGTTTATATTATATATTCCTTTTGTACTCACGTTGTCTGACTTTTAGTTCTCGTTTACTTCCTGCAACAAACAAGAACGTATTTCTCTTATGCTGAAAACGTTTCCTTATTTACTACAATATCTACGCAGGCATTTGTTTGATTTATTCCTCAACCATAGCTTCCACTCGGTACTTGCCTGTGTGTCCGTGATATATTACATATGTGAGATTTATTCTTCTTATATGTACTTGAGTTTTATGTCTATGTTTTTTGTATGTATATACTGTCGTTATGAGAATTTAAGCTGGAACAGTGGCGCAGTGGTAGAATGTTCGACACGGGTACGGGATGTCGTGGACTCGAGCCATGGTCGTGACGTTTCAAGATCGGTAATTGATACTAGAGACTCCTTTGCCCACGTTCGGTGTTAAAAGGGCTAGTGCTATGACTGTGACCCTATGTCAGGTTAGTATAACTGGGTTTGGTGTCAGGTTACGTGTCTAATGCGTATTATCACCGTGTGGTAACATTATATTACGTAGTTATAAAGCTGGACACCGTCGCCGGTTCGCGTTTGATGACCTAAGATGTCGATGCAGCATACAGCATTATTCAACGATTATAATTAATGAGATATTTCTATGATAAGAGATAGTTGGTTCATTGCTACTCATAGATAATGTATTCCTTCTACTCTTACCGACTTTGCACAAGACTTGTGTCTAGTGAGAAGTATTCGTGATGCACTGGAAACATTGACAGCAACTGAATCTCGAATAATGCAAATTATAAAAAAAAACATATCATGTCAGGATAAGCATGATTATATATTAACTGAATTTCAGAGAAATTTTCCATGGCATGAGTTGACATAATGATCGCTGTATGATGTGGCGTACAACGTAATGTTTACCCAACTTTCGAGGTGTGCCTGAGAAAGATGTCTTAATACATTTATAGTTTTTTCTTCTTTGTTTTCCATCGATCGACACACTTTCATGTCAAGGTGCGGTGAAGATGATCGACTAGATGTGTCGTCAAAATGTCTTCCATAAATTTAATCAGATAGTGTTATACATGTCCCTAAAATAAGACAAATAAATATGATAAATATGGTTGATATATTGAAGTCTATATACTGTGAAATGAGTTCATGGACAAACTCGAAGATCAAGGGGTCTATTTATAGAGGATCTTACATGCGTTGGCCAAGCCCCGTTTTTATCCTTTTCATGATGGAAAAAAAGCTGATTTCCCACAAAATGGTACCTTAACCTCCAGTAAACAAGCTACGTATGTCATTTGTAAATCGGTATTTGGTAAACAAAAGCTGACGCAACAAAAAGTAGTTCCGACAATTTTATTTTTTCATAGTCAACCACAAGATACGAGTTTAAACAATTATATTTAAATCAACAAGACAATAATTTTCAATTAAAAATCTATTTCGTACAAAATAAATATTTAACATCAACATCATTTGAGCGTGTCTACGTCACGCTTGTTTTTGTTGTGAGATCACGCACGTGACTTCGATTCCTTTCCACGTCATACCAAAAACGTGAACAATGTACTGATAGCTCCTTTGGTGGGCTTTCAGTATATCATGGGCAGTATCAGGAGATAAATATAGCCCATCTTAATGTTTGTGGATACCTTATTGGTGGCAAAAGAGCTTTGCAGCTTATGTTACTTGTTGATCATATGCGACGTTAAATGAAGCTTCCTTATCGTTTATCAATGCGTTCTGTGTGCTATCAGAGAGTGAGGCAGTGGTTTGTGACCCCATCAAGTATGAGTACATTATATAAAGTAGTATTAATTGAAGTTTCGCACATGGTTAGTAATCTAATGACACAATAATCTCATTACAGAAATGTAAGCAGTTCATGCCCGACCCTATTTCCGCATTTAGTTTAAACAATGTTTCTGCTGACCTGTTTGTGTTCGTTTTTGCCCCGGCTTATAGTCAAACTAAACTGACACAGATTCAGTCATACGACGCTTGTTCAGTGTATATAAATATCGATGGGTAAATGCAAAACAAGTGTATCAGCATGTAAAGAAAGAAGCAGACAGGTTTGTTCCGCTGTCATTCCACGACATGGAGGACGAAGACCCAATGTAATGGTAATGGTGTGGGGTAAGACGGCCGCCCGGTAAGCTCAGTCGGCAAAGCACCATACTAGTGTTTAGGAGATCGAGGGTTCAAGCCTAATATCGGGCGCACTTATTCCCCTTGATCTACTTTAATTGTGGCAGCGGTGTTTGGCGAGCCATGGCGGTTGAGCCTCGGATACCGGAATGGGGAGGGGTGTATTGACATTAGTGTAAGACGGCCGCCCGTTTAGCTCTTTAGCGCAGTACTAGGGTTTTGGGGTCGTGTGTTCAAGCCTCACAGCGGGCGCACTTTTTCCCTCGATTTACTTTATAACCATGAAAATGAGACGATGATTGTGATATCGACGTTCCGGTACGGCGACGTTTTCAAGTCGTTAATGAGTTAATACGTTAGTAAGCGAAACTACGTCACAGTACGTTTGACGTCATTATCTTAGTTACGGGCGGAAGTGGAAAAGGAGATACTAAGAAGAAACTTAGCGGAGACAATTTCTTGAATTTATTGATAAAAACCTTCATGACGAACTCATTTGTTTCTCCAAACGGGACAGTTTGGTTAATGAACGGTATGTAAATCGTTTTTTTTGGCTTTGATTTGATTCATTTAATGATAGAGACTTCGGAAGTCTGACCGAAAAGTTAAGATTGATTGTGTTACGGCAAACATCAGATTATACAATCGAATGATGCATAAAATAAAAAATTATTATTGACATCGAAATGTAAACAGTGTAAAAAGAAAAATATAATTTGTGTTTTAAGAAGCATTTATAAATACCACATAATTATGGTAACGATTTCCAAATTAGTTACTATTTAACAAAGCTTAAAAATGCGGACTAGTCAATTGTGTACATGCCAACATTGCATGTTTTTAGAAAATCGTTGATTTATTTATAAAAACGATTAGGGATGTACATAAATATATTCGATTACTAAAGTTGCCATTCGTTGACATCCCTATTAAAAATGGAATTATCAGTAATCTTTAAAACATTTTACACGAGACAAAATACTGTACAAATATATGTATATGAATGTTTTTGGAAAATGAACAAAGAAACAACGAAATGACTAGACAATACAAGATATGGAGCAAGTAAATATGCATGAACAATATAGCTGCAAATACAACCTATAAACAAGAACATATACTTTGTCCCATTATATTACAAAGTAAGCACTTTTAACACATTTAAAAATAGAATAGATAAATTCTGAGCCAACCAACCGTTAAAATATGATTTTGAGGCAGAATATGAAATTATATCCGGAAGTGAGAAACGAACGATCAAGTATAATGACAATGAAGTAGAGCAGAATATATTGGTACAACAGTGCCAGCGTTCTGAAGGTATCCATAGGTATCCATAGGTATCCATAGGTATCCATAGATATCCATAGGTATCCATAGGTATCCATAGGTATCCATAGGTATCCATAGATATCCATAGGTATCCATAGGTATCCATAGGTATTCATAGGTATCCATAGGTATCCATAGGTATCCATAGGTATCCATAAGTATCCATAGGTATCCAAAGGTATCCATAGGTATCCATAGGTATCCATAGGTATCCATAGGTATCCATAGGTATCCATAGGTATCCATAGATATCCATAGGTATCCATAGGTATCCATAGGTATTCATATGTATCCATAGGTATCCATAGGTATCCATAGGTATCCATAGATATCCATAGGTATCCATAGGTATCCATAGGTATTCATAGGTATCCATAGGTATCCATAAGTATCCATAGGTATCCAAAGGTATCCATAGGTATCCATAGGTATCCATAGGTATCCATAGGTATCCATAGGTATCCATAGGTAAGCAGTGTAGAAATATGTTTGTATCGTAGCTGGGACGTTAAATTTTCTGACAATTGAGTGCGGAGTTGAAGTTCTATCGGACTGGTTTTGAATCATTGTAGTTCGTGCTAGCGGTCCCAGACCATTGAGACCATTGTTTTCCTTGGTTCTAATCGTTGATTGTTGTGCTGTCCTGTGATGTGTATCCAAGCTAGCTCCCATATATTTTGGATTTATTTAATGCTTCTTGTTTCTCAATCTTCTAGTAGAATAATGTACACTAAAGTATCATACATAAGGACAGAATGGATATAGCAAATATTGTCATTATCCTATTTCTAAACAATTTAAATTAGCAATATATGGTGCAGATGTTGTATTAGAAGTGAATTTCGGTAATGTAAAGTGGATTTCGGTAAGGTAACGTACCCCTTATCGAAAGGTTTACCAATTCGCGTCAAGGTTACAAACATTGTTCGGTTGAAGAGAAGTTGGTTTAGTGATAAACGTAAGACTTGATTGGTTTACACAACACTGATATGCAAATAGCAAAGCCATGTTAGTACGGCTGCGTGGAAAAATAAAATAGTAATACAATAAACTCCCTGAAAACCGGACCCTGTCCGGACATGGTGAAAGTCCAGTTTTCTAAGAATTTAGGTTTTCAGGAAATTTATCAATAGAGTAGATTCTGCCTTCTTGAATGACTGTTTAATCTGCTGCATGTATATGTAATTATACTGATGGTATGGTGTTGTCATGTCCTTTTTTAATTTCATTTTGTACATGTATTAATCACAATTTGGTTATTTACGTGTTGATTAATACGTTACAATCCGAGTTAACTTTTATAAAAGTAAAAAGTAAAGTGCTTATTTATTACAGTGTCACCACTATTTAAATGGCCAGCCATTTCTGACTTATAAGACACCTACTTGCTAAGCACATTTACTTTCCCGATTCCAGTCCTTTAATACCAGGCCCCTGGCAGGCAGGCACACGGTAACCATTATTTAACTAGCAGGCGGCTCACCAACCGGCCATATCAGAACGGACCCCTGCCGGCTTCATACCTTCGACCTCCCGCTCCCACAGGAGAGGGTTTTTATATTTTCTCTGATTGCTATATGGTATAATTTACGGCATAATTCATGAAATTGGCACAAGCCTACGCACCAAACCAATTTTATAATAATGTAAGACTTTTCCCCGCTCGTTTTGAACCATATTGTTCTTGGTTACATTAAGGAAATCGTATTATACACATTCACTTTTATGGCGTCAAGATTACTAAATACGTGAACAATGACAAGAAACTGATCCTATTCGCAGACAGATCAAACGCAGACATACATTCCGTGTAGTACAATTAAGTCTGAACTTTGTTACCGTAGTTTCTCAAATTTTGCTCTTCGGTGTTTTGCCTGTGATGTTTCTATAGTTAGGATGAAGCTTGACGCTGTTTTGCAGCAGTACAGTAAAACCTCAATATTAAGACCAACCTTGGGACCATTGAAAACTGGTCTTCTTATTTAGGTGGTTCTAATATTGAGGTTGAATAAAGAGCAAAACAGTGATAATGGACTTGAAAATTGTGTTCTTAATTTTGAACTGGTCCTATTATTGAGGTGGTCTTTAATTGAGGTTTTACTGTATTTCAATTATGTACAGCGGTAAGCTGTCTTAACCATCGTTCCCGGGTTACCAACCAGTATTCTCCCGCAAGCAACTGACAGCTTCCCAACATAAATCAGGCAGACATTTGAACTTATTTAAAACTACTTTCTTCAAATACTGTATAAAATTACATACAATGTATTAGTGAATCGTCATTACCAAAATTATGATAATATAAATGGGCTTGACAGAAGAATGTGTAGTCCTACTATGAATGAGGTTCTGCTCATATAATGTTATAGCAGAATTTAAAATGACTTGTCATATATAGTTATGATTTATCGTTACCAATATAAAAATGCTTATTCTTTGTTAATTTTGTAAAAATTTATGCTTCTTGTGAGCAGAACTAGCTTGAAGGTTTGGTCATATTGAGAATAGCAAGAACTTAACGCCCCGTTGCCATCGTAAAGCTTCGGTATTTATTGATCTATATACATTAGCTACGACGTCTTGATTTACAAGTGCAGTAAACCAGACGATGGATGTTCTATCGTCGTTCCGGTACCGAGATGTTTTTTAAGTCGTTATTAATGATGTAAGACAGGGAAAATTACGTCATAATACGTTCGACGTCATTATCATAGTTACGGGCGGAAGTGCTAAAAGGGTTACAGGGAAGAAATAAAGCGAAGACTTTTAGTGAATTTATTGATAAAAACTTCATGCCGAAGACATTTGTTTCACCGAACGGGACTGTTTGGTTAATGAATGGTATGTAAACCGTTATTTTAGTGTATAATTGATTTATTGAATGCTACAGACGATTTCAAGAGGTCTTATCAAATAAGTTAAGATATGGTTGATTTCGGCGTCGGCAGAAAAAAACTCATTTTCTTTTACAAAGGAATTGGAATAAAATCTAAATACTAAAAAGATGACATTAAAAATAATAAAAGCGATAATGCTAGTATTATTAACAGTTTGTAGATGAGAAGGATCTTTTAAAAGTACACAGACATTAAATATTTTTCACAATTTTTAATGACTTTTAATTAAAGCAATTATTCTTATAGATCAAATGATAACACGTGTTTAATATCATCTACTCATACCATAATTATCACATATTATAAGAAATTACATTGCCTTAATCAATACAAATTGGTATTCAAATTAACAACAACAACAACAACAACACAACAGACGATAATTTAATGAAGAAAATCGAGATGATTTTGACGTAAAAAACTTTAACTTGAAATGGAAGCAAGAAGAAATTAATTGTTTAAAATTATAAAAACACCATGATAATGTTCATTCAATCAATAAAACAGACATAACTGCTCAAATATTTGCAATTCTTGGAAAATATGATTTATTAGCCCCTAAACTTTTGAAAATGGTCAATTTTACAGATTTTTACTCTATGTTCAATGTAACAGTAGGTGATACTTTTAAAATCAAATTGGAAGCAAGAAGATGTTAAGTTAGAATAAATATTTTTACACTAAATGGAAGAGAATAAATTGAAGAATATTGTCATAACTGCTAAAATATTCAAGTATTAAGATAAAATGTTTAAATTTACGTATGAAAATAATTTCCCTCTATAATCTATTGATCAAAACTGGTAGAGCTGGGAACTCGATATCGATTTTCGGGTCATTTTCAAGGGAGACGATCCACTGCGATAAGCCAGCTAAAAGGCACGGAAAGCTGCGTATGTGAAAATAAGGGTTATTGATATTATGAAAAAAACATGTAAACTTACAAAATACAGTCTAGAATGCTACAGACGATGTCAAGAGGTCTTATCAAATAAGTTAATATATGGTTGATTTCGGTGTCGGCAGAAAAAACCTCATTTTTTTCTTTTACAAAGGAATTGGAATAAAATCTAAATACTAAAATAATGACGTTTGAAAATAAGGGTTATTGATATTATAAAAATACCTGTGTAAACTTATAAAATACAGTCTAACAAAATATGTAAAGAAGACAAACAGCCTAGTGAATGTCGATGGAAGAACACCGTACTAGTAGTTAAGAGGTTATGGTTTCCATCCCCACATTCCGGTACCCTTTTCCTTGATTAAATTTTTAGCGCAATGTCATAATCAGCTAGAGCGACATAATTTGCATAGCATATTATATTTATGTACTCCGACTGTTTAAAACTTATGATGATGTATTATTATTTAATTATTCTATTTATTAGTTTCCCACAACCCAGACAGTGAATGTACTAACAGTAATAGATGTCAATTGGTCAGCTCAATTAGCTTAGTCGGTTGAGTATTCGAACTCCAATATTGTCTTAGATCCGAATCTCAGGTGACACGTATGTTCTCCGTGACAAGTTAACTGAATGTATTCCAACCACAGACATTTTCCTCAGCCTCTGATTCATTTGAGGAACTCAAGAGTTGTCTGCTGTTTGTGAAAGAGCAGGTTAGTAGGACATTGTACCGTCGAACATGACTAATAAATGTTGAAAACAGTGTGAACTCCAACACACACAGCTTTTCATCGTAGCAAAATAGACAGTTCGATCAATTAATTAATTATTGACTATGAAGTTTATTCTTCTTACAGATCCTGTTGCAGAACTTGATAAATCTAATTTGATCAGCTTGCCAGTCCGAAAGTTTGAACATCGTGGCACAGCGTACACAATAGTAGCATGTGCTTACCTTACATATCCACTGAGACTATTCTACAGCTTACAAGTCAGAAATCCTAAAGGTATGTAAAACTTCTTACTTATCACAGTCAGTTTTTAGTAGTTCGGTAGAACAACTAGTCATATGTCAATGTCGCATCGGCTTAATACGAAAACTACTTTTTACGCATGAATAACAGGTAAACGAATCGGTTAAAAATAGTTCAACATATGGGCGTAACCTGTATACCATACTCATTACTGGAAGTTATCTTTACTGTGCAATCAAATGTAATGGTTCAACAATGGACAAGAATGATTCGTACTTTCTGTGAATCTGGACATGTTGAATACAAAACCAGTGTTCAATACCGAACAACTTTGTACTTTCAGCGCTTTGATTATTTAAACAAAAACGTTTTTATTATTATGTTATCTGTTCTTAATCCATGAGTTATGTATGCATTAACTGATTGCAGTATATATATGAAATACTGGGCAAGCCATATAGCAAAAACTGAATAAATTTAAGAGTTTATTATCCCTACTTGGATAAATGTAATCAAAGTTTAAACACAAACGGTCGAAACAAACTGCTAGATGGTCAGCCAATGAAATCATGTGTTGGAAAATATTGACGAGATGGTCAGCCAATGAAATCATGTGTTGGAAAATATTGGCGAGATGGTCAGCCAATGAAATCATGTGTTGGAAAATATTGGCGAGATGGTCAGCCAATGAAATCATGTGTTGGAAAATATTGGCGAGATGGTCAGCCAATGAAATCATGTGTTGGAAAATATTGACCAATAGAAATTACGTACAAAAAAGACTGTACCCTATCCAAAGGTGGGTGTGGACAAAAACTGATTGAATGGATTATGTTCCCTCTGTATATACATTCGGGTGGTCGTGTATTCTATCCCTAGTCGTGTCAGACCAAATACATGTATGGGAAAATGGTACTGGTAGCCCCTTGAATTGGCTTCTACATGTAGTATGTAAGAAGTATAAGGAGATAACTAAGCACATGATATTTCAAATAAAAAATGTATAACTATCCAGTTTTGGATACAATGTTTGTCGCGTCAGAGTTTGTAGCCCACATTATTTTGCGGTGTTCCATAAGCCTTTATTCATTATAAACAGGTGTCAAGTTTCCAGCTTCAACAGACAGAGACTTTCGGGTATTGAAGAAGATGATGACAAGAGATCCGATAGACTTTGAGCAGTATTTAGTAACAAAACAAAAACTTCACCGTAAACTTGTGGAGAAGAAGCTAGAGATGCACAAAGTGGACGGATCTCAAAGTAAGTGATGATAGTCTGTTATATAAGATACTGTTGACATACTCAACAACAATAAAAAGAAACATACCGCCTATTTTTAGTTGTCCAGTAGAACATCTAGTTCTATGGCAATTTTCGACAGTCGCATCGCTTAACTGCGAAAACTACTTTCTTCCGGAAGCGGGGCAAGAATACATTATTCATGAGTGAATCGGTTAAAAAATAGTCCGACATATGATTTCCATCAGTAATTGCATTTCTAATTGGTAGCAAATGCATCGCAGAATAGTAATTCATAACACAGAGATCTGACAGCAACAAAATGAAAATGAGATATAATTAAACTGATGCCTGTTCGGGACATATTATATACATGTATATCCTCAAACTCTGATATGCAAACGAATAAGAAGAAAATATGTTTTACAGCACACATATTGTATTTGTTAATGTTTATCAAGATAAGCAGTAATTATCTTTGGGTAGGATTTTTACCAAGCCTCCAATGACTCAGATAAATTGCTTCTAAACGACACGGTGACGCGGCGAGTGTCAGAGACGCGTGGTTGGGGGTCAATGTTCTCACTATTTGCAGTATAGCATCTAACATTTTTTGTCCATATAAATAATCACTCCTATTTTCTCGAGCTTAATGATCATCTAAATCGATTTATTTACAGATATGCAAGCAACAGTGATAGAAGAATCTGGTAACACGTTTCCCAGTCAGTCCAGTGTTGTTCAAGAATTGGTCTGTACCAAAAGTGCTATTGAGACAGCTGAAGCTGTGGCTGGTGTGCCAAATGATACTTTAGAACAACTGAACAAAGCCATGGAGGACAGACTGACAGACAAATTAGAAGGTTGGTAGTCTCCTTTATATGAATAATCATGCAAAAGAAATAATTACACAAAGTGATAAGATTATTCAATATTCCTCGATAAGAAATGTTTGACTGCTAAACGTAAGTTAGAATACATATCATTCTGATTCAAGCACACCTAGTCAACGAAACGATGGTTGAACAACACAAATCTATAGATTTGAAATGTAGACAAAACATTTTGGTCCACTCCTCGGTGAATTCAATCAACAAAAAACTTCTCCAAGAGTAATTCCCGGCCCTGTGTATCTAACCAGAAATATTATTAAGTTAATTTATCTTGTAATAGGTGGCATTCTGTTTTGGTGATGTTGCCAAGCATCCATAGGTAACCGTAAAATTACAGAGACGCGTTTTTGGTTGGAAAAATAAAATTCTACAAAAGCAGCGATGCCGTTTCTTAAACGTAGGGAAAATAGTCCCTATCTTAAAATAGGCAGAGTGATCTGACAGTGCTAGCTTTGCTAAACAAAATGGCGTCCATGCGGAGCAATGTCGTCTGGTCTGGTGGGCGTCATTTTGTTGCTAGTTAAGCGTTCAAGAGTTTTTAGACAGCTACCTTTTCTACCTTAGCTATCTTTCCTCGCTTACTTCCCCTACCTCTAAAAACGCACCTCAGTATGTTAAACTGTGACCACAACCCGAATTACGCCTTTAATATATGACATCGCTTCATAAAGTAATCCGCAAGGAATAATCGTTTGTGCCTAAGTTGTGATTATATTTCATCAGTGGTGAATTATGTTTACTTTCAGGGTGGTGTGTCCACATTGCCAGGGGACTGAAGCGAGACGGTAGATACCCTTCATCATACTTCCACACAGTACCCTACATGATGAACAAATTCTTGGGTTCATACATTCGAGGCGAAATCAACTCGCGCCGTAAATGGCTTCGTTACGTCTCCGGGGCTCTCGAGTCGGGACTTAGTGCCACCGCAGACAAAATACTGAAACACTCAATGCTACAGATTCAATGGCAAACCAAGAATATCTATGGTACCGTATTGCTTCTAATCTAGTCACGATCATTTCACATTTGTTTTCACAGAGTTGATTAATGATTAGTTTCCCCAATTCCAAACCGGCATCGACGTATATCCACGTTTAGTGCGCGTAAACGGATTGAGCTGTCTATGCGCAACATTCAACCGTTAATCGTACAATTTTGAACTTCTACTTTTTTAGAATACCGCATGAGCGCCGCTGTACGATTTCCAACCTCTTCTTTAAGTGACGTCATTTCCAGAAAAAGTCGCATGTGACGTCACCATGTACTGACATTTATCAATATTTGCACCTAATGGCAATATGAAAACGGAGCGACCGTATGGATTAAATATTGTTTTCTGCTTGCAAATAGTGACATTACATGTTGCGTTTTCTTGAAATCACTTACAGAAGAGGTTGTAATTCCCTTAGCAGCACTCATATTATGAAATCGAATATGATTAACACATCGTATGTGTACGTGTGAAAATCATTCATATTACGAACAATGTTATTATAGGCCATATACTGGTCTTCAAAGAAACATATAAATGTAAATTTACACTCGGACTGCGTTTCCATCTGAATACTTGGTATCATCCCAAATAAATATCAGGTCCCGATCTATCTTCTTATGTATGTCGAAAAGAAATGGGCTATTCGAAACCATGTATTGTTTGACATAAATTTTGGTCCCGATGAATTCGAATGAACGAGGTCTGACTGTATTATGTTACTTATGTTGTTACTTATGTTATTAAAGGTTGCTCGACAAGGGAGATAACTGACGATATCGATGACGTAATAGAGGATGAGGATGATGATGGTTTTTTTGGAGATATTTTGGGAATTTATTGTAGAAGCGAAATTCATGGAAACTACAGTGGTATGATTTTTGTTCTTTCTTTTTGTTATATTTTGAACAATACAATTAGAAATTTGCTACAATGCAATGTAATTCAGATTTCCATCATCAAACAGGTAATTATAACTCGACGCTTTTATTGTGCGATTTCGATGTTATTGAACATATTGTTTGGATTGTTATATTGTTATATCTAAATTCATCACCATTAAATAAACATTTTGTGAATATTTAAATGGAAAACAAATACAAGTTTCATGCAACCATGTTTGTCTTTGTTTTCCAGGTTGCGTCAACATTGTGGACCAGAGACAGTGGATGTGATTTTGTAGCACTTAAAAAGAAATCTTTGATGCAAGGCAAAATTAAAAAATATATAACATACGATGTGTTAAATTTTCATATAGTGTAAAAAAAGTACTAAATTATCATATTTTATAACATAATATTCGCAGTCGGTATACAGAGCTTTTGGTTTACAGAATGTAACTCCTGAAATAATGCCCGTTTATATTCTCATAAATAGATAATCAACGCCAAGAAGTCTAAGCCTAATAAGATGTAAAAGGAGAATACGATCTGGTTGGTAGTCAAACTATAGCAGTTGATGATGGTTCACGTAGTCGAACTGAGGCAACCAGAAGTAAGTGACGTAGTCAGAAAATCGTCGCCACCATCGTTTTATCCGACAAGGGTGAATCCGAAGCCGATATGTCTGTGATATATTTTAGCTATAGCTACGGACCTGATGTTCAGACAGAAGCTCCCTGGCTCGTTGAATAGATTGACTTAGATATGCAAATGATCGACCTAAATACAGTGAAACTTCGAAACATCGAACTGCCGTCGGACCTAGCAATTAGTTGGAGCCATCTACTGTTCGAGGCATCTACGGTATATGTGTATATACATGTACGAACTGACTGTTCCCGGTACAAGTGTACTAAGCATGTTGAACGCATGTCATATGTGTGTTGTTTGTGTTATCATACTGAATTCACGTCGATAAATAGTGACGCAGCATTATTCATAATAATAATAATTAAAAAAGAAATGAAAGAAAAACAAAAATAGATTTAAATAAATGATTCGTTCATTCTTAAACACATGAATTGTTTGTCACATAGTACGTGTACATCAAGTCACGACTTGCGAATAACATGTGTCGCTAATCTTACCCGTCAACAAACAATCGAATATTAAGCGGTCAATGAAAGGTGTGAATTATTGTATTGTTCGACCAATCTATGGTCAACAATGAATGAAATGATAGCTAGGGACCGCAAAACCTGTTCGAGTGTTTGACCTATCTTTGTTAGAGTGATCTACTGTTAGACAATATGAAATAAGAAGGGATTTGGCCGGGACCTGAGTACCTGTTCGAGGTATCTACCGTGTGCGAGTCAAAACTGTTCGAAGTTTTACTGTAAATGAAACACAAGCGTTACTATTAAAACTACACTTTGTATGAAGGATACTACAAGTTCAGTCAGTCCTTTGATTTAGTTACGTCCTCGCTCATAAATATCATAAATGAAATTATTAATCGATAAAGCTGGAGGAGCGGAATTCGAGACCTATTCGAGGAGTATGCTGTTCTTGGTGGTTTGATTCAAGAGAATACATCTTAAGTCATTGGTCCCCACCGTTGTGTCACGTCGAGAACTATGCCAGCTTCTTGCTTAGAAACAAGTTATCACCAGTTGGAGTTAGTTTAAAGAAACGACTCCCGATGGCTTCTTCCTGGGTTACTAACCAGTACTCGTACCTCAAAAAAGGGGTTTGTGAAGTTCATGATCAAACTCCGCTCAGCGTGGCTCGAACCTACGATCTTCGTATCAGAGATTAGGCGCTCTACCTCCCGATTACTACGCCTCTCAGTTTAGTTATGCGTCAAATCTTATATACGGATTAAGCCAACTGACAATGATATCAATACTGAAACACTGGTAGAGCCAACCGACCACAGTATATATATGAAACACTAGTTAAGTCAATTGAAAACTGTATATCTATACAGTAAAACCTCAATAATAAGACCACCCTTGAGCCCTTTGATAACTGGTCTTCATATTGAGGTGGTCTTCTTATTAATGTTGAATAAAGAGCAAAACAGTGAAAATGGACTTGAGTATTGTGTTCTTTAAGTGAGGTTTTACTGTATATGACGTACTGTACTTGACAATGTTTAACACGCAATAAAGTCAAAATACAAACAATATATAACTTCAACCAATATGAAACTATAATAATGGTCGACGTAATTAACTTTCAAAATGATTGTTGACATAATTATCCATATTTAACCTCACGTATTGAAGATCAGATATTATATGATAACTACGTACTTAATAATTCACACTGATTAATAATTAGACTTTAAAATAATACGGTGACTGTTGAACGTATTGACATTAGATAAATGTACTCTACTATGTAAATGTCGGCCACACGAGACAAAGGGTTTAAACAACCTTAGGCAAGCGACAGAGATATAAAATAACAACGAATCTTATGTCCGTTTTATCTAATTTTATCTAACAAGGACTGAATAATCATTATACTTAAACTATATCAAAGTGACTTGCAAACACTGCGCAATAAAAAATAGTGGTATTTCATACAATTGTGAAGTTTTGGGATTCTGGTAAAAAATGGGCAGCTGACGTAAAAACTATGTCTATAAAAATCACTAACTGCTTCATGAACTTGCGTTTCTAATAGTAATATACGTATTGGGGCTGAATTATACGAGTACGGTCATCAAACAGGGTCAGCGTGTTTATTAATTACAACTGTTGATGAGTTTGAGTTATACGATTATATATAACATAATGGATTTGAAATACCAGCTCACTATTGCAGTGTCTTCGTGTTTTATTGGACTTCTAGCCGGGATATTTATCATTCGTATTGCACGTCGAACCAGGTACGTATTCATTTAACAGGGCTCTAGAATTTTTTTACAAAGACTCTTGTCCCGGACTAGTGGAAATGTAAAATTTGACTTGTCTGGCATAGGAAGCTAGTTGTCCGAGAATATCGGTCAATTTAGTAACAAATAAACAAATACACGATGATAGCACCACAATCTAAAATTAATAATCACATGCATGTGCTTGCGGGATTCTAAGGTTTGACATACAACTGAACAATTGCTGATGTTGGTTAGCTTTAAAAACAGACTTGTCCGGGACTAACTTCAACTCAACTGTTGGTAGCCCGATTCAGCATTAGACTAGTCCGGGACGTCGGACTAGTGGATTTCTAGAGCTCTGATTTAATCATGTGAATTGATACAATTTAGTTGTTGGTACATGAATGTGTGTGTGTAAAATGTTTATAACTCAATAGAGCCATAACACTGGAAATAGTTTTTTAGGCTGCCCCTACAATTAGCATCATTTTGAGTATCCACATAAATGAGTTTTAACATGAGCCTGTATTGACGATCGAAGCTTTTTAAATCATTAAATCGAGCCACAAACCATTATATATTTGAGGGCAATCTCAACATTTTAGTTGAGATTTTACTAAAATTTGGGAAAATATTGAAGGAAATTCTTAAATAATTTGAAGGACTTAAACTAATCAATATTATGGCAGCTTACCTTTGTGCACACATAATGCTACATACATGCATTAGCGTCCATAATCTGTTAACACATTTTTTTCCTAAAAAATGACCTGAATTTTGTACGTAATATACCATATAAGCATTATTATGGACCCATCAAATCAAAGGAGAATGTCACGATTTCTCTCCCTAATCCTGCTAGAGTTATCTCCCTTTATCCTTTCAATAGTGTGTATGTGTTTCTATATACCTGTATACATTATACTATAGAAGGAATAAAGGGAGAGAACTCGTGACGATCTACAAGATATAAATCGCGACAGCTGCAAGATAAATGTAAACGCAAATGTTCAGTATTATAGTGACTGATCTGACTAAGTGAAATAGTCGACAATTTCTGCTTATAATGTGTAGATCTGCTTCACTTCACGGTTAGGCAATGTGGGAATCTAAAGAATAATTTCAATGTTCATTGTTTCAATGCTCGTATACATATTTTTTCAAGGAATTCCTTGACACTGAAGCATTTTTTTCGTACTTTTGCGACTGTAATATGTTCTAATATTCTGAACCATTATATGACTAGGAGATAGAAAACATAAATTATCAAACTCATTGTGCTCTTACCATATTATTTAAACAGTTTAATCGTGTTCTTTTCCAGTAGACGAAAATCTCCATTCGATCACTCGTCCAATGATGACGTCAGCACCGAGGGCAGACCACTCAGTTACCTCGATTACCGGAGGTCATCACGAGAACTAGATCATCGATACATGAGGCAACCAAACGAAGAAGTGTCTACAAGGACTCATGTTGAATTTGAGACATTTTCTTATCCGAAATCAAAACATAACAATCTACCTACAAACGATGATAATGTGTACCATACTGTGTCCAATGACATGACCACCCAGCTCACAGTAGATCCACCAGCTGACTATCCTGTGACACCAGTGATATCACGTC
Source organism: Mactromeris polynyma (assembly GCA_032209605.1). Taxonomy (NCBI): domain Eukaryota; kingdom Metazoa; phylum Mollusca; class Bivalvia; order Venerida; family Mactridae; genus Mactromeris; species Mactromeris polynyma. Next base: position 676,748 of record JASFXZ010000052.1, read on the forward strand.
AGGTTTCAATGCCCGCCTGTCCTGTTACAATACCACAGGCGGATTATTCTGACGATGAGACATTGGTTGACTATCCTATTACAAGGTATGCAGACACCAATGCTTCTGGTAAACCGCAAGCAACAAAACATCATCATCTGAAGCGAACAACAAGTTATCCTGTCATGAACTACACCGGACGCAATCCTGTTACAAGACGCTCGGAACGACATCATGTAACAAGGTATTCAGACAGTCAGCATGATATGGTTCTACCAAACACAGAACTTTTTACAGACTCTCGTTTTCAAACACAAACAGGACATCTTGTTACAAATCCACCACCTGACGTAAACATTCAGGAACATCACGAAGCAGCACCATTGCCAGACTATCCACGCTTTGATCCCGTGGAGAATGTGCCACTCCCTGATTATTATTGAAACGTTTTATCATAACTCTACAGTCAAAACCTCGGAACTTTGTTATTGTTCCTCCAGAAATTGGCGGCTGCTTGAAATTGCGGGAATATATTTACTAGTATAGCAAAGCGTATCGTCTCGAACATTCGTTGCATTAAGCCAATCAGAATATCTCCAATGAGTATGTGACTAAATCTCCAAAGTTGATTGGAGTATAGATTTTCAAAATATCGTCACTCGGAATTTGTCAACGATGAATTTCACACAGACACAGACCCACCTCCTCATTGAAAGTTTTGAAAACCCGATTTGCAAGGAAACATGCATCTACTTATAGGCCTAATGCTCACCTTTTGACATTAGATAAAACAGTAATTGATGTACATTCAGAATTTTACGGTCAGTTCTCTGCATCTTTTGATAAGCGTTGACGACATATTTGTTACACGCTATGTTTGTAGCTGTCGCTCTAGTAAATAATCTTACGATCACTTCGCATAAGAAAGTGTATCTAAGAGGCAAGTTACCCGTGGGGGCCTTTGACAAATTATGTCATATGACCTAATGGATCCAGCTAGAAACGTGGATCACGGTAGTGGTTATAATGCTGTTTTATTAACCGCGAACGCATGATATATTACCTGGTTCTTTAAATTTCAAAATATGGTTTTCATTTAAATGTTCGTGTTTTTTCGTGAGCTTGTCGGAGAAAAAACAGCGATTGTGTTTTGATAGAAGAGTAAACTAAACGGTTACTATAATTATATGCACGAGTGCATTAACTTACCTAATTGACATGGATCGGTCCTGAAAGTTCAGCACTATACCCAAAATTGTTCATACCATTTGTAATTTTGACCACATCATGTCATAAGCACTCATTGTATTGTACATAGATATAGATAGATATTTATTTAAACATAAGGGGTGACATCTAAATGTTATCGTTCATAGAAGAAACAATTACTGTTATGGACACAGTACATTGTTAATCACAATTACATACAAAACTGAACATGATTGTATAAATGTTTCAGCTAAACTTGCTAACAATGTAATGATTATCATATATGATATTTAAAATGATGCAATATTATACAATTTAATGTACATTTTAATGGAATATTTTACATATTTTATAAAAATGCATTGTTTATACTGAATAAAAATGCATCTTGTTTATACTGAATAAAAAAGCACCTTGTTTATACTGAATAAAAATGCACCTTGTTTATACTGAATAAAAATGCACCATTTTAATGTACGATATTATACGGCAAATCCAACATTTGATTAAACGTCTGACCGGAACAGTTGTCTATTTAAATCTGATATATCGTTACCAGCAAGATTTTTTTATTTTGTGTCATAATTTCTTCGTGCAATTGTTATTAACAAGCATCTGATCTAGAAAGAAATATTGATGGAAACGTACATGGTGTTTTTTTGTTTATTGTTTGTATTTAAGTATAATTTCACTCTTTCACATGTCACTCGTCTTATTTCTGTGTATATGTCGTTGTCTTTAACGGTTATTTAATTTCGTACCATCTATTTGTGATTCCCTATATAAAATATAGAAATACATTTGTATAGGTTATATAACTTGTAATCATCTGTCGTTCTGTTTTACCAATTTTTTGCCATATACTCATCATGATTTATTGTACATATTTTATTTGTGAGTGGTCATGTTTTGGTTTGAAATCTGTCGAATATTTGTATTGAAATAATAACATTGTACACGTAGTCTTTTTATATTTACGAGATCATAAAAATTCGCCGAGACTAAACAGCACCTTATCTTTTGAGAATGATATACTGGTCAGGCTGTGAGGCTTGCGTGGTTAGTTTAGTCGATAGAGCTCTATATTACCTGACTGATGGTTGTAGGTTATAAATTGAGGCCTTGGCGAGGTGTGTGTTCTTTGTGGTAATTTGACGGAACATAACAGACCCCAACTATTTGTCCTCCACCTTTGATGTCATATTTTAGAAACCCAATTGTGACACTTGTTCTCCACGACAATGACAGAAATTATTTCACCACAAGTCAATTATCCTCCGTCTCCGATTCATTTGGGGAATTTTGATGTTACTTGAAGACACGATGCACCATCCGATGTCTGTCTAGTGCAATCAATGGCAGGGCATGGATGATAAAACAGATAATTGTATTGCCGGAAGACTGCTCGGTCAGCTGATCATAGTTAAAACTGAAATACAGTTTGGTGTAAAAAGGCAAAAAAACCAAGTTGCCGTGTCATGTTAGCTATCTTTTTTATTTGTTCTAAAAAGTTGTGCAAACATGAAAGACTTTCAGGAACATTTGACTGGGTAAGTACTTAGTAGAATTAGAACATTATGTTAAAGTAAAGCGAAGCAATGGCTAGAAATAGAACTTATTTCATGTCCTGTAATGAAAGTAAACAGTTTCAATAGCTGTGTAACTAAAAGATAATGAGCATAAACATAATAATGGGTGCTCGTACTAGATTTATTGCTTCGGGAATAAAAACGTCATCTGATGCACCAAAGCGAATATTCGTAAGTCAGTACTGAAAATCATCGAACTTTGGTGAATCATTGCAGCCCTACTGTTATGTGATTTAATAAAATGAAGGAGAGGCAAGTATACTAGCGGGTAACCCAGGAAACAGTCATTGAGAGCGATTAACATATGTGAAATGAAATTATAAACATTAAACATATCAATATAGTCCTCTTTATTTTGTCAAATATGGATAATAAATCAACACATTCAAATTCATTACACATTGTACCAGCTTAAATCTGAAGCAAATATTTTTGTTAGTTGATCATCAGAAACATTTTCTGATGTTGTGTCAAGTGTAAAACCATCAAACTTTTCACAAACACCAGTCACAATTTTATCTGATTTCATTGTATGAGTTTTCTTTACATTCGGTTTATTTCTGACATCATCCTCAGAATCAGAGTCAGTTTGAGACATGCTAATTTTAGAAACATTAGACTGTGTCACAACTTCATCAGTTTCCATGTCAGAATCCAGTCCAGAATCTTGTGACACAGTCTGGGCTGTAACTTTCTCATCTGCTGAATCATCATCGTCACTTTCATCTGTATTTGATCTCCTGGAAGTTAAAAACAATAATAATCAATGTCAATTATTGAAACTGCAAAGAAAACAGAAGTATGTCAGCAAATATGGCTTGGGTATTCTTAATATCATAAAGCTGGCTAAAATGCCTATGTTTTTTATTAAATGTTTTTTTCAAAATAAGAATTTACCATTGAAGTTAAGGTAAATGGTTAAGCTCACTGAACCAACTCATCAAATGAGTAAGCTGTTTATGTGATGTTAATGAATATCATCATCTCAAAAAAGTAAATCAGATTTGATACATTAAGAAGAGTGAAATTTAAACCTGACCCATATCTGCGAAAAACTCTCATTTTTGATCATTCTTTCTAACTCAAACCAGCTGAGTTTTCACTCAAAAGAAATTTCACTCAACTTTTAGTCCCTGAAGCTTAGTTATGTATTTAGCATGCCACAAACTATTCTCAAATGTTTGAGAGCAAAACCAATACTTGAAAAGATGAAATCCGAATTCACTAAAAATGAGTTTTTACCAGCTGTACAAACAAAATTTAAGAGCTATTGAAGTTCAGCCAGACATTAAATCCTGTCATTGTTTTCATTGCGATTCAAGCACAATGTTAATGGAATATTGCTGTCTGTACCACAGGATTAGAGGGAAACCCATATTTATAGCTATCAGGAGTAGATCTGTAGACACAAAATCTCAAATCAGTATTTACACTCAATGATGAAAATCGTCCTCCATTTTTTTAGATTAACCTCAGAAAAGTCATACTACATGTATCAACAAATAAAAATAAGATGGAAAATCTAAAATAACAAGTGATATTTGTAAAACATTATGCCCCCCCTATGACCTTTGACCCCAAAATCAATAGGGTTCCTCTGCTACCCAAGATGAATGTGAGGATGATAGGTCAAGGGGTTCTTGAGTTATTGATAGGAAACGAAAAGGTTACAGACCGGCGGACGGACATACTGACTGACCGACATGTGCAAACCAATATGCCCTCTCTATTCGAAGGGGGGCATCATGAGTGAATCTTAAAATCTGAGCGCAACAAGTGACTTGAGATTTTTGTGAGAAGCAGGCCAGGTTCATTGATATACTGCACAACATATTAGTAACATTGCAAATCTACACGTATACCACAAATTTTGAGGGGATGGAGCGAGAACATTAAAACACTTACCTTTGACCGTGTGATGGTAACAACAATGATTGAACAAAAGGTTGACATAATGACATCACAGATGGTTGGACATGAGCAGCAGAACTCAACATCTGTAATACAATACACATAGAGAAATATACTACAAACATAGACAACAAATCACAGTAAGTTAGCAGTTTTCATGGTTGGTATTTTGATGTAATTCAGCCAAGTTTATTAACTTTTCTGCGTATGTAAATTTCTGGTATTTAAAAACAAAGAATCAACATATCATTAACAACACTAGAACGTATATATATATAATATATGAATATAGGAATTGAATCCATCCATCCCTTCAAGTGTTTTTGATGGGAAACAAATGTTTGCACAAAGACACATATTCACGCTAAACAAGGGTAACACTTCATTTCCCTTCATCAATCTTTGAATGGCAGGGGAATAAAAAAGAACAATTTTATGTCCTTTTATATTTTTGTCACCAATACAACTTAACACCAAGGTGTACTATGTCATACTAAGCATATTAGACAAACTGGTCTACTTTTCCCACAAGGTCAGTCAGCTCTTGAAGTATTGAAGTATGTTAAAATATCAGAGCGTATGACATTAATTAGTCATAACTTTCAGGACTACACAATGTAAGCTCTAGTTTCAGAAAGCTAGAATAAGTCCTGGATTTCATTTAAATAATGGAATAGTAGATAATTGACATCTATTTTATGTCATTAGAAGTAAACCTTTACATTACCTCTCTGGTAAATTTCCCAGTTGGCTGCAAAGCAAGTTGTTGTTGTTGCTTTGCCTTATTGCTATGACGCCCAACAAGGAGACTTAATGCCGACTGTGGAAGATTCTGTTGCAATGAAACCTGAAATTTGAATATACATATATATATAGGAAATTCAGAAAACAGAGAATTATGAACAATTATTCACCTCAGTAAACAGTATTATATTTAGCAATAATGAAAGGGAGATAATTACAGTGTAGAATCATTTAATCCACCAAAATTGCTTTCGAAGAGACCTAGTGGTCAAATACAGAGTGTCTGACACTGACCTGAAGGTGGAGAGTTCAAATCCTGCTGTGGGCAAAATTGAGCTGTCAAGTATACAATCCATGATAACAAATTCAACATGGAGTCAATGATTTCATTAGTTGAAAACAACGAAGAATTTTCCCAATTCATAGCGTTCAGTGAGAAAAAACTGAGTGACCTAGAAACTATTAATAAACTAATTGCGCAATTTGAATAAATAAAGGAGTGAAATTCTGCTCTTTCCCCGTGTGGGGGGGGGGATAAAAATCAGTCTGACATCATTGATGATAAGAAAATATGTATTTACCACATCCTCCTTTTTCCTTACAGATCGTGAATCTTTTTCTGAAGACACAGACAATAATTCCTGTTCCTTGTTAATGAAATATAACTCTGATTTGCTCTGCCAGGACAGGGTTGTCTTCTCATAACAGCTCTTCTTATGGTGAGGTACAAAAGCAGCAGTCAACACAGCCGTGGCACTGACACCATTCGCCGTGAACACAGGAGATGGATTGTTTGGTTTGAATACAATCACTAAAAAAGTGAAATATTAAACTATTGAATATCCAAATTACATAAAAAAGCATGAATATTAATATATTATTACAAATATCCAGATGTGCTCATAGAAAACGGAAGCCCACTGCTGTTGGCTTCTCAGTAGAATGCAAAAAGGGGCATAACTCATACAAAAATTGATAGATTTAAACCAAAATCTTACTAGACCTATATTTTATAATACTATACTCACATGCTCCAATATACATTGAATCCATCCATCCTTCAGAGAGTTACTGATTGGTAACTAATTTTTCACACTAGAGGGCAATATTTAATTTTGATGAAATACGACGATTATATACATTCTATATAATATACAAACTTAATTTCAAGACTGATTGCTACGTTTAAACAAAAGGGTTCCGACTTCAAAATCACTTGCCCCTTGTTGCTGCGGTCTAAATTCCATCCAGTATAAAGAATTTGTGAGGGAGCTATCCAACTGGCTAATGAGGGGTTAGTAGTTCTACCTGCCTTGGGTCAACCTACACCTTATTAGCTGCAAGTCACTACATGACCGTAGCTGTTAATGCAACTTAAAAGCTCCATTAAAGTATTTTAGACAAACAAAAATACACAGGTTTAATCAAACTCTTGTGAAACATTATCTAAGTAAAATGTTTCTTTATAATGAAATCAAAGTAAGAGCACTTACAGTTCCTTGATTGTGTAAATGCAGCCATAATATCTGAGCAAGGATCTTTAGTTAAACACACAACATTGACATCTGCACTCCAAATAACTGAAATAAATATATAAAGTATGCTAAAATACAACAGAGGCTATAAGTAAACTTGGAAGTCATACTAAGATCTTTAATACATCAACAGACAGCAACACATCAAGATAATTTCCAGTACTGGTATAAACGCGAGAGATCCCGGTACAGTGTGCAAGAAAATTGACAGTGATTGTTCCTCTACAAGACTGACAGACAAAGAGAATACCAAAGTACAAAACTATAGTCAAATCGCATATTGCATTTCAAACAATAGAAGACTTATTGAGATGAACTATTGTTACACATTGGATTAGTTATATAAAATAATTAGCAGTATCTCACCTGAACAAGAGATAAGATTCCACACTGTAAGTACATTGTCTGTTGTACTGACCAGATAGTGGCTACAATTATGCTGACCAAACATCACATACCTGAAATATGCCAATGGAATATATACGGAACCTCAAAAGTTTGGCAATGCTTATTTTCCGTTGTAGGTATCTGGGTCTAATATAAAGTCACACAGCTAACAAATATTATCAGTTGTTTAAGTAACGGTATATATACAGAATCCTATACTGTATACACAAAAGATTTTTTATGTTGGTTTGGTTTAATAGATCTATTAGGACCAAAAATGTGACCAAAAATACATTGGACCTGTATTTCATTATCATGTGCTTATCAGTCCGATGTGAATTGAAGAAAAACAGGTCAGAAAAAGCAAATTTGGGCACGAGTATATGACACTGGCTCTCTGTGGTACGTAGTTATTTTCTGTGTATTACTAGGTGCAGGCATTAAATGCTATTATCAATCAAATAAACTGAGTATATTGTGTTCCAGCATACAGTGAAACCACAATAATAAGACCTCTATCGTTTCTGGAGTCAGTTTTACTGGTGAGATGGTCCGATTAGAGGGTGAAATATGGATGAAAAATTCAAACTCATCAATGAGATTGCAGTTTTATTAAAGAGGTGATTTCAATTTTGAGGAGGTGTATGCTTTGTCATAAGTATGAGAAAATTGGTTGTAATTGCCTTCATACCGATTTACTCTACAACACTGCATTGTAACATTCTTACATATTTCCCCAAACCACAATTACAAGTCTCTGATACGTTCTACCCTGACCTACACACTGTGTTAACTCTAGCATAGAAAATACCTCCATCATACTTGTGTATTGCAGTTACACAAAACATTTACAAAAAGTTATAGGGCAGTGTTTAAGTGTACAACTGTAGGAAGGCAATAAAATGCTTTTTTCCATCAAAAAATACAAACTTTTGACAAAAAATATGAATATCTACCTTTAAGTTAAGTTTTACTATACATGTTGTATAAACACCAACGAAAGATAACCAACCTGATTGAATCCTGACTTAAAGCATTAAATAATGTTTCTTTGAGTAAATTCGTCTCTGGATTCCATAGTGTAACATTTGGACCAAATCCAACAGCCAGTAATGAACCATCTTCAGAAAAATCTGCTTGACCCGCAGGCAAGTTTCTGTAAAATCCTACAGCTTCACAAGTCCACTTTTCATTTGATCCTAGGATAAAACAAAATCAGTATTAATATGTGATAGGACGATGGTCTCCGACAATCAAATAATCGTCGGGAGTTTATGCCGATTATTCTATTGGCAATCTGATCAAATGACATCATGAGTGTTAATGATGTTTGGCATAAACAGTCTCCGTTTCTTATTAATGGAGTATAAAGTAAGTTGTGACAACTATTAATTACCAGTACTTAAGCTAAATAAAGTCCGGGATTGTAAAGTTCGTAATAAAACCTACTCCATGCAGGGCTTTAACTCACAACCTTTGGTTCAAGAGTCATGCACTCTATCTCTCGACTACAACACTTCCTCCGTTATAATCAAAGATACCAGTTACTATAACGACCAAATATACATACTGTAAATATCTGTATCATCAACTAAGTTCCAGATTTTGAACTTGCCATCACTGCTGGATGTTACGGCTAAATGTTCAAGACCCGTAGAAGATTGCGAATGCAGTGGTCGGAACTTGAGTGAGTGTACACTGCTGTCATGTGGCACCTCAACACTTGTATTCAACATAAAACTGAAATAAATATGCATCACATTCAGTTTTTCCCAAACATGTGCTATTGAGTGGCATCTCAAGGCTTGTATTTAAAGTAAAACTGAAATCAAAATTCATTAGATTCTATGCTCATAACTTACAAAGGCCACATTTAAAATGTGTTAATTGCTGTCTCACAACTATACTTTTGAAATTGAATAGTTACTTAAGTAATCACTTTTTTAATAAATTATTGTGTTTGTTCAACAAATATTTCTTGATCATGACTAAAAAATATCCCTGTCAGGAACCAGTGAGGTTACAGAACGCAGAAGCAAATTTAAGGCCCATCTACATAAAACAGAAACCTACCATTGTTTTTCTTCATTGAAATGCCAGAATTTTAGTCTCATTTCAGGGGTCATAACTCCATCATTCCAGTGTTCTATAGTTGCTAACCAATTCCCAGTACTATCAAAGTCCATCAGTACAACATCTGTCACAGGTAATGGCTTATCTACACTTTCTGCTGATACGTAATTCTGGCACACAATGTCTAGCTATAAAACAGAATAAACATAATTACAGTAAATCCTCACTTTAAGACCACCTCGAAATTAAGAAAACAATGTTCAAGTCCATTTTCACAGTTTTGCCCTTTATTCAACCTCAATATTAAGACCATCTCAATATAATGACCAATTTTCAAGGGTCTCAAGGGTGGTCTTATCATCGAGGTGTTTACTGTATTCAATCATGATTATTTCAGTTTACACCAAACTAAATTATTCTACATGGATTGTGAAACAGGTTGCTACAACTTTGACTGATTACCAGGGGTTCCACTTGACCCTGGAGATGCCCCTTTGACCCCTGAATTTCCAAAAGGCTACATTTTGACCCAAAGGATTCTCGCCGAATGGTAATTTTTTCTCTAAATTATAGGTTATTTGGCTATAAAATGGTAAAATCAGCCCCTAGTGAAACCCCTGACCATAATGACAATAAAAGATTCCTGGGTTACCAACCAGTACTCACACCAAATTCAGAAATTGCTTAGTTTCAGTTTCCACCTTTTTCAAGGTTGGGGGTCAACAGACCTGACTACTATGTCTCCCTTAACTTTATGATTAATAATACATTCACCGAACATTACTCAGTAACTTACTATATCAATAGATGAAATCCAAGAGTATATAGACAAGTACACAGGAATTGTACTGAATTGAAAGTAAACAATTCAAGGACTTTTGAAGGACATTTTAAGGACTTTTTCATTAGTTCTTAGTTTAAAAACTATTATAAATAGAATAATAATAGCAACGAAACAGAAGTCACTTACATTGAACAGCTGTTTATCATCATGAACAGAATAGAACTGAATATGTCCAGGCTTCCCATTAAGTACCAATGCGTTTGACCTTGGGTCAAAGTTCATACCAGCAGGGAAAGATTCTTTAACTTTATTCTGTAGGTAACATCTTGTCAGACCCTGATATACATTCTTGATCACCAAATTACTGGTAATAACTTGAACAACTGTAATAAAAAACACAGTGCAATGACTTATCAATACAATGTGAAATAAAAATGTGAAATTCAGCCAGTTGACCTAACCAGTATGCCAGTGTTATAAACAACAGTCAAACCTTATTTATTCGACAACCTTCTATCCGAATACTTGGTATTATCTGAAATAAAGATCAACCTGATGTACCATCCTAAGCACGTCAAGTTGAAATGGGCTATTTGAAACTATGTATTATTCCAAATAAAAGTTTGGACCCGACAACTTCAAATGAACGAGGTCTGACATGTTCTTCCCAAGCGACTGACAAAACTTCCCTACATAAATTACAGGTGGAAGACTAAAGACTTTGGAAGTATTTAACTTCAGTCTGCTCTCCATGGAGAACATAAGCCGCATTCCAAGTTTGAATCTATGACCTCTACATTGGTAGTCAAGTGCTCACCTACTGAGCTACCTTGGAGTGTTAACATAATAACAAGAACTCGTAGATGCTCGTCTGCAGGTCTCATTATCATTATGAGATATACTTTCTAAAACACAGAGCTAAACACAATATGCCACATTTTTGTGGATGCAGGCACAGACCACCATGCTTTGACAATACCTCTTTGGTTCTTTTCAAAACAGATGAGCTAAAAATAGTGTGGTCTTCTCATTCATCGGGTTTAACGCTGTTTCTCAACGATATTTCAGTTATATACGGCGGCCAGTTCACCTAACCAGTTTTTCCTGGACTGAATTCTTACCAGTACTAACTTACCCTTCCACAAGGAGCTGGCAACTTCCCCACATGTGGAGGAAAATCGACATTTTTGTCAAATTTTCATGGAAGGGTATGACCTGCCGCGACCGGGAACCGAACCCAGATCGCCGGGTTACAAGTCCAGCGCACTATCCACGGCTCTATTTCTACTCCTTATATTCTCCTTTAAGTTGAAATAAAACAAAATCTTCTCTGTTCATACCATTATCATCATGACAGATGGCATAGAAAAGATTATCTCTGGAACAAACAATATGGTTGAGCGGGGCTCCAAGTCTCGGCAGAAAGTCTTTGTAGCCAGATTCTGGATGCCATTTTACCAGTACGCACTCGTAGCCACCACTAAGCAGGTATGATCCTGTAAATCATGGAATAATATTCTGAATAAAACTTTTTTTAAATGTAAAACTAATTTCATATCTTAAAATACAGTAAAACTAAACTTACAGACCACCTCAAAATCAAGAACACAATTTTAAAGTCCATTTTCAGTTTTTCTCTTTATTCAACCTCAATATTAAGACCACCTCAATATTAAGACCAATTTTCAGGGGTCTCATTGGTGGTCTTATTATCGAGGTTTTACTGTATGAGTAAACACACATTATGTTTCATTACTTATCAAAGAAAGTATAATTTCAATTGCAGTTGTCTAGAGATGCTGGTCTGGTATTGGACAATTTACAGTAACACAAAATATATCTTGGACCCTAGATAAATATTTAGATCAAGTTTGGATGTGTGTTTCTACCTTAAATATTTTGTCAGGTATGTCAAAGCCCTGCTTCGCATCATTTTATTCAACTCATTCAATACTAATACCACACTCATTTGAAATCCTCTATCTATAAAAAACATTGCGGTTTGTACATTATGTTCCACTGTTTCATAAAAGTTATTTTACTTTTTAAAAAACTCGATGAAATGGAAAAGTTAGATAAATTAGATACAAACCTTCGACAGTATAGCAAATATCTTTCACTGGAAGTGAATGCCAATGAAACCCTGTGTTCATCAATTTGTCTTGTCGTACATACCATGTTTGTATTTTACCATCTGTACTTCCCGTAGTGATACAATCATGACAGAGATGACTGATCACACAAGTAAATTGTACCCTGCTCTCTAACTTTTGTCTGAAACAGATTGATTTTGTTACCATGACAACAAGTAAGTAAAAACAATAATACAGGCGTTAATACAATAATTAAATAAAAATGCTATAATAACAAGTAATTACCATTAGCCATAGTTAATACTCACTGTTTGAAAATGTCATCAACATTCAAGCCCAAAAAAACAAAAGGAAAGCAAATAAATAATTCAGGTTTTGTCAACAAATCCAAATTTCTTACTTGTATGTTTTATCCTGGTTCAAATATTTCCATGTGAGTTTTCTCCCTTGGACAGTAGCAATGTATGAACCCTGCAGTATGGAAAGATAAAACACTAGGTATACAATATAATGAAATTGACATCATTTATAGGACTAAAGGGTATCATCTGTATCTTACACCAAAAATTACATTCGCCAGAATCCCAATACCATATCAAAGTTTAAACAGTCCAGTGATTTCATAACCTGGTCCAAAACGTTTGACCGAGATGACAAAATGCAGTCAAACTTCACTAACAATCCATCATGTCTGCCACACTAATTTTATACTATAATTGTAACAAAGTTAATGTAATATATGAACAATAAATCAATGTGATTACCTTTTTTGCAACCATACCATTATAAAATCTGAACCATAAGTAACTCAAATTGTTCAGTGAACCAGTAGGAAATCACTAATAAATACCACATAAGAAAATTTACAATGTTTGCTTTGAAAACTAGGATATCGCAGCTCCCAGTCAGGACAGCCTCCTTGAAAATCAGGAGAGTTCACATGCATGCCAGTACTAACTTGCCCTTCCACAAGCAGTTGTCAATGTCTCCGTATGAATCAAAGGTGGAGGACAAATGACACAGGACATGACACGCACCACCCGGGAATCAAACCCCAATCTCCCAGGTGACAGCCCTTGGGTCTACCAACTGAGCTTAACAAGAAGGCTCAATATAAATATAGACATAACAATATATACATACTTTTGGACCTACAGCAGTTTTTCTACTGTCCAGTAAACAAGGCTGATATATTAATGAAGCTTCCTGTTCGGAACGTTTTGATAGAGGTACAACCCACAATTCACAACCTGTAAATCAATACGGATCATTAAGAGTAACACTATAAAGTATTTCTAACACTCCAGCTAGACAGATCATTAAGAGTAACACTATAAAGTATTTCTAACACTCCAGCTAGACAGATCATTAAGAGTAACACTATAAAGTATTTCTAACACTCCAGCTAGACAGATCATTTAGAGTAACACTATAAAGTATTTCTAACACTCCAGCTAGACAGATCATTAAGAGTAACACTATAAAGTATTTCTAACACTCCAGCTAGACAGATCATTAAGAGTAACACTATAAAGTATTTCTAACACTCCAGCTAGACAGATCATTAAGAGTAACACTATAAAGTATTTCTAACACTCCAGCTAGACAACAGGTTTTACAAATTACAGGTAATAATTGATCTGTATACTTCTTCATCCAGAAACACACATCATAATAACATAATTATATAATGATTTGGACTACACAAGACATATCAATTCCCTATTCATTGTATATGTTACGAAAGCTCACCAAAGACAGTCTGCAATGCCAGACAGTCTCCTTGGGCCAAGTGGTTAAGGCATTTGCTTTGGAGCGGAAGGTCATAGGTTCAAAGTCCAATCTGATATGGCCGGCTGGTGAGTTGCCAGCAAGTTAAAATAAAGGTAAACATGTACCTAACTTGCTGGCATCTGGCATTAAAGGATAGAAATCTGGAAGAATAATGAGCTCAGAGAGTAGGTGTCTCGTAAGTCAGAAATGGCTAGCTCTTTAAGTAGGAGCGACACTACAATAAATAACCACTTCGCACTTTTTAAGCTTTCCTTCTTCATCTTTTATAAAATTTCTGATCTTTTCACCAGACCAAATGAATTATTTCCTGAAATGTCAAGCAGTCACACACGTTTGGCAAACTGTGTAAATGATGAACATAAATGAAGTTAAGAGATAAAAAAAACATTAACATACAAAATACACATAAAATGTTATGTCTTACTTTGTTTCTTTGAGTGGTCTTGCTGAAGTACATACACCTTATCCTCCCCTTCTATGGGATAGATTCCATGGAGACAACTCGTAAGATGTATGTCCTGAAATATAAATATATGAAGGATGATAAAAAAAGGGGATTTCCAGGGTCTAGTGGTTATGGTCACCAACTTCAAATAACTTGCCCCCCCCACCACCACTGCTGCAGGTTCAAATCCCATCTGGGATATAGAATTTGCCAAGTGAGGAAGTCAGCCAACTGGCGTGCTGAAGGTCTGTGGTTCTACCCATGTGACCGGGATTTTCCTCTACCATAATAGCCGGAATAGTCACAACATGACCCTGGCCGTCTATGTGACTTAAAGCCCCATTACAAAAAAATATCAATTATAATATTGACATTCAGTAATATTCGGATATTTCTTCAAATTTTCACTCACAGAATGCTTTTGTATTCTTCATACCCATGAGTATCCATAAGGCATGCTT
The DNA here is from genome assembly GCA_032209605.1 of Mactromeris polynyma. NCBI lineage: Eukaryota > Metazoa > Mollusca > Bivalvia > Venerida > Mactridae > Mactromeris > Mactromeris polynyma. The sequence goes on from JASFXZ010000052.1 coordinate 691,752, forward strand.
ATACAACAAATTCTCTTCGAACGTCTCACTTTATAACATGAACGACCATACTGTTTAATGAAATGCCCCAGAAATTTACAGTGACCTTTTCGCCCAACTTTTGAAATTTGGCAAAATGAACGGTCAGCAGCTTCTTCACCCAAATCGCCTAGAAACAAGTTCCCTGATATTTATATAAACCTACTCTTAGGAAGATTCCATCTGTATAGTCCCACACAATTATCTTCTGATCCAATGAACAAGATAATAACTGAAATATAAAGATAAATTCACAGCATGTGTATACAACAAACTCAAGTGTTCCAACCAGGCATTAATGACAGCATGCAGCAACATTTCCAATCAATTGCTCCTCACTGCTGCAGGTTTAAATCCCACTCGGGATGTAGAATTAGTATGCATGGAATGCCAAAGCAGAAGAGAACTTGTTTCTGGATTTATTAAAATACACATTTGATGAACAGCAAGCTTACAAATTGTTCCTATTGCTGATATACATGTAGTATTATTTCATTCCAAAACCATTTTTTATCAACTGCATATACAGGCTTTAAAAATATTATTCATCAGAAAGGTTCCTGGAAAAATAAGGAGTCCTTCAAAGTAATTAAAAAAATTTTTGGTTAAAAGTAGGAATTTGGAACTCAAAATTAGGAGTTGTGGGGAATCCTGCCACCAATCTTGTATACATAGATCCAACATGTTCATGTACATTTAAACTTAAAGATGTATACCTCAGTCTTGTTCAGCACGTTCATACCTGTAGTTTATTCTTTGGATGGATGGCCAAACCAGTAACATAATCTTTATGTCCTCTCAGTTCATGAATGCATTCCCCACTCTGTACACTAAATACTTTTATCACACTCCCAGAACACACAAACAAACATCTGCAAAATAGTTGGCAAAAATTATTATAAGGTACAGGGCTAGTAGATACCGAGTCATGAATCGGACTATATAACCCTATCTCTTATCGATTTATCTTGCCTCGGCAATTTCACAATATGATAGATAACACGCTCTAACTCTAAGCAGACGACGCGTTTCACTTCGTGTTTATGTGTGAATATTTGTATACTGACAATTAATTGCTATATTTTATATTTATATAACAAAGAAATGACGTTGCTCATTATTTTTTAGAACTAACCAGTATTTGTAGCCATTGCCTAAGAAAAATATTCTTAGCAAGGTTTCTAGTTATCAGAAAAGCTTTATGCTACATTTAAACAGTCTTCAATGCCTTAAAATAAGTACTGAATATTCACTACAGTGCATGAATAAGTGACAGTAAACAAATAAATGATCATTGAACAACCTTCAGTCCAGTTGAGTGTAGTGGTGTGGCCTAATGGGTTTTTTAGACAGCTGTCCAGTTACCGAGTTAGTCACTTAGTGGATACAACAGAAAGCCTTACTGATGTTTAGGGGGCCCCCGTGTTCGAAATCCAAATCAGGCATACTTTTCTCATTAAGTTAACGTTGATTCTAAAAAGGATTAGACCACAATGCCAGTATTGTGAAAGGGCAATTTTTTTCAGACACGTCTGACTCTGAGTTTATGGATTTTGAGAAACCGATTTAGATTGAAAGACCACAGCAAAATTTCAGGAGCTGTTCCCTTAAAACAGATTGTTAGCAACTTACTTCGAGTCATAGGAAAATGTAGGTCTCGTTTTTACAAGGCTTGCACCAGATCTAAGAGGAAAATGAACTTTTTCTCTTTCCGAGTCCATGTGTTTAGTGGGCGCAGCCATCTTGCCTGAATGGATACAGTACGCATGCGCGAATGGAATTTACTAACGATTCGTCACAATAACGATTCGCTACATAACGATTCGCCACAGTCGAAAAACGATTCGTCACATTTCTATAACGAGTCGTCACAGTTTTTTTTAATAGGATTAGAATGATATTATTAATATTTATAATACTTATTATTAAATATGACCTATTTATTACATACTCAGAAGTTTAAAATAACACAATATCATAGATGATTTAATTTAAAAGAACGCATGTCGCCGCTCACTTTAATTAAAAAAAGTATAATAAAATATTAAGGTTAACCAAAGACCCAAATCTTTGGGTTAACAGACAAGAAACAATAACACATGAGGAACAATCTTCACTTACATATTTTTTTCAATAATCAAAATTACAAAACTTGGTTTTAAAGCATGAAATCATACACGAACATAATTATATTTTCGAAAGTATTTTGTATTTCAGATTTAAAAAGACATTATTGAAATTCCTCTTAATACATTTAAAACAGTCCATGTTTTGAATCCAACATATCCAGCAATTACAGATAGATCTGAGTTTGAACTTGCTTGCATTTTAATTATTCATGAGTTGTTTTGGTGTAGTAATTAGTTCTTTAGTGAACATGGATTTAATTTTCGCGTATCGCTTATTGATGGTCAGTCCACATATGACACCATTTTCAACATCATTTTGGCATATTTATATTATTTCGCAACATGTAGATTAGTACTATAATGAAACATAAAAAATAAACAGACGTGCTTATAATGACCTGAGCTAAATGTCAAAATGTAAGTACAAGTATCTGTTTTGTGTTTGTTGACTGCTTGTTTCAGACCTGCCACACGTTTAAATATATATATATATAACCCCACGGTGTATCTTAGATACCTGGCGAAAATAAAAGAAATGTTCTGTTCTATAGAACTGCTTAACACGATTTAGAAGCTCTTTTCATAACTTGCTTATTGACCTCAGGTCGGAACAGTAGTGGCATGGAGTGAGTGCCAACCTAGGTCCGAGATCATCTGGGAGGTGGTGCGATAGTCACCTTTGATGAATATTGCGGCTCTACGTTGGACTGCCTCTAGCTGATGGGTGCAGACCTGTGTGTATGGGTCCCACACTGTAGAGGCGTATTCCAGGATTGGCCTCACCAGGGACTTGTAGGCTTGCTCTTTGGTATTTTGTGGGCAGCTGGATATGTTCCTCCTGATGAATGCCAAGCTGTTGTTTGCCTACTTGGTGGTGGTGTCGATATGTGGTTTCCAAGACAGGTCGTCTGAGAGCGTCGTTCCCAAGCATCTACCTGTCTTAGCCGTGGTAAGGTTGTGTCCGTGTATGGTGTAGGCTGTTTTGACTGGGTTTCTCTTCCTGATAATGTGGAGGACCTCGCATTTTGATGGGTTGAAGGACATCAACCAGTCCCGTTCCCACTGTTGTATTCTGTCAAGGTCTTCCTGCAGCTTGATGGAGTCAGCGATAGACCTGATCTTCCTGTAGAGGAGAGTGTCGTCAGCGAAGAGACGTGGAGTGCAGCTCACTCTGTCAGGGAGATCGTTAATATAAACCAGGAAGAGTAAATAGCCAAGGACTGATCCCTGTGGCACTCCAGAAGTGACAGGTGCATGTGGTGATATGTGCCCTTCGACTAGGACCTGCTGGCTTCTGTCACTCAGAAAGCTCTGGATCCAGTCGAGTACTATGCCCTTGATGCCATAGTGTCTCAACTTGATCAACAGTCTTTCGTGTGGTCTATCTGGTCACCAGCATCCAATCCGGCGGCGAGATCTTGGAGGGTAAGTATGAGCTGGGATTCGCGGGACCTCTTCTTGCGGAAACTATGTTGTTGCTCTGCCAATATCTTGTGTAATGTATTATTATTTTAATTTAATTGGTCATACACATTTCTTTTTGCAAAGAACAGTAACTATTACTATACTCAATTTCAGTACAGTAGAACTTCGAAACCTCGAACTGCCGTCGGTCCCAGCAATTAGTTCGAGCCATCTATTGTTCGAGGCATCTACGGTATACGTGTATATTTTCGAACTCACTGTCACAGGTACATGCTGAACACCTGGCTTTGGTGTATTGTTTGTGTTTTCATACTGAATGCACGTCGCTCAATAGTCATATCATTAATCATAGTAATACAAAAAAGTGATTTGTATCCATACAGTACAATGTGAATAACATGTTTCGCCAAATGTATGCATACAGTACAATGTGAATAACATGTGTCGCCAATCTCACCCGTCAACAAGCAATATGTCAATGAATTGTATTGTTCGACCTATCTATGGCGAACAATGAATGAAATAGTAGCTATGGACAGAGAATCGTGTTCGAGTGTTCTACTGTTAGATAATATGAATTAAGATTGGATTTCGCCGGGACTTAAGAACCTGTATCTACTGTGTTCGAGGCAAAACTGTTTGAGGTTTCGAAGTTTTACTGTATGTCAGATTGCCGATATTTATTATGTATATACGAAATGGACCAATTTCTTTCCTGTATACTGAAAGTATGGATTACAGGTGATAGCTCAAATATGTAGCAGTCATAATCCGGTCCAGAGATCTTATCTGATTAAATTAAGCGGTATATTTCAGCCTCTGTGCAATCTCTCTAGACGAGTTTTCTTAGCAACATTCTTCAACAGCTGTGTCAATTTTCCCAATTTTTACAACCAATTCACAAAATCACAACAATATTTGGTTCTCCCAACGGTGTAGATCTGTATTGCAGTGCATTACGTCTTAAAACAAAAGAAACTTCAAGAATAGTTATCAACTCGACTTTAAGTACTTGTACATCTTATACATTTGTATATTGATTTTTATTCATTTTCAGGTTCAAAATACAGCGACGTCCATCAAGTCTCAGCTTGAATCAGACAATGGTGATTCTAATGTACCACAGGCAATAACATCTCACATCAGACAACAACCTGATAAAGCTATTGACCAGTGGTCAAGTGTTTTATGTGAACTGTCTAGATACGAGTAGTCTAACAAAATGAACTGTTTAGAGACGATATTGAAGAACGACACGTGTTTATTTCTGATGTGCTATTAATGTTATGTTAAATTGTGCGTTATGTTATTCGAGGATATGTCTTAATTGCTGAATAAATTATGTTTATTATTACAATATAGTGTTACTTTTTCACTAATAGCAACATCCGTGCATCATACGTCTGGTTATCCTTCCGCATGGTTACTCAGATTTACACTTGGCTTTGTACAATATATTATGCTGATATGAAGTAGTAAATATTCTTAATAGATTTGTGTTTGGGTTTTATTGGGTTTAACGCCTTGTCAACAGGTTTGGTCATTTATAGGCATTGTCAGTCGACCTAGGCTCAATAACGAGTGCATTTTCAGTTTCACTGCAATGAACTGACAGCTTTCTGACTTGAATAAGCGGTGTGTCACCACCACTGATTCATGTTGGGAAGTTGTCCATCGCGTTACTGAAACACTTGAAAACTATGTAAACAAACTGCAAGACAAGACCGCCGGAAATCGTCGCCTTAATATTAGGTTGAGCTAAATGCCAAAACAACTATTTTGAGAAAATCGTCTTCAAAGTTAGAGTGCTGAATCATTGAAGAACAGCAAGTGTATAATTATAATAAATTGAACTGTAACCTTTTGAACATGTATTAAAAAGGAAAACCATTTATTAATGATTGATTGCGTTATTATCAGGCTTATATACAACACTGTCTAAGCAACTTTTAACTGAGTTGATACAAGGAAAACATTTTCCTTAACAACAACAAGGTATACATGTAATAATGTTTATGCATACTACACATACAATTTGAATGATTGCGTTATAATTAGGCTTATACAGAACACTGTCTAAGCAATTTCAACTTAGTTAATACATGTAGTAGCGCGTAATGTAATACGCGTAGCTACCTGGTCATAACGCTCTCTAATGTTAAACTGGAAGGAGTTGCCTTACTACAATAGTTCCTACCAGTTACTACCAGTTCCGCGTAGATCACGTGACTATATATTACATTTTAATTGGATGTTCCAATATTAACTATTAATGTAAGCTATCTCCTGGACATGTCTCACTATGACAGCAGCGTTTGTTTCATTCCGTGGATATATATACCTCAATGTGTGACCCGCGAAGTCACTGTTAGTGACCTCATTACATATGGTAATTTACACTGGGAGATAGAGCACTGTGAGACAAATCCAGTGATATTAGTATCTCAAAAAATGTAAAAATGGACATAGATCAACTAATACTAAGGCGACGAAATATCAACGTCAAAAACAACGAACATCATGCTGAAAAGCGCAAGCTAAAACATAACTACTGAACCCGCGCAATTGAAACAATCTGTCGGTAATAGCATTGTTTTGGAACGTGTGTTCGTACAGCATCTAGCAATCACAGTATACATTTGCCAGACGTGTTGACCTGATGGAAAGTATTGCTTGGACTATTACACGTACGACGACGTAGTGGTTGACTTTCATGATGTGGGAGACATAAGAGTTTCCTCCGATGAGAATACTAGATCGGCGAATTGCATTGTTGAAACTAACACCACAGAATCACATTGTCAAACAGGAGCAGGTGTACTTGTCTGTTTTAAACAGTTTAAGTGTTAGGATGGTTGTCGAGACAAAGTACACTATGGAAGCGGTGAATTCTGGTAGTGCGTTGACTCTAAAATGCATTAACCTTAAAATCTGCCATTAACCAGGCAAAATGTAGGGTTTAACAGCAGAGAAATGAAGTAATGGAAAGATACAATAACATCACTGACTTGAAAATCAAACTATATTGGATAAATCCAACTATCAAGAAGCTTCTAGGTTTGATAATTTGTAAATAATGTATACTCAGACTAGTTCGTCTAAATGCATTCGAAACAAGCAATAAGTCGGTTAACGATTTTTCTTTCCGCTCCCACTTCGTTCATAAAGTGCATACATTGATCTACATTTGATGAATTACATAAATTGTAGTTCTATACTATCACAAACCTGCAATGACCTTCGACCTGTATATATATGTGACGACGTACAAGGAGATAAGCATAATTTGCTTGTCACAATCATGGCAATGGTAAAGCGTTTCGTTTTCGTTTGTATCATTTGCATCGTGTTTCAAGATGTTTATTCAGTAAGTGTAGCTAACGGTGTCGGTGAATTGATCGATGATTTGCTGGAGAGGATTGAGACACAGGAAGCAAGTGATGCAGCGACTAAAGCCAGGATTGCTGAAATGGAATCTGAGTTTAAATTGAAACAGACTGTGAATTAATGGGAAATATCTCGTTTGAAATCAAAAAAGGATAACATGGAATTTGAACCACAAACGGAAAGAAGCTATAATGCTGGACCAGATAAATGAATTGAAGGAGACAATAGCGAAATCAAATGATAACACCACCGAACAGCAACTAGCAACTGGCAATTACAACGCAGGCAGTCAACAGACAGAGTCAAACAATACTGAGCGAAAAGCCTCTTCAGAAAAAGTAAGCATTTCAAAATAGTGGATTTTGTTGGTTCCACATACAAAGTGTCAACTATTAAAACCTGTTTTATGTTTTCATATGGCTAAATACTCATTTCGTATTTTTGTAAAGGGTGCTAATCGAGAGGATGCGAGTAGTTTAAAAGCATGATTTATTTCACAAATCTCCGCATACGATATGGATTAGCTTAAATAACTTAAATCGCCTTGGTTTAGAAGCCTTTTCATCACATTCGAACAACATAATCTGGTATATTATTTAATGCTGAATTCTTCTTTCAATCTTATCATCAGAGCCTTGAGATTGCACAGTTTGAGCTTAAATTGAACAATTATTTTGCCTCTTTAGTTTATCATATATGTTTACTGCTGGTACAAGGAACAGTATTACAACTATTTATACTACTGACAGTATAGTAGCAACATTACTAGAATATATCACTGACAGATGAAGGTAGCAGTGACACTGCTGTTACAACGGTTACTGCTTCTGCTGACTAATACCGCTAATTTTAAACTAATCGCCCAATACACGTGCTTTATTTATATATACAGATAACGTATGTACCTACAGACCTGGCATTTGCTGAATATGAGGTGGTTTTTCCATGCAATCAATTCCGGAAAAGCAGTTTACAACTTGGTGCCAACCAGATTCTCCCGTTTTAACAAACTGTCACCAACATTGGACATTCTTATAATAACAACACCGGTGCATTTGTGGCCCCCGTTGAAGGAACATACGTGTTTCATGCAACAATTATGGGTATCGATGCTGATACAGTCGCTCACGACCATATGAAAGCTCACTTTGATGTTAATGGCAATACGTACTCCAAATTCTATGTATCTGCGTATGACCAATCTTCACACATGCTTGTTATTGAACTACTCGCTGGACAGACGGTTACGGTGAAAAACGATTATATTAATAAAGGTTTTGTCGGACAACATTTCTCCACATTTTCTGGATTTTTGTTGTACCAACACTTTACGTCTAGCATCATTATTGGTAAATAAAATTGAATGAATATAATACCACTGCATTTTTTAGTTTTCTGTGGACGGATATCATGTCTTTGCTCGGGGTGACAATACTCGGTTGCTTCATTAACCAGATAATTGTAAGCAGTGTTATGAGCTAGCGGTTAACCGAACAGTAATACATGTTCATTCATTTTTTGCTCATGGAAAACAAACTTGTTCTTATATAAAGACAGTTTCTCGACAGTATTTCAGTTATATGGTACGGCCAATTGACCTAACTAGGGCCAGTTACCAACCAGTGTTAGCCTGCACCTCCACAAGCAACTAATAAAGTCTCCGAATTAATCAGAGTACAGGGGTGGAGGACAGATGACTTTGGATCGTTTGTCAGATTGTCACGGAAGAATATACGCCTTGTCTTGGTTTCGGACCCACGACTTCTAGAGTCAAGCGCTACACCGGCTGAGCCAAGTCGAAAGGCTAAAGACTTATACAGTTCATGCAAATACTTCACCTAATACAAGAATGATCAGGAATGACACCTGTCATCAATCTTAAACGGATAGACTGACAGACACAAATATTTAAAAATATTTATTTCTCATGTATTTATTTTTTAAACGCGCCATTATGGTTCAGTTTCCTCCATGTATCTCCAGCAGTACGTAGTACGTACGTACATGTACATCGGTTTTTGTTGTTGTGTTGGAGAGTATGATCGCCGTTTTACAGCCGTATTGAGGTACACTGATGACTAAACAAGTGTTCCTGTATCACAACTACTAATAGTGTAAACTTCCCTAGATGAGTTAGAGGTGAAGAACAAATGACCTTTGATCTTCAGTCAAATGTAACGGAAAACAGGTTGGCTTTATAAGTCATACGCGGTTAAATCGGACCAGGAAAAAAGTAGATCTTACAATGCTTGCTTTGGATTTGCGGTACTAAAGATAAAATGTGATGTGAAGGAAGTTTGGTTACATCTTGAAAATCTTGTTGTTCAAGGTTTGTTGGTTAAATGTTGAAAATCATATTGTTCATTGTTTTATATCTATGTATTTAATATCTTTAAATTTCTCCTTACAACATTGGTAGTTATTATAATAAAATATATAATTTCAATGAAGACAAGATAAAAACAAGAGGGCCATGGTGGCCCTATATCTCTCACCTGAGTTCATTGCCATGTTGGCTTCAAGAGAGTCCAAGAGGATTTTCAATGATTTGACCTTGTGATCTACTTTTTGACCCAACAGGACCCAGTACCGCACTGGACTTACAGTTTTAAGACAAACATTCTGATCAAGTGTCATGTGGCAAATGCAGCCACCGAGAATCCACAAGGATTTTCAATCATTTGATCCTGTGACCTAGTTTTTAACCTCAGATGACACAGTTTCAATATTGAGCTAGATCTTATTAAGGCAAACATTTTGACCAATCTCATTTAGATAAAATAAAAAATGTGACCACTGGAAGGTTAACAATATTTACTATAATTTGACATAGTGACCTAGTTTTGACCCCCACATAACCCAGTTTAAAACTTGATCTAGATTTCATTGAGGCAAACATTCTGACCATGTCTCATATAACTCAAGTAAAAAATGTGACCTCTGGAGTTTTAACAAGGTTTTACTATAATTTGAACTAGTGACCTAGTTTTTGACCCCAGATGAAACAGTTTCGAACTTGGCCTATATTTCATTGAGACAAACATGCTGACCAAGTTTCATGCAGATCAGGTAGAGATGTTACCTCTAGAGTGTTAACAGTCTAAATTGTTGACGACAGACGACGCAATGGACATAGGATCCCAATAGCTCTGTCTTAGAAACAGCAAAGCTTTATAACATCCTGTTATAGGGGATAACGCCGTGACGTCACGCGCACCTGTTATACGAATGTAAACATTGCTGGTGGGCAGAAAGTCGATATCCGGTTACAGCGCCATATTGTTTATAACGCTAATTCGCTTTATCTAAATTGTTAATTCTTTAAGTTATGATTCAGTCTTTCAAAGTTGTTGGTTGTACACACAAGCGGGGAAAGGGTTTATGATTTCGTGGCACAGAATTCCTAATGAGAAGAATTAAGAGCGAAGGAAACAGTAGCTATCTGCCATTGACAGGAAAAACTGGACCCGTCGACTCGTCAACCTATGTAATGTCCGTCCCCTTATGTATAATATTATTAAGTGTGAATAAAAGTCATTTTAGGAAATATTTATGTACATAGACAACTTTTATTTTGTCCAGAAAGAAAGAAAAATCAACTTCATAGTTGATCATCTAACATAATTATTTTAAACTACTGCAACTAAAAATACAAAGATTTGTCATCTTTTTGATAATATAAGGATATTGTGTCTATTATAATCATCCAAAAGATTTTATAATATATGTGAAAAGTTCATGCAGTAACAATTATTTCTTAAAATTGACAATTAGTCTTTAAAGCAAATAATTTAGTGTGGGGACGGACATTACAAAATAGGGACAGACAATAATTTACACTATTAGTATTATTTTCGAAATCTTCAATAAATCCTGCAACACATACTTCTACAAACTCCAGAAATTATACGTATAAGATAACATGATAAAAATCAGAAACAGAGGCAGAAACAAGGCCAGTATTGTGTTGGACAACTTATATAATGTTATGCAATAAACAATAGTGTCCCCGGCGTGCACTATCTAGATATCAATCTTATTCAGCCCCCTTATCAGCATTTCACAGTGTCTGGCCCAGTGGGAGTCCAATATGCATCCAATCAGTTTTTGCTGTCACCATCAGACACATATATACAAATAAAGTTGAGAAGTGTCAATAATTTTTATATGCCGATGGATTAAAGTTTACCAATGGGTAACGTCGTATAAAAACATTCAACTGGCTCCGTTTATGTTTATGTTATGTTTTTGTTATCCCGGTGGCGAGTGTAAACAAACTCAACTCCACACGTTTATGTTTTAGACAGTTTAAAGAACAGAACTGTGAACACAAATATCAGCATACAGCTGTCACAAATTTATGTGGGCGAATCTAAAAAACTTGCGATAAATGTGATAATACCTGATGTACAAAGGCAAACGAACACATCCGATTGTTGTGTTTTTGCCATCGCATATGTTACATAACTTGTGCATTGTAACTTTAATTGTGAAATCATCAATGTTCGATTTGATTTTCCCGCTATCAGGATGCATCTCATAAAATGCTCATAAAATGACAAATCTGAACTGTTTCAAAAAGTTATGAAAATGCCGAAAATGACTTGTAAAGAAGATAAGTCTCAAACAATAAAATACGTCTGTACATGTAAATTACCGGATGTCATTAAAAATGTTGTAAGATGTGTGAAAACAAATCAAGCAGAATTGAGTGGTGTCACGTGAGTTGTACAGGAATTTAGTCTAATTTAAAACGGAGTCTTGGCTTTGTAGACTTTGTCATTGGTAGAGAAGTTGACTGTGCACTGCCGAACAATGATACTATGCTTTATGTATAACGTAAACATCTAGGATAGCGCTAGCCAAGAATCCATTAGACTCTATTCAAACCAATACATTTCGCAAAGATTTATTCCCATACAATTTAATTGTTTATCAAATCTGACTACCAACTCTTTCAACCGCCAGCCAAAGTTGATTGACAAACTGTTTAACATGTGATATATGTGTATTTATTTATCTACCGCTATGTCTTAATATGTGTGTGTATGAATGACACTCAAATAAATGCTGAATATGTTTTAATGCTAAATGTAAAATTAAGAAGGTAAATAGACGCACAATTAAACATATCACGTTGTTGTCTTTGTTAGATATGTGTACATGTTAACAATTACTATTGATGCATTTCACACATAACACATTATTTATGCACATACACATGTCATACAGAAAAGTCAAAGTCATACTAACAAATCATTTTGGAAAACTCGCACACTTCAATATTTTACATTGTTAGAAAGCTGGGTGCATTATCTTTCATTTGGTACCAACTTTATGCACATAAATTGATTAATACGAATTCTAATACCCACCGCCGTGTTTTTTGAACCTAAACGAATTGAAAATAATTTGTCGTAAAATGTGCTCATTTTCAAAGTCACATTCTGATGCAGAAAATTCACCGATTTTCAATTTTTATTTTTATTTTTGGAAGCCTTTGATCTGGTATCGATTTGATGCATATATGTAAAAATGAGAATTGAAAACCAAAACAACCTCTGATTTTCATTATTTTTATGTCGTGGGAAAGCTGGGAGCATATTACCTTGCAATTGATGCCAAATTTATTATTGTATGTCAAACATTAAAGAAATTAATGGCTACCGCCGTGTCATTCATTCCATATTAGTTGTATAGTACGGCGCCGCCGCCTTTTACCCTTTTGCCCACCAGTTAACTGCGCATGCGCGGAATCGGGTTGTTTTGTTTACAAACACGTTATCCCCTATAGTTATTCAAGTGTAATTACAAGACTAATTTTGATGCAAAGCATCAAAACGGCGGCACAAGTTTTAGGAAGCATGATATTGAAGATTTATTATTTTGTTTATCAATAAATAAGAAAGTATGATCATCACCAAGCCATAATTCTGGTAAGAATCATCCACAATTCATGACAATTGCCTAAATAGTCTTGGTACCAATCAATCATTTGTAGTTGTTTCGCGGGAAAATGCTGGTGCATCGATTTACACGAAACGAAGAAAAAAAACGATTACACGAAACGTAGATAGAACGAAACGGATCTAAAAATATACATGATTATAACTTCTAGTTTTACAGATCTAAAAGAACTATTGGGATATCAAAAGGGAAAAATATCCACTAAAAATGTCAAAACAACGTAATTAAAAGTTCAGTTCAACCATCAGCATTTGATCTCGAATGTACTGAATCCGTTTTACTGCCAATGCGTTATTTGAACAACAAATGCTATGACGTTTTCAACGACAATTTTCATTGGCTGAATTTTGTTTACATATTACCATCAGTACATAACTTATATGGGTCAAGTTAAGGCAATGTATATTGCATAGTTTGGTCACTGTATTTATATTTGTACATTATAAACTGCATTCATGAACTTATTAATATGGATTAACATTTTTTGTTTAACAATTTGCTTTTTTATAAGTACAATTTCAATTTGCGTGCACAGCATTAGGAACCATTTCCTGAACTTTGATGATGAATTGAGCGTAGTTGTGAAACGAAGCTATGTAATACACGATGCCTAACCGTTTTCGTGACTAGCTGTTGTAAATTCTTATAAGCATACGTAAAACATTTTTTAAAGCTTTTTATTAACGGTAAAAATACATTTTAAATATTTTGACATTTTTTTATTATCAATTAGTACACTTTTTTTATCTGTATAATTAGAATCACGTTTTGTAAGAACAATTTAAAAAAGCATAATACCAATGGCTTCTCCCATTTCGATTATGCAACTCCATGTACCTAGATTAAAAAAAAAATTATTCAAATAGACGACGGCCTGAAGGCCGCCGTCAATAAGGTAGAAATATTTAAGAAATCAAAAGATGACCAAAAAGTTACACCCCCCCCCCCCCCCTCAAGACCAAATACTGGATCCACCCCTGGCAATTAAATATGAAACACGTTATCCCCTATAGTTATTCAAGTGTAATTATAAGGTAGAAATATTTAAGAAATCAAAAGATGACCAAAAAGTTACACCCCCCCCCCCTCAAGACCAAATACTGGATCCACCCCTGGCAATTAAATATGAATATATCACATAGAAATTTAAGACACAGAAAGTTCAAGTCTGTTTGACTTTGTAATGTTTGCTAGTAAAATATTTCCATATCCTGTCCACGATGAGATAATCCACTGCAGAACAGGCCCCAAATGATATTAACGGATATGTGAAATATTTCCCAGAATTGTATTTGTAAATTCATTATGTAAATGAGAAGTAGATGCCAAGCCGTTATCCAGGCAAACGCCGGTCACAATCGGTAATGACCAATTCAATTAATCTGTGACTTTTTATATCTGTGCTGTGTTATTTAATTGGCTTGATTTCAATCAAATGGCTGTATTTTGTGCTGAAAATTAGTAGAAACATTACAGACATATTGGTCTTTCTGTGTGTGAAATTTTTGTTTGATATATATTCATATTTTGTTACAATATCCTAAATATGTCATCCGAGTACTACAGTGTAAGCTCCAAATGATCACGCCTCAAAGTGTTAGAACACAATCAATCATAAGGTAGTTGTCTGGTTTGAGTGCTGGAATTCATGGATTTAATCCCTGTCCCAGTCATGCCCAAGATGTATAAATGCTATCAGCATATATATCATATATATACATGTAAAGGATAAAACAGGAGATAAATAGGCTGTTATAAGTATCACATTGTGGATATTCTGTTGATTCCTCATGAGCTCTGTATCTCAAAATATTGGTTGTTCATAAATTTGTACCAGTTGAAGCAAATCAAGGGGAAAGTGCGCCCGATGTGGGGTTTGAACCTATGGCCCCCTAAACGCTTGTACAGTGCTCTACCAACCAACAGGACATATGTCTAATCCCACAACACTACACTTGTCCTTCTTCGTGCATTAGAGGCTCTACCACCATGGGCTGTTATGCACTGCTTCCACAGTAAATCGAGACACAGTGTGCAAGATGTGGACTCGAACGTACAACCCCCTAAACACTGGTACAGTGTTTTACCGAATGAGCTTACCAAGTGGCCGTCTAACCCCCACAACACTTCACGTAAATGAGTAATTTAACTTGCTGTACAGGTCATTTGCCATA
The DNA here is from genome assembly GCA_032209605.1 of Mactromeris polynyma. Lineage (NCBI taxonomy): Eukaryota > Metazoa > Mollusca > Bivalvia > Venerida > Mactridae > Mactromeris > Mactromeris polynyma. The sequence goes on from JASFXZ010000052.1 coordinate 706,852, forward strand.
TCCAAGATGAGAGCACTGATCAGCAGACAGAAATTGTTATGTAGGTCTATTTTAATTGCATTCATATATTTCACAGCAGTCAAACAAATCATTTGAGAGCACAGTCTAAAGATAAAGAGAGAATACGAAAGGGCTCAAGCCATTTTCTGTCCATTTTAGGAAAAAGACCCTTGATAAAATGGGAAAATTTGCGCCGTTTCAAAAAAACATTTATGACAGAAGGGACAATAATAGCCACAGTTATTCAAAAAGCTTCAAGATATACCAGGTCACTCCAGTAGATGATTTTTCGCAGGCGCTTTTGATTGGGATTTTTTTTCTGATTAGGAAAACCCCATATATTTGGCTTTGGGAATGGGTCAGATAGTCGGACATGTGGGAACTACAGAAAAAGGCCTGGGGCTACAGCGCAATACCCATTGTTTACATAGATAGAACAGTACGCGGACACGTTTTACAGCATTTTAATAAACTGTGTAAACTCAGCTGCATTTCAAACCATCTGGTCTTTGTAACTTTTCAGATAAATCCTTGCTCTAAAAGTTATGGGAAATCGTGATTGTAAACAGCCCACTGCGCATGCGCAGTTTGGCACCGCACATGCTACAGTCCATTCGGAAATCCTCGGCCAACTACGTCAAGTGCCTCGGATGTACGTTAGGCACTTCTTTCGGAAATACCATTCGAATGTCATGAAAACAAGATGGCGGCATGAACGCTGGAGTGCTGATGAATGTAATATTTACGCTATATGAAGACTGAAATATGTGAGTTTTTAACTAGAAATGACAACGATAATCCATCTCTTACGAGAATTTATCGAAGTTATTGAATTTATAAATCCGTTTTACGAGAACTATTTCTTGACCGCACAAAATGTTGAGTTTTGCTACATAGTGCTCCGCCTTACATACACTAGAGGGTGTTATCCGAGTAACGAAGTGGTACGGAAATGCCCGAGAGCTGTCGAGAATGGCTACAGTCACGACCAAAAGAATTCGTGCTATTTAACCAGTACGCTGACACCAACAATACACTTAAAAAGAAAACCCCTAATGAGGAATCATTTTCAGAGAAGTTCCTTTGATGGTTTAATTTCAAGATTTTAAAACCTGGAAGAATGAAGGTTTTATTAAATTCCATTTATTTTGGTTTAAAAATAAAGTCATGTTTTGAGGAACACTAAAAATCGGTCAATGGCGCTACCGGGAATCGAACCCGGTTCTACGGATAAAAAGACATATGTATAAACAAAGTGTAAATAGGCGTGCATTACAGAGAACACTAAATGGATACTAAAAAGAACTTCTTCGTTAAATGGAACTATGCTCTGTATGGCAAAAATAAGTAAAACATTTGGTGCATAACTGTACACATCATGTCATATATGCTAACGCCCAAATGATTAGGATGATAGTTCAGGAATTGTAACGAAACATTTCTGGCTTCATGTTGAATATTTTGGCGAGACGTTGTAAAAATGGCCTTTTAATTATTAAAGCCTGTCAATATTCTTTCTATTCATTGATTTGAAGATGATTTGAAAAGACAGCCAAAATGTACTTGTTGACTGCAAAAACAATGTTTGTTCACGTTTCTCAACCCGAGTTCGCCTGCTTGTAAGTTAAAAACCAGGAATAGTACAAAGTGTTTAAAGTTTAAATCGTTTACGAAACGCTAAATATGGAAGTGTCCGCGAACTGGTATTGTCCGCGTACTGTTCCGGTCTGTCTAATATTGCTAACTAGGTCAGCACCTTACAAGTTATTCAACCAAACAATTGGGTCAAGAGAGGATATGTCATGCAGATTAAAAACTAGATAGGTGTACTAAATAAATGTAGCGATTATACTGGCGACTTGAGAACATCAAAATAATAACATTTATAATAACAATTCAGAAAAAATACTTACAGTTCTTGCAAACGTTACGCAGTTCAAAACAAAGATGGCGACCCACTGTTAGTGAAAATTGTGTATCGTTGATCACGTGACAGTTTTCAATCTTAATGACTCTGCTTTATCTCCATGTTAAATTTAAGATTCTTCAAATTCTTTTCACGTACACATTTTCGCCGCGTTCCGGCTACAGAAATATTTCAAATCATTTGCATAACATGATTGAGTTCAACAGGCACTATTTTTTACTGCATAACTGCATAACTACTCGGCTACATTTTACTTCTGCTAGGCATTGTCGTAGGTTCCTCACGTAATGCGAGGTACTGTACTCAAATGTATTATGGGTATTGTTTTAACCGTGAAATAGGTGTTTCAGCTCCAAAAGTGTACAAATGAGGTATTTAACAGACTAAATCTCGTCAAGTGTTTACGATTAAAAGGCCTGTTTGACTTCCGTCCAAATTAGTGATCACCGCAATTCGAACCGCATTTACGTGGGTGCGCATTATAAATAAATACCGGTTAAATCGGAGCAGGCAAAAGTAGATCTTTCGATGCTTGCTTTGGATTTGCGGTACTAAAGACTGCCGGCTTGTGGCCGACAGTCTAAATGTCACAGGGTCATTAGTGTCGGGCCTCATTGTCCAATACTTCCTATATATATATCATTCCATTTTTCATTTACTTCATTAAATCATGTAACAGTATAACCATGTACACACAAAACCAATGTATTTATCCCAGGTTTAATCAATCATTCAGTCGTTGAATTTTGTGTAGTATTTCGCATGAGATAATCATGCGTAGCTAGTATTTATACCCAGTTTACTGGTTTTCAATTTATTCGAAGTCTTCGCATTGTGTTGAATAGATCGTACCGTGAGATACCCTTCCCATCCACCCATGATAGTTTTTACACACTCATGTCAAATTGTTGTTTAATAGTTTGCTTTATACAACAGAAAGAAATCTAATTGCAAGTTCGTGTATTTAAATGTTAGCAGGCAAACATAATGTATTTTTCAGGGGAAGTGTTAATGAAATTAGAATGAACTTTATTAATTTAGAGACTATTCTGCAGTAGACATAAGTGTAACATGAAACATTATAATGAGGAACATTGTTTGAACAGTTCGCACTTCATGTATGTGTCTTTTTTATATGTATATCTTCATTCGACAGTGTTGTATTATTTAGAGCGAACATTGAACAGTGTTGCATTAATTACAGTGAACGTTGAACTGTGTTGTATTAATTACAGTGAACATTGAATAGTGCTGTATTAATTAGAATGAATGTTATCAAATTGTATTGTCATTGTTCTTTTTAGTATAATGAAATATTATACATTTGTACAAGATGTGAACAGTATACCAATATTTGATACAATACAATGCGAGGCTATTCCTAATTCATGACAGTGTTTTGTTGTTTATTTCTCCTGAATGAATTGTTGATTACGGGATAAATGATTTATTTCCGTTTAAGAGGATCGAATTAGGAAATAATTGGTACGGGCCTCACATCACACCATTTACATTCATGATGCACGGACTGGGTTTCCCGCCGTAACGAACCATTTTGCACGCTTCTTCAGTCACACATTAAACGTCGCACTAGGAGGTTGTGAAAGTCTACATTTGTGTATGTTCGTTGTCTATTTGCAGGTATAGCTGTTACTTTTCATTATTTTCCTCATGTTGTTTCTTCGTTATTTCATTTATCATCTTCTTGTCAAATGTTGCATTTATTGCTATCATTTAATTGAGTCACACATTAAACGTCGCACTGGGAGGTTGTGAAAGTCTACATTTGTGTATGTTCGTTGTCAATTTGCAGGCTGAAAAGCCCCTTCTCGTCACCAGACTCGAGTCTATAATTGTCGTACAAGACAACCTGCGACATAAAAATGAATAGTATTAACATATTGTATAGTTGGTAGCCAGACTAGTGTATTTTCATGCTGCTAATAATATCGTAGACTTACAACCTGATATAGCATAGCTGAAAACAACACAGCTCAGGGTAGAACAGCACAGCAAAGCACAACACAAAATTACACAGTGAGGAACAGCACAGCAAAACACAACACAAAATTACACAGTGGAGAACAGCACAGCAAAACACAACACAAAATTACACAGAGAGGAACAGAACAGCAAAACAACACAAAATTACACAGAGAGGAACAGAACAGCAAAACACAACACAAAATTACACAGTGAGGAACAGAACAGCAAAACACAACACAAAATTACACAGTGAGAAACAGAACAGCAAAGCACAACACAAAATTACACAGTGAGGAACAGAACAGCAAAACACAACACAAAATTACACAGTGAAAAACAGAACAGCAAAGCACAACACAAAATTACACAGTGAGGAACAGAACAGCAAAACACAACACAAAATTACACAGTGAGAAACAGAACAGCAAAGCACAACACAAAATTACACAGTGAGGAACAGAACAGCAAAACACAACACAAAATTACACAGTGAAAAACAGAACAGCAAAGCACAACACAAAATTACACAGTGTAGAACATCACAGCAAAACACAACACAAAATTACAAAGTGTAGAACAGAACAGCAAACAACACAGAACAACGCCGAATAGAACAGCACTGTACAGCACAGAACAGCACAACACAGAACAGAACAGTAATGCACAGCACACCACAGAACAGAACAGCACACTACAGAACAGAACAGCAATGCACTGTACAGCACATAACAGCACAACACAGCCCAGTCCAGCACAGAACAGAACAGCACAACACAAAACTACGCCGAACAGCATATAACATAATAAAACCGAATAGAACAACACAGCATAGTGCAGAACAAGGCAGAACAAAACAGCACAATAAACTCAATACATGGTTTACATGGTGTAAATTTGAAGAACAAATACAATTAACATGCATTTATAGAGGCTCTGACAGCTGAACGAATTGTGAGAGGAAATCAAGTATGCTATTCTGTTTAATAAAATGACTTCGCCGTTCAAGTCTTTTTTTGTAATATTCGACCAAATATGGCGCAACCTGGTGCTACTGGGTGACAGTATAATTGCTTTGCATCGTTATGCAAGATATGACGTCATATAAATGGTTTCTTATAGAAATTTAGTTTTAGTTGTGTTTTATGGCACGTAAGGGCGCTAAGTCTTTCATGTATGTGTGTATTGTACGTAATGTGCGCCACGTTCTTGCTTTGAGTTTGTAACATTTGTTGCGTATCTGAACTTGAAAATTATTGACAAGTGACTTGTAATGTACACAATTAAAATTTAACGGACCAATATGGGTAATTTTTCACCATGTAAACATCAAATGTGAGATGTTCGTATATATGTAGCATCGATGCACTTGCATCGTGCTGCAACAACAACGAATCATATTTAAAACTGCGGTCACATGAAGTGACGACTCCCGCACTGGGTGATACGCGTACTTCAAAGTTGAATTTAAGACAACAGGTTTACAGGCATACAGTCAATTCTCACTTAAAGACCACCTCAATAAAAAGACCACCTCAAAATTAAAACCACAATTTTCAAGTCCATTTTCAAAGTTTTGCTCTTTTATCACCCTCAATATTGAGACCACCTCAATAAAACGACGAATTTTCAATGGTCTCAATGGTGGTCTTATTGAGGTTTTACTGTACTAATGTTTAATATCAGTGATAAATAGTACAAGATGCAGACCTAAGCATTCAATTTAAGGCAATATATGCCCTAGAAAACAGCCATATTTTAGCTTTTAGCAATATTTCTGAAACTACATGTTAAAGCAAGGTGAAATGTACACTGTTTTATTGTTATACAGCTAATACTGCAATGATTTTGTAAAAATGTTGAAAAATAATGACGTTATTTGAACATTTGGTACTGTCAAATTGTACATGTTGTGCCGGTAAACCAGGCTAATTGCACAAGCGTTTACTTTGCATAATATGTATATTATATGTATACAAAGATAATATTTTTTCAAAACAACATAACATTAAGTTTTTATTTCAAACTAACAACAACAGACACAAGGGGTGAGTACGGAAAATCAATTTTTTTTATCTTTTTATTGATATAATTTTGAGGGAAAAAAACTCGATAGCATAAGCTAGTATACTTGTTCTCCTTTCCCCCTTGTTCTTAATCATCAGCCATTTTGATAATTGAGAAAATACCAAAAAATGTGACAACCACTTTTTCTTCAACTTTAAAATACTGAGCCAACTGTCCACATGAGCGTAATGTATAAGTCATTTTTTTATATCCGATTAGTTTCTCATCGTTTCAATTATGTTCCCTATACACTTTAAGGAATTTTGCCTATCGATATGGCTGACAATTGAATTATGAACAAGGGAGGTAAATATTGTAAATGTGGGAACTATCTATTACAAATGCTTCATAAATTTGTCCAATAAATGATGATGACTAGTAGTACAATATTTTCCAATGTTTATACACATATATTTTGTTTCAACGTGCTGGTTTTTAGGACTCTCAGTCCTTTGATTCTGATTTATAATCAATAAAGGCACAAAAGGTAGAATGTTTATGATTCTTCTGTGCATCAGTAGTATTTCATAAAGTAATCGCATGATCAGTTGTATCTCATTTTGTCATTAACCATTCTGCTCATCGCATTAGATATCTCTAGTTGAGCCCAAGTGGCTAGGATTTACTCAACATCTAAATTGTCATATGGCTTATTGTTTCTATCGTATGGCATCGGGTAAGATTTTCGATTTGTGCACTTAATCATGAAGATAGTTTAATATATATATATTTTGGATTAAGTATCAGTCGACTTGATGACAATTGTGTTGATTATAATTTCGATGTCTTTCTTTTTTTATTCTTTTCTGGTATTGTTTGTGCTTTTCTGGTATTTTTGTGCTTTTCTGGGATTGTGAGTGCTTTTCTGCAATTGCTTGAGCTGTTCGGCGATTCTATGCATCGTAACTACAATGTCGCTGAATATAAAATGATGGATATCTGTTACAGTCAGTTTTGTTATAAAATCTCGTTTTTTAAGGATTTAATGAAACTGATAGAAAAAAGGAGAAAAAATACAAACGTATTAAGGTAATTAGCTCGCATGTTAAGAGCAAATTAATTCTGCTTTAAGTTGTCTATATGCGGCAGGTCACAATGAACTTTTTTCAAGGCAATTGACCTATCAGGCGAAAGCGAAAGTTGATAGGTTATATATGTATATTAAGGAAAAAAAATGACAATATTTCAATTAATGTGGTTTTCTGTAGATTTCGCAGAAAGCGCTTCTATATAATAGAAGCCGAACAGCTCATTAAGTTGTATATGAGGATTATATCACCGCATTAAGAAATTTCTGAATCATGGTCTAATAGTGCAACTTATTCTTTTCGTATATTTTTAACAACAAACTCATTTATCAACAATTTTAAAATGTTGAAATTTTCTTTTCTTCGTTCACTACAAAAATAAGATTTGTAGATTGAAAATCCAACAGAGCTTAAAATTATATTTACAAATGTATACTCTTTTATTTCAATTTTGTATCCGATAACAAGATATCTAAGCATTCTTAGATTGATAGATATGCCACATGTTTTAAATGTATTTAACACTTTAACCCAGTAGTTATCAAGGTATTTACAATAGAGCATAAAGTGGTCAATTGTTTCAACATTTTGACAACAATTACATAGAGGATTATCCGTAATTTTCCAAATAAACAGATTTTCATTAGTTGCTATAATTTTGTGTATTAACTTATAACGGTATTGTTTGATCCTGTTGTCAATTATTATTTTGTTAATGAAAAAGTAAACGGAAGGCCAATTGACATCAACATTTAAGCTGTGAGACCAAAACGCGTGAATGTATGGCTTTTGAAATTTAGTTTGAAGAAATACATCATAAAAATACTTATTTGATTTATTCTTAATATTGTTTATAACGCTGTCTGATAATGAAGATCGAACTGCGTTTTGAGTTTTCAGTTTTAATAGTTGTTAACCATGATTTGGGTATCGTTCGTTTAAGGATAGACATTTCAGATATCCAGTTTTGCCGTTCTTTAAGTTTGTTAAAGATAATAGTTTCATCGATATCACCATTGTTATTTATTATATCATTGATAAAAACCAGGTTGCATTCAATCCAATTATCAAATATTAAACATTTATTTTTAAATTTAATGTATTTGTTGCCCCATATTACTTGCTTTCTTATGTTATAGAATGTTTCTGGTTTAGGGGAGTGTATCTCTTTTTTCATAGCAATCCAAATCTCAGTTAGTTCTTTGTAGAATAAAGGGATAGTGAGTTTGGTTGGTGGTAGAGATTTAAGGGAGTCAGTATTCATATAAAAAATTAATAGGTTTTTACCATATTGATTAAGAAATAGTTTAGGAATAAGTTTCCAGTTAGCATTATCATGACCCTTCAATGATTTAATCCATTTCGTTTTCAATGATTTAGAGAATATGCTGCTATCAATCATGTCTATTCCCCCATTGAGTTTTTTTCCAATTAAGGTATTTATTTTTATTTTTTCTGATTTGCTGTTCCAAAGGTATCTATAGAATAGAGAGTTTAATTCACTTATAAGTTCTTTAGGTATTGACATATTTTGAAGTAAAAATGTAAGTTTAGGTAGTATGACTGATTTGATAACTGTGACTTTACCATAAAGTGTAAGGTTTCTCATTGTCCATTTTTTAATCAGTTCTTTACATTGAATTAGCCTTGTCGTTAAATTAAGGCGTTTGCAATTTTCTTTATTATGTCCAAAGTATACCCCAACGCTTTGAGTGTATTATTATTGAAATTAATATTTGCTGCATTTAAAGCTCTGTTTTTGTGTCTTCCCAACCATAGCCTTCTGTTTTGTTTAAGTTTAATTTTGATCCAGAGTATTTGCCAAAGTGTTCAATTATGCTTAGTGCTTCATTTATTTCATTTTCATTTTTTAAGAATAATGTGGTGTCGTCAGCCAGTTGGCAAATTTTGATAGTATTGATTTCATTTTGGCTTTTCACTTTTATTCCTTCTATTGTATTACATGTTCTTATTTTGATTGCAAATAACAAACAACAGAGCGGATAACGGACAACCTTGACGGATTCCACGAGAAATACTGAAAGGGTCGGATTTCCATCCATTATTTACAACGATTGAAGTTATATTAGCATAAATTACTTTTACCCAATGAATGAATGAGTCTCCAAAACCAAATTTTCTTAAAACGTTGAACATAAATGACCAATTTATACAGTCGAATGCTTTTTTAAAATCTAAAAATAAAATAGCGCCCTCTAAGTTAAACAAATCTGTATAATCTATAACATCTTGTATAAGTCTAATGTTAAAACCGATGAATCTATTTTTTATAAAACCTTGTTGATCTTGACTTATAATACTTGAGACGTATTAAATAAGTATCGCATATCGATTATCGGTAGTATTATGTTTACATTTCATGGGGTTTTCTTATCAAACTTCGGAAAAACTTCTTACCTTATAAATACATCTGTACAGTGGTTTCAGAAACTGGTTGTTAAAAGTCAGTAATATTTCTGTAAACTTTGATTCTTTTGTACAACTCGCATGGCATCAGGGTATCTGGTCGCAAGAAAGAAATATGCTCCGTTGGCTGCATACCGAATATGGTTTCAAACAACCATGGAATCAAGAATTCAGTCGGACATCGTTCATTCGAATTCATCGGGTCTGAAATTTTGTTTCAAATAATACCTAATTTCGAATAACCCATTTCAATTCGACGTGCCTAAGATACATCAGGACCTGCTAATTATTTCGGATTATTCGAAATATTCGAATAAGATGTCGAATAAACGAGGTCCGGTTGTAACTAGATGCCAAATTTTATATTTTTCAGGTATGAGGCAGAATCCTACAATAAACTTCGCCCTGGGACTTTCAGTGGGTCTTGTGTTTACCTTTCTGGCAGCCACCTACTTAACTGGTGAGTTTTAGAAACTAACTTTACTTTCATGACTTCTCACAAGGCCCCATGTTTACTCAATCGAGTTTTAACTTATAATTCACGAGGCATTTACCAAGTATGAGTCAAGCGACAGATCAAACTGATGTGACTATAAAATCAACATCTGAGTTGAGATTTCCATCATTTATGTGAGTGATGAAGTATGAATATTGCGACAGACCAAACTGAAATATGTGAGTATGAAATCATCATCTGAGTTGAGATTTCCATCATTTATGTGAGTGATCAAGTATGAATAATGCGACAGACCAAACTCAAATATGTGAGTATGAAATCAACATCTGAGTTGAGATTTCCATCATTTATGTGAGTGATCAAGTATGAATAATGCGACAGACCAAACTCAAATATGTGAGTATGAAAGCATCATCTGTGTTGAGATTTCCATCATTAATGTGAGTGATGAAGTATGAATAATGCCACAGACCAAACTCAAATATGTGAGTATGAAAGCATCATCTGTGTTGAGATTTCCATCATTAATGTGAGTGATGAAGTATGAGTGATGCGACAGACCAAACTCAAATATGTGAGTATGAAATCATCATCTGAGTTGAGATTTTTCTCAATTTTGGCAGATAACATTGAGGGAAATCTCAAGTAACTCGAGTAAATTTTCAAAAATTAAATGTAAGTAAGGACTGATGTGTCGTATTGATACCTCACCAGGATATATTTGTTTAAGTTTTACCGAGCGAGTCATGCATTTTTATGTAAAAAAACTACAGTAAAACCTAACCTAACGACCACCTCAATAATAAGGTCGCCTCAAAATTATGAACACAATTTTCAAGTCCCTTTTACTGTTTTGTTCTGTATTCAACCTCAATATTAAGACCACCTCAATATGAAGACTAATTTTCAAGGGTTCCAAAGGTGTCTTATTATTGAGGTTTTACTGTCACAGTAAGTGACTTGGCAAGGAATGACATTCTTTCCGACGACTATATTAATATTATTTCACTAACGTTGAAATAAGTTACGAGGTAGTGTACCATCTGGCTTTTGTTTCAATATATTGATATTACATTAATAACTATCTAGTACAATCGGAACGTATCTCATAACCCAAGTTATCCATAGCGCTTTAGGATCTCTGTTAATCTACTAACTATTAGTTATTTTGCCAATATGTTTTCAACGGCTGGTATGTAAGTGTGTTCGCTCGTACTTACATCCGCACGTCTGTATGTCCATCCGTCTCTCAGTCCGTCTGTATGTTCGTCCGTCTCTCAGTCCGTCTGTATGTTCGTCCGTCTCTCAGTCCGTCTGTATGTCCATCCGTCTCTCAGTCCGTCTGTATGTCCATCCGTCTCTCAGTCCGTCTGTATGTTCCTTTTTTATGATCGTACTTCTATTTGTTCGTACGTCTGTATGTTCGTACTTCTGTATGTTCTTTCTTCTATTTGTTCGTACGTCTGTATGTTCGTCCGTCTCTCAGTCCGTCTGTATGTTCGTACTTCTATTCGTTCGTACGTCTGTATGTTTATACTTCTGTTTGTTCGTACGTCTGAATGTTCGTACTTATGATCGTACGTCTGTATGTTCGTACGTCTGTATGTTCGTACGTCTCTCAGTCCGTCTGTATGTTCGTACTTCTATTCGTTCGTACGTCTGTATGTTCAAACTTCTGTTTGTTCGTACGTCTGAATGTTCGTACTTATGATCGTACGTCTGTATGTTCGTACTTCTGTATGTTCGTCCGTCTCTCAGTCCGTCTGTATGTTCGTACTTCTGTTCGTTCGTACGTCTGTATGTTCGTACTTCTGTATGTTCGTACGTCTCTCAGTCCGTCTGTATGTTCGTACTTCTATTCGTTTGTACGTCTGTATGTTCGTACTTCAGTTTGTTCGTACTTCTATTCGTTTGTACGTCTGTATGTTCGTACTTCTATTCGTTTGTACGTCTGTATGTTCGTACTTCAGTTTGTTCGTACGTCTGAATGTTCGTACTTCAGTTTGTTCGTACGTCTGAATGTTCGTACTTATGATCGTACTTCTGTGTGTCCGTCTCTCAGTCCGTCTGTATGTTCGTACTTCAGTTTGTTCGTACGTCTGAATGTTCGTACTTCAGTTTGTTCGTACGTCTGAATGTTCGTACTTATGATCGTACTTCTGTGTGTCCGTCTCTCAGTCCGTCTGTATGTTCGTACTTATGATCGTACTTCTGTATGTCCGTCTCTCAGTCCGTCTGAATGTTCGTACCTATGATCGTACTTCTGTATGTCCGTCTCTCAGTCCGTCTGTATGTTCGTACTTATGATCGTACTTCTGTATGTCCGTCTCTCAGTCCGTCTGAATGTTCGTACTTATGATCGTACTTCTGTATGTCCGTCTCTCAGTCCGTCTGTATGTTCGTACCTCTGTATTCTCGTACTTCGGTATGTTCGTACTTCTGTGTGTTCGTACTTCTGTGTGTTTGTACGTCTGTATTTTCATACGTCTGGTTGTACATGTATTGCAGGTCCCAGTGGTTTATCAATACAAAGAAGTCCGAAATTGGCTGTGAGTGAATTCCAACAACAACAACACTCAGTATTGACACATGAAGATCTTGACAAGATACAACAGTTAATTCGACCTGTACAGTTCCAGGACGCGCATGCTCATCACGGTAAGTACATGTATAAAGATTGTTGACAATTTCAGTCCAGTCGTCGATTTCACGAAATGCCTCATTTGTTTAAAATGTATTGTATTTAAATCGATTTTGAAACAAGGTTACAACTTATACTAATTACTCATGAAGACTGCTTCCTGGGTCACTGACTCGCGCCTTCAAATTAAAATACAAATATTTATTGTATAAATGACATCCGTCCCATACACAAAATAATACTATACACAACACAACAAATCAATTAATGATCATTAACCCATCTATATAAATAATTGTGTATAGTTACTAACAAACTTCGATAAGATTACTATACAATTTACAACTTTCAAATGTTGAAACATTCAAACATCTAATACAATGTACAAAAATCTAGATCAAAGCAGAGATGAAGCTACATGTGCATCTATGCATAAAAGCTTTATATAAGAACAATAGGACATTTCTAATCAAACTATCATTTACTGGCTTACTTCATGGAGTGTGCAGTTCTAGGCTGAACCACCCTTAGGGTGGGATTCCAACTCGAGACCTTCGGATCTGGAGTCAAGCGCTATACCCCTCGATCACTTTGCCACCCTCAAAAGACCAATGTTGAGATCTATCTCAAACTGAATATTTATAGAACTAATCGTTTGAATGAAGAAGTGCGTGTATGCAATCATAAGTAACTATAGTTATAAAAAAGTGTTGATTTATAGTGTCACCCCTATTTAAAGGGCCAGCCATTTCTGATTTATGAGATACCTACTTTCTGAGCACATTTACTTCCCGGCTCCAATCCTTTAATGCCAGGCATCAGGCAGGTAGGCACACAGTAACCATCAAACTGCCATATCAGAACGGACCCCTACCGGGATTCAAACCTTCGACCTCCCGCGGATGCCTTAACCACTCGGCCACTGGAGACGGTTAATATATTTATTTAAACGTATTACATGTAGCTCCATTATTGAGACTGTTTGTGGCAGAATTTTGATCACACACAATAGGAGATAGTTGTCTGGAGACAATCTCAGTTTGAGATTTTGTGAAACAAAGGCATGTTTTTATATTGTGCTTCAACAACGTATTTCAGCCTACATCAAATATACATGGTGGTCAGTTGAGCTAACCAGGGTTCTAGTAATTCCAACCAGTACAAACCATATTAATTTCATGATGAAAACGTCACGGAAACTTGTCTCATTCGAGCTACGAACTAATCACGTCCATGCATTTCCAACAGTTTCGCTCTACCGCAAACCTTATCAGCAGGTTAATCTGATTTTGGACTAATACATGTATGTGTATTAATCGAACTGTTTTAAATGAAAAACATCAGTATGAATTTAGCGATTGTAGCAGTAACATCATTCGCTGTATTACTGTTATCACTGACAGTATACGACAGTAACTATACCTCGTTTATTTGACAACCAACTATCCGAATACTGGGTATTATCCGAAATAGATATCAGGTCCCGCTATATCTTTTTTATCAACGTCGAATTGAAATGGGCTGTTCGAAGCTATATATTATTGGAAATAAATTTCGGACCCGATAAAATTTAATGCGAATGAACTAGGTCCGACTGTACTATACAATAATTAACATCCTGTTAGTATTGTGGTGAGGAAGCCAAAGTCAATTTGTTTGAAAAAAAGGGAAATGTTTGTGTTCTCTATATCAAAGCAATTTGGAGTGGGTTTGATTTATAAATTAGCTGATTTTAAACGTTAATATTGTTCTGTAATGATGATTCAATTTCTGTTATTTAGCAATTTAGACATACACAGAATTTACTAGAGTAGAAGTTTTATATAAATGTCACATGGCAGTGAAGGTGACATGAATATTGTCAATCCGAGAAACCGAATATCACCGAGGCGAAGGACGCGGGTCACCTACCACTAAATTGTAGGCGCATAATCGGGTAACATTAAAAATGTTAGGGGGTCATATGACAGACCGGCTTACAGACTTTTCAACCCCACTTTTCAAATGAAGACTTTTCAACCCCAGTACTTTTCAACCCCTGATTTCAAGACTTTTCAACCCCTACCTGTTGAGACTTTTCAACCCCTAGTTTGAATATTTTCAACCCCTACATTTATCTTTTTCAACCCCTACTTTGAAGACTTTTCAACCCCTACTTTGAAGACTTTTCAACCCTTACTTTGAAGACTTTTCAACCCCTATTTCTTTTTTTATCATTTTCTATTTTATTAAATATACTAGTCTAGTATCTATCAATTCACTTATATCAAGCGTAACTGTAAATCGTAAATAAAGGAAAACAATTCCTCTCAAAATGTCATTGATAAATATATTTAATGACGTAATCACATAAACAAGTCTCTGACGTCATTCAGTATACACGCGTTCAGCAAGAACTGAAGATGTGTTGATGTCGTCTGAAACATAGTCATTTGAGATTAATTGGATATGTACGTTGGAAGAATTTTGATGAACATGAATATGTGACGTAACAAGATGGCGACGGCTGGTTTGAAAAATCTGTGCTCAGTGAAATTTTATTGAGATAAACGCTTTTCTACGATAAATTGGATATTTTCTGATAATTGAAGTGTTGGATATTGTCATCATTGTCTTTGTGAACGTTGTTGTGATATATAAGTGTCGACCAATAAGTGATTTCATGTGTTTTCTACACTTGTGTAACTACCTGGATTATCAAAATGGCGGCAATATTTTCACAAGTACATGTTGACCAAAATATGGAAACGGGTGATTGGGAGTACATTGCTACAAAAAAAACCAAACGTAAAAGACATAATACTTCTGTAAGTACAAATCCTTTGTCCCCAACCCCACCTGGATTAGAATTTGAATCAGCTGATATGGACTCAAAACTATCTATGATATTTGAAGAAGTTTTAAACTTGAAGATAGATCAAGCCAAAACACATAGACTTATAACAAATTCGGATCGGTTCTACAAACATATGTGTAATAAAGTCAACAGTATAGTGGATGTTACTAATCATCAATCATCCCTTCTAAAAACATTAGCGTATAAGTCGATTGACATTGAAGCACGAGGACGACGCAACAATATTATATTTCGTGGGATAAACGAAAGTAGAACTGTAAATTGTACCACTCAAGTGCTGGAATTCTTGGCACACATAATGCAGTTGGACACGAGAGGCATGCAAATTTCCCGTGCACATAGGCTTGGTGTAATGAAGAAGGGTCAACGGTCACCAAGACCAATTATTGCGAACTTCATTCATTCTGGTGCTGTAGAATATATACTATCAAATGCGAAAACACTAAAAACATGCCCAGGCTTTTCGATTGATAGAGATTTTCCCAAGGAGATAGCTGAAGCCAGGAAACGTTTATGGCCACTATACAAAAGCACAAAACAATCGAACCCTAAGTGTACAGTGCAAATTATCTACCCGGCTAAACTTATTTGTGACAATAACGTAATCAGTGACGAGTTCCCCGACTGGCATCTCATTTTGAACACAAATAGACTTGATGGTATTCATCGTTTAGAAGAAACAACTATCAACCACATTGATTTTAGTCGCAGTGATACACCCGTAAACAACACTGACTGGGATACGCAACCGTCTTCGTGTGTACAGCCAGCAATAAGTAGCGAACGCAAAGGTACTACTTTTAATGAACAGCCACCTCATGTCGACCCTAGTGAGCAATCAAATGCGCTGGACTTGTCACAAACAACAAACATTCCATCTTTATTTGAAAACATTAAACAACCTGCAAACATCGTAATAAAGGATGCAACTCTAAGAGCTAGCAGGGCTTCCTCAACCGATACTAGCAACTCACAGTCCGGTTCGCGCAAGTCTCGATCTCAAATTAGGAAACCGTCAGGAAATCGACGTCAACAATCAACATCTACGCAACGTCAATCTACACACTCAATCCGTGATTCACACCACAACGACGAACTTCCAAATGTCCAGAACAACACGAGTAGCGATACGCGTACAAACGTTGACTCTGGCTAACGGTACCAGGAGAAGGTGCAGATAAAAATTTCATTACTTAATATACAGTGTCTTATTTCTAAAAGTTGCAATAAACTACAGTGTCCAGAAGTTATATCTATTTTTCAGTCAAATGATATTATCATGCTGACAGAGACATGGTCAAATGAACTACAAGATTATAGTGTTGGAGGGTTCCATCATTTTCCATTGCACAGACAGAAAAGGAAACACTGCAAGCGAGACTCTGGTGGTATTATTATTTATGTACGTGACAATCTTGTAGATGGAACTTGTATATTCTTAGATAGTGAAGATGATATTCTATGGTTACGAATTAGTGGTAGAAAATTATTTTTAGACTCTGATCTGTTTTTAGGCTTGTGTTACGTTATGCCTGAAGGCAGCAGTAGGTATAATGCTATAGATCAAAATTGTTTTGACAGATTACTGGATTCTGTGGCAACTATACACATTAATACTAATGGTAATTGTCATATCATAGTTTCAGGTGATTTTAATGCTCGTACTTCAGATAACAACGATTTTGTTGATTTTGACTCAGACGATCTTGTTGCGGTATCGGATAATTATCATGTTGATTCATTAATCCCAAGAAAATCGCAAGATAAAGGTCATCTTAATAATAACGGTAACTCTCTTTTAGATTTTTGCAAACAAACAGGTTTACGCATAATGAATGGCCGATGCTGTCAAGACAGTACTATAGGTAAATACACATTTGTAGGTCATAGAGGTCGAAGCGTCGTCGATTATGTCTTATCATCCGAAAATATATCTGATTTATTTACAGCTTTTCGTGTTCACGATCCTAATCCTCTGTCAGATCATTGTCTTATCTCTTTCAAATTAGATAATACATTATGTACATCTGATAGTGAGCAGACAAACCTTGAAAATAGTCAGCGTGATGGGTTTGACTGTAATTATATTGAATGTAAATATTCATGGTGCAATGATATGAAGGATGACTATATAAACTCCATAAGTACTGTTAACTTTACCGAACGTTTAAAACGTATTGCCGAAAATGCTACGAATTGTTCAAATTGTAAAGAAATTGAGACAAATTTAGAATCATTTTCTGAATTATTGTGTGATACAACGGATAAACTATTCAAGCGCCCGATCAGGCATTACAGCCATGAGAACATATCACTAACTAAAAATAACCAACCGTGGTTTAATGATGATTGTACTTTAAAACGTGATCAGTTTTTATCCGCGTTAAACCATTACAGAAAAAATTACTCAGACGAAAATCGAGTCTTCCTTGTGAAAGCACGATCTGAGTATAAAAACACGCTGAAAATTAATCACAAACTGTATTTAAATAACCGCACTTCTGAGTTAGAAACCTATAGATACAAAAACGCCAAATTGTATTGGAAAATGTTAAAAGAAACATCTCATGTAAAAACACATGATATACCTCTGTCAAGTTTTGAGCACTATTTTAAAGCTATAAATAACCCGGACGACCATTTTTTCAACCCGGATGATGATGTCATTTATTTCAACGAGCGCTTTGTTAAAGGTGAATTTCAGGTCATGTTTAACGAACTTGACTCCAGAATCACAGAATGTGAAATATCAAAAGCTATAGGCGAATTGAAAACTGGCAAAAGTACAGGCCCGGACAATCTTTTAAATGAATATTTTAAACATGGTAAAAATCATTTATTACCATACTTATATAATCTTTTCAATACGGTTTTCATAACCGGTTGTTTCCCTAATACATGGTCAGAGGGATATATTATTCCGTTACATAAGAAAGGTTCGCATAATAATCCAGAAAATTACAGAGGAATTACCCTATTGAGTGTTTTAGGCAAATTATTTACAAGAATTTTGAACAATCGTTTAAACAAATGGGCTCAAACATATAACGTTTACGTCGAAGCCCAGGCCGGTTTTAGAAGTGGTATGGGAACAACAGATAATATTTTTGTTTTACATGGCCTGATAACTCATATGATTAATTCCGGTAAAAAGCTGTTCTGTAGTTTTATTGATTTTAGTAAGGCGTTTGATTATGTTGAACGGAATTGTTTGTGGTTCAAATTAATAAAAGTAGGAATCAGAGGTAAAATGTTTACTATCATTAAAAGTATTTATTCGAACATAAAAAGTTGTGTCAAATACAATAACATGCTCAGCAATGAATTCACTTGCATGTTAGGAGTACGCCAAGGTGAATGTCTGTCTCCCTTTTTATTTTCTATGTTTTTAAATGACCTTGAAGAATACTTAAGTATTAACAATTTTGAAGGTATTGACGTTCTAATGACAAAATTATTCATACTGCTATACGCCGATGACATTGTGATTTTTTCTGAATCGGCCGCTGGACTTCAGAAAGGTTTTGACTTACTGTTTGAATATTGCAACAGGTGGAAACTTAAGATTAACGTAGAAAAAACAAAGGTGGTCGTGTTTAGAAAGGCGGGATTATTATCACGAGATACTCGGTTCACATTCGGGGCTGAAGTTATTGAAATTGTCAAATCCTTTTCTTATCTAGGTGTGGTTTTTACCCAAGGTGGCTCCTTTAATGAAACGCAACGTTTGCTGGCAGGTAAAGCTCAAAAAGCCATTTTTAAATTGAACAGTTATCTTCTTAACTTTCCATATGTAACGGTTAACCATAGACTTGAACTATTCGATAAACTTATATTACCAATCATCAATTATTCTTGTGAGGTATGGGGCTTTCACAAAGCAAATAATATTGAGAGAGTCTATAGTCATTATTGTAAACGTGTTTTGAACGTTAAACGGAGTACACAAAATGATTTTGTGTATGGTATATTAGGAAAGTTTGAATTGTCATATTTCAGACACCTTAGAATAATAAAATATTGGCTAAAAATACAATCATGTAGCGAAATTAAATTTTGTAAAATTATATATAATGTGCTAAAGATGGATGCTGATCTCTATCCAAATAAAGTTTCTTGGGTTATATTAGTGCGTAATCTTCTATCAGAGATGGGCTTTTTCGAGGTATGGTTAGAACAAAACGTTGGCGATACTAAAGTATTCTTAAGTATCTTCACACAACGTCTTAGAGACACCCGCATTCAAAATTGGCATGACCGCTTACAAAATTCAAGTAGAACACACTTTTTTAAATCTGTTGTAAGCTTCGAGTATCATTTTCACCTAAAATGCATTTGTATCAGCAAATTTCGGATCGCAATGACACGATTAATAGTCTCATCACATAACTTAAAAATTGAGTCTGGTCGATGGCATAAACCGAGAAGTATCCCTTTAGAAGATAGAAAATGTTTAACTTGTGGTAGGGTAGAAGACGAATATCATTTTATTTTAGAGTGTTCTTTATATACAGATCTTCGAAAGAAATACATTAAGAAATATTATTGGTCACGACCAAGCATGTTTAAACTTAAACAATTATTTGAAAGCAAAAATGAAACATTAATTAACAGCTTGAGTGTTTATATATTCAAGGCCTTACAATATCGCGATTCGCTGACCTAATGTAAGCGAGATGCATAACTTAGATGTAAAAGAGATTGTTGTTGTTGTTGTTTTTTTCCAGTGAGATTTTCAGTACACATGTGGTTTCATATGATGCTATTTATGTTTATGTTTATGTTTATATCAGTGCATTATACATAGTTGTCAGATAAACGATAGTAGTTTGTATCATATTACCATCTAAGTGTTATACGTGTATACATATATATATATATATTACTTCCGTTTTTGCTATGCACAAATCATACATGTATTTAAAATGTGTTGTATGTTGTTTTAACTACTTTACTATACTTTGTACACCTTCTCCGTCAAACACTGTTCTGTCCTTTCTTGTACTGTCTTTAATATATTATGTTTCCTTAAACATAACTTATAAGTACATTATCTAAACTGACTAACCTATATATTCTTTATAACAATGTACAAGTTGTTACTAAAACCAATTATTGCCTCTTGTTACTGTCATATGGAAATTGTATTATGTCATTATTATGTTCACATGGGCCTATGGCCTACTGAATT
The DNA here is from genome assembly GCA_032209605.1 of Mactromeris polynyma. Classification (NCBI taxonomy): domain Eukaryota; kingdom Metazoa; phylum Mollusca; class Bivalvia; order Venerida; family Mactridae; genus Mactromeris; species Mactromeris polynyma. Next base: position 727,430 of record JASFXZ010000052.1, read on the forward strand.
TGAAATAAACTATCTATCTATCTATCTATGTTAATCTGTCATATAAGTAAAACTTGCATGTTAACGGTAAATGTTACCATATTTATGTTTGTGTTTGCTGCAGTGTTCATGAGGGTTCTTATTTAATACATCAAAAGTGTTAATATTTTTCATCTTTACTCGTTTTGTAAATTGTAAACAAGCAGCGTATTGACTTATTTAGGTTTTTTCCGCTCATTTGCATAGAATATGCACACTGCGCAAAATATTTACTGTTATTGTATCGTACTAGAAACATACACGGATATGTGATAACTCGTCTGAACAGATGGTCGGTATTATTTGAAAATAAAACAATGATATTGCAAATATTTGATCGTTGCGTGCACGTCATATGATGCATGTTTTTGTCACTAATGGGTATAAGGCATATCATGTTCCTGAAAGAGATATTAGAATTTGAAACATAACTTATTTGTTATTCAGATAATTAATACGAATGCCTTAACTTTAATAAAAACGACATTATTTAGCTGTATGCGCGTTAAATTAGTCATGTACTGGAGATTAACATTTTTCCTTTTGTAATGTTACACCACTTGAAACATAAACATGCATGTATATATATTTTGCGCATTAAACTACAACGAAAGGTATAGACAGTAGTAAATGTATGTTATTGTAAATCACGAACCTACAGGTCAAATTTATGTCTGTTTAATCGGAACCTGGCTATAAAATCGTCCACATAGTAACGTTGCAAAACAGAAGTCACATAGTTCTTAACTCGGACTTTCTTATCGAGCACCTGGCTGCAATCACAATACTGCTAGCGGTTAAAAATGCAGTCAACTAGATCTAAATCGTTATTGTCTCTGACACTGTAAGTTCTTGTACTTGTATCAACCCCTATTTCTAAGACTTTTCAACCCCTATATCGAAGACTTTTCAACCCCTGTGTTTCAGATAAGTGTATTGTTTGGCATAATATTTGTATTGTTTAATGTTCAAACAAAACATATCAAATGATGAAATGTGATAATTCGAAAATTGCATTCCTTTAATTTGTCATTATATTTTGTTTGATCATCATAATACAATTAAATGTTTGTTTGTTGCACTTGTTTATTGGATCAAAGGCACTTATGTTCTATCACACTTTTAATTATGTGTAAACTGTCAATTGTAAGGTGTTTAAGGGGATATATGCCCACTAAGTGCCTTGAAATGGTACTGTTATTATATATATAGGTGAATGAATATGTTTATTCTCACAATTGTCTAAAATTGGATAAGTCGTTAAGACTTATATAAATGTATATCAGTAGGTCCTTCTTAAAATGACTTTATCATATATACATGTATACATGTAATCTAAAACATTGATCGCAGGCATTTTATTAATATATGTTTTTCATATAGTACCTAAGATTACAGATGCCATAATAATTATTAAGATATATATTCTCTTTTATCACCGATTGTGATAGAGTAATACAGGTTGAAACAAATAAATATATATAATGTGTCTTAAAACATAATGATTTCCGAACTTTTAGGTTTAACCAATAACTCAACTCAATCATATTTATTGCATAAAACATTCGTACATGTGTATAGCATACAATACAATATAATATATAATGTAGAGAAAGTCGTACAAGAAATCAAAAAATATTAGTTTACAAAGAGCTTTCATGAATGTGAAACAATTGTGTTACATTAGCAAAGTGATCAATGAAAATATATATACCAGGTATATCTCAGTCTATCTGTACCAATAAAGAAAAAACAAAGTCAACATACACAGATGACATGAGGAAAGGGCAATTATGGAGTTCTAATATCATTTGCTTAATAAATGAATGTTGAAAGGTTTATCAATTCAATCTTTGAGTCAGTGCTTAAATAAAGACAATGTATTGTTATGTTTGTTGACTGTGTTACGTAATGACGCGTGCTCGGTTAACGAGGTGATTAACAAGGTGAGAAGCCGCTGTAGCGGGTGATTAGATAAGATGATAAGATTTAGGAGTGCTACTATTGATATTTATTTTTCAGAAATAAGGCAGAACAGAACAGAACATCTCTTTTATTCTCTCAATAGATGTACACAACATGCAAATATGAGGCATTTACAATTGACAATATAATATATTTTTCGAGGCTACAATATACATTCACGGTATAGTATTAGTTATAAACACTCAAGATTGTTTTCACATTTCAAAAAGATAGACACAAAGTACATTAGTCAAAAAATAATAGTTAAATATGAGAAAGATATTACATTCTAACATTTCGTAGGATAACTTTTACAAATTTACAAAGTTTCAAAAATTCTGATTTGTTGCTAGTGCACATTAACTTTTCTAGCTTAAACATGTTTGGACGTCGATAAAAAAATGGTTTAATAAACTGTCTTCTATCATTAGAGAATTGTTCGCATTCAAATAAATAATGAAATTCATCCCCAATTTTGTTTCTACAGGAGTTACAAGTTCTTTCATTAATTGTAATTCTTGACCAGTTTCCCGTTTCAATAGGTAAGCGATGGTTCCTTGTTCTAAATTTGATGAAATTATATAATAAAGATGGTTGTAATTTGGATAAATAAGGTTCAATACCGAAAGATTTCTTAAATACTCTGTAAAATGTGTTATTTCTTGAATTTTCAACTAATGAATACCAATTATTTAAGAATAAGTCCTGTAATTTTTGTTTAAACGACATCTTTAACCATTTTGCATTTGGGAAATTTTCTTCTGTCCAAACATTTATAAGACCGCATTTAATCAGAATATGTTTAACATTGAACAACCATGGATACTCTACTTTAAGCATTTCATCGGGTATAGCTTCTGTTGATCGAAGAATATTTTTATAAACTGCAGATAATAATTTCTTTGGTGTGTCTCCACCTTCAGTTACACAAAGTCTTGACCAAAAATAAATTATGTTTTCTTCTATGTCTATTGACAGTGGCATACATCCTGTTTCACCATAAACGACATAATTAGGGGTGGACCTTTTTAATTTTAATATATATTTTAAAAAATTTAATTGTACACGTTCTATTAAATCTAATTTACCAAAATCCCATATTTCAGCTCCATAGAGTAAAATAGGTTTGACAGTTTTATTAAAGAGGTCTATTTGTAAATCTATCGGAAGGTTAAGACGATTAGAATTTTTAATAAGACTGTACATTGCCCTAGTTGCTTGGTTTGAGATATGTTTTTTACAACTTAAGAAAGAGCCACTTCTATTGAAATACAGACCAAGATATTTATATTCCTTTACGACCTCTATAGCTTCATCTTTGAAAGTAAAATTATACATGGGTTGTCTACCTTTAGCGAAAACAACAATTTTTGTTTTTGAAGTGTTTACCCTAAGCTTCCAAGTATCACAATATTGTTCATAGGTATTTAAAGCTTCCTGTAAATCATTCGCTGTTTCTGCCATTATTACTGTATCATCTGCATACAGTAAAATAAATATTTTTAGAATGTCAAAAAGTTCATTTTGCAGTATTATTCCTTGTACATTACTATTATTTTGGAAGAAGTCTTTTAGATCATTTAAAAATAGTGAAAAAAGCAATGGTGATAAGTTTTCCCCTTGACGTACTCCAATATTACAAGAGAAGAAGTTAGAAAATTTTGAATTGACCTTTACACAGGATTTTATATTATTATACATGTTTCTAATTACTTAGAGACATTTTCCGTTAATTTTAGTATTTATTAATTTTTCCCATAGACCGTTTCTCCAGATCGTGTCGAAAGCTTGTTTTAAGTCGATAAACGAGTAGAATAATTTTCTTCTGTTATTATTTAGATATTGAATAATATGGTGTAAAACGAATAAATTGTCTGCTGTCGAGAAGCCTTTTCTAAACCCCGCTTGTATATTGTTTAGACTATCATTAGATTCAACATAGTCAGTTATTCTTTTATTTAAAATACTGGTAAATACTTTCCCTAGACAGCTTAACAATGTTATAGGCCTATAATTTTCAGGTTTTGTTATGTCGCCTTTATTTTTATATATTGGATTGATTATACCTATTGTCCATAGCTCTGGGATTACACCAGTGTCATAAATTAGATCAAAGTAGATTATAGTTTTCATCAATGGTAACGATGCTTTTATTTGTTCGTTTACTATTTTATCATAACAACTGGCTTTGTTATTTTTTAAAGTTTTTATTGCTATCATTATTTCATTTTCAGTAATGGGGACATTTATTTCTTCGTTTATTTCATTTTCTGCGTTATTATTATCATTATTGTTATTGTAGTTATTATTATCATCATTATTAGTGTTTACATTTTTGAAGAAATTATAAAGTTCTGTTAAGTTAGCTTCATTTTTTTGTAATGGCTTTCCAATTAGGATTTTCCAATATTTTCTTGGATCTTAACCTTTAACAGTTCGCAATTTCTTAATTTTTGAATTTTTGTATTTATTATAAAATTGGTTCAATGTATTTTTGTAAATTTTAGCATTTCGTTTGAGAGTCTCTTTCGTTACGTTATTCTTTCTTAATTTATAAAGATACTTTGCAGTGTGAAAGTTTTTCCTAGCCTTTTTGCATTTTGGTCCAAATAAGGAGTAGTCAGTTAAATACAATTATTAAAATCGACCAAATATCATTGATATAAACAACTTTTTAATATAACAAATGGTCAATGATTAATGATCGACTATACCAATAAAGACTATGTAATTGTTATGTTTGTTGACTGTTTTACGTAACGACTCTGGGACAAGTATGATGAACGGGACATTGTATGCGAGGATTTCCTGCGTGAAATCGACGAGATATACGGTTAAGTGTATGTGCAAGTAATTGTGACAGTGTGAATAAATAGTGTGCCAGTGTGAAATAAAAAGTGTTTCTGAGTCAACTTATGTGCCAGTTTGAATAAAAAGTGTTTGAATAGTTTGAATAAAAAGTGTTTGAATATATGTGCCAGTGTAATTAAATAGTGTTTGAGTGTGAATAAAAAGTGTAAGATTGTGTTTGATTGTGTGTGGCAGTATAAATAAATAATGTTTGAGTGTAAGTGACAGCGTAATTAGACTTAATTAGAATAACAAATCACATCATCTATTAAATACCATTTAAATTACACCTGCTGTTTTAGGCCAAATAAAATGTGATAGAATGATTGTGTGTATTTTGTGTGTATACATCTTTATTAGTATTCATATTGGAATGTAAATAAACTTAAAAAATAAACTTAAACAACGTGATTGTCAACATTTTTCCAGGTAACAAATGTGATAATTGTCCAATTAAAAACATATTTGAGGGGTTGAAACGTCTTGGTTTATTAGGGGTTGAAAAGTCTTGATTTTAACAGGGGTTGAAAAGTCTTAGGCTAATTAGGGGTTGAAAATGACAGTGGGGTTGAAAAGTCTTGGATATTTTACTTTAGGGGTTGAAAAGTCTTGGGGTTGAAAAGTCTCGATACCTGACAGACCTATAACATTCGGTAGGTCACATATCATGCTCTCGGCCAATCAAAACAGCTATAATGAGGTATAACACTGTTGTTTGAATGGCTATCATTGATGTGTAGCATTCATACTGACGGTATTTCTGTTACTGCTATTATTGTTAATATCACCCCGGGCAACAAACATTATTGCAATTCTTTCTTTTCCAGATGACAGTAAAACTGCGGATGAGCTTAAAGAAAGGATACGTGTCTTATGTTGGGTTATGACAGGCCCACAAAATCTTGAGAAAAAAGCTCAGTATGTTCGGAACACCTGGGCAAAACGGTGTAATAAAATGATATTTATAAGTTCTGAAAATAACACAGACTTTCCTACAGTCGGAATGAATACACAGGAAGGAAGAGAACATTTGACCGCCAAAACAATGCAAGCGTTCAGATACATTTACAAGAATCATTTCGAGGACGCAGATTGGTTTATGAAAGCCGACGATGACACTTACGTGATTTTAGAAAACCTACGCTATTTTTTAACCAGTCATAGAAAAGAGAATCCTATTTATTTCGGTCACCATTTTAAACCTATTGTAAAACAAGGATATTTTAGTGGTGGAGCAGGTTATGTAATAAGCAAAGAAGCCATGAGAAGGTTTGGTGAACGTGGAAATGATTCGAAATTATGTCGCCAAGATGGCGGCCCTGAGGACGCTGAATTTGGAAAATGTATGGAACATTTAGGTGTAAAAGTTGGCAATTCGACAGATAAGTATGGGAGAAGCAGATTTCATTGTTTTGACCCAGAAAAACATTTGATGGGTGGATACCCGGGTTGGTATTCTAGATACGACGCCCATGGCGCCCAAAAGGTAAATAATGTTGCAATTCCATGTTCCATGATCATGCTATTTTGTATGTAAAGCATTCCTTTCGAAAGCTTTTGATTAAACATCGACTACAGTTCCAATATATTGCCATCGAATAGATTTAGCATCATAACTAAGTTCATTCTAAGCGTCTTTGTTTTCACTCGATGACCTTCCAGAACCTAATTACGTCCCTTTGATAACGTATTCAACATCATTATTTACCACTGTAGTGCGGTCGGTCGCAGAAATATTGTTTAATGTTGGTCGAGCTATAAAAATCTTAGCTCATGTCAACAGTTCTCCGAATCAACCATAGTCTGATTAGAATTATTACTACATGTATTGTTAATATTCTATTTATTATTCAATTATAATAATAATAATACTTTAATTACCGTAGCTTAAAGTGTTTAAAGACTTTATTTTTATTATTGGTGTTTCAAACTGTTATTATTTTGTCTCTTTTCAGGGCCCGGAAAGTATAAGTGACTATGCTATTTCCTTTCATCAGGTGCCACCAGCAAAAATGTACGCTATAGAATATTTCACATATCATTTAAGACCCTATGGAATAAATTCGGGAAATCAGGATTTAAATCAACCGCTGGTGTGATAATATACTATTGTGTGTTACAGTTAATTGATTATTAACAATATAAATGTACAACAATTATGTCTAATTCAAGTTGTGTGTTTTAATAGCAAGGAAGAAAGCAATTCGTTAAAGCTTATACAACGAAGACATTTATAAAAAACTTGAACAGCAATCTGTTACCGCAATATCCTACACAGTTGTCTCCCTTTACAAACTGCAAACATTTTAACTGTACATAGGTATTCTGTTACTTAAGGTTTCTTTATTATATATATATATATATATAGTTTATTTCAAGATTGTAGCCATTGGCCCATGAATCACATGTATAATACAGAGAATATAATATGAAGTCATATGTACACAGTATTCAGCATAAAGTTGTGCAATAGTAATTATAATTATTGATCTATTCCGGTGAATGACAGTTACAGACTAGAATAACATTTATAAATCTAGTAAGATAACATGTCGTAATAACATTGAATATATCTGATTTGTATCAATAATAGTACTACAACGTTTTGAAAAGGTTTAGTAATTTACAGTACAGTACATGAGTGGAGAAAGATTAGTTAAGATAACATAAATGATCTCGTCTTTCAAAGCTCTTAAATACATAAATCGATAATTTGTTAACAATAGATTGGTTCGTGGACGAGATTAGTTCAATAAATTTAGGAATGTTCGGTCTTTTCCAAAAATAGCATTTAATGAGATATTTTCTTAAATCGTAGAATAAAGGACATTCTAGCATGAAATGAAATTCATCCTCTAATGTGTTGCATAGTTGACATTTGCGTTCGCGCCTTGGCATTTTATGAGGTTTATGCCATCTACCTGTCTCAATTTCTAATCTGTGAGACGATACGCGTAATCTAGATAGAGCAATTCTGAACTTACGAATTTTTACAAAATCTAAATATTGTTTAAAACCAAATTCTGAAAATAATACGTATGAACTAGCTCTTGTCGAATTGTTGAGTTGTCCTCTCCAGTCTTGAATAAATACATCATTGACTCTTTGTTTGAAATTTTTTAAGAAATATTCTACATTATTCACTCCTTGGTATAGCCAAACTTCATAAAAAACCAAGTTTTCTAACAGTTGTTTTACTTGACACGCCCAATTGCTTTTATGTGGTAACAACACATTATCATTTAACATCATTTTATAGATAAGTTTTATATATTTTCTTTCATCATTACAAACACTTGTAATTTTCAGCCAAAAACGTATTATATTTACCATTCTCATTATTTTTACAGTTTTACGGCCAAATTCCCCATATAGAAAACTGTTTTGTGTAGATAGCTTAACCCCTAGTAGCCTTCTTTAAGAAATGCAAGTGAGTACGTTCTAATAGTTCGGCACTGGCGAATATATTATATATATTTAATATTGAATTTGATCTGGATATATTACAGAGAAATGAGGGTGATAATATAATAGGTAGTGAAATAAAAAAATATAACTGACACAGCAAATTAAGGACTTTGTTCGGTCGTTTTATTCAAATACATTTGTCATTTCTGAAGGTTGTGATTAATGTACATCTAAAGGAGGTAAACGATGTGAGAAGTTTTTCTGATACTGCCGATTGGTTTACAAGTTCACACAAGATCCTTAGTGTATCGTATAAGTGACGTCATTTCCAGAAAACGTCACATGTGACGTCACCATGTACTGACAGTAAGCAAGATTTGCCACATAAGGCAATATGAAATCAAAGTGACCATATGGAATAAATATTGTGTTCTGCTTACAGACAGTGACGTCACATGAAGAGGTTGGAAATCCCACAGCAGCGCTCGTATGTGAATTATCATTAGATTTTTGACATGTCAGTTTCATGTATCATATTTACATATCTATAAAAAGCAACCAGTCCGGTAAACTCACTAGGTATAGCAATACATACCATACTGTCAATCTGAAGTTTAAGACCGTGGGTTCCATGACAATTTGACTGAAGATAACACATGTGGGTGGTTAAATACAGGTTGGTAACCCAGGAACACTGATCATGTCAACTTACCGCCGTATACGTTTATTACTGAAATACTTTTGGAAAACGGTATAAAACTCCGACTCAAATTAAATGCGTTAAACAATATGTAGGGCAAAACAAATAATTACAATCACATGCACTTACTAAATGGAGGTTATGCAACATACGGTGACATACAACAATTATACAAAGCAATATCGTACCGATGCGTAGTACTCGTACATACAGAATATAGAAAAAAGCATGTTTATTATGAAACACAAATTACAAAACAAGTTATTTAATCCATACTTGGTTACATAACATGAGCTGCATACACTTGCAACATTTACTCCGATGATCATTTTCTATGCACAATAATCAGCTGCAATTAAAAGATTTGGGTGAGAAGAACTGAGTATTTACAGAATCTTTGACCATGAATATCATCCATCAATCATATATTGATAATTGAGTATGTCGACATACGTACAGTACTTTACGTCGCCTCAGATAATCACGCACTACTGATGGGTTATCGGATAAATTTCATAATCGATTATCGGATCAATTTGAAAACTCATAATCAATAATTGAATCGGAAATAATCGAAATATTTAGTATTTAAGTAATGCTGGCAGTTTAATTAACTATGCACATTATCTTTTAACTACATTGAACATCAATGGGGTTTTACATTACTCTTACATCAGAAGAACATCATTCAATAAATAGATTCGAAAAAAAAAAATCGAATACTTATATTAATATCTTATTGAAATAACACTTCCAGTCACAAATTTCGATTATTTTCGATTATTGTAGTTCATAATCGATTGTCGCCGACGTCGGATGTCTAGCGACGATTATTCGATTATTTCTGATAATCGCGCCATCACTATCACGCACTATATTTCGTTATTTTACATGAGTAATTCCGTCATTGATTAGACTGGGCTGTGGTATCCATAACAACGGCATAAATCCCACAACTGCTGCAAAACTGTACACCTCGATAGCGCTTCCATGTGCTTTTTTTGGTTGTGAATTATGGAACTGTATCACTCCAACAGACATGCGCCACCTTGAATCAAAACATTATTTCTGCTTAAAACACATTCAATCTCTACCTACACGGACCCGCTCAGACATGGTTAAAGGATTACTTTGTTTTACTTCATGATCGTAGCTTACATTGATTTACAAAAGCTTAATTTACTTGGTCCCATTTGCAGACTACAGTCCAAGGATACTACTCTACACATCTTCCTGCACATACTTTTTCAGTACCGTAACAACTGGACCGCTACGGACATTGGGTATATAAAAGACATTGTCAGGATCATGAAAAAATACAATTTGACATAATAATAATCATTATCTATAGTTAACTTCGCAAATACAATACTATTCCCGAGCAAAACTTCGTGAACACACACTTGAAAGCTTTGCGAAAGTCAGAGCAATCCAGTTGGTCTTCTAGAATTCACGCAGATAAGTGACTTTCGAGTGACTAATGCTTATCTGAGAACGGCTAACATATGGCGCGTTCCTCAAGAACAAACTCAAGCTACCGAACTCATGACATTTCTTGCAAAAGTGAGCTGTACACCGCCTTCCAGTAAGATAAGAATATGTCCCGGCTGCACCCTCATGTATATTGATGAACTGTATCATGTGCTAATATACTGCAAAAAACATGGACATTCTTGAACGGCGACAGACTCGCATAACTAAAATTACAGAACACTTCGGTGTTAAACTAGCAAACTTTTTGACACGTGACATCAGTGGTAATGCACCCCTGTTATATTCTATCTGTAACGTTGACGCCAACATCCGGTACAACATGTATGCATAGCAATATCCGGACTTTCTGAGCGTTAGCGCTTCTTTTTCTAAGGAACTTAATGCTCTATTTTCGTCCTTCAGAAAAAAAGACATTTATTCAAGATATATTTGTGAAATAATTAATATCAAAAGAACAGTCTCCGTAACCAAGATACTCCAAACCTATCACTTGTTATAATTTGATACAATATAGGCTTGTGACAGATTAATCAGTTATAATCCTTGCTGTTAAGTTTCATCTAGTTTTCGCAAAATCTGTGATTGTAACAGGGATATGCTGAAGACAACTTATCTGAAATGTCATCTATTCTATTCCTTAGTTGTATATCAAGGTTTTGAGTCTTTTGGCAATTTCAAATTTCATTACTGTATTTATTGATATTTGTTCGTTTGAGTGGGTGCGGGCATGCGTGTGTTGTGTGCGTGTGGGTCTGCGTGTGCGTGTGGGTCTGTGTGTGCGTGTGGTTGTGTATGAGCCTGTATGTATGGTTCATGATACTTAACTATTTTGTGTACATCTACGAGTGTTCAATTGCTGATTTGTATTTATTAATTTACCTGTTATATGTAACTCTTCAGAAATTGGAGGAACAAAAGTTGTATATTTGTAAGTAAGGTAGAGGTTTGTGGTTAGATGGTCTAATGGTTGGCTTACGTCAGTAGAGCACTGTACGAATGTTTACGGGGTCAGGGGTTTGAGCCCAACATCGGCTTCTACAGGGGAGACGTTTAAGTTGCTAGTCGCCTACACATGGTATTCGCTACCGACGAGCAGTTACTGCTGCTAAAAACGGCAAAGCAATGATACATGGATGGAATGTTTGAAAAGGAATTACTTTTTGCAATGGCATGATGTAATGTAAACAATAAAGACATATGTATAGCACTCGTGTTCGCAATGATGTCTGGCCACAGCACCAAAGACTACGTAAATGTGTTGATGGTAGATATATTTTTTTTCCATTAAATAATTCGTCGCTTTCCCTTTTTCCTTTGTGAAAAAAATAAAAAGAAATAAAATATTATATATTAATTTGTATTTTCGCATTTTTTCAGCATTTTTAAAACCAGTACTTTCCCTGTTGGGTTTCGAACCATTGATCGTTGACCATTGACAGGCCAATCCACCAAGTTCTATAAACAGGGAATGCAAATGTAATATAAAATGATTCCATATGCCTAAACTTTAGATAAAGAATGTGTACATAACACCGAGATCATTATAGGGACCGCAATTGGCTTTAGTAGCAAATATACTAATACAAGTTTTATTCAAATAACCCGAACCATGTGTTAAATATGGCTCCAGACAGACAGGCGTAAGGGTGGACTTAAAGACGAAAATAATGATAGAAAACATCAAAACTACACCCCTACGTCATGGTGTAAAAACGTGGAGATGCCGGGGATTGAACCCGGGGCCTCTCACATGCGAAGCGAGCGCTCTACCACTGAGCTACATCCCCCTGTGCTAGTTAAGGTGCGTAACAAACCAGTGTCTTGTATGTTCTTTTTCATAACCTTTACCATTTTAGATTTTCACCTCAAACTAATTCCTTCATGAATTATTTTACCTAAAAAAACAAATACATTTGTGTAAATATCATATAAATCACCACAAAAAGTCCTCAGGCAATTTCCTTACACATTTCTAGTACATGTACTTCTCTTTCAAAGTAATCAAAACTCGTCTTTCAAGAAAGTCTCTAAATTACATCGTAGTGCTAATATTGCACACTACCCATTGTTAGCACTACTTCTTCTGTGCAAAGCAGTGAATTGCAAGAGAGAGAATAAGTTGCTGTAGGGAACTCCACATACATACGACAATGCCTCTCCACACAGACCTCTGGGAAAACAACAATCCAAACAACTTAAAGCATTTGCGTAGGCGCAAGGGTAAATTGGAACATGGGCACAATGAATGGCCTGGCCGACCATAATTGATAACTTAGGAGAATAAGACAGGACAAAAAGGTGGATTTAGTGATGGGTGGAATACACTAAATGACAAGTCAAGACAGCTGGCAACGATAGGCCGAAAGAGGGGAGAAAATAACATGAACACTATATAAAATGGAAGAACCGCGGAAGTTTATTTTTTAGTGGACATGGACAGTTGGTTAAATCATATTTAAGGCAATATGTAGATCAGCAGTGGGCGTATATAGAAAGACTAATGTCGTTGTTAAAAGATTTGTGCAAGTTATTATAAAGTTGGATGACTGTAATGAAAAATAGTCCATACCTCCATGTAGATGCATTGAGAACCAACATTTATCTACATATTGCCAAAACTACGCTTGACGAACTATCCATGTCCACTAAATAAACCTTCCAATTCACTACTTTATACTGAAGAAGTAATGCTAGGAATGGGAAGTGTGCAATATAAGTACTTCGGTGAATTTTTAGAGACTTTGAAAAGGAAATAATAGAAAAGTGCAAGGAAATTTCTTGATCATCTTTTTGTGGTGATTTATAAAATATTTATCTTAAATATAGAAAAATAATTTGTGAAGGAATTAGTTTGAGGTAAAAAATCTTCAATGCCTGGCCTAATATAGTATGGTTATGCAATAGAACATTCGACACATTGGTTTGTTACGCACTTTAATCTGCACAGGGGATGTAGCTCAGTGGTAGAGCGCTCGCTTCGCATGTGAGAGGCCCCGGGTTCAATCCCCGGCATCTCCACATTTTTACGCCTTGACGTAGGGGTGTAGTTTTGGTGTTTTCTAACATTATTTCCGTCTTTAAGACCACCATTACTCCCGTCTGTCTGGAGCCATATATGTTAGACATGGTTTTGATTATTTGAATAAAACTGTATAGAAATATTTGCTACTAAAGTCAAATCCGGTCCACACGTTTCAGTTGCTGTTGAACTATCAGCTTGAGTAAGTAAAAACAACATTGCAACAAACATACAGTAAAACCTCAATAATAAGACCATCCTTGGGACCATTGAAAACTGGTCTTATTATTGAGGTGGTCCTAATATTGAGTTTGAGTAAAGAGCAAAAATGTGATAATGGACTTGAACATTATGTTCTTAATTTTGAGGTGGTCTTTTTTATTGAGGTTTTACTTTAATTATTTATTCAATATTTACGCATTATTGTTTTCTTCTTTATTTATGAGACTATTCAAATACTCATCACATTGGGACAATGTGCACGAACTGAGGTTATAACCACAGAAGATAGTTACAAGGTTATCTCCCTTTCAGTATACGTTCTATAGACTATAATTATTCATGACACATATACAAATGTATTCATGTACATGTATATATACTATATAAGGGCTAAAGGAGGGGAGATAACCTCGTAACAATCCCCTGTGGTTATATCTCGTTTTTCGTCTGAGTGTATACGTTCTTGAGTTATTTGTGATAAGATTACGCAATTATTCGTACACATTTTTATGATACACAATTTGTCTGATTGTTTACTTTTTAATGTACCGTGTAACCTCACCAGAGTGGTCCTCTCTAGAGCAACAACCTCTCTTTAATGACATTATCAGTTATCCCGTATGTAGAAAGTACATGTACTCCCAATGAAATATCTAAAGGGCAACAGCCTCTCAACAACAACCAACATTTGCATTTCCCATTTTGAAAGCTTAAGGGTGTTGCTATAGAGAGGTTGCACTGTATATATACAGCGTCTGGGTTCCCTGTCCGTACCACTTGGATATCGACAGGACAGTACGCAGGGAACCAGAATTTACGAGTACATGTATATATATTGTACTGACAAACATGTATGCGAAGTTCTGATCCTTTCATAACCTATAGAAAACGAAAATAACGCAACTCAATTAGTCATTGGCTCTGAGTCATGTGTTCAAACGGACATCATATCCCATTGTATACAAAACGATTCCACTTTAACGTTTTAAACGTTATCCGAAAGTTGAAGCCGGATTTAGCGCAATATCTCAAATACCAGGTATTAGTAATCTGTTATGTGCAATATTCAAAGTAAGTTGGTGCATATATATGAGTAAACAATGTTTACTGTCGGTGTCAGAGTGAACATGTTTAAGCTCGTGAATCCATTCAGTTTACTCACGAAGATTGTCGTCTGTTCCCCATGAGAATAACTTGCAACTATGTAGAACTCACCGACCATTCCAGATCCACCATTCAAAAATTCAGTTCTTCAACAGAGGTCGATCATGACGCACCATGACGATATTGATTCTTTGTAAACATCGATCTCATTAAAATCAGATCAACTTCTGTAGAATACTGAGGCTGGCTATCATTCAAGTGGATAGACATCTATGAAATCTATGAATGAGTTTCATATTGCGCGAACAAATGCAAACAAAATTGATATTCGATGCTCACCCTTTGAACTCATTGAAATGTAGATTTTTAATGAATTTAATCGATGCAAGAAAACGTTAATGTACATTTGCGCAACACTTAGTAATCAGGCAAGGGAGCATGTCTCGGTTAGAGGAGGGATCAGACACAAGATGTCCTGCCAGGACCGTCCTAATGTCTTGACTAAGTTCTTCTTTTATGATACATGTAATGGCAAACGTTCAATACTGAAACAGTATGGCCATGCGTGGGGGGTAAAAAGTAAAAGACTGTCAGGTTTTCCATGCTTCTCAGTCAACCTAGTACCTCCTGACATTTGGTGATAAAACTGCAGTTTTTCTGAATCGCTAGCCTGGGATTAAAACATCTCAAACATTTATCTAAATGTGCATATACTGCTTCCCACTCAAATACCTGTTCAATAGGTCATTTCTGATATTGTCTTACGTTTCGTAATAAATACATTGAAAATAAAACCGTTAAAACTGTTCTATTTCATGCTTACCTACACCTAAATCTATTGAAGCCCAAAATTCAAACATGATTGTATAAAAACGCCAGCTTATAAAGATTTCTATCTGAATTGATAAACATCAGAAACTTAGATTAACAACCTAGAAAAAGTATTTCAGTTTATATAGAAATGAATCGGGGAGGTATATCAATGTTCATTTCGTATATGCTGTTTGAACATTCTTGATGAAAAGGCAGTTAATTACTGACATTCACTTTGAATGCAATTCAATTCAAGCTGTTGTGTAATCCTGTTTGTAAAGGTACGCCAATATGCACCAATGCATGCATGATTATACCTGAGATGCACTCAATGTCATTAGGTGTAAAATAGATATGTTGTGAATTTAGGCCATTAGAATAAATATATTTTTGCTGGATTATCCTTCATTTATTTAACCATGGTTGATAATTATAACCGTTACTCCGCACGCTGCATTCCAGCACTCAGAACTAAAAATACTCAGCTGAGTCAGTGACTGAGGGTTTGCCCGAGTGTGTAGTCGAACAATATGTCCATATGATACTTTGTTTGAGCTATAAATATAAACTTATAAAATGTTGTTGACCAATTTTGACAGGTATCATTTTCGCGTGGAAGGGAGACAATCCAATTAGTGGAAATGGCTTTAACAGAGCGGCTAATCAAGGGAGATCATTCTTGATATTATTCCAAGCAAGCTGTACACGTTTGAGATTTAAGGACAGGTTTGAATACAACGGCTAGTAGTATTCAAAGCACTCAGCACTGCATACTTACACTCAGTCTCGTATGTTCACACAAATCTCAAGGAAAACGGATCTCTTAGAATGTCAAGCAATCCAATCCTCACTCAAGCACATCCAAATTCAGACTCAATTCACCCGTTTGAGATAAAGTGTGGGTATTTTATGGTGGGTTACATGTTGAGTGTTTGATTTCTTTTTAGCCACGTCATTTGAGACTTGAGCGTGAACCTGAGATTTGAATGTAAGGTCGAATGCATTATAATGGTTATACTCCTGGGCCTAGATCAGCATTTGATTGAAATAGTATCCGGTTTTTCGTCCTTCAAATTGATCGAAAATACTAGTCTAAAGTTTCAACGTATTTGATAAGCTTTTCATGTTATTAATACTACACCCATTTGCTGAATGAATAGACACTTTTTTGTATTTGCGTTTATTTATCGTCGCCACCGGTTTCCCATATGGGCGACGCCTCCAGAAGAATGTTAGTCATATTAGATTTTTGGAGGATAGTGCATGATACAGAAGATACCCCAGTTCCAAAAGCACCCCTGGTTCTTTTACGTGCTCGATGTAAAGCATCATACACGGGACCTCGGTTTTTTAAAGTCTCGTCCGAAAGACTGTAAATTAGAATAGACACTAAGCTATTTTACAAAACTTTATACGAATTACTCACAACGAAAATAAAGTTTTACGACATTAAACGGTTAATATTTGACAGGGGCCTCCGCAGCGGGATCGAATCCGATCCAATATATAAACTTTGAAAGTGAGGAAGCCATTCAGCTTGGTTACGGAAGGTCGGTGGTTCTACCCGGGGTATCCGTATGGGTCGTCCCCATCCCTTTTAGCTGGAATAGAGTTTACATGACCCTGGCTGCTTACGTGACTTAAAGCCCCATTACAAAAAAATAATTGACGCGAACAATATGTATCGCTCTGATAGGTCCTCACTAGACTGGTTTACCTGCCCTTACAATTTCATTATATTGTGTGCATAGTACCCTAGCTGGGTACCAGACTAGGTCCACACTCGCTAGTTTAATCTTAAGACACGCATATAGCACTTTAAAATAAGACTAGTCTACTTTATTAGTATCTCTCAAGGTCGTTTCTTCATTCAAACTATGATAAAAATCCAAAGTTTGTTCAATACAAGTGTAGAAAAAAATGCAATCTCTATAGACCTTAAATTGAATAATGTTTGTATAAAGCATAGTATTTACATTGCAGTAAAGCATTGTTGACAAATGGCTACAATACACCCACTACATTGTATATCTATTTCAATTAAACATATCAATGTGCGGCAGTAAAATTTGATACACATTTATTGAAAATCCTTGTTATAGATCGGGTTACACATACATGTATATATTGTTAAACAATAATCGATTTCATTATTTGAAAGGCCCGACTAATAGTTTATACCGCAGTTAAACAACGTCTTGACAACATGGTTATAACCGAGTGAAAATAAATACCGGCCGCGTTTTTAAAAGAATACATTTGTTTTATTCAAGCGTTTTCTGATGTTATTCAAACAGAACTAAAGGAATATTCAACGTTTTATCATTCAATTTCCAACCATAAAGATGGCTAGTACAAATACGAGCAGGTAGGTGTTTACTTAAATTTTCCATTCGTCTTTTTTGTTTTCAAGTTTAATTGTAAATCAATATTAATGTTCGTACAATTTGAAATGGAGATATACCATCAACTATTCACTACTGTTGTTATTCTCCCTAGCAACGGGGAAAGCGTCGATCAAACTATATTGTAGCATGGCTGTTAATATGAGTATCGATCTGATCCGAACAAATCAATTATTCATCCATCTATTCACCAATACAAGTCACATACACACACTTAAAGTCGTCTGCTTATCTCGTAGGTTGGACATATTCATAAAATTTCGATATTTTTAGTGTTAATGTAAGGTATGCATGTATACATCACGGACTAGATGCCTACATAGTTGGTGTTAAAAGTATGTGGATTTTGAGATTAATGATTTTCGCCATGATATTTTTATCTAAATGTGTCATCAATTTTTTATGTTTTATAATACGTTTGTCAGTGTTCATACATGGCTGACGTTGATTCAATACTAAACATATTGTATAATTATGTATACTTAACATAATTACTGTGTCATGACCCGCTTTAAATCGACTAAATAGTGCATGTATACTGGTCAAAATTGCGAATCGGCCAGTAGTATTTCGCATAATTTCCAAAGGCAACTTGAACCATCGTCTGCCAATTTTGATTGCAGTTAGATATAACTTTGATGATTCAAACGCATTGAATTACTCGTATCGAAAACGTCAATGTAATCCTGTCAAAATCGCGTCCACAGTTTCAGATTACTTAGTCCTTTTTATTGTGAAGATTCTTAAAATACAATAAGACGGGCTAGCTCTTTCGATCTGTATATTTGTTTGACGCTCTCAGATTATGCGGGGAAAACAAATCGAGTTACTATATAAATTGTGTTTTCTTAAGACCAGCTTAGTTTTATTGTTCTGTATTTACCTAAAGCATTTACATTTACAACCACGTAAATAATTTACACTCTTGGCTGTATTCTGTCATAACTTTATCGATATACATACAACGTGTGAAGCGTATGTGCATTGTATTTAAGCTGTGTTGAATATTTTTGTATTTGTGATTTCATTATCAAAATCAAGATTGTTATAACCAAATACGAGAAATTACAACATTTCCTCTCAGCTCTGTCGGCAGAGCACTCGCCTGTCAGTCCGGAGATCCGACAGTGTATAGGTTCAAACCCCAGACGAGGCTTAGGTCTAAATACATGTTCTCTGTGACCATTTCAATGACTCGGCATCCGAGGTCATTTGTCCTTCACCTCTATTCACGTATGGAAGTTGCCAGTTGATTAGGGACGGAAGAGCAGGTTAGCTACTGGATGGTAACCCAGCCGCATAAGAGAAATATTGTAAAAAATGCGTAAAACCTAATTAATTTTGTATTTTTTTCCAGTTCAGCGATGACCTTTGATCCTAGCAAGGTCCAGTTAACGGACGTCGATCCGGTTAGCAATGTACCGTACCTTCACCAATCATTCGTCCTACACACTTTCGTGCCAATCCGGTACGTGAGACGTCAAAAACCGTTCGATGATAAAAACTTTGTCGGGATGTATCCAGAAGGCTACAAAATACCAACGATTTTAACGTGAGTTTTATTTTGTTATTAGATATTTGGTTCACACGAAGATTTCCATTTCATTTCAAATGGTCTTTTAAAGAGTTGATATTGAAAAAAGGCTTTGATATTGAAGTCAAATAGCTTAGAAGCTATAAACAGGCTTTTTATTTCGTAAGCCAAAATAACCTCGCTTGAAATTAATTTGCTTCTTGATGCATGCGTGTCGAAA
Source organism: Mactromeris polynyma (assembly GCA_032209605.1). Classification (NCBI taxonomy): domain Eukaryota; kingdom Metazoa; phylum Mollusca; class Bivalvia; order Venerida; family Mactridae; genus Mactromeris; species Mactromeris polynyma. Next base: position 747,182 of record JASFXZ010000052.1, read on the forward strand.
GATATTGAGGTAGTTTTCTTGCAATGAAATTTTGATAAATGGCATGTTTATCGCGATGTACATAAGGGTACTACCTTCAGAACTTCGGCCGTGTTTCGCCAAGTGATGAATGGCTGAATAAATAGAACACTGACACATTTATAAATTTAAAAATTCTCCGCCTTGGGAATCAATGTATTTATTTTTAACTCAAACTGGATATTTGGTGAAAAAACATTTATGTTTGCATCTGTGTCAATGTTGGTGAGGACTACTAGTATATAATCGTCAAAACATCACTGTCTGCCAGTCTGACATTTATTCTGATAAAGATATATATATATTTATATATCAAGATTGTCATGATGTACAAGTGCATACTATAAACATGTACCTTAAGTTAAACAAATATAAACTGAAACACGTTCTAACTTGTCACCCTACGTTTCTTGCTTATCAATTTTGATAGTTCTAAGTATATATAAGGATTTAAGTACTCTAGCCTCTTCTCGGGATTACATGTCTAGGTCTGTGGTTGCGTAAGATCAATTGCTGCAATAACTCGCGGCCAAATCCATTCGTAAATGTTACCATAAATGTTTGTTTTGTAATTATATGTCACGCTGTGCGTAACATTAAGAATAAAATAATATTGAAGTAAAGGTACAGTGAAGTAACAGTAATGTACAGGAGAGTGTCACGAGTTCTCTTCCTTTATCCCTCCTAGAGTTCTCTCCCTTTATACTTTCTGTAGTATATGTATATATCCTATATAGAAGGGATAAAGGGAGATAACTCGTGACAATGCCCTGCGTAGTCATGTAAAGTAAAGACGAATGTGTTTGATTCCAGAGTGTCTTAGCTCGAGCAATTGATTAAAACTTGGTTTACTCGCCACGATTGTAAAGCGGCACCTATCAGTAATACATATACATGTTGTAGGTACAAGGTTGATCCCGGGGTAGCTGTTGTTTGTTAAGTACTGTGCCTTATCTACATACTAGATGAGATTTACGGAAGAAACCCATTGAATGATCTAATTCGATAAATACTCCATTATCACCGGTAACCCAAACTTATACATACAATATTAATAGCAACATTGAACGACACGACAAATGACACAACACATGTGCTTTCAAGATGTTTATATAGCCTACATGATTGTGTGAAGAGTAAATAAAATACGAGGTCATCCATTGTCATACTAGTAGTGTCTTTAGCAATAACGTTATTCAAAAGACGATGGGAAAGTACATGTACATGACTGAATATTGAAGCCAGTTTATTTTTAACTGACAATGCCCGGGATGAATGTCGTTGTATTGCCGTCAATATTCTCTTTTGCATTTTCGTGCAGTACGGTGTTGTTCCATACTCGTTGAAGATGCTCTTGTTTCATTGTCTTTATCTTGTCGGTATTGCTTTATGTCCGCTGCCTGTGTGTACTACGCATAATTGTACCCCCGGGTCCATTTTGGTGTTGTTTTTGTGTTTCTTCCTTGTGTGTGCATCCTCTCCATTCTGTTGCATTGATTTGTCTATGCACGTTCTGATTTGTGTGTGCATCCTCTCCATTCTGTTGCATTGATTTGTCTATGCACGTTCTGATTTGTGTGTGCATCCTCTCCATTCTGTTGCATTGATTTGTCTATGCACGTTCTGATTTGTGTGTGCATCCTCTCCATTCTGTTGCATTGATTTGTCTATGCACGTTCTGATTTGTGTGTGCATCCTCTCCATTCTGTTGCATTGATTTGTCTATGCACGTTCTGATTTGTGTGTGCATCCTCTCCATTCTGTTGCATTGATTTGTCTATGCACGTTCTGATTTGTGTGTGCATCCTCTCCATTATGTTGCATTGATTTGTCTATGAACGTTCTGATTTGTGAACGTGGCATTCCCCGTGCTTCGCGGACATTTAATGTAATTGAACTGTTCATTAAATCTGCTTCCATTTCCACGGCTATAAACGTGTGAAAATAAATACACATGCAGAAGCCGATCAGTAAATGCCACAAACAAATCCAACAGCCACCTAAAATGTGCGAAGAAACATGAAAATATATTCGATAACAAACCACAATGGCAAAAGGAAATTAGTACTGCTTTTTTACAAGAAACGTAATAACGCAAAGGTGTGTTGTTATTCGATATTTCATTCGTTCTAACTGTTAGCAAAGGTAATGATAACATTTTCCTACGATTCACACGTAATATATTTTCTTTACAGCAAAGACGAACAGGGCAATGTAATAAAAAAGACAACATTTGATGATGCTGTCGTTTGCATGATGGTGGGGCAGGAAAGGGTTGGTCCAGAAAGCGATACAAACAAAGACATTGACTGCATCACAAACTTACAATTCACTCGGCCTGGCTATCTCTGTCTTCACCCAAAAGGACCAACCAGACAAGCAAAAAGCGCGCCAGCAATAACGCGAGAAAGAACGAGAACGATGCTAATGTCTGAGGTCTCGTCACGTGGTACAACTTCGAAAACTTATCTTAGGAAACAAAACGAGCTACAAGAGGAGTCGGATAAAATGGAAGAAAATGAACCATTAACACCGAGAACTTTTTCTGCCAAGCCGTCTGCTAAAACCAAACGTAAGAAATTGCCGGATAATGTGGAGTACGCCTTAGCTCTCAGACATCAATCTTGGCCAGAAGTAGCCGCAGAATGGGGAACACGTGGTCGTAATTTTGGCTGGCCTGGTAAAAGAATTGAGAAAAAGATAATGGCTGATGGTTGTCACGTGACTCCTGGAGCACATCCGAACAGTGCCGACCCGGATGTGGAATGGGAATACACATTTTATGAAGCTGAAAGAGTGCTGGACATGGAAGCTGTTTCGTCTGTTCAAAGACAATGTTTTATTTTGTTGTGTCTGCTATGCATGGATTGCTTAGAAAACAAATCCATATCACTACGCCAGTTAAAATCTATTTTGTACTTCAGTTGTGAAACTACAGATCCACAAATTTGGCGCACGAACAAGGCTGTGTGTGTTAATAAACTACTAGACAGTCTTCTAGATGGTGTAAGAAATGGACATTTGCCGGACTACTTTATTCCTAAAAATAACACCATTAGTCATCTAAAGAATGAAGAATTACTCAAGTTAGAAATGGCTGTATCCGCAATACGAAATAATCCCGCTCAATGTCTCCTACAGCAAACCGATACGTGCGCATTCGTGAATATATTTCCATTTTACTGTAACGTAGGAGAGCTGTTTGATCCATTTGTTTCAAATGCTGAAAGTTTCGCTAAAAATCCGGAGAAAGAAAAAGCCGTTCGCGCCATACTTACTGTGACTGACGAATTGTGCAATAGTTTCTATCTTGATGCAGGTTTTGAAATGTATGAGGAATCGTACGAGGAAATAACTATATACATCCAATCATTGATAGCCCACGGTGTGTCAGGTTTTGAAGAAGCAGTTGAATATTTCATCAAACCTTTGCAAGGGGACAAGGAGGCGCAGAAACATTTAGATTTTTTGCCACAACTTCTGAGTCAGAAAAACATATCGCTCAGTGAGAAATTGCCTTCGACTGAAATTTGGCGCCCAATACGAATGTGCCGTATGCTAATTCAGAAATTTGCAAACGCTAAACAAGGTTCTCATCTGTTCGATCATTTAGGCTGCATGTACCACTCCGCGTCTACAGTGTTCAAAGATCACCGCCAGGAGTCGCTCCAGAAGGCAGACGCTGCTTTCAAAGACGCTCTAGGAAAAGATGATTGTGGCATTGGGACTTACGTCGATTATGGCAGGTTTCTTTGCAAGACAAAAAGATACGAAGAGAGTTTACCTGTGCTACGCAAAGTCATTCTAAAAGAGTCCAAGAAACCAGAGAGTAAGAATTTTTATGGCAAGATGGAAGCACTTGTGGCAGACGAGTTCATACAGCGAGAAATAGAAGCAGAAGATGGATTGGAAGTGTACTCATGCGCGTACGCTCTCTATCTTACATGTGAATGTTACATTCAACTAAAAAAGAAACCTGATCTAATAAGGTCTTTGGCGCAGTTCGAGGAAGTATGTAAGCAGACGAACGATCCAAGCTCAATGTCCTTAATGGGGTTCACCCTGATGAAACTACGACGATTTCAGAAGGCTTCTGATTGGTTCAAATTGGTACAGAAGACTCAACCTGCTAACAAAGTTGTGATTGGAAATCTTGCTGCGTGTAAAAAGTTTGAAAGTCAGAATGTGGCTGACGAAGATTTAAGCTTAGAGAAAGAATTCAAAAAATTGAAATTTTGGAAGTGATTATTTGTTACATATCCTGTCGAACAACTGCCACAACATTCCGTTAGAGTTCGATAAAGTTACATTATGTCAAACATAAGTACATGCACAATCAGTAAAAGTGGTAAGTGCTCCATTAAATTCATGGTCGATACGAGGACAAGCATTCATTAGTATCGACAACAGTTGGTTATAATGTTACAAGATAATTAACCTTTACAAATTCATACAAAGACACATTACGTAATGTCTCAAATGATCGATGCCACCGCCTTGCTACTTCAATAAACACTCGGAAAAAATGAAATAAAGACGTTGAACAATAAAGTGCTGTGCAATCTCTCCATAGCAGCATTTGTTTAGCACCACCTTCCCTTTAACAACAGTATTCATCACTAGAGTATCATGTTTTCATAGGGTAGGGAAATAATATCAAGTTAACCTCTCTGGTGCAACACCATCTCAACAACAAGCAAAGTATGCGTCTCCAAAGGGATGTTACTCTGCTGGAGAGGCTGCATTGTATCAAACTACACGTATTGTGAATAAGAACGTGAGTGCTTATAACTTGTACTGAGTGCAATATGACTGGTTTGATTTTAAATCACTATATCTTAGATTCTGGGGTATAGATTAATACCGCGTTATGTTTTAATAACGCGTTCGTTCACAGTTATTCATTATAATTATATATGTATTTTAAATGAAACTTAATAAGCTTGTAATTTATATGACTGCAATATTGTTGAAGTACACTTAGCAACTGCAGTGCCATGGCAATAACGCAAGTATTTTTAAAACACATCAATCTCTCTAGAGTGGCCCTCTCTTGAGTAACAACCTCTCTGTATGTACAGTATGAAATCACAATTAATTCAACCTCTCTATAGCATCAGCCTCTCAATAACAGCCAGCATTTGGGTCCCCCAAGGGGTGTTGTCCTGTAGAGGTTGCACTGTCATGAGTACATGAATATCTTCGTTTATGTTTGTAATGTCTGTATATTCATATATGTTCATGTGCTCTGGAATAAATGTTATATTCTCTTCAGTGAGCATACTTTGTTCTCAATGTCGCAATATTCTTGTTGTGTTTGAGTATTAGCAATATTTTAGTTATACACGGTGGTCAATCGACCTGATCATACTGAACTAACGATGCAGACCAGCGTCGTTCATGTTCGCCAACCAAAATTAGACATAAACGCCCTGGCTGACAGAACTATGTTTCAGTCACGCTAAATACCAGAATGCACACTTGTTCATATTACAAAACAGGCTACGGGAATTTCATCGCACCCATTGATTGTCAGTGAACATGAATCAAGAAATCGAGCAAGAACTGCAAGGTGTACAGTCAGTGAGTTTATTGACCGTTGATTTCCCAATGGTGGTGAACCAATGTCACTACCAGAAGTACATATGTAACACCAAGAACATCCGTAATTCAAAAACATTGTAACCTAAAATGGGATGGAGAAATTTCTATATACACGTTGAACAATTTTAGCATGTTTTTGCTATAATAACACTCATGTTTCGGTAGCAACCGTTGAGCTTCGTTAAAAACTACGTGTTGAAGCCAGGGAAGACAAACGTTCTTTGAAAGACACAAGTCTTTCGAAATATTGAAACAAATACGACTCCATCTATAATGTCTTTATGGGGCACGAGATCCTATTAAATACATTCGGTCAAATGACCCTGGGCATTAGTTACACAAACACCACTTTGCATCTCTTTTAAGAATACATGTTTAATTACATTAAAAAAAACATCTGAAATTATTTTGAATATACAGTTGTATTGATAGATTTGGTCACGATGGACTGAATATGTATGCATATACATATAGTATGTATATATCTTCGTTAAACAATGTCATTAAATCAAAGGCTCGGCACAAGAAAATGCTGTCTTAATGTTCTATATGTTATTGAGATAAACTATTGGTATTATGGAATTCGTTCATGTAAAAATCCAGGAATAACCGATGACTAAAATGGATGTCGTGAAAACTGAACTGCTCGTTGCCGGTGTATCAAAGTAAATCGAACAAGACTCAATACTCTACACATGCCAATGTACCGTGGTGTATCAAAGTGTGATGTGGTCGCAAGATGCGTTTAAAGAATTCAATATTCATTTTTTTGCAGCAACGTACATCATCTCATTCCGCTAAACCACAACTGACAAAATAGCAACGAGATTAGAACGTGGTCATTTTGACAAACTTTTAAACCTTCACGCAACACAATTTTTACAAATCAAACTTACAATGGGTCACTATTTGGTCACCGATGACTAGCGGTACATAAACCTCTGATTCATTTGAAATTTCATAAAAAGTGAAATCCTTCCTGCTCAGGTGGACAAGGGAAGTAACTGCTGCGAGATGTTCGGCTGAAAAAGTTCTCCGATCACGTGAGAGAGTAGCGCATGGAAAGTCGCATTATAGAACAGGAGCTCTACACACAAATGTCTTGGGTACGAAATGCGCTATTCTTGATTAAATAAATCAAAAAAATCTACATCTGCCAACATTATAAAACCGAGGAATCATCAACGAGTTTGCTTGTGAAGGCGCTAGTCTGGAAAACAACGTGACGATTTACAGTGTGTGCAAAGTTAAAACAGTTTAAAGAAGTATTTGTTTATTCTTTTATGTCACAGTACATAATTATAACATATCGAATTTATCAGTAAACAATTAATATTATAATAACTATTTAAAAACAGACTATGGTCTTTAGTGATAGCATACTTTTACAAACATTTAATGACAATAATTGCTAAACCTTGTACACAGTTCGCTATCAAACAAAGTTGGAGAGACTTAGCTCTATTCCTGAACCCATGCAAACTTCTTACAGAATACATTAAGGCTAGAACTAGACCACAGGAGAGTGTCACGAGTTCTCTCCATGTATCCATTAGGCTACATATAGTGTACACATATATACTATAGAAGGGATAAAGGGAGAGAACTATAGAACGTTTCAACGGAGAGATTTCGTGGCAATCTCATGAGGGCTAGATCGAATGTAATGTATATTACGTAGGAAGGCTATTCCAACACTTGCTGGTAATGGGGGAAAGGGCAAGAGTTTGTATTATACTGGGTTTGCAAGTTGTGTAGAAAGTAAATTTGTTGTGGGTATCAGGCGATTGGTCAACAGTGACAGTCTTCTACTTCTACTTCTATGTGATTGAGTCTGGTGATTGAGGTGATATGAAGCTATACAGGGGGCTGTAATCTACTGTGTGGAAGATATCTCCGCTGTAAATAGAACTGAAACTTCTCAGAATAGTGACCATCAACCACCACCTTCCTGAAGCGGTTACGGTAAGCGAATAGATTGTTGTCAATAGATAACATAACATATTTTAATGTCAATTTTAATACACAAGAAAATTGCGCGTCTGATTCCCCGTGTACTAATCGATAACATTGTGGCCTGTTGAAACATGTGATCTGAGGTCTCAATAATTTAGTTACAGCATGCCAATAGTAATCGTCACAGCTACAAGAAATAACGGACACCTGATTTAGAAATAGGACGTGGAAAAATACCGGTTTGTATGTTAATTTCACGAGATATAATCATTCTTATGGTATTTTTGTTAACTCCTTGTAAATTAATACATACACAATACTATTTTGAAGTGATTGCTGACCGTAGATGTGTGTGATGGTTGTCGCTACAACGATGACATATACTTGTATATATGTCGGATATTTGAATTTCGGACAAAATGGATTTACTTGTTTTTAGAATGGGGCCGGGCTTCTCTCATTATGACATACTTCTCCTTCATGTCTGTCTATTTAAGTCTGTTTTGTGATAAAATATGAACTTTGATTTTTATTTATTTATTTCTGTTTCAAACCATTAACGAGAAGCAGTTGTTAAGATTAATGGATACGACTCCATATCGGAAGATAAACTTTTAATTTATAATGATCCATGGTAGGCGAGTGATGTATTGTTATTGTTGTATCATTTAATTGAAGTTAAATCAAATACTGTCTGCTGTATAACTGAAATAATACATACTAGTAACATAGTCAAATGTTATATAATAGAATTATAGTCAAATGTATACTATATACATGTGCATATAACTGATAATGTCATATTTGCTGTTTGAACATACATAATTGCATTGCTTGAGGGTACTAGACATTCCTTTCGATTTAATCTAAGATGGTGTGCTATTGTTGCAGAATGAACATCAAAACTGTGTGAAAGCCTAAGGATAAATAGTTGTAAACTGATTTATTTTAATATATATATATAAATCCAGGTCATGATTGTAAAAATATTGACCATGCATAGGTGTCTTTATTTCAGTGTTAGAAGTATGAATGTGAAACACCTTTTACTACTGGGGCTGTTGATTATAGGCTATGCAACAGCAGCCAAAAAAGCCAGAGATGCTGATTTTGATGATAACGAGTTTGCAGAATTTGAAGATTTTGAGGATGAAGGTCAGTAATTACTAATTAGGAACTCTAATGAATTCTGTGCCCAAAGTTAAGTCTGGGAACTCTAATGAATTCTGTGCCCGAAGTTAAGTCTTGGAACTCTAATGAATTCTGTGCCCTTAGAAGTTAAGTCTGGGAACTCTTATGAATTCTGTGTCTGAAGTTAAGTCTTGGAACTCTTAATGAATTCTGTGCCCGAAGTTAAGTCTGGGATTTCTAATGAATTCTGTGCTCGAAGTTAAGTCTGGGAACTCTAATGAAGTTACAGTATTTCCTATAAAAATGTTTTAAGTTAAGTCTACATAAAAAGTATATGTATGTGTTCTATGTCCTGATTGACCCTTATATGTTACCCTATTCTACTCTTTAATGCTAATGTTCAGTAATATTTTGAAAGGCAGATATAATGATCACTGTCCCTTACTCGCTACAAGACTAGAAAACTTGTGTCAAAGAAATTAAAAAACAAATCCGCAACAATTTTTCAAAAACTATTTTCAGTAAGTTTTTGGAAACTTACGCTTTGTAAGCCAAGTCGCTGAGTAATGAGCTTCTTTATTATTTTAATTCACAATGGACAGTTGGTTACCTAGTGAACATGATGCAGGTTTCTGGAGCCACCAGCGTTTTTTTGGACCAAATAATGGGGCCGAAATTGGGCCCCATTCACAATCACCAAAAGTATGTTTTTTTCCACAAAAATCTGGCTAAAATTCACAATTCAGGCCAAACACTGGGTGCTAAGTGGTTTAACGTCAATGTGTGGCTTTCCGAGGTGGTCCATTAGGGAATTTTGCTTATAAATATAATTTTGTGCTTGCTTGGTCCTACATTTACATGTTCATGACTTGATTAAGTGTGTACCGCAGTGCAATTGCCAGTCACCGCCCTTTGTATGTTATGTCTGGTATAATTGCTATTTCTTTATTAAAATTCCAATGTTAATCTTTATAGTACTTAACATTATTTTTAAGTCAAAAATGTATTTTTATATTGTTTAGATGCAGAGGTTGTCGTTGATGATGATGCAGATTTTCCAGCAGAATCTGATGATTCATCACAGCAACAAACTTCAGATGATTCAGTAGAAGATGAGGAAGATGATGATGATGAAGAAGGAACTGTTGAGGTAAGAATTGATTTATACTCCTGTAGTATTACAACACAGTATTTCCCCCACTCTTAGTTGAATGGTGGGTGTGCCCTTTGTGTAGCATTGTGAGGAGAAATATGGGTAAATCGTTAAAGTTAAATTTATGTATATTACTATAAATTTCTTTTTAAACATTGTTCTAGTTAAGTATAAGTGGTTCAATGTTGTAAAATGACTGATCAGTTATATGAGTGAATTGACACAGCAGGGGGAAAAGTCGAAGCAGAGGCTGTCAGTTTTAGGCAGACATGACATAAAGTCATTTGTGATTTCAAAAGAGATTTATAGATTGTAATACTTTAGTGTTACAACATGCCTGTGTCAGTGTTTATGATATAAAGTAGTGCATGCCTTGTTAAAGGTTACCATATATATTTGTAGAAATATATTCATTTTCAGACTGAAGATGATGAGTTTGATCATTTTACCGACGATGATGAATTTGAAGGCTTTGATAAAGATACCAGACCAGGCAAGGGGAAGTCCCAGGAAGTACCTGATCTCAAAATTGCTAAAGTATGTTTCATGTCACAATCAAAATGTACCATTAAACCTTACTAATAATACCACCATTTATTCTGAAGGTGAGTCTTCGGCCCTTTTTAATGGCGAATTTGGGGCCGATATTAGGTCCCATTCCCAAAAGAAAAAAAATATTTTCCCCTACTTAGAAAGAAAATTCCCCTTCAGTAGAATTATTTCAAATTTTAGCCTTATAAATACCTAAACATGGTTCATTATGCAAATTTCCCCAAAAAGGACTTGCCCTACTTACCCCAAAACTGATGAAAGTGGCTGTTATAGTTGTGAGTTGGTTGATTATCATGTTCAAGTAAAGAAGAAAAATTAAAAGGATTTGCATTGACAAAATAAAATGCTTGGTTTTCATCGGAAACTTCTTGAACAAGTTCTGTCATGAAAGTTTTGTTTTTTTGTGAAGAATTACGTTATAAAATGTTATGAAAAATCTGCTTTTGCTACATCTTCTTCAATACCATTTCTTTTGAATTTCAGTTCACATTTTAAATAAAATCATCTGTTGCTAGATTTATTAGCTTTTTAATCAATTAGTAATTAAAAAGAGTCCTTGAACTCATAAATTTTGTCTAGGATTTGTATGAACCATGGTGTAAAATTTGAAATTTGTTTTACAGGTACCGATACATTTACGTACAAACTGGGACAGTTTTTATTTGGAGATGTTGATGTTAGCTGGTCTAGGTGTTTATTTCCTTAATTTCCTGGCTGGCAAAACAAAGAATAGTAAACTTGCTCAAGCATGGTTCACTTCACACAAACAGCTATTGGAAGAAAACTTCACCATTATTGGTAAGTTAGCAAAAACACAAACATTTTGAATAATGAGACAACATTGTATTGGTGTTCATTAAACGTCTTCTCTCTCCATTTTACAACAATATTACAGTTCCTTATGCTGGTCACTCAAAGTATAAAGTGTTCATTGGTTACCAACCAGTACCTTTCTGTTTTTACAAGCAACTTCCTCACTTAAATCAGAGGTGGAGGACTTATGACTTAGGATGGATTATCTTTGATGGAATTGACCCTAAGAACATATTTCTCTGCCTGGACCCAATCCTGTAAACTCCAAATTGGCAGTGTACTGATGTCTCTAGTTGTGTGTGTATGTTTATAGCGAATTGTGTATATTATCATATGGTATAAACATACAATAAAAGCTCACCTAGAGACCACCTCAATAATAAGACCACCTCCAAATTGAGAACACAATTTTCAAGTCCATTTTCACTGTTTTGTTCAACCTCAATATTTAAACCACCTTAATAAGAAGACCCCTTCAAGGGTCCCAAGGGTGGTCTTTAACTCTTATTATTGAGGTTTCACTGTATTTCTATGTTTTATCAGGTGATGATGGACAAGCTGTAGAAGCAACACAGGGTGGTTTAATGAAAGAATCCGAGAACGTGTATGCTTTATGGTGTAGTGGTCGGATATGTGTCGAGGGAATGTTGGTTGAGTTGAAACTTATTAAGAGACAGGATTTGATTAATGTGATGTCTAACCTGCTCAAACCAATGTCTGATCAAGTAGTAAGTGTTTTTTTATTAGTCTTGTTTGTTTAAACTTACTTGCCTTGCAGTAAGCAGTTACTGGACTATCCCGGACTCTCCTTTTGCACCCTAGAGAGCCATAGACAATTAATATCTATTAACACGTCATTTTGTAGCTGGGCATATCATTATCCAATTAATTCTGACAGCTGCAGCCAGTTAATCTGGCTTATCAGGCTATGTCCTCAGTACACACACATTTTATCTAAAAGGAAAGTAAGACCACATTCACCTTCATAGCTTGTATTTATCTAGAATTAAAATGAATTGAAAATAAAATGAAATATTGTGGTTCAGCACAAATAAGCATAATTCAACTAACTATGATAATCATCTTTTACATAATTACAACCACCAATTATACCTGGAGAGGCCCTTTCACGAGCAACAACCTCCGTGGAGAGGCCCTTTCACGAGCAACAACCTCTCCGGAGAGGCCCTTTCACGAGCAACAACCTCTCCGGAGAGGCCCTTTCACGAGCAACATACCTCTCTGGAGAGGCCCTTTCACGAGCAACAACCTCCGTGGAGAGGCCCTTTCACGAGCAACAACCTCTCCGGAGAGACCCTTTCACGAGCAACAACCTTTCCGGAGAGGCCCTTTCACGAACACCAACCTCCGTGGAATGGCCCTTTCACGAGCAACAACCTCCGTGGAGAGGCCCTTTAACGAGCAACAACCTCTCCGGAGAGGCCCTATCACGAGCAACAACCTCCGTGGAGATGCCCTTTCACGATACAGACCGGTGATTCGGACCAGCGATACGGACCGGTGATTCAGACCAGCGATACGGACCGGTGATTCGGACCAGCGATACGGACCGGTGATTCGGACCAGCAATACGGATCGGTGATTCGAACCAGCGATACGGACCGGTGATTCAGACCAGCGATACGGACTGGTGATTTGGACCAGCAATACGGACCGGTGATTCGGACCAGCGATATGGACCGGTGATAAGGACCGGCGATAGGCCTACGGACCAGCGATACAGACCTGTAAAGTTGTTCACTTGGTAATTTTGATACTCATTCTCAAACTATGAGCAGAATAATAGCATTTGCTTTTGTGACAAAGGCTGGAAGTGGGGGCATCTGTGTCCTATGGACACATTTCTAGTTTCTGACAAGTTTTATGCTGAATGACTGTGCCAACTTTTTGAAAATGAACACGATATAATTATATACATGGCTTATAATTTGGTAACATTAGTTTTCATATACATTTGTTTCTCGTTTCAATCAAATTCAGGTTTCTAAAGTAAGAAGCACTTAATTTTGTTGAATGTGAAATGTTCTCAGTGAAAAATATTCAAATCTACAAATTCTATGTTATTCTGGCTGAATGTGGCGTAGCATTGTCCTGCTAAAACGACACGAAAAAAAGTCACGGTGATCTCGGACAAGGGCACAACGCACGGCTCCAAGTTTTCGTCAACGTATCGTCGAGCCGTCAGGCTGCCTCCATCCACTATCGGGGCTGTTTTGTGAAGCCATGATATACCGGTCCATACCATTACACTGCCCTTCCCATCTGTGCATGATGTCTGACACAGCAATCTGCATAACTAACCTCAGCGACGCCACACCTTACGCCTTACATCGAGCATATATATACAAAACTTAAACTTGTCAGTAAAAAACTGATCTTGTGTCCATCGTATATGCTGACAACACCACAACTCACGTTTACGTCGCCTCTCTGGTGTCAATATGTTACCCCCATATGAATCATGGCCTGAAATTCCAGCATCTAACAGGCGTCGATGCCCAGTGAATCAAGTACTGCATTGCTAGTTATATCCCATTGATTTCTGGGCAGTCCTTGTAGATGTGTGAAAGCGATCTGTGGGGTACGTAAGGAAAATATGGCGGTCTTGTTGAAGACACGTCACTCTTTGGCATCAAGGACGTGTAAGATCAGCAACAGAGCCAGTTTCTTGGTGTCGTGTAACTAAACGCATTTAAAAGCATTTATGAGGCTCTATTGATTAATTACAGAATCTTGCCAATTTTAAGGATCATAATGCAGTCACGCATGCGCGGATCTTTCTGATTTTCAAAAGGAACCAATGTCTCGTGAATATCAAACTACCGGTAGTAAGAAATGTTAAAAATATGTGAAACTAAAAAAGGTACGTGATATACTTGTATATGTTAAATTGGGGTAAATATAGTATAATATGAGAGTTTAGATTATAAATATCCAGGTTTTTTTACAGAAGCTCTACTATTTAGTCTTGAAACATATTGTCTCCAAGACTTTCATTTACTGTTTTTAATTGTATGTCGAGCCTTGGCCCTGAATATACGAAAGTTGTTAAGATTGTCCTGAGTGGGTCTCAGATTGAATTTCCTGAGGGCTTCTTTTCTGTTTTGTGTTGCTCTTTTGCATTCCTCGTTGTACCAAGGCTTGTCAGGGTGTTTAGGATTTGGGGAGGTTTGAGGTATGGACTGTTTTGCTGCATCTATTAGCAGCAAAGTAAAAAGATGAGATGCATCATCACAATCATCAAACTTTTCACAAGTGATTGTCTGTTCACAAGTAAGTTTAAGCTTTTTCCAATCAGCTTTGGAAAGTTTCCATTTTCTAGGGCGTTCGTACCTCGATGGGCTTGTGGAAGAGATAAAAATAGGAAAGTGATCACTTCCACATGTGTCATCGCATACTTTCCAGTCAAAGTCTGGAAGTAGGGTTGGACTACATATAGAAAGATCAAGAGATGAATATGATCCTGTTGCAGGGAATATCAAACTACTGTCCAAGTTTGGTGAAGATCAAATAAAAAATGGAAGCTCTATTCACAAGCTCATGTATATCAATTTTCAAGGGACCATAACCCTGTCATACATGGGTGGATATAGTTGGTTTTCAAAAGGGCCTAAACACTTAGGGATCTGCTGTATAAGTTTGGTAAACTTCATATAATAAATGAAGGCGCTATCATGTATACACAAACTCAATTTTAAGAATATTTTCAATTTTAAAGGGCCCTAATCCAGTCATGCATGGGCGGAAAATAAATGAAGCCTGTATTGTGTTCACAAATTTAATTTTAGTATTTTTTCCAATTGTGAAAGGTCATAATGCAGTCATCCATGGGCGGATCTAGCTGATCTACAATTTGAATTATGCTCGCATAGATATCTTACTACTGTATAAGTTTGGTCAACATCGGATAATAAATGAAGGCTGTATTGCGTACACAATATTGATTTTAGGATTTTTTCCAATTTTCAATCCAGACGACTTTATTGTGTTCACAAGTTATCATTTTCGGGCGCACAAACGACGGAAACTGCTGCGCCATCCCATAAGCTCGCCAAAGGCCAGTAGAGCTTTAAAAAAACATAGTCATATTGGTCTGATTTTCCATTAAAGTAATTTTTCATACAATTATTATACCCATAAATGTAAGTCAACATTTGTTCAGAAATAATATTTAAAATATATAGCAAATGTTTATAAGTCACTTTCCCCAAATATCTAATATAACCAGGAACACCTAGGGAACATTGCTTGTGCTTATCAGGTGTGATTTTTGCTTTCACACCAGGCTGCAATGACCTGGTGTAATCAATGTAATTGATACCATGAAAGTCATAAAGTAGTTTCTACTCAGATTCAGGGGATAGTCCTGTAACTGTAAGTGTGAAACAAATTCTTACAAATTTTACACACCATTCCTGAGTACTGCTTCCTGGATTACTAACCAGTGCTCATGCAAGATTCTTGGAATGTGAAATTGGAGATCAAACACCACTTAAAGTGTGGCTCAACTCGCGACCTTCGGAATGGGAGTCAGGGCACCTACCCCACAATCACTATTTTTAGTACTATTCATTACCGCAAGTAGAAAAAGATGATGAGCTTTTACTGGCTGTTTTAAAATCGGTTTTCTGGTCATATTCACAATTGCACGAAGTATCTTTCTTTGCAAATTGAATGTAGAATTTACCAAAAATGAATTATAATGCTCACTGAGTGTTGAGTATTCTTTGTGATCCATTGTTTTGAGGACAAAAGTGAGGAGATGCATTGTTTAAGTCCAATCCTCCGTCTGTCTGTCCATTGTAGAATTGTGACCATTCTATATCTCAATACCCTGGTAGGATTTTCAAATAAATTGCCACAAAATAGGGCAGCTTTCGACCATTTCTGTTTAAGATCAAGGTCATAAGGTCAAGGTCATGTATCAGGATCAAAGGTCAAGTAGAAAATTTTAGGAGGAAACATTTTTTTGTTGAAAAACAGAATCACCCAGTAATATGTTGTCATCATTATTCTATGTCTGTTTGAATTAATAACATGGGTTCCATCTGTCCCTAGAGTTGACCCTTTGACCCATGGAATTTCCATTCCACTTTTGAACCTAAGGATTCTGGCTGAAGAATAATGTTTTCTTTAAATTATAGGTAATTCGGGTTTGAAATGATAAAATCCAGTAAAAATTATCAAAATCAGTCTTGAGATTCAGGACCTTGTGGAAACCTTGAATAATTGTGGTTGTTTTATTCCAGGTGGTCAAAGTAAGTATGGATCCGGCAATGGAGAAGTTCTGTATGTGTATTGCACAGAAGAAAGTGGCTGTTAAACTACAGAAGGAGCTGACTGACCTGGTGGGTATAATTATCTACAGTAAACCATATTTTTTAAGTAAAGACTAATTGTGTCTTATTCTTGTATATCCAACATGTGCTACAAATTCTGTATTCCAGTAGTGCTGTTGTAATATGAGACATTATTTAATGAGTCTAATTTTCATGAATTTCATGTATTGAAAAAATCGGGAACATTAATGCTTGCATAAATATCTTCGTATCATACCATAATTTGGGCCATTAGCTGTCGTTTTATTACTATGTACGTCATTTGTATATCCGTAGTTGTTATTGGTTATCTAAGTTTTATACAGGTGATCAAATAATAATATATGTGGGCAATTAGTCTAGTAAATATCTTTCCATTATTAGGCTTAGAAAGTAAAAAAGATGCTGATTAGCCAACATTTGTCCTCCCAACCTTGGGAAAATTTGACTTTTGGAAACATTTGGATTGCAAAAAGTTCTGATTCTTACAGTTGTGTTTATTTATTCATTAAAGTATATTGTTGTATATATGCAGTCAGACCTTGTTTATTCGACAACCTTTTATCAGAATACTTGGTATCATCTGAATTAAATATCAGGTCCTGATGTATCTTCTTAGGCATGTCAAATTGAAATAGGCTATTTAAAGCCGCATATTATTAGAAGTAAAATTTCGGACAGATGTCTTCGAATGAATGAAGTCTGACTGTATGTGTTTTTAATGTTTGATAATTAACCATATTCATTTATGTCAATGATGTTTAGCATGTTGTGATTATGGGTCTAGCATGTGTTTTATACATTCCTTATTTGTGTTCCACTCAGGCAACATTTACAGAGAAGAAGAGCTTAGATAAATACAACGTGCCATCAAGTTTTCATCTGCTTAGTGAAATTGGAGAGGCCACATCATTGGTTCTGGATAAAAAGGTTTGTATGACAAAAACATTTCAGTGTTATTAATGTCAAAGATGTTTCTTTTATCTGTCAGAGCTGTTGATTGGTAGTTTAGTAGGCGTTTTATGAGATTTATTAGTCCCATACTGGTCGAAAACCAGTTTTGGGACATTTTTGTTAAAACTTACTTATTCTACATCAGTTATGAAACAAGTTTATATTTATCATTTTCGACAACTTGTTCCTGTGTTGCTTTCCAGTGTTTACGCAGGATTCAAAAATTTGTACAACTAAGATTAGAACTCGTGACCCTCTGATTGAGAGTCAAGTGCTTTGACCTGAGATTTACATATTGTTGGTATGGCAACTGTATTTTTCCTTATACAGTTGGACCTCATTTATTCAACAACCTTCTGTTCGAATATATAGAATCATCTGAAATAAATATCAGGTCGCGGTGTATCTCCTTATGCTTGTTGAAATTCGCTGTTCAAAACCATGTATTATCGAAATATAATTTCGGACCTGATGAATTTGAATGAACGAGGTCTGACTGTAGTACTGATAAGCCATTTCATACCATGTTAATTTGTGTATTATCTTACAGGTGTGTCAAGCCTTAGATCGTTACGAGAATCAGATTGAATCTATTCATATATCTGATCAATATTCAGGACTTAAAAATCAGTATGAGTAAGTAATGTTTATGTATATGGCCTGTTGCACAGTAAATGTCCCAATTTTGTTAGCATCTAAGGCAAAAAATAAAGTTTCTCGTATTTTTATCATATTTACTTTTTTGGATACTATGATACATATAGAAACATGTCCCATTGATAAAAAGATAACTTTTTGTTTGGTATTTGTTATTTTTACCTTTAAATATAACTCTGACTGGGAGGGGACGGACATTACACATTAATGAAAAGTCTGTCTCTAAAAGATGAAAAAACACAAAGTAACAACTTAAAATGTATTTTTTTTACATAAGTATCTAAGAAATAGCATACTCTTATAGAATTTATACTTTTTAGCTAAAATTCTTGCTTAATTAATGTCATTCCAACCAATAATTTGAAATCGGTCAAGATTTTTTCTCTCCAAAATATCTATTTCTTGTCTTCTGGTTTTAATCAGTTGCAATTGATATATAACATAGATATATGAAATCATCATTATGTCTGGATGCTGAGATAACATTATATTAGTTTTCTAAACTAAAATAATTGACTTATGTCAGCATTCAAGCAAGTATTTGTACATATTCTTTGCTTAGGACGGACCTCACTTCATAAATTGGTAATGAAGGCTTATTTCGTTTAACTAAAATGACCAGAATCACTTATAACATCAATAATTATTGAGATTAAAGACAATTAACTAAAACATATATAGCTATAGACATGTATGTAGAAAAAAAGAGAGTTAATTTTGGTAAATATTAGTGAAAAATTAAAATACAGGTGATATACCGGTATTGGTTTCTCACTGTTAAGTCTTTCTTCCAAAAGTGATTTATAAGAGTAAGAAAAGTTCTTATTTCTTCATTATTTCATTTGCAATGGGGTTTGACAATTTATGTAATTATAGAAATTTGAAATATACAATGTTTAAAATCCTAAATATCACACATATATGTTGATTTAATTTTTTAATAAATACACTTATTTTCTAACATTCAAGGCAAGTCTGATCAACTATTTTTTATAATTGTCTTTTAGTTTAAGTCCATAAAAATAATTTACACTTTCTCAACTTTACTGTATATATGTGTCAGATGGTGACAGCAAGTACTGATTGATGTATATTGGACTCCCACTGGGCCAGACACTGTGAAATGCTGATTAGGGGTCTGGATAAGATTGATATCTAGATAGTGCACACAGGGGACAATATTGTTAATTGCATAACATTGTATAATGTGTCCAACCTAATACTGGCCTTGTTTCTGGCTCTGTTTCTGATTTTTATCATATTATCTTTAAGTATAATTTCTGGAATTCATAGCAATATGTGTAGCAGGATTTATTGAAGATTTGAGAAATTATCCTAATATTGTAATGTCCGTCCCTTTTTTGTAATGTCCGTCCCCACACTAAATTATTTGTTTTAAAGACTGTATTGTCAATTTTAAGAAACAATTTTTACTACATGGACTTTTAACATATATATAGGCCCTTCATTATAAAATCTGTTGATGATTATAATAGAAAAAATATCCTTTTATTGTCAAAAAGATGCCAATTTTGTGCATTTTTGTTGCAGAAGTATAAAATAGGTCCCTACCACTAAGATGCTTCACTATGAAGTAGATTTTTCTTTCTTTCTAGACAAAATAAAGGTTGTCTATGTACATAAACATATTTTTTTTCCTAAACTTGATGCCTAAAATGACTTTCATTCACACTAAATAACATTATACATAAGGGGACGGACATTACGGGGACGGACATTACAGATAACATTTCATTTTTTGCAAATAATTCCATTATAACCAAGAATAAACCGCAAATATGGACTGACATGGTATTATAATGATAAAATGTATTGAATAATATGTTTTATTAAAAAAAATGTGTACTTATTCTTAAAAATCACATGGGGGACGGACATTACACTTTTTTTGACACAACTTGCTAAGTAGAAAAATATTTGTAAAATAAAAAAATATTGTTGATATTCTTGGCATGTATATTACATCATCCTTTTATTTGACTTATTGTCTTTATAAATATGTAGAGATTGTGGATTTCTTTTATTTATATTGTCCTTATAATTAAAAAAGTAGAATATAGGGAAATACAAAAATGGAGACCATTACATCGGTACCTATTTTGGTTTTTCAAACATAAATTAACAGGTATTTATGCTACAGCATTATGCCTTATACCAAACTAACAAGCATGGAATTCTTCAAAGGAAAAGCAAATGTCTTATGCAAAAAACCTATTGGTTTTCTCACAATAGTGTGTAGAAAAAGTGGGAAAAAACAGATGCTAACACATTACACATAAAAATGGACCATTTTTGGGTCTTCAAAGTTGTATAAATTTTAAACCGAAAAAGATTTCTCCAAATAATTCACATGCACATTTAAAACTTGATGTATGTTTGTGTTTGCATTCATTTTTTTCTAAATTAAGTTTGTAGTTTTACAGAAATTAGCTTGTACAACTATTTTTTAAAAAATGGACAAAATACTGTGCAACAGGCCATATGTTATTATGGTATACATTTAAAGCTTCTGATTTAGAGAAATAAGTTGGCTCAATGGTCGATGCTGCTGGGGACACATCCAACAGTCTTGGTTTGATTCCATGTTTTGTCTGTTAAAACAGAAGTGCTTTGCAAATGCTTTTGGTATTTCCCACATAATCAGAGTTCTCACTGGACTCCGAATCATGCATTTTAGACTATTTTTTCATTGGGACTCCTGTTTCCAGGCAAAATTTCTTTGAAATAACATTGAAGGACTGCAACTTTTCCCGAAAGAATGGTTTTGGACTCCTGTTTTCAAATCCTAGTGAGAAGCCTGATAATGTAGTACAGGTTAGAAGCTAGGATCATACAGATTGGATTAATTATAACAGTAATATATATACATGTATACTGTACTACTGTATGACTGGTAAGTTTGCATCGTGAAAATGTTTGCGAAATCAAGAGTCACAAAAGTATCTATCAGTGTAATTTTCCCTATTCATTTTGACATTTTGATCACTTTAATATTAACTTTATCTCTATTCATTCCAGCAAGTTGCAAACATTTCTGCTTGTGAAATGCCTGAAAGTGCCACTTGGCAAAATGTTTTACTCATTGAAATGATCCATTTACACTATACATGACTCTATCATAAAAACATAATCACTATGACTAGTGTTGTCACCATGACGATATACATATAATTAGGTTACCAGCAATGAAACAGTTAATAGTTTGGTATGATGCAATTAGCATTTGTGTGTCTATATTACAGTGACAACCAAACCAAGATGCCTGAAGTAAAACCAACCATTGTTTTTAGTTTTAATGGTAAGACCTAAAAGTTATTACTAATTGACTTTATTTAGTTACTGTAATTGCCAATTACCTTAACTTAAGACTTCAACAGACACTATATTTATATTCCAATATTAAAGCATTCTGATAAAAATATTTTTGTTTTAAGTCTTTCCATTAAGTATAAACTTTTGACAAAATTTGAATTTTGTCTGAAACTCTCTGAAAATCATTCTGTCATTTACTTTGCATTGTAGAAAGAATTTTTTAAAGCAAGTGTAGAAAAACAGAAAAAAAGGTTTTTTAAAATGATGTTTAGTCATTTAGCTGTCGTTGAATGTCATGTCTTTCGCCAATTTCTATTTCAGTTTGAAAGAAAATCACAACCTTTTGCCATTTTCTTTAAATCTTTAGTTAATTGGTGATAAGACAGAGTCCTTGAAAATAGAAAAACGAACTTGAAAAATGAACTTGAAAAGTCCTTGAAATGTACTTGAATTTTGTCTCAAATGTTATACATGTATGAACCATGCAGCTACAAGAATTTATCTGTCCTTGTGTTGATATTTATTTCTCTTTGCACTACAGTATCAAGGCTTAATGCAAAACAAAACTAAATCTGCTACTTTATCAGTATGCTGATAGGGTAATGTTCACCCCTCTGTATGTTAACATGTACTATCCTGTCTGTTACAGTGGCTGGTAAGGGTAAAACTAAGACAACTGATATGGAAAACATGAAACCTTTGATGCAGCTTGTCTTCTACCTAGTGGATAAAGTAGCCAGGATCACTCTTAGCAAGGAGGTATGTACATCACATTGAATTTGAGACTACAGTAAACCTCAATAATATGACCACCCTTTAGGCCCTTGAAAACTGGTCTTGATATTGAGGTGGTCTTAATTTTGAGGTTGAATAAAGAGCAAACCAGTGAAAATGGACTTGAAAATTGTGTTCTTAATATTAATGTGGTCTTATTATTGAGATGGTCAATCAGTGAGGTTTTACTGTTCTTCCTGTAGAATTTTTTTTTCAAACATAGCTGGTATTTTGATGCATCTCTAAGTGAAATATTCATGGTAATTTTGAGTTATTGTTGAAATGAATGAGTAAACTTTCAAAGTCATTGATACAGTAGTGAATGGATAATTATCTACAATGTCTGTATTGTCACTTACTCTCTTGGTGACTTGAGTATGTTAGTTTGAGAATGGGGAATAAAGGCCTAATTTATTAATTCCTGTTAATTAATCAATTCAAACCATCAGGGATACCATATGTTACCTAGTACTGTGCACACTTTTCTCTCATGACCTATATAGTTGCCCATTCTTAAAAGTATTTTTTTAACGTCACACATGGAAGTATATGAGTTGTCTCTTACACCTATAATTTCAATAATTTCAGCGATTATGTGTTTCTAGATGTTTACCTTGTAATGTTCATTGCTGTATAACCTCTATCCACAGTAAACATACATGATATTAGTAAAATTGTTCTCCATAACAATATCATTGCTGCTATATTAGGCTTAGCATTAGTAAAAGCTGGCTTTATAGATTTTGTGAGAGTCCTGACCAAACGTCCGACAAGTTATCAAGCTACCTTGTATTCAAAACCAGTAAATGTCAGACAAAAACGTTTTTGGGTCAGACAATATTTGTAAGTTTCTCTGATCATGCAATATATGAAGCATATTTAAGAATACTGCTATATCAATGTTTCAAATACTTCAGGCTAAGCAGAAGTCGGATAAGAACCGTCAGAAAGCCGAGGAAACCTTCTTGAAGTCGGCTCATGCTCAGCGTCAAGAAGCTGCTCAACTGAGACGTGAAGAGAAACGAAGACAGGAAAAAGACAGAATTATGAACGAGGAAGATCCAGACAAGGCCAGGAAATGGGAGGTGAGAAAATAACTGGACGAGGGAGGTGCAGCGGTCTAGGGGTACAGTGTCTCACTCCTGATCCAAAGGTCGTGAGTTTGAGCCCTGCGATGAACGGAGGTTTGGTCACGAACTTCACTATCCCTAAA
Organism: Mactromeris polynyma; assembly: GCA_032209605.1. Taxonomy (NCBI): domain Eukaryota; kingdom Metazoa; phylum Mollusca; class Bivalvia; order Venerida; family Mactridae; genus Mactromeris; species Mactromeris polynyma. The sequence continues at coordinate 770,679 of JASFXZ010000052.1, forward strand.
TTTGGCGCAAGTACTGGTTCGTTGCCAGGAAGCAGTCATGGAGAGTGATAAGTATAAGTTGTAAGAACTTGTTTCAGAATCAATGTAAAATAAATAAGTTTAATAGAATAACTGGACGTTTGAAACATCTCTGTCAGTACGCTGAAATGATAATGCCTGTCTGGTTAGCTTAGTCAGTAGAGCACTAAATTGCCAATCTGGAGGTCAAAGAGACATGTGTTCTCCATGACAATTTTACTGAAGATAATGCATCTGAAGTCATTTTCCTTTATACCAGCCCAGGATTTCCCACTTTCTACCAGTGCTGAAAACTCTGTCTTACACGTCATAGCCTCATTCCTGCCAAAACATTTAACCCTCTTGTCAGATATTTCTATTCGTACTGGAAGCCATTGAAAGATTTTTATAGTCCTACTCCACTGATTCATGTAGGTAAGTTATCAGTTGCTTGCAGAAGCACAGGCAAGAACTGGTTGGTAACCCAGGAACATTGCTTAAGTCAACTGTACACAAACGCAATAATGTTGCAGCGTGGAGCTCCAACATATTGGTCACATGACTTTCTTTATGATCATTGTTATATCATATTTGTCAACATAGATGAAGATTATTTTATCTTTTACAGGAGAGACAGAACAAGCAGGACTTGAAGAGAAAACAACCAAGAACTAAGATGTTGAAGATGAAAGGAATGTAGACAATGTGATGTTCTCATTGTGTCTGTGAGAGTTAACCAACCTGATGTCCTATATGTTTCTATGATGATTATGACTGTATAGATAATGTGTAGATCAAAATTTGATTCTCTATGTTTATGATTGCCGTTCCTACTGGCGTTGGAGCAAGATGAAGTGTGTACACTGAGAGTTGCGCATTATCAAATAAACTTTCAACTTTAACATTTCCTTTAAAATGGATCTTAATGATTTGGTACTTATGTACCTAATAATTATCTGATTTTTGTAAATAGATTGGATTACAAATTAAGAAATGATTTACCAAAACTTGTACTTGAAAGGAATTTACCTGTGGATGATTTAAGGCTGTTCCTGTTGCTATTTATAGGCAAGAAAATTCTTTGACTTTTTTTAGATTTTCTTGTTTATTTATTGATACCTCATAATGAACAGCGCTGCTTTTTCCTAGGAAATCGATTATGTAGCCGCATGTAATGGCTTGTATTGAAGTGAAGCTGAAAAATAAGCTAGGGTTAGCTCTAAACGTTTATCCTCCTGAACACACTCGACACTTGATACACGACATATCTGATGTGAAAGCACTGAGAAATGATTTTAAACGAAGTTGTCCATATGGATATTAATGACGGGAATGCGAGTGTTATGATCACATGATGGAATATTTGTTCTTTGAAAAAAATCTGAGTCAATTTTTTATAATTACAATTGCATGCTTACAAACATTTTTTGCCTCAGAGTATGATGTCTTTTTCCATCCATATCATTATACATAAATCATTTCATGGCAATATATGCTGCTTGTCATATTTCACTGTTAAGAAAAGATTTAAAATCTACTTTTCATGTGATATATCATTAAAAACATTTTCCACGCTATGTTACTTTTGTTGTACATTTTTGACCATCAGAGTTTTTTCACAAGCTGTTTGTATCTTTGTGTGTTATCATATACATATATATAGACTTGTTAAATATGAATGTTCATGAAAATATGTGCATAATAAGATGGTGATATACTTTTGACTAGAAACGTAACTCAATCAATCGCTCAGACTGTAGTGATTGACGATTTTCTATTGTTTGATCAATGAATAGAACAACATTGTCTTAAAGGTCACTCCATAGTCATCAGGGCAGGATTCTACTAATACAATCTTGATCTTACTTTCAATAATTTTCATTTCAGCCACTATTAAAAAAGCAATTTATGTTCTATTCTTTCTCACAAACCGCTTCACGACAAGTCCGATTACGTTCAGTACAATAAACTACCATTGCTGTAAGAGGCATTGTGTTCAGTTTACAATTTGTCTGAAATATTGGTGTATTGTCGAATGAAATTGATTTATGCATATCAATTGTAATGTATGTTTAGAATGTACTTCCTGTCAAAAACTTTCCTTTACTGACAAAGGTTTTTATGTATCGATATTTACTCTGAACTAAATGGCCAAATTATTTTAACATTTATGGAATAATGGTCCTTACTGTGCATTTGATATTAATTGAGACATCATAAATGCATGGGCACTGGCTTCAAATGGATCGATATATGATTTTACCTTTAATTTGAAGAGTATATTGAGTGCTGATGCACTCTGAATAAACTGTTGTTTTTTTCTATATTTAACCAGATGTGTTTTTTTTGTATCACTGTACATTGTATATATTCAGGTGGTAATTCTTAATATATTTGAAAATATTATAATTATACTCCTTGTTTATTGTTAATAATTCGGTACAATATTGTTACCAAGAATTGAACGGGTCCTGTTTTAGCTAATTTAATGGAAATGGTTTTCAGTTTGCTACAACTATTTCCAATTAAGGGAAGAGAGGGAGGGGAGAGTTAGAGAGGGGAAAAGAGATGAGGTGATAGGTGAGAAGAGTTAGAAAGAGAGAGGTGAGTGAGGGGAGAGGGGAAGAGAGCATGGGAGGAGAGAGATGCCTATTATATATTAAATTTTGATGACTAATGAGTTGAGATCATTTGCTGTGGCTTAGAACCCTTATTGTTTAATATTCTATCAAAGCATTGAATTTATCTGCAATAGATTAGTTTCATGTGTGAGGGCAGCTAATGCAGATTGTAATATTTTGCTGAATTTATTGTATTTAGAAAAATTTACCTGGCACTCATGAGTACTCGTCATCCTAAGCAAAATGTAAAGACCAGCTTTCAATATATGTGTACTTATTGCATGCCTTTGTTGACGTCAATGGTGATTGTGTCGTAGAGAGTGGGATGAAGATTAATGCATGCCAGTTCCATGCTGTCTTATTATACCATAAATATTAATATAAATGCACAAGGACTTAATTCAGTTAATAAAATATGTGCAATGCCAAAAAATACCCATCTAGCCTTTACATCAACACAAGTGATTTACATCTTGAACAGATATTTTAGTGAGGAAATCGGACCGGTGTAAATCGATAGATGAATATGTACTTCTTGACGCGTACAATAATAAAAAAATCGCTGAGAACACCGTCCCTAAAATTTCTGTACGAACATATCTTGGCACCTTGTGTTAAGGTAAAGACTAGGCGGGTATTATTTTGCGTTGCAGATTGTTTTATTGATTGAATTGAGCGCCTGTGTATACCCACACTTGTAGCACTCTGCACAATGGCTTTATATGTCACCCATATTTACTTGTATATGTATTTACCAGAGAATTCAAGCGACATAATTGAAAGGCAATCCCCAATATAATATGGAGCAATGCTGATGGACCTTAATGTTTTATTCAGTACTGTGCCGGCCACATTCAATTACTAGGTGTACACTCAACTTTATTTGGTACACAATGTTTTTCTATCATTTTATCAATTATGCTTGGGTGTCCTTTGTTGATATGAATTTTCTAGATATTTGTACTTACCTTAAGTTTTTACTTATTTGTATTTTTTTGTATTTCTGTTTTTGTTTGATTTTTTGACACAGATGCATTAGTAAACGCAATATAATTTAATGTTGGATTGTTGATGTATATATTGTGTACACTTGCTATGCACCTGTGACAAATAAATCAAACAATATATTGTGTTCTTATGAGAAAATGTGTGAATGGTAAAAAGTTGCTTGCAGTATAGAAATATGCTTACAATGCACAAAATAATTTATGATAAATGTGACTCTGTGTGTTTGTATATTCCTGAATTATAAACATTTGAAACCATCAGTTTTAGCTTGTTTATTTTACATTGATTGTGAAACAAGTTATCATTACTTATATTTATCGCTGGTGGGTTTCTTCCCAATGCTGCACCAATGCAATTCAGATCGCATGTACATCACTCTACACCACAGGAGTTTGTCTCGAGTTCTCTCTCTCTTTATCCCTTCTTTAGTATATGTAAAGTATGGTACTGTATTTACATATACTATAGATGGAACAAAGGGAGAGAACTCCTGTCCTCTACACTAACATCACCGTGCCTTCTTTGTAATCTTTGTCCTCATACCTTTCTGAATATTTTATTTGCATTTGTTGTTCTCTCATATAAACAGTTACTGGTAGAAAATGTTACTTCCAGCTTAATTTTGCTTAAAATGAGTTCAATTTATATCCGACAGAAACAACGAGAGACCAAAGCAATCTGTGAAAGTCATTCCTGATAGCAATGCATTGAGGAAAGCACAGCACAACCTCACATCATTTTTAGATTTGAAAACAAAAGAAGTCCATCAGCTTATAAATAAAGCAGACAAATTTGTTTAACTTTCGCCCCTAGATTTATTCACTTCATAATAAACCTTTTTCTCGCATGTGTCCCGAGTTCAAACTCGATAAACAAAATAAAAACGACTCAACATTTAGTTAAATGTATTTCATTAGAACATAGTTTCAGCATATTTCAGAATATATAATATATATTTAAGAATTAACAAGAGAATTAAATCGAGTATGAACATTCTGTTTATCCGAGCATCAAATAATCTGAAGTTCAAAAAATCCTAAATCATCTACGACCAGGAGGACTGGTGAGAAAATCTCATCAATAGAATGATTATGAGGATTGCCATGACAACTAATAAAGGAATCCATATGACTAGGGTCTACATGTACTTCTATATAAATAACAATACAAGAAAAAAGAAACTGTTCACATTAGAGATTTGGATAAAAAAACAAACATTTAATAGCAAAAATAGGACTTAATTCAAAAGTGTAAAATGTATAATCTATATTATATAAGGGACTAGATTAGGGACCTTTCTTACTGTTAACTATCAATATACTCAGTAATCAACGCAAAACAAAAGGTCTATGATGTGCTGGAATTGCTCACCTGGGTGCTTAAAAACAAAATTGGGTGTTTTGGTCCTGTGTCACAGGGTGACAATTCGTTGAAGTAAAGATTCTCACAAAGTGAGCAAAAAATCATACAGAATGTGATAATTTGTTGTGTTTTTCATAACTTTGGGTCTAATGTCAATTTAGCCGCTGTTACGAAAAGAATAAAAAAAAGGCAATTGTTGTTGCTTGATCGTCCTTGTCTGCATCACAAAATGTTAAATCGTGTGTTTAGCTCAGTTTCCAAGAAGTACAATTCCAATGATGTCAAATAAAAGATGGTTTCGAATAATTCAATTCAATGTAGCATAGGAACCTGATTTTTAAATTGGATGATACCAAGCATTCGGATAGAAGGTTGTTGAATAAACAAGGTTTCGACTGTACATGTATTTCAGTTACCTTTTGTTTGTTTCCCTGCAAGCAAGCGCCAACTTACCCACATCAGAGGTAGTGGATTAATGAATAAAGATGTCGAGATACAAAAAGTCTAAAAACTTGATGCTAAAAATCAATCAATGACATCAAATATCTCTATAAAATGTACAGAATCGATCGTAATCAGTAAAAAATATGATAACAGATGAGCACCCAAAGTGACCACGTTTTCTGTATGCATATTAATAAATTGTTCCAATTGCTCAATATAAATACCACCTCGCATCATAGTTTTTTAATAACTACAAACTGAAAATAATTGAACTGGCACATGTTCAAATATAGTGCACGCTCTCAACAGCAACACCCTTTGTGAGACCTCAATTGTTGGCTGATGTTGAGAGGTTCAGAAGTTGCTCTAGACGTTACATTGATAGTTATTTCTTACGACTGATTACAAATTTGATACTGTTGTTGAAGAGAGGTTTTGCTGTAGAGAGCCACGTAGAAGAGGGTGTACTGTATGTAGATTTTTATTTTTCGAATAAACCAACAATGAATATGCTTTGAAAACACAGGTCGGACACATTGTAAATGATTTGATGCATGTATCAGTAGAATTTGAATACATTCACTGATGGTGTATATAAGATCTTCACCAATGAAGTCTTGGAAACAATGTTAAACTACAAGAGCAGTGTGAAGATGATGTACTATTTGAACACATTATCCCACCATTTCAATACTAGCAAGAAAAATGAATTACTTTAAGATATACTAAGTACAAACAATAGGTTGTAATTTGTTACAAATCCCAGTAACAATCAGTTACACAGAATGAAAATGCATATAAAAAAAATTCGCTACCAAATGTGTAAAAAAAAATAGGGCACAAGTTTGATAAAATGCAAGTCAAAGTACTGTATGCCATACTGTGAGGTGACTGAGGTCATTTATGATGTAGAATCCCAGTGTGGAGTTTAAAAATGTTCCGTCCATTATTTGTTGAGAAACTCTATAAAATGCAAAGTGTTGATGACACCAATGAAGGGGCGACATCAATGACAAATTAATCTCATAAATAAACGACAATAAAGATCAATTAAATCATGATTATTAAAAATAACAACAACATCAAATATTAATAAAATCACCATGATAACAATTAACAACAATACAGCAATGATGAACCTTGATCGCTCACCCGAGATATACCTGGCCTTGATTTAACAAAAATACTTAAATTTATACTTAACTAAGCTAAAAACTCAAAGTAAGTTTAATTGGCTATCAAATGATTTTTTCTTAAAACCTATGTTTTGATATTATTAATTTATAGTACATATTTATTGAAAGACCACTATTTGACAATATACATGTACATGTAGTACTAACATGGTTTTGTTATTTGCATTTCAGTGTTGTGTAAACCAATCAAATCACGTTAACCATCAAGGCAATTTCTCTTCAACAGAACAACGTTTGTAACCTTGACGCGGATTGGTTAGCCTTTCTATTAAGAGTACGTAACCTTACCGAAATCCACTGAATTTCGGTGAATTTATCGAAATCCATTTTGGATCGGAAGTGACCAGCAATCGTAACATCTCGGCATTTTTTATGTTGCCCAACAAATCTTAACCTTCAAATTGTGCTGACCATCTTTTTTCAAGATAGTTCTTGTTATATTAATTTGTTAATAAATATCTTTTAAGTCTGATAAAAAATACTTAAGAAGTTACTCCAGCATATTTGCCAGACTGACCAAAGAACACTCCTGCTACTTTGAAGTCTGATCAGTGCTTTCTGACTTATGAAATAGATTTTGAACTTTTCACTATGGTCATATAAGGAAAACCATCAAAACACACTGGTGAACATGTTGTTTGACAATTTGAAATAATCTGAATGAACTTCGTTGAGTATCACCTATGAACACTTTCTGGGAAATGATTTCAAAATCAGGTCATTGGTTTACGCAAGATGTATTCTTTTTACTTTTTTTACTTTTTTTCTTTAGTTTCAGTTATCTAGATTTAACAGTCGAGTGAAACTAGTCAAGTTTCATTATCTATAACCATATAATATATATTACCATAATATATACCGGTAGTTTCAAATCAGATGTCTTTCAAACAAAATTTGAACGAACACACAGGCCGACGGACAGACAGTTGAGTGATCACAAAAGCTCATACTGAGCACATGCTCAAATGAACTAAAAGAATACAATGTATAATCAACCATAATTTAAGATACAATTTGTAGATGGGAAATACATGACACATTACCTGCTCAAAAAATGACTGAATTAGACCAAAATAAATAAATTTCTGTATATGTTTTGACATATATATAATATCCTATTATGGCGCAGAAGTTAACATATCCTCTAATTTTGATGCGTTAGAAATAACTAAATTTTCTTTGAAGCAATATTCCATATCCTTCCCATGACTGCACTGGTTCCCTTCCGAGAAATTCACAATGGCCATAATGAATCCGACGACGGCGACCAGGCTTCCGAATGTCGCAATCATCAGCGGGACTATGTTATCCCTAGAGCAGATTGGTATTGGTCGAAGCTTCATCACACACAGTGGCGGGATAACAAACGCTAAAGGAGCAGCAGCCATAACACCCTGAATATAAAATGTACCTAATGTATACAGTATACAGCAAAACCTCTCTTAAAGACCAACTCAATAATAAGACCACTTCAAAATTAAGACCACAATTTTCAAGTCCATTTTCACTGTGTTGTTCTTTCTTCAACCTCGATATTAAGACCACCTCAATAAGAAGATCAGTTTCCATTGGTTCCAAGGGAGGTCTTGTTATTGAGATTTTACTGTTTATAAACTGAAACTAGATATGTCCATTATAGGACACCTATGCCCCTGCTTTAGGTATTTCATGCATTACTGATGGAAACCATTGTTTTAAGTTGAAAAGGGCCGTAACTCTTCCACAAAATGGTGGCTTGTTACTGAAATCGAATTAAACAAGCATTATATTATCCTATTCCTACATGCCCAACATGAATTGAATCCATCCATACTTTCAAGAGTTATTGATCTGAAAACAATGATTCTTAATTTTCATGACAAAATCAGACAACTGTTTTGTTATTTTGGTGCGTTTTTCTTCATAAAGGGAGAGAACTCTAGAAAGGATAAAGGGAGAGAACTCTAGAAGGAATAAAGGGAAAGAACTTGTGACAAGTTACCTGTGTGCCTCATGACAAAAGCTAACAAAGACTTTATACTTACATTTAGCTCTAGAACAATACCCAGACAATCTGTTGTCATTGATAGAGCACAAGCTAGGGCAGCTATAATAACAGTGACCACTATATGTCTCCATAGTGGAGCTTTATCACTGGTTGGGAACAAAGCATTTTCTACAACCTGAAAATAGTATTATATACAAGAAAGTCCTTAATTTGTAGCATCCATTTTATCATTAAATCAGTTCCTAATACCTATTGACTTAAGGCTTCATATCAGAGCGGCAATACAGTAAAACCTTTTACCTCTAAGTGTGACCTTAACCTTGAAACAAGCTGGTTGAAACATGCCCTCTGCATATCTTGTCAATGTCATGAACATTTGTGCCAAGTTATTTCAAAAATTTTTAAGGGGTTCAAGAGATATGGAGTAGACACAAAATATAGTTGTTTGACCTCTAAGTCTGACCAGGACCCACAACTGAGCCAGCACACGTGTTCTGCACACCATCTAAATATGGTGAACATTTGTGGCAGGTAATTTCAAAATCTTTCAAGGGGTTCAAAAGTAGTGGAGCGGACACGATTTGTGACAGACAGACAACCCAAGACAAACAATACGTCTCCCTCCATTATATGGGCGAGACATAATAAAATATTTACAAAATAAATAACTGTTGTCTAAAATAAGATTTCAGATTTATGGTAGTCACAAATGTTACATCGTACAAAGTTCCTTTCTTGCACCCTTATGTTAGGCTATGAAATTTGAGAAATCCTGCATTGTGTATTTTTAAATGAACTGAATATTAGCTAAACATAAAACATCATGTGGTATGTTGAAAAAAACTACCCGCACAAAATCCCTCCCATTCATTTTTGCATAAACAGACAGAATCTTCATAACATAGACAGAAAGATAATGCCCATAAGACTTTTGACAGGCAGACTTGCAAGTAAAGATCAGTTGGAATTTTTGACCGAAGCAGATTTTGGCCTGCTCCTATATACATGTATCTTACCTCTCTAGTCACAAAGCATTCAATAGGATAGGTCAACATGATTGTTATAGCAAACATTAATCTGCCGGCATTCATAAGGTCATCATTTTGACAATAGTTCTCCAGTAGATCACCTGAAGAATAAATACATCCATTACATTCCTACATGAATAGATCTACCCCAGATTGCTATAAAAATGTGTTTTCCCTCTAATCCTGCGATAGTAACAAAGATATACCATTAAAATGGTTCTCTAGTACCGATGAAAACAAAGACAGGATTTAACATCTAAATGAACTTCAATGAATCAAAAATCGAACCCGGTCAAAACCCAATGTGAGCGAATCCTAGATTTCTACTATTTAGGGGTATATCTTTAATGAAGACTGTTAAAACTGTGTACAATTAGGGATACACAGAGGTCTAGGGGTTGACCTTCTGACCCCTGATCCACAGGTTGTGAGTTTGAATCCCGCCTAGGTAGAGGTCACACTGTGGCCTCCACAATCCCTGAGTTGGGTGTGGGCACTGGTTTGTAACCCTGTTTGCAGACACTGAGAGTAAATACTATAAGTCGAAAAAACTTGTTTTAAATTCAAGGAATTATCAGTGTCAATAACGAAAAATTATAGCCAAAGTGGCAGTCAGATTTTATTCTAATCATGGCAAACTTTAAAAAAATAATAATATCTTGCAGTGACAACCACATACAGTCGGACCTCGTTTATTCGACAACCTTCTATTTGAATACTTGGTATCATGCCAAATAACTAACAGGTTCGGATGTATCTTTTAGGCACGTCAAATTGAAATGGGCAATTCGGAACCATGTGTTATTCAAAATAAATTTCAGATCCAATGAATTCGAATGAACGAGGTCCGACTGTTACAATTTTGTAAAGGACATACCGACTGATAGACAGACAACCAGGTGAAAACAACAGCTATGCAATTACCTTGAGTCCAACCAGTGAATGAAGCATATCCAATCAGTCCAAAAATCAACATAAATACCATACAGAACATAACGCTAACATGTGTGACAAAATTCCATCTTTCCTTCGTAGGATTCTCTAACGATGCATGGATCAAAAATGTATTATGATGACACATGTACGCTGTAAGAGAAAATAAGATTGTTGATGCATTACACGAATCATTCAACAGCTTTAGAACAGATAAAAATATCTCGCTCCAGGGTTACAGTTTTGAACTGTTTGATATTTCCATCTACACATGAAGACAATCATAGATTCTTTTTCTTGCATACCATTTTTAAAGACGAGATTTCATAAAATGACTTTAACAGTTTAAGGACTTTTTACTTATAGTAACATATTATTTTTTAAATTCATTCAAGTTATTATATTGTGGACCCACTTATTAGAGGGATGAACATCATCTAAATACTCCTGTAAGAACAAAAATTTAAATGTATAATTAGTGATTTCAATAATTTCAACAGTCAATACAAGAAGATGGAAGCCAGGAGTAGGTAGGCCAATAATAATGTATGTACTGCACGCGTAAAATTTACGGTAATAGCTTTCTTCCAATTGGCCCAAGATGACTAGATTCCACCAATGGGCAAAGGCATTGAATTTACATATTTCAAGACATGGGGGAAAACATATCTCCAAAACTGACAAAGGGACGCTTTCATTCTATAATCACTTTTTTACACAATACATCGCAGCTAGAATCATCGCAGAATCATAATCTGTCTGTTAGCTGAATACAAACACGCTAACATTAACTATTCTGCACCGCCATCATCAAAAACATCGCCTACACAATGATATGAAATGTTTTGAACATATTGATTACAATTGGCTGGTTGCCTGCACTTTAGTTTGTAATTATCGTAGAATATTTTGTATGTCTCCAGACGGCAGACTAATAAAACTGCTGAATACCATATAACAGACATAAAGACGTCATAAATACTTACCAAAAGCCATGATACCTATAGCTTGTGTGATATTAGTATTGGCGAATGACCATGCATCACTCGTAGATGGGCTGTAGGCAGAGAATATTATACGAAACGTCAAGAAGTTTGCGAGAATTTATGCGGCTCTTTCTATCCTTTATTGGTATGTGAGTCTGCCTGTACCTCACAAAACTTAGAATTATTATCATAATGATCTTTTGTTATCACCAGGTGCCATCGAACAACATATGTTGTAAGTTTCAAGTATGCCCATACTTATTCAGGATTACAATAGATAAGCATTGCATGATTAATAATTTATATACATTTGTGTACGTAATAACTTTGTTCTTATTGTTTGTTTTAGCCAGATTAGAATTGACCATCTGTGACAATTATGAAATAAATCTCTGTATCAATCAATAACATGCTTTTATTTCTATACAAAATACATCGCTATCAATATAGTTCACCTGATGTTTGTCTATACTATAACCGTAAATGCAAACTGATATAATAGTACACTTATAATTAACATCAAGATAACAGCATAAGGCCACAAATAAAGCCTATTCATGATACAAAATATTACATATGATTTCAATCTGTATGATAAATTCAATGGAAAATTGTTTTATCATAATTCAACCATACTGGTAACAGATGCAGTTTTCTGGCAGCACCTGTTGATAACACACCCCGGTAATTTTATATGCTCTTGCATTCTTAACAACTCTAGACAAAAGTGAGCAATTGTGCTGATTTTGAATTTTACACAATTTGATCAGTTCAGAATGACAGTCAGTGGAACTAACCAGAGCTCCTGGGTTATCAACCAGTGCTAACCAGTTATTTTGCAAGAAGCTGCCAAGAGTACATTTTGTGATTTGAGCTTTTAGTGTTGAGTGTAAGTATTCATTATAATCCAAGAGGAGTCTGCAGGCACTCCATCGCTCTCAACCACCAGGCACTCCATCGCTCTCAACCACCAGGCACTCCACTACTCTCAACCACCAGGCACTCCATCGCTCTCAACCACCAGGCACTCCATCGCTCTCAACCACCAGGCACTCCCCCGCTCTCAACCACCAGGCACTCCACCACTCTCAACCACCAGGCACTCTGCCGCTCTCCACCACCAGGCACTCTGCCGCTCTCAACCACCAGGCACTCTGCCGCTCTCAACCACCAGGCACTCCACCGCTCTCAACCACCAGGCACTCCGCCGCTCTCAACCACCAAGTTCTATGTTCAACTTTTATCAATACGTAGAATGGAAACTTATAGAAAATTAAATGAAGGTCATACTTACATATCGTTCACGAACATTCCTAATCGTATACCGATAAATAGTAAAATTACGCCAACAAGGATCAGCGACACAAATGCCCACTGAAAATACACATATACCAGTAAAAGCAATGCTGAGGTGATATCACCGGCCATATTCACAAAAAACATTTCCCTAAAATGCTGGAAATTAAACAAAGTACATTAAAACCTCAATAATAAGACCACCCTTGGGGTCCTGGAAAATTGATCTTCTTATTGAGGTGGTCTTAATAATTATTTAGGTTGAAAATAAACACCAAACCAGTGAAAATGGACTTGGAAATTGTGTTCTTAATTTTGAGATGGTCTTAATTTTGAGATGGTCTTAATATTGAGGTTATCTTTCAGTAAGGTTTTACTGTAAATTTAAAGTAAATCTCAATTTAAAATAAAATCAAGTAAGTACAACTAATTTAAGAGTTTTTGTTAATCACATCCATTTTTGGAGAACAGCTAGACTAACACATTACTTATTACAAAGCCAGAAAATAATGAACTTTAAGTGATTTATAATTCAACCAAGCCATACACGTGTACATGCAAATACCATATTGAAAAGAGGGTGTGGCAAAAACCTCCCCCAGCCAGCCTCTATGAGGTTATTGGGGATTCCCCTGTTGATATAAATGAACCAGTAAATATCACTGAAAATTGGACTCAAAAAAATTGACTACCGGACCAATCAGAATGCCTTTATTTCTAGATTATATAATAAGGACAATTATTTATCACTTACCTTACTAAGTTTTGTGATATTTCTATACATTGATAAAGGTAAAGTTATCAGCAATGTAGTCAAGAATATGATAAACTCTCGACTACCCAGTACTGTATTAACAACACCTGAAATAAAAGAATTGGTCCAAGCATAAAGAATACGCAACAAACATGCAACCATTTTCATATTCATGTCACATTTTCCATCAAATAACTTAACTTGCCATTCGGTAGGTTTTTTGTTTTAGTTTTTTACAGTAATGGCTAGCTAAAATACTGAAAACATTTTTTTTCATAAAACCTGAACTATTTTTTATGGATGGTCTAATTATTATACAAACATAGAACAGTATGATCAGACTTAAAATTACTCAATTAAAATGCCATTAAACATACACATGTATTAAAGTCAAACTAAAATATTCTGTGACTTATGGAATAGATATTCATTGAAAAATATTGTATTAATATATAATAAATGAAGCTGCATGCATGTCCCTTTGGCGGGTAAGTATATAAATATGAAAAATATCGTATATACTTTTATGACTGCAGTCAGCAGTTCTGTAAAGACTACATATATTAGAATAAAGTTAGTAAAAGCTAATTAGGCAAAACAAAAATATATGTGGTTCAGGTATCTTGAACTGTCTTAGATTTCTGTGCCAACACTAAATATTTTTTATGAGTTCTGAATAAAGATAATAATTGCAACAGATTTTACTTAACTGAAATTACAAGATTTAAAAGTAGGAACGTGACAAAGTGTATGTTCAGTGAAGATCGTGTATAACTATCAAAGATCCTATCAAACCTTGACAAATTATAAATAACCAATAAATCTTGACAAAAACTAAACAAAAAACTAAACAATGCGTGCACAGGACACGTGCCGTCACTTTACTCAATCAAGGGCACATAAGTCTATTTTCTCTTGGTTGAGAGGGACGCGAAGCCCCACTGGTAAGGAACTTCACATTCCTGTATCATCTGAAGACTTTATGTCCAACTGTTAAGGAGATATGAACAACACAATTTGTGGGACGGATGGATGGACAGACAAGGGTGGGGGCACAATCAAAATGTTCATTCCTACCAATCCAAACATGTTTGGAAATGTTACATGAGCCACAAATATCTTATTCTAACCATGACCTTGGAAAAAAAGAGTAAAACAACTAACTGAAATAGTACATGTACATGTATTTTGAAAATGTTGCTAAGTTAGTTCTAGAAACAATGCTGATAAGAGGTGTCTATTCAGACAGAGACCATGCCCCAAGTTCACAAAAAACGTATACGTAAACTGATAAGGAAGAGTGAACTTTACTCAAATAAAATGCTTAAGTACGATACTATGAAAATTACCATACTTTAGTATACTAATAAACTTAAGTATTTTTTGTGAAATCCAAGCCATGTCTAATGTTCAAATGAGAACTGCCAGTACATGCATTATGAAATATCAAAAAAGGTATATTTGTAACTGTAACTGATATTATACCCTAGCCAACTAAAACCCTTAACCAATATAATTTAATATTTCTTAAGATGTAAATATGCATTTACCAAATGACGAATCTGTTCAAATACAACATAAGTGCATGTTACAACATGGACAAAAATTACTACAAAAAGGATGATGCAAAAAGTGAGATTTGAGAGTATGCTTTTAAGACAAGAAATAAATAAATTTTCAGTCAGAACACTTCTCATTTTAGAACTTATATCATAATCAAAACGCTTTTAGTTTTGGTTCAGTTTAAAATTATTGTCTTACTTAATTGCTAAATAAATCGTGTAATGACTTGAATCAATATCATAGACTGCTATAAAACGGTTTCTACTGTAAAAGTGTTTATTTTAGCAGGCACTTTATTTTGCGAGTTTCTTGCTGATATGTTTGGACATAGTGATGAACACATATTTTAGTGAGATTTTGAATTCGCGATGTTTTCAACTTGCAAATTGATGCGAAATTTTAGAAAACGCGCGAAAAAAGGGACTTTAACAGTAACCAGTACTCGCACGTGATTCAGGGAATTCAGTGAATTCGTCTGCAGTTTAACTACCCCAAATGTGGGATTTGAACTTACAACCTTTGGATCAGGGGTCAAGCCCCCTTTACCTCTAAACCACTGTTTCTCCCTACTTATCACTTTAAAGTCGGTAAAAGAAAACTCATTTTAAGACGGCATAAAAGCCACATTCATAGCATTCCGACACATCACAAAGAAACTCAAGCCAAAAAATGATGAATATACTTACTGTCTCCACCAATTCTTGTAATTATCTTAGTTATTGTATCTCCAATAATCACATTGTAACTGATCATAGCTGAAAAAATACAGACAAATATAATGGTTACCATAGTTACTACCAAAAACTATATAATGAAATAAACAATGATTGGTCTAGAGTTGAATCAAGTTTTAAACAAGAATTAATACAAAGATAACTGTTACAGGCCTTTGATAGTACTGTTGGTACATTGTACTACAAAAATGATGCCTAGTTCAAATAGTTGTGTTTTTAATGGCGTCAAGTATAGAAATGCTTTAGACGATTTGTCTTAAGCTAGCAACATGATATTAGCAACACCAAAACATTTAAGACCATTGGGACAGTCACAGAAGATTCAGAAGAAGCTTCTAGATGATGACATTACATGCCACAGTGTTTGCTTTAGGTTGAACAATACTCAAACTACCAGGAATTTGGTAGTTCCAAATTGGTGTGAATTGAAGCCAAATCCAATTCATACATGTAGTTACCAAATGACAGCCATTTTTGCTGCAAATTTGAATTTGGTATCAAACAATTACATAAATTTATAGCCAACATATTTTCTCTATTGTAGGATCTTTCAAGCAGTATTAACTGTAGATTATATCTATAGTACTAGATTGTTTTAAAAAGGGAAGTCACTTCTACTGACACTGGACTGTATCACCAAACAAAGGGAGACAATTCAGTATATATGTATATAAAGATGATTATACTAACCTATAAATGGATAAATGAACTGTAGAAAGGTGAGTAAATAGAAGCCTGGCCTGCCACATGCCACGAGCATCATATCCTGCAATACACATGGAAATACTAAGGTAATAATATATTCATAGATTAAAAAATGTCACAAAACTAGCATGGCTGCTTCTTTAATTAAGTGATTTACGATAGTTTGGAACCAAATGCATGATATAATGATGTTGTTGACATTTCCTAAATAATGTTGTGATATATAATTTTGGGAGTTCTTGGAAGTTTGAAGGCACTTTTGTCTACGCTAAATAATTTGTAATAAATATCTGTCATGTATCGTTTGTTTGCGTCGAGTCATGGGTTTTCCTCGAGTCATGGTTACGGAAATTGCGTTCATACCATAAAAAGAAAGATTTCAATTGCCCACTACTCGCTGTGATTTCACTACCCATTATTGTTTCCCTTATGAAAACAGAAAGTTTGCAGCAAATTTGCTGCAACTTTGCAGCAAATTAGCCGCAAACTTTTTTAGTCACAGTAAGGTTTGCAAGAAGTTCGCAGGACTTCGCGGCTAGCGGTGAAGTTACTGCGACTTTGCTGCAAATTCGCAGAAAGTTCGCGGCTAGCCTCAACTTTGCAAGAAGTTTGCGGCAAACTTGAATACAATAATTTGTGTTGCAAGAAGTTCGCAAGAATCTTTAATGCAAAAAATCATGTTGCAAGAAGTTTGCGGGAAACATTGGCATTTCAACTATTTTTTTATGTGTGCAAATACAGTAGTGTTTAATATTACATCTTTGTAACAATTATAACATGAAAACTAGTTTTTATTATTGTGGAAAAAATATATATGTTATCATCGGTCCAATGTTGGCCAGAGTTAAATCAAAACAAATGTCAGCCCAATATCTGCTCTTCCATTATTTGTTTGACTTTTTTTGTTGTTAGTTTGACACTTTGTAGCAATGTTATTTTAATGCCAAACTAATCCATTTGCCAAGTCTAATTGCAATGTAATGGAAAAATATTGATACACGTTTTTTAACATCTAAGCACGTACATATTTTTAACTTATCCGCACTGTAAACGTGCTTAAATTGTATCCCTGAGATAAACGCGCCAATTAAGCGTCATGCAAGCGTCTGCCAGGAGCGAGGGCGCCAAGGGAAAGGAAAGTCGCTTTTAGCAAGAATTTGAAGGTAATATTTTAATATATGTTTCCTTATCACGATTTATGCTAGTTTACATTTTTTTCCTTCCTATTCATGTATTTTTTGGTTGTATATATGACTTGGTGTGAATTTCGTTGTAAAATGGGTGGGTGGGGAGTGGTGATCGAATATTTAGAATTGCTAAATTGCATTAACATGCTTAAAGGCATAGTTTAATCTTCCTATAAGGTTTCTTCTACAAAATAACCCAACCATAATAAATCCAAATTCATTATTACTGACGTTGTTTCACTGTGCTGACCCATGGCACTAAATATCGGTGCACACTGTCATTGAACCGGTGGAAACCGAAAATGTCCGATTACTATGCTAGTTTGGTCGCACATTTTTTACATCATATAGTATTAAGCATTTTTTAGTTTGTCCAGTCGAAAATGAGTTGTATTTGAAAACAAGATAAAAGTTCAGTAGACCTTTACCTCTTTTTCTGTGGTATGTGTAAGTTTTTTAAGCACCTTCGCTTATATTGCGATTTTGAATCATACAGTTTCACACGGTCATAAAGTAACTTGATCATGATTTTACATACTTCTTTCATGTGGTTAAATCCTTAACAACATCTATGTATGTCAACCTTTCATTGCTTACTTGTTGCAGCTCAGAGGAGGATATTATGGGAGCAGCGAACATACATCGGGTCTGATGCGGATGTGGGTTTTTCCAACATTATTGAAAAAAAAACCTTTCATGGGCAACAAGAAGTTTGTAAGTATGACAGCCTAATGGGATACATACATTGATTGTCAAACACTGGTTTTGTCTGAGATTCTGTTAATAAATTAATGTTCTTAATATAAAATATCACTTGTATAACTTATACTAACTGAGTATCATTGTGAAATAATATTCTGTACAGAAAAAGGAAAGTTTTAATACTGCTATCATTACTAGTTACCCGAGTCCCATGATTACTTATATACAAGTTGGTTTCTTAGCATGATCGATCTGTATACATATTTATATTTAAAGAAAGTTCTTAAAAAGGTTTAAAATTCCTTTAGTGATTTATATTGGATTTAAGTCATAGATAATTATATTGGAGAGAAATAATGTTTTGAGACAAGTCGTGACAGAGTCTTGAAAAGTTGATCTTTGAGACCTGTGGGTTGCGGTTGCTACTGTCAAGGCCCACTATGAACCTTCACTATTTTTCAGACTGAGAAAGAGTTCTTCCTTATGAGGCCTTCACTGTCCAGTGCCTTTATCTCAGGCAACTGGGCCAGATCCCTGGACAAACTTTGTGAACTATTGGAGTTCTCACTCTCACCCTGTCTCCCAACCTGTCACACCCCACTCTGACCATCTCCCTACCTGTCACACCCACTCTCAACTGTCTCACACCACTCTCACTGTTTCCCTACCTGTAACACCCCTGTCTCACTACCTGTAAGTTGTAACTACCCACTCTAACCCTGTCTCCCTACCTGTCACATCCCACCCTCAGCCTGTTTCCCTACCTCAGTACCTGTCACACCCTACTCTAACCCTGTCTCCCAACCTGTCACATCCCAACCTCATCCTGTCTCCCTACCTAACACAACTCACTGTCTCCCTACCCATCACACCCCACTCTCACCGTCTCACTGTAACACCCCACTCTAACCCTGTCTCCCAACCTGTCACATTCCACTCTCACCCTGTCTCCCTACCTGTCCCAATCTACTCTCACAGTCTCCCTACCTGTCGCACCCCACTCTGACCATCTCCCTACCTGTCACACCCACTCTCAACTGTCACACCCCACTCTCACTGTCTCCCTACCTGTCACACCCCACTCTCGGTCTCCCTACCTGTCACACCCCACTCTCACTGTCTCCAACCTGTCACACCCCACTCTGACTGTCTCCTACCTGTCACACCCCACTCTGACTGTCTCCTACCTGTCTTTCCCCACTCTCATCCTCTCCCAATCTGTCACAACCCACTCTTACCCTCTCCAAACATGTCACACGCCACTCTCACTGTCTACCAACCTGTCACACCCCACCCTCAGCCTCTCCCAACCTGTCACACCCCACTCTCACACTCACTCACTCACTCACTCATTAACCCAATTCCTGTATTTACCATAGACATTTAAAAGGTATTTTGATCACTTAGTCTTTAAATAAAAGATGTTAAAGGTTTTCTTGTAATTGTTACAGCGGTCAGCCTATGCAGTGGAAGTACTTAAGATGGACAAAAGCTGAATTGTGAAGGCGTTCACACCCTCCTGAGAGCACAGAAAAAATGGAACAGCTGATCTACCATTCCAAGGCACAATGTCGAAACTTTAGTAGTCATACAATAATGGACTTATTCAGAACTGATCCAGAGGTGGAGAAAGTTATTATGGGCCTGAGACCAAGTCAGACAATGATCTTTCAAGTAAAGGGTGACATGATTTACATGTAATAGTGCAGATCATGAGACTGAGCCTGGGGTGCAGCAGGCAATCAAAATGGTCGTGTTAGTGCCCTCTGAGACCATCTCCATTATTCTGAACAACCAGTAGATTATTGCCATTATTCTGTATGATACAGGATCATTGATTTATAGACAGACTGAAGAAGATATGTGTTGTTGGTTTAATCTTAGTGTTTTGAATTTATTGTAAAATATAAGTTTTGTGTAATTGCTGTTTTATTCTTTTAATGAGTACAGGCATTTATGCAGTATTGTCAAATTAAGTTATTAAGATAAACCAAGATGGACATAGGTAAAAAAGTAGTATTTTATTAATAAATTGCAAAGACAGATGAATTAATAACAAGACTAGTGTTGAAATTAAAATTATCAAGTACAGTCAATCCACATGTCTTATGCGGCCATATGCAGTAAACGTCATCTTTGAAAAATTCCCGACAATTTTCACTATATCTTTATGTTTTGCTAAGCGACTTTTGTTTAACGTAACTGGTCGTCACTCAAAGTTTTTTCAGTCATTTTTTTCCTTTCTTTAAACGACCGCTAATTCATAATAGACAGATTATATAAGATTTCATAAGATCTGGTGAATATTTTTTTATTACAAATAAAAGAATAAAACTGTTTGTTTTGTACATTGTATTTTTAACATGTTGAAGCACATTTTAAGTACAAATGTATGTTTAGTAGCAGACTAGAAAATATTGAAACCTGATATCTTATCTGGATCCAAGCTTTGTATTAAAAGTCTGTTTCATTAAGAGACCACTTTTTGTCTGACCCTTTGGTGGTCTCTTAATACAAGATTGACTGTATCTAATATAACGTCTTTTAAATATTAAAAGAAATAATTATTCACATATTACTAAAAATGCAAATATATTATTTTTCAATGCATATTATGTGTTCTTTTTGTGCACATTGTTTTTTTAGCTCACGAGAGCTAAAGTCGTGCTATTGTGATCGCCCTGTGTCCGTCATGTGTTATGAACAATATGTTTCAAACAACTTCTCCTAAACCTCTTGATGGATTTTTACTAAACTTCCTTAGAATCCACCTTAACAACCATGACTCTTCTTAGCAACCATGTACATGTGCTTCCATAGTAACTAATGAGTTTTATAACTCGCCTGTTATGCATATGATAGTCATTACACTCAGGTGAGTGTGATCTAGTGCCATCTTGTTGTTTGATTATTATAAATCATGTTTCTACTTCATTGACTTGTATGAAAATAATTTGTGATCAAACCATTTTGAACTTGATAATGCAACTAATTCATATCTTGTTGCCTCTCTTACCCGCTAGTTATATTCCAGTTGTTAAATATTTTTCTGTGTGAGTTCAAAATCTAGGTTAATCTTGACAGTTATATTGATCATAATAAATGTTTCCGTTAATTTGAATAAATTGTTATTGTGTTACATTGTTTAGTAAATGTCTGTATATTGTGGAAGTTTGCGGTAACTTCGCAGGAAGTTTGCGGCAACTTCGCAGGAAGTTTGCGGTAACTTTGCAGGAAGATCGCGGTAACTTTGCAGGAAGTTCGCAGTAGGCGGAGTCCTGTTATAGTTGCTGTGAACTTCCTGCAACAAAATTGTTTGCAGCAAATTTGCAGCAAACTTTTACCATGCAAATGAGGTTTGCTGCAAATTTGCTGCAAACTTCATTTGCATAATTTTGGTTGCAGCAAATTTGCAGCAAACCTCATTTGCATGATAAAAGTTTGCAACAAAACAGTTTGCGGCAAATTTGCTGCAACTTTGCTGCAAATTTGCAAGAAAGTTTGCAGGAGGCTTGTTTTTTTCATAAGGGTTAGTATATTTCCATCACAAAGAACGCATGGGGGTTTGCATGTACACTGTCAAAATCAAAACTTTGAATTTTACAGATACTTGACGACGTAGAGATACATAAATGTTAACTGCACAAAATATTTCATAACTCCCTAACTTATCTGCTTTTGATTCATTTTGGTCTTTGGATAAATTCTTTGACCTCTAATACCGACAGCAAATCAAAATCCATGACTCCAGGAAAACAGGATTTAATCAAATGCCTACTATTTACTATTTCAAATTAAGTTCAAGATATTATACAATACAATGTAGATGGTTTAAATGAAAAGTACCTATGACAAGGCAGCAAATGAAAGGTACGCGTTTGTTACAATACATTTGTTTGTTACTGATGACATCATAGTCCACGAGCCACATTCTAATTTTAGATTTTGTCCATGACTCTATAGGCACATACAACTAAACCTGCCCTGCGTTCAGTATAACGGCTAACAGTTGTGAATGTTACCAAATTATTTGTATCCCTGACCCACCAATATCACATTCACTGCACACGGGGAACCAAATTACAGATGTTACGAAACATTAGCCGCAAACATCTTTACTGAACGCAGGGCTTAATTAAGTATTACCAACCACAATTTTTCGCATTTTTATAATGCTATGATTTTCGAAACTATGAATATCTACAGAATTACATCAACAATATTACAAATACATTAGATGGTGATGTTTTAGGCTGTTTAATTTCAAGGAAAGACACCTCCCTAGAAGTGAGTGAGTATACACAGCTTGTTTAATTTCCAGGAATGACACCTCCCCTATACACAGCTTGTTTAATTTCAAGGAATGACACCTCCCCTATAGATAGCTTGTTTAATTTCAAGGAAAGACACCTCCCCTATACACAGCTTGTTTAATTTCAAGGAATGACACCTCCCCTATACACAGCTTGTTTAATTTCAAGGAATGACACCTCCCCTATAGATAGCTTGTTTAATTTCAAGGAAAGACACCTCCCCTATACACAGCTTGTTTAATTTCCAGGAATGACACCTCCCCTATACACAGCTTGTTTAATTTCAAGGAATGACACCTCCCCTATAGATAGCTTGTTTAATTTCAAGGAAAGACACCTCCCCTATACACAGCTTGTTTAATTTCAAGGAATGACACCTCCCCTATAGATAGCTTGTTTAATTTCAAGGAAAGACACCTCCCCTATACACAGCTTGTTTAATTTCAAGGAATGACACCTCCCCTATAGATAGCTTGTTTAATTTCAAGGAAAGACACCTCCCCTATACACAGCTTGTTTAATTTCAAGGAATGACACCTCCCCTATAGATAGCTTGTTTAATTTCAAGGAAAGACACCTCCCCTATACACAGCTTGTTTAATTTCCAGGAATGACACCTCCCCTATACACAGCTTGTTTAATTTCAAGGAATGACACCTCCCCTATAGATAGCTTGTTTAATTTCAAGGAAAGACACCTCCCCTTTACACAGCTTGTTTAATTTCAATGAATGACACCTCCCATATACACAGCTTGTTAATTTAAAGGAATGACACCTCCCCTATACACAGCTTGTTTATTTCAAGGAAAGACACCTCCCCTATACACAGCCACCTCCCCTATACACAGCTTGTTTAATTTCAAGGAATGACACCTCCCCTATACACAGCTTGTTTAATTTCAAGGAAAGACACCTCCCCTATACACAGCTTGTTTAATTTCAAGGAATGACACCTCCCCTATACACAGCTTGTTTAATTTCAAGGTATGACACCTCCCCTATACACAGCTTGTTTAATTTCAAGGTATGACACTTCCCCTATACACAGCTTGTTTAATTTCAAGGTATGACACCTCCCCTATACACAGCTTGTTTAATTTCAAGGAATGACACCTCCACTATACACAGCTAAATTAAACTATGTGAAATGTTTCCTTGGTTGACCGTACTTGTTGCTTAATGATTTATTAAAACAAACTAGACATCGCATGTAATTAAATCTACCTGTTTATAGAGCTTAAATTAGAATAAGTGGCTATTAGTTCCGAATCGGGGTTTGAAAACTTTTCTCCCTTTCATACCTTTTTTAATTTGTTTAGTTAGTGAATAATAAATCAGGAGATTTACACAATGGAAGATAAATATGGTAAAATTATTTCCCAAGAGAAATCTACAAAATCAATGCAATATAATGAGGCAGCAGTAATTGGCTCTTCAGTATGTGGCTGCAATATTAGCTCAATAGAATGAGCATTGCATTGAATATAAACTAATATCAATTATTGACCAGCCAATTCTGTCAATGAGACAATTAACCTAACGAATGTTCAGCCAAGTAAAATGAGAAAATTCACAAAGAAGGAAGTTATACATTGCAATGTGACCTTGACTGTAACCTTGACATTGACCTTGACAAAAGAAAACACTCGCATATGTCTGACATACAGTTAATTTCTATATTGAACACTAACTTGTCTAGTTTCTTGGAAAATATACTGTTACAACTTGTGAGTAATACACTTCAACATTAGTGACCTTGACCTTAATAACAGAAAGAAACCAGCACAAATTTCTTTCCATATTTTGCATACTTTATGTCTGGAAATATGAGAGCAAACTAATGATAACTGACTGGAATCCCCAACAGGAAAGTTTGAATAACAGACACTCTGTAACCAAGCAACAGGTAATCGGATTAAAATAAAAACCTTAATGAAGCATTTTCCTATAATACTATGTTGAAAGTCACTCCAATACAACTGGATGTAACACAGCAGACACCACAATCATATACACTATGAATATCTAGCAGCAATGACATTGAAGCCAAAGTATGACCTTGACCTTTGGGCTTATAACCTGGCTTTTGAAAGCTACACATTGGACTCCACTCACTTTGAACAGCCCCAATTTATTTTAACACCGATACAACATTAAAACGTGCAGTTTAGTCTTTAAATGGTAAACATTTAGGCAAAGGAATTTGAGGACTGGTCCTCACAGAACTCGGGTTTTACTTGTATTTTATTTACAATTAATTCCTGCCAGACTTACCTGATAAGTTTTGGTATTGGATAATTTGCCCGCTTCAATGAGTAATATAATTGAATAATCTGAAATGAACCAAGAAAAATGTATCAACTTTAAATCTGTGACTAATAACATCAATTGTACAATAAAAAGGTGTAGAATAACTTTCCATGACTATTCTGAAACTGTACTGAAACATAAATATACTGGAACATAATTATACTCAAACATAACTGCACTCAAACATAATTATACTAAAACATAATTATACTCAAACATAACTGCACTCAAACATAACTGTACTCAAACATAAATATACTGGAACATAACTGCACTCAAACATAACTGTACTCAAACATAAATATACCGGAACATAACTGCACTCAAACATAATTAACTGCACTCGCAAATAACTACACTCTGAGACATTTCAATATGATTACACTGACAACTGTTCTGATGAAGAAACATTATAACTTGCACATAAATGACATTGGCATGCGATGTTTCAACATAAATTATCTTTAAGAAAGAGACTGATTACCCAGGAGACATAAAGAATAATCCCAGACTCCTGGGAGACTTGTATTCTGACATAACCATACAGCAGATCATTATATAATTGTGACTTATTGAATCTACAGTAAAACTTCACTCAACGACCACCTCAATATTTGAAGACCACCTCAATATTTGAAGACCACCTCAATATTTGAAGACCACCTCAATATTTGAAGACCACCTCAATATTTGAAGACCACCTCAATATTTGAAGACCACCTCAATTTGAAGAACACAATTTCCAAGCCCTGATTTGCACTATTTTTTGCTCTTTATTCAACCTCAATATTGTCCACCTCAATAAGAAGACCAGTTTTCAAGGGTCCAAAGGGTGGTCTTATTATTGAGGTTTTATTGTACACAACATTGATTGCGCCCCTGGAATAGACGGTTTATGCATTGAAATGTTTAAATGTACATGTGACTTGACATTGCCGTACTTGCACCTTTTGTTCAATAAATTATATGACACTGGTAAATTTCCACCCTCTTAGAGCGAAAGCATCATTGTGCCTATTCATAAAATTTAAGGCCCAAAAGATTACCGTAATAACTTTAGAGCTGTATCGCTGATCTGTAGTATTTGCAAAAATATTTGTGAATATATTGAACAAACGCTTAACTGACTGGTATGATGAACACAATATAATAGACGAGTCGCAGGCTGGTTTTAGGCGCCAGTACTCTACAATTGACAATATCTTCAATTTGCAAGCTGTCATACAAAAGTATCTTTGCAAAAGATGGGGTAGACTATACATGTTTTATATAGACTTTTTCAAGGCCTTTGATTCATGTGTTCACCAGAATCTATGGAACTGTCTTGTGAGAAAGGGTATTAGTGAACATAGCTAATTCCTTGCAATATTCAAAAGCATGTACATGAACATGAAATCATGTGTTAAGGTCAAAAATGGTCTCACACGTTTCTTCACTTGTTCAATTGGAACAAAACAAGGCTGTATCAGCTCTCTGATGATCTTTTCTATATTCGTCAATGACTTAGTTCAATTTTTAAGACCCTCGGGTACCCCAGGTGTTCAAATTACTACAGATATTGAAGATGTGCATGCATTGCTTTTCGCAGACGATGTGGCAAGTGTCGCAGATACAAAGGCAAATCTGCAGAAACAGACTGACTCTATTGAACAGTTTTGTACAGTTAGTGGTATGCAACTAAACATTGACAAATCAAAGATTATGGTGTTTCGAAATGGTGGTCCACTCAGAGCTTATGAACAGTGGAAATATGCATCCGAGCCGATTGAGATTGTGTCTTTCTATAAATATTTGGGATCATTTTTTACACCAAACCTATCATGGTCCTAAACTCAAGAGAAACTTAAAAAATGCCTTCAAGCATCGAAAGCAGTGGCAAACATATTCAAATTCCAAATACAGTTTGGATATTTCAAGCACGCAGACGCACGGTTGTTCGATTCTATAGTGCAACCTATTTAATCATACTCTTCTGATATATGGGGCTACAAGTATTGCGAAAGCATTGAACGGGTACATGTCAAGTTCTGTAAACGTATTGCCTGCCTGAATGCAAACGTTTCCAATAAGATGGCACTGAGTGAATGCAGCAGACGTCCTCTTAATGTGATATATATGACACGATGTGTGAAATATTGGATTCAATTGACTCGGTTACAACCGCACAGATATCCAAGACAGTGCTATATAATGCTTAGATCGCTTGATGATGCTGGAAAAACAACATGGTCTAGTCGTGTAAAGCAGTTGCTGTTTGAACATGGTTTTGGCTATGCGTGGTTGGCTAACGGGGTTGGCAACATAAAGTCGTTCCTCTTGATGTTTAAATCCAGACTGAAAGACTGTTCATGTCAATATTTACAAGAATTCATAAATAGTTCTTCAAAGACCATTCACTATAGACAGTTTAAAACAGTGTTAAATCCTGAAAGGACTTACCTTATATGCTGAAAAGGGCATTTTCAAATGTTCGTTGCTCAAGCCATGACTTGCTTATTGAGAAAGGAAGACACACGAATATAGATAGAGAGTTTAGATTTTGTCCATTTTGCTTAAAACAGAATATTTATACTATAGAAGATTAACTTCACACTCTATTGGTATGCCCACTGTATGATAAGTTAAGGGCTGAGTATTTGCGTGAACTGTGTGCTGATAATATTATATGTCCACAATTATTTTATCGAATAAAGTCAGATTATAACAACAAGTCATGTTTTGACATTTCCAAGTTTATTGTGAAGGCATTCACCAAAAGAAAAGACTATATTGATAATCCCTGACTTGATATGTGTTTATCTATGTTTTAAATATTTGCATTCTTTGTAAAATAGGCATAACTTTATATGATAATTGGACTTGCAATAATTGTGCATGATGTTCATATGCTTGCTTTATTTATGATTAGATCTCTATTTACAAACATAACTTCTATTATACACCCAAAAAACTATGCTATGTCATTTGTATTTTGGGCTGGAGGCCTTGTATTACAATAACATTTATGTCATGTTATGTTATATGACTGTAAAACATGTTTACAACATATATTAACCATTTGCTGAATGGGTAACTTACCAGTATTATAGTGCCTAGAAATTAAGGGGTTTTGAAGTTGGCATTTCAACCTTGCCTAATAGGCAGGCTTCGAACCGAGGACCTACAGATGTCCTACCTCTCTCCTTCCCCTAAGTGCACATTAAGTTCAAAGTGATGTTAAACTACAAGCTATATCTCAAAACATGTTCACATTTTGTTGCATAATCAAATCAAATTATTATTGAAAAGCTGAAAATTTCACAAATAAAACATTTGCAAAGTAATGTGCAGGGGATGAAACAGCTAGTAAATTCATTGGAATTCTCTCACTTTAATGTTCAATAACAACATAAATGTCATGTTAAACAAATCATCTAGCCAATTATGTGAATTTGTAGTACCACTCTCAGATAAAGGCATGTCAAAATATATGAGTGTTTTAGGATCAATGGCGCTTTGATACACAGGAGTTCTCTCCCTTTATCTCTTATAGCATTCTCTCCCGTTATCCCTTCTCAAGTATATGTATATATAGCACAGTAAAACCTCAATAATAAGACCACCCTTGGGACCCTTGAAAACTGGTCTTCTTATTGAGGAGGTTTTAATATTGATGCTGACTAAAGAGTAAAACAGTATAGACTTGCAAAATGCACTCTAAATTTTGAAGTGGTCTTACTATTGAGGTGGTCTTATTATTGAGGTGGTCTTATTATTGAGGTGGTCTTTAAGTGAGGTTTCACTGTATATACACTATAGAAGGGTTAAAGACCTCACTTAAAGACCACTTTGATAATAACCTGATCTTTAAGTGAGGTTTTACTGTATGCTGGTGGTGCACACTGGCTTGTATCTCCCAAAAATATAATTTATAAAAAGAATTTTTATTCTCCCTACCTCCCGTTACCCCAACCTGACCTTTACTGAAATGCGTTACGAAGAGGGAAACAAAAATATTTTAAGGTCAGCCTAAATTCTTCTACAAGCGTTTTAATGACAACACTCCTGGCAAAATAATCCCAATCTGCCTAAGCTGACTATCTTCACAAATCATTCTATCTTATTATACAGATCCGGTTATCGTCAATATGCATAAAGGAGCAGCTTAATTCCAAACAATGCAGTGCAGTGAATGGAAATGAGGCGGACCTCGAGGACAAATTCTTCACATAAAGTAATGCCTTCCAATATTGCAATCAATAAATAGATTCCTCTGAGAAATTTCCCAGATGTTTTCAACTGTTTGCATAAACATTCCACAAGTTATCAACTTGAGATTTTAATTTGAAACACAAGAAATTGTAAATAGGTTTGGCTTTATTTTCACAAGCAAATTAGTATCGTTCATTATCGGAGGATTAATTCTGAAAAAAATTGACAAATGGTAAAAATTCTCTGGTGAATGGAACTTTTAAAAATTCAAGAGAGAATCTTTCCAGAGTGGTCGTGTTTTATTGAATTTATTAATGAGTCGTTCAATTTGATACAATGTGAGGCTTTGTTGAAAGATGTATACATTTGATTAAAAAATAAATGTTAAAAAGTGTGAAATGTTTTGACATTCAGTAGTTGACGTCATCAAAACGTCATCATGACATCAACATAAGATGACGCTACTGCATGGCATCAAAGGATAGCTTTTAAATATTGTTTAGTGGCAATAATAATGTAAACATGTTTATAGCATGATATTTTTGTTACAAGCATATAGTGTTATATGTCTTTGCCACAAACATACTTAAATAAAAAATTATTATGCTGTTGCTGCAAATACATAAACAATAGGATGATGTTTATACCAAAAGAAAATTCCGACCAACCATCTCTAAATGCTATGGGTTGTAAGTTAAAAAAAACATGTCTGTAAGGGTAGTCTTACTAAATAATAATCCCATGAATTTTTAGCCAATACAGAAAACAATCACTTTAAGGCCACTTCAAAATTAAAACCCCTACATTAATAAGACCATAAATATTTTCACGGACCAACTATCTTAAGAATCAACGGTGGTCTTATTACCGAGGTGTCACTGTATGTGTTAAGTGAGATAAATACCAACCTGTTACCATAGCCACCAATATCAGCAGTATAATACCTAGGCCAAAACCAGCTTGTTTCATAGCAAACGGAATCCCTGAAAATAAACAAATGAAACATGTAACTAAAAAATATAGGATGTTTAGAAGCGCAAAGCCATGATAATAGTGAAAAAATATGCAGCTCCCTGGGTTTTTGTGTGATTCCAACCAATAGTTGCTGAAAGGGAGACCAGAAAAGAATGCACATGCAGGAATAACAAAGGGCCATAACTCTGTAAGAAAGATCAAATAAATAATAAGGTTAAAATATGCACATCTCATCATGATAGCGTTCTCATAAATCAGTGATCCAACAGAATTCTTAGCTGAACAAATATGAACAGTTAGACCTCGGAGTGTTGGTACACAGGTGATTGTCACAAGTTCTTTCCCTTTATCTCTCCTAGAGTTATCCTCTTTATCCATTCTATAGTATATGTATTTACATTCACTATAGAAGGGATAAATGTATAGAACTTGTGACAATCTCCTGTGCTCTAGCTAGCTGGTATGACAGAATGAATCATGAACTTCTGAAGAGTTTTAATGAGTGAATGTCACCCAGTGACCACTGATAGAAATAGTGCTGACAAAACGTAGTGCAGAAGGTCCGATTGTTGCGAGAAAGTTTAAGCTGCGACAATACGCTTCCCCTTTGCAAGCATAAAAAATGATTCAGACACATATTTCAATCCAATCTGACAGATCTCTACCATAGCCATCACTTCCCGAGTGTTGTAGCTATACAGAATATCAATTGAAGGATTGTCTAGGAGGTCTCGCAAATTGAATGACAAATGGTGTTAAATTCTGTCACATTGTATTAAGTAACAGTTATTTTCAAGGATTATTTAATACAATGATTCTATTTAGAACCTTGACCAATGCCAGACAGACAAATGCTTCCTAAATAAGATTAATAGTCTCAGCCAGACAGGAATGAATCAAATCAGACAAGATTTTGTAAGATAAAATCATTGAGGAACACTCACTCAAAGATTCTTAACTTTAGAATTAATCAGATATCAAAATTTTGTTGATGGTATATACGTCTTTAAACACCAGTGGAAGACGGTACAGGTAGGGCTTCAGGTACAAGTATTGGATGCTCAATGCAGAGGTTTAGGGTTTGAACCTTGCAAACATCACAATCACACCTCCTGAAAGGACACCAGCATTGAGCTTTCTCATGAAGATGATCAGAGAGAATCAAATAAGCAATTAATGATTTCTGACTTAAAGTAGTCGAGGGGGTAGAGTGCACCCAACTCCTGATCTGAAGGTTGCGGGTTCCAACCTTGCCTTCTGTGAGATTGCTTCATCCAAATTTTCACAATCCCTTAATTAGGCACGAGTGACCGTTCAGTAACCCAGAAAGAAGTCATGATGAATGACTGATACACAGGAGATATGTATATATACAAGAGATATAGAAGGGGAGATAACTTGTGACAATCACAGTGTAGATTGATATATGTTGCCATAATTGATGGCAGATAAATATTTTTAAAACCTTATTTCAACTAAAGATTTTTTACTGTTTTTATGATAACTGCACAGAGATATATAGTAGAAACTAAGCATCCAAGCAGAACAAGAGGAAGTTTGTCAATACAAAAAATGACAACGCCTATACATACACATCAATGCTTAAATATTAAAAATTGTTAGTAAATTGTCAAACAGGAGCAGGAAACGGCATCCTGTAATCAATAATTCATTTAAAGTCAATACTGTTTCCAAGCTTAAAACAGCAAAACAGAAATTATCAGGGACACATCTTTTTTTGTTCAGTAAACATGAATGATATTTAAATAATGTATGAAATAATTGCCTTGTTGCCCTTGCTAAAGGCTGTGGTAATGATCAGCCCAAGCAAATAGCTCAGCAGGTAGAGCATTCAATTGCCAATTGTATGAGCATGCAAATGCTTTCGTGTAAACATGCAACTCCTATCCCCTGAGCATGAAATCCTAATCCCTGAGCACGAAACACATTCCCATGAGCATGCAAACCCTTTCCTTTGAGCATGCGATACAATGACACTACAAAAGCCTGTGCATGCTCATGCGAAAGCATTTGCGTGCTCACATCTCACCTCCATACCACAGTACATAAATCATGTTTTCAGTGACAATTTGACAAAAAACTAATACAACTAAGGTCATTTTCCTCTATGTCAGTTGTCTATTGCTTGGAGAATTGCTCGGTATTGGTGGGTTTCCAGATACGTAAAAAAAAATCGCCATACGTATTTGAAATAATGGCGAAAAACAGCATGAAACAC
The DNA here is from genome assembly GCA_032209605.1 of Mactromeris polynyma. Classification (NCBI taxonomy): domain Eukaryota; kingdom Metazoa; phylum Mollusca; class Bivalvia; order Venerida; family Mactridae; genus Mactromeris; species Mactromeris polynyma. The sequence continues at coordinate 803,211 of JASFXZ010000052.1, forward strand.
ATTGCACATGCATCCAGTCACATAGATCTGCAAGAAGGATTGGCAATCATGTAATTGATCAGCTATCAAATATTATTAATGTTTAATCAATTATTCTCAATTTTTCACTTGTCTCATTAACTATAAACCAAACAAGCAATTTATTTGTCTAAAATGTGGATGTATCTGATATGATCGACATTTTACTTGCGACTAGGGAATGGGGGGGAGACATGGGGGAAAAATAAGGCAGGAAGTTAGAATCCATCATAATTATGAGTACAAGAAGGTCATACAATGATTAATTCATACAGTTCACGACCTCGTTCATTCGAATTCATTGGGTTTGAAATTTTATTACGTATAATATGTTGTTTCGAATTGCCCATTTCAATTTGACATGCCGAAGAAGATACATTGGGACCTGATATTTATTTCAGATGATACACTGAGTATTTGGACACAAGGTCCTCTAATAAACGAGGTCCAACTGTATATGTATTATAAACTTGGCAATAAAACTATGAAAAAGACCAAAGAGACAGATGAAAGCCACTGCTTTATTTTGCCATTGATTAACTCAATACACTTGCTGGTACTTACGGGATATAAAAGCTAGTACATTTGTAATTACAGCTGGGAAAATGTCATTGGACCAATTACTGTACTGAAGAGTGAAACTCAAACAAGTCTATCTGCCTCTATATATATGCTGATACGCAAGTTTTGCCTTCGCTTTAAAAATAGTGTGAATATTTCACAACATATATTTTGGTGATTGCTGTACAAGCAATTTATTCGTGTTAATAGGAAACATTTAATCCAGCAATTTCACCTAATTTCGAATCCACAAGCACTGAGGGCGAGTCTGTGGTCAAAGAGATAATAAGTTGCCACAAGGAACGCCACAATTACACAAGATAATTCCATCCCACAAAGACCTCCGGGTCAATAAGTCCACAATACATCAGACATTGAGGAGGTGCTTGGGAACATGGGCGCAAGGAATAGCCTGACCGACCATACAGGACAGCTAAGGAGAATTAAGGAGGACAAACAAGACATCACGGAACAAGTCAAGAAAACTAGCCCTGAAAGGCCGAAAGGGGGAAGAAAATAACATGATCACATCAAGTGAAAGAATTGCACATGGGGAAAGGGGAATTTAACATACATCTAAAACTTAAATAGAAACAATAATCATACAGCAATTTACAGCCTTGGAACTGTCAGTAAAAATACTGAGGGTTTAAATCAAATTTTGCAAGGAATTTGGATCCCTTTTTAAACTCCCCTTTAAGTACCGTCAATTCTTATAAACCTTGAAACCTGAACTTGGACAAACTAAAAGCAAGAACTTTTACATAGAATATCCTCAATTACCTAGCAGCAAAGGCACATCCATTAATGATGGAAGACACTGTCCAGGAATATTCTCTGCAACTTGCTGAATTAAATATCATATCCGATATACTTCTACTGACCAATGAACATACTCATACAGTAGCTGTAATTTTTCCTTCATGTATGATAGATGCTACTTAGCTAAATGTCCAGACACCACATTAATAACAGCAAGCAACAGACAGTGAAATCAATTCTAGAATTTTTCGTACAATGAGGGTTGATATAATTATAAAAACAATGGCCAGTTCATTATGTAGATGGGAGTTGATTTTTTTACTTAGACCTTATGACTCATATTTTTGGAAATTTCGAACTAGATGCATCCATTTTAGGACAGGGATGCCCCTACTTTGGGCTTTTCAGAAGAATGCAATTACTTTGTTTGTAAAGGCCGAAAATATTTGAAGCAATATTAATTCAAAAACCAACACTTTATGCCCCTTCACCAGTCTTTGAATGGCGGGGGTTTAAAACGCCAAACATCAAACCTTTCATGTTTCTTTTATTTTTCTTTACTCTTTAATTGTTTTGTTTGCCAAGTCTGAGTAATTGACTTAGACCTTGTCCACCCACACCAATCCAACAAAGCAGCAACCACAAGTACAACAGTTCAATGTTGTACAGACAAGTTCTGTGTTTTCTCCCCACTTTCGGCCTATTGTTCCCAGCTGTCTTGACTTGTCCTCTGATGTATTCCATCCATTAAAATCCCCCCCCGTTTGTTCTCTTTGATTCTCCATAGTTATCCCTTTTGGTCAGCCAGGCCATTCCTTGTGCCCCTGTTCCCTTACATATTTACTCTTCTGCCTCCTCAAATGTCTTATGTTTTAAGGCCTGTTGTTTTCCCGGAGGTCTGTGTGGAGAGGCCTTGTCTTATGTATGTGTCGTTCCCTATAGCAACTTATTCTCTCTCTTTCACACAGTCTATGTCAGATTATACAGACAATCCCATGGCACTGTCTATGCAATGTAGACTATTGGTAACACACATGACTATATTCCATAAACAACACCCCTTGTCAAACTTTTTCTTGAATTCTGCATAAACGGCAATGTAGCACAGATCTCGATAGCAAGTGGCACTGTCTATTAGGTATATACACGCAAATGTTAGACAGTGTATATATTGTTCAGACAATGGCATCAGTTCGACTATCCTATTTGGACCACGTGAACTCACAGTTGCTGTACATACAGAATAGACAGTTAAAATAATGACTGGTGATTTGATGGGTTGTGGTGAGCGTGGTCTAACTACTGATATATACAGTGATGTTCATGTATTAAGTTACTGTCATATAAGTACTGAAACAAATATGGAAATAAGTTACATACTGATACAGTCTGGGTGATACGTCACTCTTATCTACACTATATATTTTAAATCAACAAGAACATTACTTTCACTCAGACGGTACATTATTTTCCAAGCCATGATACAGCAGATGTCAATATGTAGCAGCCAACTCCTGATAGATAAGATCTTGATTATTACAGCAAAAAGGTTCGCTGTCACATTAATTTTAAATCAACAAGCAATGTTGGTAACCTCGAGAGTTTTGAGGCAGTCTAGGATTCAAGATTTGGAAGAGAATATGAAAATATATTCAATCAAGTTGACATTTCATCTGATCAGATCCGAAACAACAATAATTTACCATGATAATTATGTTTCCCACCAGACTTAGAAGCAAGGAGTTATAAAAGAATGTTACTAAAACATCCAGGCCCTGTTGGTGATATTTACCAATGGCAGTCAATATTCCTTGTAAATGTATTACAGTATAACTCAAATTCGCCATTTCTTTCATTATCTTGTTTACCTAAATATCCATTATAGGGGTGTTGTATACAACCTATTTACAGCAAGTTGAATTGAAAATATGATTGAGACAACCTTCCCACCCTATACCTAATATAATGGATAAATCGATAATGTAAGCCTTATCATATTGACTTTATAACAACCATGTTTGTCCCCAGGAAACATGTTGTTACAGTCGACTCTCGTTAGGACGAACTCGCTTAAGACAAATTTTCCGTTACGTCGAAGTTTTTCAAAAGTCCCGATTTTATCCTTCTTTGTCTATATGAATTTCTGTCAGTTAAGACGAATTTTTGTCTCGAAGTTTTTCGTTACGTCGAAGTTTTTTCGAAGTCCAGTTTAACAAGTTCGCACCTTAAATCTATTGTTTAACACGAAGTCGGATCGTATCCTGCTGGCGACGAATGTTTTCACACGTCACTGAGATGATGTACCTGTATTTTCGCACATTTAATTATCGATTGTTTACATAATTGAAGGATTTGTACATGTTTGCAAAATGTTAGACTACATTGTGTTAATGCAAACATGTCGAATTGTTGAACACTGCAATCAAACCGATAGTTTGTAAAACATGCCAAAATGAGTGATTTAATTAAGCGTGTACTTTAATTAAAACACGTCATCTTTAACATTTGTTTTATGCAAATGGCGATCAAACACAAAGCAGTCGTCACAAACTAGACTTTCTCACGTAACACCACCAAAATGGCCTCCTAAGACAAACTATTTCCGACGGTCCCGAAAAATTCGTCTTAATGAGAGTCGACTGTATATTGAATTTCATCCATGACACAATAAACCGAATGGAATTGTTGTCGAAATTTCTGTGCAAACAAATATATCAGTGTAATGACAGTTGAATGTACTTTGTATCACAATTTTTGCATGAAGCATCAACTGCCTTATTCAAGGTACCCATTGGGAGGCACAAAATAAAAGTATGGTTGATCAAGTCTGACATGTGACAGTCAGTCACCTTTGGTTACTACGCATATTTTGTTACATGGTCTATAGGGTACTGCTCGGGAAATGTCCCAAAACTAAAATGTATTTATTTGAATTGGGTTTTTCGATCCCTCGTCCAGCAGGGTAAAAACAGAAATGCTTTTCAGTGTTACCCACCTAACATAGTACTGGTACGTAACCAGGAAAGTACTGGTTCAACTCCTGGTAAGTACTGGTTGGATGCCAGGAAAATGGTAACTGTACGATAGGTCTCATTGGCACTGTGCAGTGACCGTCTTTGGATTCAAAATTGTCTGTAATGCCTTTGCATTCAAAAAGTCCCTTATTTTGTGCGGTGGACATACCATGTTGACCGAAATACCACAAAGTGCATTAAAAAATGTACGCAGCGACTGTCCACCTCATAAACACAGTCATTTGTTGTATTTTTTGCCACAATGTAGTCATGTGATAATTGGCACCTGATGATATCCTGAGTCCCTTTAACCAAAGTCGAATACCTAGTACAACACATACAATGCCAGCCATAGACAAGGGAGTTACTTGTGATAGTTTAAAGCTTTGGTATGTTGATAATGGCAATCAAAACTCTAACCTTCCATATTCAATGTTAATGCTTTATCACCAAGTCTCATGGCAGGTTGCAAAATATACTTTAAACTGGACTTTAACAAAATTGTTGCAGGTCATGGACCAACCACCACTTGATTCATAGTCTGACAGATGGGAAAATTATATTCATTACTGTGAAGATCATAATATGGTCTAAAGATAGTGTCTGTAATCAAACAACATTAAGCCAAAATAAGTTACTCTAACTCATACTCTAGTCTGAATTGAGAATACAGAACAGGTGTGAAACCTCACAACAAGACTAGTATGGTCCATACAATGTTCTGTTTTCTCTGATTATACTGTACAATGATCCCAGTCATACAACATACAAATTTAACTAATACAATAATCCCAATCAGGCAACATACAAATTAATACAATTATCCCAATCAGGCAATATACAAATTAATACAATTATCCCAGTCATACAACATACAAATTAATACAATTATTCCAATCATACAACATACAAAGTAATACAACTATCCCAATCATACAACATACAAATTAATACAACTATCCCAATCATACAACATACAAATTAATACAATTATCCAAATCATACAACATACACATTAATACAATTATCCCAATCATACAACATACAAATTAATACAATTATCCCAATCATACAACATACAAATTAATACAATTATCCCAATCAGGCAACAAACAAATTAATACAATTCTCCCAATCATACAACTTGCAAATTAACAATCCTATTGTTTAACAAAGCCTGATACTTTCTAATGAAATGACATTTTTATAAACTCTGTTACCTATCATTATTGCTATTTCATATAAAAGCATATATAATTACATCAATTTTCCTTATTTAACTACTGCCTTGCTGGCAACATTGACTGTTAATTATTTCTGCTTTAAGCATGAAATAAACTTCTGTAAATGTAACTCCTTATTAAGCCTGAAATGTGAGAAAGTCTGGACACTGATGGAGATTTTGCTGATATTTTACCTCACAATGATGATGGAAGCCTTCAGCCATTCTTTGAAAATATTTGTCTGCAATATCACATATCCACAATATGGGCAGATCAGTGGGTAAATAATATTTTTTCTTGAATACTTTTATAATTTGTATGGACAGTGTTCATGTCTCCTCAAGCTTTCAGGGTGTCTGTGCACTTTGTATGGACAGTGTTCATGTCTCCTCAAGCTTTCAGGGTAGCTGTGCACTTTGTATGGACAGTGTTCATGTCTCTTCAAGCTTTCAGGGTAGCTGTGCACTTTGTATGGACAGTGTTCATGTCTCCTCAAGCTTTCAGGGTGGCTGTGCACTTTGTATGGACAGTGTTCATGTCTCCTCAAGCTTTCAGGGTAGCTGTGCACTTTGTATGGACAGTGTTCATGTCTCTTCAAGCTTTCAGGGTGGCTGTGCACTTTGTATGGACAGTGTTCATGTCTCCTCAAGCTTTCAGGGTGGCTGTGCACTTTGTATGGACAGTGTTCATGTCTCCTCAAGCTTTCAGGGTGTCTGTGTACTTTGTATGGACAGTGTTCATGTCTCTTCAAGCTTTCAGGGTGTCTGTGTACTTTGTATGGACAGTGTTCATGTCTCTTCAAGCTTTCAGGGTGTCTGTGTACTTTGTATGGACAGTGTTCATGTCTCTTCAAGCTTTCAGGGTGGCTGTGCACTTTGTATGGACAGTGTTCATGTCTCCTCAAGCTTTCAGGGTGGCTGTGCACTTTGTATGGACAGTGTTCATGTCTCCTCAAGCTTTCAGGGTGTCTGTGTACTTTGTATGGACAGTGTTCATGTCTCTTCAAGCTTTCAGGGTGTCTGTGTACTTTGTATGGACAGTGTTCATGTCTCTTCAAGCTTTCAGGGTGTCTGTGTACTTTGTATGGACAGTGTTCATGTCTCTTCAAGCTTTCAGGGTGTCTGTGTACTTTGTATGGACAGTGTTCATGTCTCCTCAAGCTTTCAGGGTGGCTGTGCACTTTGTATGGACAGTGTTCATGTCTCCTCAAGCTTTCAGGGTGGCTGTGCACTTTGTATGGACAATGTTCATGTCTCCTCAAGCTTTCAGGGTGGCTGTGCACTTTGTATGGACAGTGTTCATGTCTCCTCAAGCTTTCAGGGTGGATGTGCACATTGTATGGACAGTGTTCATGTCTCCTCAAGCTTTCAGGGTGGCTGTGCACTTTGTATGGACAGTGTTCATGTCTCCTCAAGCTTTCAGGGTGGCTGTGCACTTTGTATGGACAGTGTTCATGTCTCTTCAAGCTTTCAGGGTGGATGTGCACTTTGTATGGACAGTGTTCATGTCTCCTCAATCTTTCAGGGTGGCTGTGCACTTTGTATGGACAGTGTTCATGTCTCCTCAAGCTTTCCGGGTGTCTGTGCACTTTGTATGGACAGTGTTCATGTCTCCTCAAGCTTTCAGGGTGGCTGTGCACTTTGTATGGACAGTGTTCATGTCTCCTCAAGCTTTCAGGGTGGCTGTGCACTTTGTATGGACAGTGTTCATGTCTCTTCAAGCTTTCAGGGTGGATGTGCACTTTGTATGGACAGTGTTCATGTCTCCTCAATCTTTCAGGGTGGCTGTGCACTTTGTATGGACAGTGTTCATGTCTCCTCAAGCTTTCAGGGTGGCTGTGCACTTCGTATGGACAGTGTTCATGTCTCCTCAAGCTTTCAGGGTGGCTGTGCACTTTGTATGGACAGTGTTCATGTCTCCTCAAGCTTTCAGGGTGTCTGTGCACTTTGTATGGACAGTGTTCATGTCTCCTCAAGCTTTCAGGGTGGCTGTGCACTTTGTATGGACAGTGTTCATGTCTCCTCAAGCTTTCAGGGTGGCTGTGCACTTTGTATGGACAGTGTTCATGTCTCTTCAAGCTTTCAGGGTGGCTGTGCACTTTGTATGGACAGTGTTCATGTCTCCTCAAGCTTTCAGGGTGGCTGTGCACTTTGTATGGACAGTGTTCATGTCTCCTCAAGCTTTCAGGGTGTCTGTACACTTTGTATGACAGTGTTCATGTCTCCTCAAGCTTTCAGGGTGGCTGTGCACTTTGTATGGACAGTGTTCATGTCTCCTCAAGCTTTCAGGGTGGCTGTGCACTTTGTATGGACAGTGTTCATGTCTCTTCAAGCTTTCAGGGTGGATGTGCACTTTGTATGGACAGTGTTCATGTCTCCTCAATTTTTCAGGGTGGCTGTGCACTTTGTATGGACAGTGTTCATGTCTCCTCAAGCTTTCAGGGTGGCTGTGCACTTTGTATGGACAGTGTTCATGTCTCCTCAAGCTTTCAGGGTGGCTGTGCACTTTGTATGGACAGTGTTCATGTCTCCTCAAGCTTTCAGGGTGGCTGTGCACTTTGTATGGACAGTGTTCATGTCTCCTCAAGCTTTCAGGGTGTCTGTGCACTTTGTATGGACAGTGTTCATGTCTCCTCAAGCTTTCAGGGTGGCTGTGCACTTTGTATGGACAGTGTTCATGTCTCCTCAAGCTTTCAGGGTGGCTGTGCACTTTGTATGGACAGTGTTCATGTCTCCTCAAGCTTTCAGGGTGTCTGTGCACTTTGTATGGACAGTGTTCATGTCTCCTCAAGCTTTCAGGGTGTCTGTGCACTTTGTATGGACAGTGTTCATGTCTCCTCAAGCTTTCAGGGTGTCTGTGCACTTTGTATGGACAGTGTTCATGTCTCCTCAAGCTTTCAGGGTGTCTGTGCACTTTGTATGGACAGTGTTCATGTCTCCTCAAGCTTTCAGGGTGGCTGTGCACTTTGTATGGACAGTGTTCATGTCTCCTCAAGCTTTCAGGGTGGATGTGCACATTGTATGGACAGTGTTCATGTCTCCTCAAGCTTTCAGGGTGACTGTGCACTTTGTATGGACAGTGTTCATGTCTCCTCAAGCTTTCAGGGTGTCTGTGCACTTTGTATGGACAGTGTTCATGTCTCCTCAAGCTTTCAGGGTGGCTGTGCACTTTGTATGGACAGTGTTCATGTCTCTTCAAGCTTTCAGGGTGGCTGTGCACTTTGTATGGACAGTGTTCATGTCTCCTCAAGCTTTCAGGGTGTCTGTGCACTTTGTATGGACAGTGTTCATGTCTCCTCAAGCTTTCAGGGTGTCTGTGCACTTTGTATGGACAGTGTTCATGTCTCCTCAAGCTTTCAGGGTGTCTGTGCACTTTGTATGGACAGTGTTCATGTCTCCTCAAGCTTTCAGGGTGGCTGTGCACTTTGTATGGACAGTGTTCATGTCTCCTCAAGCTTTCAGGGTGGATGTGCACATTGTATGGACAGTGTTCATGTCTCCTCAAGCTTTCAGGGTGACTGTGCACTTTGTATGGACAGTGTTCATGTCTCCTCAAGCTTTCAGGGTGTCTGTGCACTTTGTATGGACAGTGTTCATGTCTCCTCAAGCTTTCAGGGTGGCTGTGCACTTTGTATGGACAGTGTTCATGTCTCTTCAAGCTTTCAGGGTGGCTGTGCACTTTGTATGGACAGTGTTCATGTCTCCTCAAGCTTTCAGGGTGTCTGTGCACTTTGTATGGACAGTGTTCATGTCTCCTCAAGCTTTCAGGGTGGCTGTGCACTTTGTATGGACAGTGTTCATGTCTCCTCAAGCTTTCAGGGTGACTGTGCACTTTGTATGAGACATTTTCTGCTTGATTGCTTTATTTATTTCCAGACATTCATATAATTACCCAAAAACAGAAAATAGAAAATCAAGTAAAAGCCAATTCTGGTGGGTCATTTTAAGGGTGTAGGGACCAAATTTGGTGGGTTTGTCAGGGCACCCCGACAATGTTTCTAGGAGGACCGAATGTTTACACCCACACATTTATCTTAATGACTCATTCAGTAATAAATGTAATTGCATGACATCAAAATTAATATGCTTTTATAACATTTTATTTTCAATTTTATATTGAAAGTTATTAATATATATTTCATTATATGATGGCCTGTTATGACTCAAGCCACCAAATATTACCCACATGCTCCTTTGGGAGTGTACAAAATACTTCCACATATATATTTAAGGATTTGATATGTTCATGTGCTTGAGGCTATAATTTATAAGCAAAGTTTATCTCAGGATTTATAACCTTCTGTATGGCAGTAGATCTGACATTGTCTTCTTGCAACTATTCATAAAAAAACATCAAGAACAGAATAAACTTTTAAGACTTAAAAGTGTGAGTAGGATTGTCTTAGGGACAAAAAATCAGCTAACTGACTCCTCTAACACAAAAAATATTGTGTGCTCAATTTTATGAAGCACTCTAGCGTCTCATATATCATTGTCAGACAGATAATCTACTCGAAGTACCGCCATATTCGTCGTCTCAAGAAAACTGTACATGTAATTTATTAGTCCTCTGATTTTATTATAGATTTGACGAGTATAATGGCTGACTTGTCAGGAATATATCAATTGTGAAATGGTGGGAGTCTTGATATAAACGGCTTATCCGGATTATTTAGTGTCATTTTGGCGAATAAGTTTACCTGAATAGTTGCGTATTAATTTCTAATACGATAATATGGAAAACGTGCAGTCTTGCCTTTGAAGTGCCTACCAGGAACTTCAGTCCTTTGATTAATACATTGTAATTATAAAGGCTGACACACTAGTATTACTTAATACATCATTCATTGGAATTTTAATGGAATTATTTTCAATAGAGCAACTGGAGCATTGTTGATATTGGCTCTTAAAGTAAAATTCTCCATATATGATAAAAGTAGTAAATATTCCAGCCAAATGGTTTGTGTAGACTTTTCATGTTTATTTCAAAAAAAATCCCATTATGTTACTGAAATCTAGTCTTTGTTGTTGATTTCTCCATCAACATTGTATGAATTATTTTTGTAAATATGTTTACCGAAGGGAATCACCAGGGTACAATGAAGGTTTTATGTCAAACTACACTAGAGATTTACTGTCTAGTTTTGTGACATAATAAGGTGAAAGGCGGATAGGCGGAGCTAGTGATCGCTTAAATTTTGTAAGAAAATGATGCCAATGATTTATAAGACTGTTTCACAAAATACATGGTCCAAGATTTACCGTTAGCGAGCTTTAATGTGAATAAGTGAGTCAAAATGATTAGCATCTCGGGCAGTTGATTCAACAAACAAATAAGGTAAACTATAAGGGATATATGTGCCAAGTACAGTGTGTACATCCACAAGTAAATTTAAAAAATCAGAACCAAGAACTTAAGCCAACAAATCCCCAGCTTTAAATCTGTAGTTCAATTATCCTCCCTTATACTAAAGGTTTTAATAACCGATGCTGCAGTGAGAAATGCATCAGACAAGCTTTTATGGCAATCAAACAGGAGAATATGATAGTGCTTCTATTTGCTTTCATTAATATTTCAAGTAAAGCACATATCCTACAAGCCAGACTAATTAATCCAGTTGAAGACTTATTGCATTAAATAACTGACAAGGTTAAGAAAGGCGATAATGAAAACTCACCTATTACTCCAGAGCCGATGATTGAATTGATAAAATTAAAACTTGTCATCGGAACGTTCGTCTGCTCCTTATCCCCTTGTCGATCATCTTCAAATAAATGTTTCGACTCACTAACACTTGAAGTATCAGAAAAATCTGACTGGGTCTGAAATAAATATAAGTATATATTCAGTAAGAGGAACAAACAGAACGTTGCATTTGTTTATGCATTGTCACTTGCGCTTTTGAGGTCGCTGGGCACTTTGTGAGTGGCATTTCTCTCACGACTTCTTAAATCATTTTTTTAACATCAGTTCCATGTTCAGTCACAGTTATGTAAGCAGTTTACAATGCTACAACCCAGTTTGCAAACATCTTCGCACTGTGACCAGGGGTGTCAATAAGAGTCCAGTTCCAGTAAAATTACCCTGTAACTTAAGCATCATCACTGGGCTACTTTTCTTGTATAGGGGAGTACCCCCACAGACCCAACACCTTATTTTGGCAATTTCCCAGCTACTTCAAGACTTAGTGACACCACAGTGTAACTACCCACTGTGCAGTCAACATGAGATTTTTTTTATTCCATTTTAGAAAATCGGTAATGCACATGACTGAGTTCATCAAACAATGGACATCAATAAGTTCAAAAATGCAACGCAATTCATTTGTTGCTAACACTGAAAGGTTACGCTTTCATTACTAGTTGTTCAGTAGGAGTAAAAGATTGTGTTAATTGATTCACATAAAAAACATGAATGCTTTGAATCACCTCATTCAAAACACTGTAATTATTGCTTTGAATCGTCTCAAACAAAATAACCAAATACTTTGAATCCCCACTTTCAAAATAATGTAATGCTTTAATCTACTCTTTCATATTACTCAAATGCTTGAATCAGCTCATTCAATTCATTTCTATAACACACAAGACAAAAGACTTGTAATACAGTTTATAAGTACATAACACTAGTTTAGAAAAATTGCATTGTTTCTTATTTATTATGGTCTGACACCAGCCCACAACATAGGTTAGCCAGAAAAGACTGCAATGCAAATTAATAGCAATGAATGTTCAGAAAGAAATATCAAGACACATAATTTTATGCCATTTCATAAACAAATCATGTAAATTTCTTTGAATATTCCATTTAATAAGACAAATTTCCAAATTCTATGATTTAAAGCATATTGTAACAAACAAATTGTCATTTTACAGGGACAGTCAAGTAATAAATTAAGCAGCAGCCATAATGTCGCATATTGCTTTATATCAGTTAAGCATTAAGTCAATATATCAAAGAAATGTACATAAATTGTGCAAACATCCTTTCATGAAGTACAAATATTAATCTAAACACAGATGCTGGGGAGATCTTCTTCTACTATTATTGCCCGTGTTGAATGTTTCCCAATGGGTAACATGGGCCAAGGAGATGGTTAAAGGTTGCAAGCCAATTAGTCTGGTCTCCACTGTAATCCCCTTATACTTTTGCTTAAATTTTCAGAAGAACTCAGCCAGACAATTGATTCTTGACAAATTCATAAAGTTTAATTCATTTTGGTCACCAAAGAAAAAACATACATGTACCTCCGAAATTGTTTCTAAACGGAGCAAAAAGTTTCCGTTGGTATGATTTTACTCTGTACACATCAATATAAAATAGAGTGGCCAAGCTTTTCAGGAAATCAGAATAATCTGAACAATCTTGGTGGAGTCGTCACCCAAGCAACAATTGTTCAAAATCATTTTGATTCCTTGCAAGCATGAGTTTCTGCATAAGGAGCTCAAAGTTCCCACTTAACATACATGTATATAAATTATATAGATATATATATATATGTTTAAGGAAGTGGTCACCAAGCCTGACTTGCCAGCCATTTTGATGAATTTCAATAATGTTTGAAGATGGTCACAGCCTCAGTCAAGGATAATGGAACTTTCCTGCCAAGTTATTTTGTAATACGGCCAGTAATTTCAGACAAGATGATTCTTAAACTTATCACTGCAACTGTAATTTTAAGGAAAACCAGACCTGCCCCCTGGTGGTCATATTTTTCAACAGATCAGAATCGTTTGAAAAAACATTGTGGAATTGGTCTTCTGAGGAAAATTTGAGTAAAATTGCATGTATTTCAAAATAAAACAAGCGGTTTGGGAGGAGATATTGCTAAGCAGTCAAACCAAATGGGATGAATAACTAGGACCATCCAAATAAACATCCAAACAAATTAAGTTACATCAACTTCCACTACATGATTTCAGACGAGAGGTTGTTCAAGGTTTGTTTTAAATCTGTTTTTATAGCAGTTATTCCGCTATATTCCCAAAGCCAAAAAGAATATAATTATGGTTTCCAAATTAGAATGTAAAATTTCACAATAAATCTGAAGAAAAAGTTGTGGTTCAAATTATTAGCCAAAAATTGACAAAAGTTAGAGACTTTCCTCTCACATGTAGTTTACATAAATAGTGATAACTGATTGTTAATTAATTAATCACTACATCAGTTTACTTTAAATCCTAAAATTGTAATTTTTAGGCATTTTCCCAAATTTCTCAGATTAACATGCAAAAAGTTCCCAATTTGAAGGGTATTTGGCCATCTTCCCAAAAATAACCAAAATGAACTCTGTGTTCGAAGACCAAAGTCAAACAGACAGTGAGTGATCACAACACACAAAGTCCTCAGATGAGCTAAAACTGAAAACAACAATGAACATTTGATCGAAGCAATAATAAAAGCCGAAGACACAAAAAATATGCAAATCTGAATAATAAAATACAGAAACTAAAAGCAATGAACAATGTTTTTGTTCAAGCTCGATAGTAAAAGCCCATGACAATAAACTGATTGAGATACTAGAAGATGTTTCACTAGATATTGACAAATAAATTGAATTTGAATTGAATCCTATGAGAACAGACCTAAAACAATGTTGATGATATGGATGTTAAAAGAGGCCATGAAGTAGACGCAGGCATTGATGAAATAAATTGAAGAGTACTTAAGGTAAATTCGGTTTTGTAATAAATATACAAATATAGTTATCTAGAGAACACTGGGATAGATCGAATGAGGTTATACCAATATGTCTGTCCAAATAATAGGACATTTAAGGAAGAGTAGTGATAATTTTTTTTACGGGAGTTCGACAGCAGAAAAGCTTTTATAAATTATCACATCATAAAATAAGCTAACCTGATATTATTGGGACCAATTTCATTAACAATTTAAAGCTTCTAACATATTGACTGTCTTTGATACAACCCACTAGGTGAGTCAATTTTTTTTTAGAAAATTTCGAAAAAAATATTTTGGCGTTTAATTAGCAAAAACGTTCATTTATAACATTGAATACATTGTTTATAGCATACTGAAACATGCATTGACTAACTCAAACAATGCTGCATCATCATATATTCACTGAATAAATTGTTTTCACAGTACTCATGACTGTACCAAGCTTGAAATGAGCAAAATACCAGTGGCATTAATATTAATATACAGTTATGCTAGTCAGATGAAAAGGCACGAACATTCTCAAACTGATTTTTGTCTGAAATCAGTTTAAAGCTACAGAAAGTGACTTTTAAATCCTAATTTAAAGGAGGGTGCATTATATTCTAGGCAAAGCCCACAGAACCCCTGATTCTGAGGTCATGAGTTTGAATACCAAGATCCTTCCGCGCTAAAGTAATTTGTTCAGCAAAAAATGTAATTTGATGAATTTACAGTTAAAACAGTAACAAAACTTCTTTGTGCAATCTACTGGCGACTTGTAAAAAACAAACATATATATTACCTTATTAGTAGAATTGACTGAAGCCACAGGCTTGAGTTCACTGACATCTTTGATTTCAGACATTTTCAGAGCCGTTGTCCTCCTACGGAATTTATCGTAAAATACTCCTTTAATCCAATTTTATTTCAGATAAAATACAGCCAAGCACTTTGATCCAGTTACTATGTTAGTAAAATTAAATCCTCAATATCAAGCAGGCAAAATTCAGCAGCGGGATTTTATTGGCATAAATTCAAAAAAAAAATGTTTGTCCAAATATATTATGCTTTATACCACAAGTGCCCAGGATTGCAATTAAAAATACAGTATCATTAAAATGAAGAACCAAACTAATCAACGAATGCTTTATTGTGCTGACTTTTGAAAATATACGAGCATCCAGAAGCCGAGAATTCCATCGTGTGTCTTACAATGTAACGCAGACCTTATAACAATCAGTCATAATGCTGTCTAAGCATTGCTAACAAATGCACTGCTCACAGCCGGTATGACAGAACACAGAATAAAATCAATTAGTTTCAAGACTGAAAGCCAATGATCACTAAGCCAAATCACAATTGAATGGCAAACATTGTCTGCTAGATTTGTTCCTACGCTCAAACAAACAACAAAAGCTACAGTAATTTAACAGCTAGCCACGTTTTTTCACAGCACCATTAAATAGTCACACCTTCCACACAAGAGAAATATCATGCAATTCGAACATTTATAACCAATAACAAAAGAAATACTTCACTCCGCTAAGCCTTCATACATTATATACCGATACAGAAACGCAGCATGCCATAATGTGACATATTTTATTGATTTGACAATTCAACAATGGGTTAACTGGATGTAATGCTGTTACTGTATATTTTATAACCAATGCTTCTCCATCAATCTCCTCTTGATAAATTAATAAATTGTATAAATATTTGATTAATTACCCAAATATTGTCTGGAAATTGCAACAAATATTAGTGATGCCTCACTAAGTTTATTGGACTCGGAAATCCGGTCCTACACTGTAATATACATAAACAACTAAAAAACTAATTTAGTAACTCAAATGTGTTATTTAAAACAAGAAATGCAGTCATGCCGCAAATCCAGCTTTTAACAATTTGCTGGCAAAGTTTCCACTAAAATACATTTCTAGGTTACAACATTAGCTGACATGGACTTCTGAAGCACAGGATTATGTCACCAGTTATCTCCCTTTATCCCTTCTATGGAGAGAACTCTGGAACAGATAAAGGGAGAGAACTCGTGAATATCTCCTGTGTTCTGGAGTACCTGAGAATCATATTCCTCGTGAATCTGGTGTGCAGGTACATAATTTCAGTGTAAGCTAACTCAACGCAAAGTACCAACAGTCATGACTTTATGAAAATCACATACTCAAAATTTCAAACCAATAAATAGGTCTCATTTGATTTCTGCACACCTGATATTGCAATATCTTGTTGCCTTAAAACAACGTTTTGGGATAAACCACAGGAGATTGTCACAAGTTCTCTCCCTTTATCCCTTCTATAGTATATGTATATGGTACTATATATACTGTATATACTATAGAAGGGATAAAGGGAGAGAACTCCAGAAGGGATAAAGGGAGAGAACTCATGACAATTTCCTGTACAATAAACATCAAGGCCAAATTCCATAGAGAAATCTTTGAAAGCATGATCATATGTTTGGAGACGCTCTTAATTAATTAAACTAATGACATTCTGACAGAACTTCTAGTACAAATCTAGTACAGTGCGCTCTCTATGCTATATGGAAGCACTGTTCAGGGTTCCCATGAGTGACTATTCCATTTCATTGCATTCAATAAATGGAGAATAATTATGGAATGGATTCAGGTCATTAGGAAATGGATAACTGTAGTGACTAAGGTCTACGGGTCAATGTACTAATGAACCTATCAATATTTTGCCTCAGGGAGAGGGGGCTGGGATGGCAGGCTGTGACACCCAGGGGAATTAGACATTTTGTCTTTATTGGTGTATAATTCCTTACCCTAGAGTCAAGCATTTCCAGAGTAGGAGATGCTAATTCCCTACTTCAGGATCGTTAAAAGTCCAGCCATAGTTTTATGATTTTCAGGGACCCTGAATCATTTGGTGAGTCAAATTCCCAACTGTCGGGAAACGTCATCTGTATCCCTGCCCCCCCCCCTTTGGGCAAAACATTGATAAGTGCATAATTATATGTATCACTGTTCCCAATACAGGGGTCGCTTCACTATGAGTTATCGTGCTGTTTTATTAACCGCGAACACATGAATATTTTACTAGTGGTCCATTAAGTTTTAAAATATGTGTATGAATAATTGAGTTGTACATGTTTTCCCATGCGTTTGATGGAGAAAAAGCTGCGATAGTGTTTTGATAAACCATACAGCCATTATAGCTTTACACACATTTACTTGTCTAAATTGACGTGGATCATTCCTGAAAGTTTCTGAAGAGCACTGTAATTATATTAGTATCTCTACCTAATACAATTAGTATGTGGGTCACTCAAGTATTTCGGTCACTGTACAGCATCTGAATTGTTTTTGCAAGCATTATGTTTGTTTGTTTCATCGGGTTTAACGCCGTTTCTCAATGATATTTCAGTCATATACGGCGGCCGGTTCACCTAACCAGTTTTTCCTGGACTGAAATCTAACCAGTACTAACTTACCCTTCCACAAGGAGCCGGCAACTTCTCCACATGAGGAGGAAAATCAACATTTTATCAAATTTTCATGGAAGGGTATGACCTGCCACGACCGGGAATCGAACCCGGATTGCCGGGAAAGCATTATGAAGCCATCCAGCTGGCTTATGGAAGGACAGTGGTTCTAACCAGGTGACTACCTCCGGGGGTCACACCTTCCATCCTTATAGCTGGACTAGTCACTACATTACCCTGGCTGTTTGTGTGACTCAAAGCCCCATTACAAAACAAGTGTAGCTGTACTAACAATACATTTCTGTGCACACAGTAAGATAAAGGATGAATTGACTGATTGACATACCATGGCTTTTTATGACTCATTTTAACATGAATTAATAATTCAATATTCAGCATCAGCTGTTGTCTAACATCCTTCGTTGAACTGATGCTATCAGAAAGCAATCAGGCCACTTTGTTATAATTGGTGAAGTACTCTACGTATCCTAGTAACCTGACAGTACCAACACAGAGACTACGCCTAGTAACCTGACAGTACCAACACAGAGACTACGCCTAGTAACCTGACAGTACCAACACAGAGACTACGCCTAGTAACCTGACAGTACCAACACAGAGACTACGCCTAGTAACCTGACAGTACCAACACAGAGACTACGCCTAGTAACCTGACAGTACCAACACAGAGACTACGCCTAGTAACCCGACAGTACCAACACAGAGACTACGCATAGTAACCTGACAGTACCAACACAGAGACTACGCCTAGTAACCTGACAGTACCAACACAGAGACTACGCCTAGTAACCTGACAGTACCAACACAGAGACTACGCCTAGTGGCCTGACAGTACCAACACAGAGACTACGCCTAGTAACCTGACAGTACCAACACAGAGACTACGCCTAGTAACCTGACAGTACCAACACAGAGACTACGCCTAGTAACCTGACAGTACCAACACAGAGACTATGCCTAGTAACCTGCCAGTACCAACACAGAGACTACGCCTAGTAACCTGACAGTACCAACACAGAGACTACGCCTAGTAACCTGACAGTACCAACACAGAGACTATGCCTAGTAACCTGACAGTACCAACACAGAGACTACGCCTAGTAACCTGACAGTACCAACACAGAGACTACGCCTAGTAACCTGACAGTACCAACACAGTACCAACACAGAGACTACGCCTAGTAACCTGACAGTACCAACACAGAGACTACGCCTAGTAACCTGACAGTACCAACACAGAGACTAAATTGTACAACCAAATGTGTTTTCTTCATACTAGTGGGTATGTGTTGTAGGAATGAAGTTGTCCACCATTTATTAGGACTTATATGATTAATTGTTTTAAAGGTTTCATTCCAGAAGGTGAACCAACTACCTGCTATCCAAATACTTGGTATCACTTGAAATAAATATCAGGCCCCGATGTTACTCTTCTTAGGCATGTCAAATTGAAATGGGCTATTTAAAACCATGAATAATTTGAAATATATTTTTGGACCGGATGAATTTGAACTTTAAGTAATCACAGTCTAGCCCATAGATGACTATGATCTATCCTTTCATTTAATATCTTTATTTCTATAGATATATGCAGACGCAAACCCTTTTATCAAATTACTTTGATACTTAGATCAACACCGAAAAAAAACATCAAGTAAAAGTTGTCAACAAATATTTGAAAAAAATAACAAAAAAACACCACAGAAAAGTCACAAATTACCAAAAAACAGAAATAATCTTGCAGAAAGAAAACACGAGTTTCACAGATTATTCACTAATTGTTTCTGAAGTCCAAACGATTTTATCACGAAATTTCATTAAACACAACAGAATTTTTTCCCCTTTTTTTCAGGCAATTTTCTCCTGGATCAAACAATAGGGAATAATACACAGTAATCTCTGGCGAGATTGATTATAACCGGGAACCAAAATATTTGGACAATTCGACCAGTTTGAATTGACATTCTAACACTGCATGGTCAGTCAATGGTGAACACAACAGAATGTGTATATTTTCCAAACACACTATTTTGACATTTGTCGATGTAACATAAATGTTTATGATTGTTATGAATTATAATCAGGGATTAATCAAAAAGTCTGGATTCTCCCTGAATATGAAGAACTTGCAAAGAAATTGCAAAAAAATGGAACAAAAAGTTTATTCAGTTTTTATTATATACTTAACGCCATCAAAAAACGAGCTATTTCAGTTGGCCTTCATTTTGTTCCAAGCGTTAGTGTATAAATATTTTATTGTAACAAATAAGTAGATAATTCTCCCAAGAAATTGAACTATGGCCCTAGTCTTCATATTTAATAACTGATTAAGTTAAGGAAATTATGTTTTTAAGTAACATATTATTATTTCTTTATAATGTCACCGTATAAATGATGCGGAAAATATTTAGTTACGGTATGTTATTAATGGTGTGGAGTAATTGAGAGCAAACAATTATAATCAAACAACGGAGACGGCAGTGTTAAACAAAGACAGGGAAACTTATTTAATATCAATGATAACACCAACAAAGGGAGGCGTAGTGGTCGAGGGGTCGAGTACCTGACTACTGATCCGAAGATCATGAGTTCGCACCCCACTATGAGTTGGGCTTGATCACTTAAACTTTGTAATTCCTAA
Source organism: Mactromeris polynyma (assembly GCA_032209605.1). Classification (NCBI taxonomy): domain Eukaryota; kingdom Metazoa; phylum Mollusca; class Bivalvia; order Venerida; family Mactridae; genus Mactromeris; species Mactromeris polynyma. The sequence goes on from JASFXZ010000052.1 coordinate 823,581, forward strand.
ATAAGGCATAAGTACTGATTGCTAGCCAGGAAGCAGTCATCAAGAGAGATAAGGATTAGCTGTAAGAACTTGTTTCACAACAAATCTATATTAAATAAGAATTGAGTTGAATTTGTTAAAATATAAAAACACAATTAAAAACTGTTTCATGAAAACATGAACTGTCTAATGAGGTGACATTAATGTTGTACTGTAGAAAAGTAGCAACCGAAGTTCAAGTTGCGAATGGAGAGGGATTTGAATTTGAACTGCACAATTCCTTTATTTAGCCAAAGAAAGTGCTATTTACTAAGGAAACAGTCATCAAGAGTGATAGGTATAAGTTGTATGAATCCATGTAAAATAATTAAGTTTAAAAAATTAATATATAATGAGGTCTTAAAATTTCGAGGTGGCCTTCAAGTCAGGTTTTACTGTACAGCTATGTTGATTGGTGAAATTTTCAGATGGTCTAAATTGTATGGTGGCATATTACTGCCACCAGTTAGCATGATAGCGATAGCTAGATAATTATCGTAATTATTAAGTGGTTAACACAAATTTATTCGCGAACGCTATCATGCTAACTGGTGGCAGTAATATGCCACCATAAAATTGCTATCCATCTTTTTTGTTTTATAATATCAAGCATGGGTTTGCAGCATTTTTATTGCTTAACTTCAATCTGGTTGCAAAATAAAATTTATAACATCAACAAATTTGTAATAAAATTTCAAGAGTTGAAATTTTTTAAACCTGATGTTATTTTTTAAGGATGTTCAGACCATGTTAATTTAAATGTCAGTTTCAACAACTTTATCAAGGATTCTGCACACTATTTTTCTTTAATAACAGTACAATTGACAGTTGAATTACAATTTAAACTGAGAGTCATACAAAATTCAATTACAGCACTGCCAGTTTAACTGGAATTATTCGAAGGGAATTAACTCTCAAAACAATAAGAGATTTCATACAGGAGTTGTCTTTCTTGGTTCATTTTGAGCGTTGATAAATCACAAGAGAATAAAATAACAGTCAGTCAGTAGAGATAACTACTTTGTGCAAATGTATGACAATGAAAAAGAGAACACATGATACCAATTCGATTCAGTGTCAGAAAAATCATTTATAGTTTGTACCACATTTAAAATTCATACTTTACGTGTAAATATGGTAAATTGCATTAATATAAATCTATGTCTAATCTCAATCAATAAATACTCAAGTTCCAAACTGAAGGTTGTAGGTTCTAAAACCCAAGATGTTGTTAAAATGTGACAATATGACTGACAATAATGTATCCAAACTGACTTAGGCAAAATCTTTGTCCTCTATCTCTTAGAATTCTCATGTGGGAAAGTTATCGGTTCCTTTCAGAAGCACAAGTAAGAATTGGTAGGTTAAACCCAGAAACGCTGGTTAGGTCAACTGACTGCTGTACATAATTGTGATCTGGGATAAAACTCAAACATAACAACAAAGGTAAGCTTGATCCCCGCGTAAGCTTGATCCCCGCGTAAGCTTGGTCCCCGTGTAAGCTTGATCCCCGCGTAAGCTTGATCCCCGCGTAAGCTTGATCCCCGCGTAAGCTTGATCCCCGCGTAAGCTTGATCCCCACGTAAGCTTGATCCCCGTGTAAGCTTGATCCCCGCGTAAGCTTGATCCCCGCGTAAGCTTGATCCCCGCGTAAGCTTGATCTCCGCGTAAGCTTGATCCCCGCGTAAGTTTGATCCCCGCGTAAGCTTGATCCCCGCGTAAGCTTGATCCCCGCGTAAGCTTGATCCCCACGTAAGCTTGATCCCCACGTAAGCTTATATAATTATGTTTACATTCATTCAATTCATTTATTGACATTTCGGAAATATATATTTTTGTATCATTCCTGTTTAATTGCGTTTGTCTCCATTTTTCAATAAGTTTTCAGTTATATATGGCTGCAAGTTGACCTATCCAGTTTTCCTGCAATTAATTAACAATCAATACTAACTTGCCCTACCAAACACAGTTGACAACAGTGCCATGTGGAGGACAAATCACCTTATAGCCAAATTTCCCAGAAGGCTATCACCTGCCCAGCTTGGGAATCAAATGTTAAAAAAGTATGCAGGTTAATCTAACTGGATGTTCACAAAAACAAATTTATGATATCATATAATACAAGCTTTTAATTTCACGGATCACAATTCCAATATTCATAACTATGTGATCAAATATATGAGACAGCCTGTTTGTGACAAGAGAATTACTTTTATTAAATGTGAAAATGAGATAAAGCCAAGATACATCAAGATAAGCACTTTGCAGAAAAGCAACAATTATGTAATGGCTGAGATAGTTCCAGACTGTGACACAAACAGGAAATTAAAACCAGTCTGAGGTAAAATTGTATATCGGAACATCGTTAAAGGTACATAGTCTTATTTATTTCATAAAATATTGTTAGTTATAAATATGAGAAAATCGATGGTAATTGCCTTCATACAGATGTACTCTACAACACTGCATTGTCACTTTTCTTACAAGTTTTCACAAATACAAGTGTCCAAAAGCGGTATTTTCTATCCTCACCTACACGCCGAGGTTTAAGCGCTAGCATAGGAAGTACTTGTATCAGTTTTGCAGTTCAAGGAAACTTTTACGATAAGTTACAATGCAATGTTCTTAACAGGGATTGGTTAACTTTTCGTTAAAGCCTATAATTATATTTGTCAACTACGGTGGCATATTTCTGCCACAAGTTAACTAGACAATTATGTTGTCATCACGTTAAAGAAACTAAATAACTACTAAATTAACTAGAAAATTATGTGGTTAACTAGATAAGTATCGTGATAAATTTTCACACCAGATAAATATCTTAACACGAAAAATTGTCTGATAGTACCCACAACTGCCATCACTTACTATAAACCAATACTGATTTCAATGTGCATAGGCATAGTGAAGATATTGAGCAGAAACTGATTTTCTAATTTGAATAATGGTGACCTTGACCTCAAACGAAAAGGCCTCATAAGCAATCCCAAGCACGCTCGTCACATGTTACTTACTATACATCAAGTTTGGTGTAAATATGATAAATATACCTCAAGTATATCAAATGAAACTGATTTTAATTTTTTAGTAACGTGACCTTGATCTTATACAGAAAGACCCCAAAAGCAATCCCGAGCGAGGTATTCACATGTTCTTACTATACACCAAGTTTGGTATCAATATGATAAGTGAAACTCAAGTTAATCACTGGAAACCCTAGTTAGATGACCACTTGTCTGACCGCACTGCGGCTTGCCCAACAACATCCCCATTCTATGTACTTTAATTGTTTTTCGTTGAAAACATGGTTTAAAAAGGTCACATAATGTGCCTCTACAAAGCACCGACAGATGAAAGGACACGCGTAAATGTATATTCCCCCATTGTTGTGGTGAACACAAAAACAAAGAGATTTTTCTGAGATATTACAAAGTGATTCGCAACGTACCAATAACACTAATGACATTTTTACATTATTGGTCAGTGTATCTAACATACCCCGAGGGAGAACTATGCTTTTATAAGAGATTCAATATGACAACAATCCAGACCATTCTTCATAGTAACGTAATATAGATGATAGACTGCCCTCAAATTACATTACTAATACCAGTATCATGTGACACAGGGGAACAATGTCTCCAAGCTTGTCTAAATCAATATAGTGACAAGGACAAAATGGGTAATATGTCCTGACAGTTCTAGACCAACCACTTTACACAACAATCACTGTTGACTATCTGCTGGGTATCAGTCTTGTAATACAGTGCAACCTCTCCAGAGCAACACCCTTTGGAAGAAGCAAATTTCTCCTATTGTTGAGAAATTGATTCTCTAGAGCACAGGAGATTGTCATGAGTTCTCTCCCTTTATCCCATCAACAGTTCTCTCCCTTTATCATTTCTACAGTATATATTAAATGAGCACAGGAGATAGCCATGAGTTCTCTCCCTTTATCCCATCAACAGTTCTCTCCCTTTATCATTTCTACAGTATATATTAACAGAGCACAGGAGATAGTCATGAGTTCTCTCCCATTATCCTTTCTGCAGTATATATAGAGAACAGGTGCTAGTCACGAGTTCTCTCCCTTTACCCCTTCTATAGTTCTAGAGTATATACTGTAGAAAGGATAAAGGAAGAGAACTCTAGAAGGGATAAAGAGAGAGAACTCATGGCAATCATGGTAAATTCAAGTAATTTTACTACTGGAAAATTGATGATGTTGTAGAATGGTTGTTGCTCAAGTGTAGAGGCTGAACTGTGACCCAATGTTAAAGTTTAACAACCTCCTCAGTCCCTAATGTTTTAGACTGGTGTTTCCCTGGAGCCTGTTTGGGGAGGCATTGTCTTATGTATGTCAGTGTTCCCTGTAACAACTTCACCTCTGCAGAACTATTGTACCTCATTTAGGGAAAGGAAGTAGTTACTACAGTTTTGTACCACACATTCACTTTGTTTTAAAGATAATACATTACTTACCTGACTTCTAAACAAGCTGTATTTGCCCACGGTTGATGGGTCACATTGAGTTGCCATGGTTACGCAAATATTCCCTTAGTTTCTTTCATGTAATCTAAAAGAGACAAAAAAGGAATATATCCCATTATCTCGGAAATTAGCGATAACAATACATTGTATTACAGTGATTGATACAAAAAACATGACATTTTAAACCCATTAATATCTGTATCTCTACTAGTGATTCCATATTAGGTGAGACAAAGCATCAAACTAAGTACTATCATATCTTGTAGATCTAATAAAAGATGAAATATGAGTTTTAAACAAAAGAAAGACCGAGAAAATTGATCTTCATTCACCCAACGCTCAGCCGATAGTAACCTTGGATATGGTATTTATAAGGTACCTGTACATAGTCGTATTTTTTTCCGCCAAATAATTTGTATATGAGAAAATCGGCGTTAATTGCCTTCATACAGATGTAATATAGCAACCAGTGTTTTCTATCCTGACTACGCGCCAAGTTAGCGCTAGCATAGAAAATATCATATCGGACTTGTGATTTGCAGTTCTGAGCAAACATTTAAGAAAAGTTACAATATGTGCAATGTGTAACCTCTGTGTGAAGGCTTTAACATGGAACTTTCTTCTACCCAACATATATTGATAGAAAATATGGCTGTCTACCTTTAATATCAAAACATAACATAGCACGCTAGTTTCATTTGTAAATGTTTGATTTATCGCAGCTATGTCATGGACTAATATAGTTTCTCCAAGAAATTGCTTTTTCAAATGTCACCACTGACCACACTTCACAATATCTTCTTTAGGCCAAACAAAAAAATAAGTGTGGTTCCAGTTACATGCCTGAAAAAAATAGGGTAGGTAGATAGGCTGATGTTGAATAAAAAATTTAGGGTCGGCGGGAAAAATAGGGTCGGTCGGGAAAGGGGAACCACACTTATTTTTGTTTTGGCCTTACTACACTGGAATGTCGTGGCCCAGGGTGGCTCAAACACATGACCTTTTGCGCCAGAGGCAAATGCTATACAGCAGAGCAACCAGTCTCATGTACAGACTGCATTCCTTATCATACACAAATATTTCACCTTACAATATTCAAAAGCTTTACACAGTAATGTAATCTTAAAGAATATTGTAAGAATTCAGTCCAGGAAAAACTGGTTAGGTGAACCGGCCGCCGTATATAACTGAAATATCGTTGAGAAACGGCGTTAAACCCGATGAAACTTAAAGAATAAATTAAAGATTCTCAGCAAGCAGTATAAAAACACTCCATAATACCAAAAAATGTATTTTCTCTGTAACTTGACTGACCCTTATATTTAACCACTGAATGCCATATATATTAATTATGACTAAATATTCTTTTTTCAATTCAAATATAGCAATCAGTCTGTTACTGTACAATGTATGAACAATACAGTAAAACCTCACTTAAAGACCACCTCCATAATAAGGCCATCTTGAAATTAAGGACACAATTTTCAAGTCCATTTTCACTGCTTTGCTATTTATTCGACTCAATATTAAGACCATCTCAATAACAAGACCAGTTTTCAAGGGTCCCAAGGGTGGTCTTATTATCGAGGTTTTACTGTACAATTATATGAATAAAAAAATCCCCATCTATTGACACCTTTTTTTTAAGCAGTTGTAACAAGAAACAGGCATGTTTATCTCCATGGACTCTAATGACCCATAATTAACAGCTTAATTAAGTCCTCCCTACTGTCATGCATATAATTACACATTGCAAATGCAGTAATAACAGGCACATTACTGGTACGTAACATTTTTTATATTAAAAATTCAAAGCAATATACCTAATTGACTCCAATGCCCATAATTAACTACTAAATTAAGCCCTGCCTATGGTCATGTATGTAATTATTGCACATGCAGTAATACCATAGTTATTATAACATAATGCATCATTTTATTGTATTAAAAATTCAAAACAACATACCTCTAGGAAAGATAACACTTACAATGAACTAGTTGTATCATTAAATCCAGTGCATAATATATCCTGATCACAAGAAGAAACAATATTGGTGATGACACAGATATTTGTACAGTAAATACAACTGTATGCTTTCATCCACAACTGTACTTTAATTCGCTGACAAACCAGTTATTTCAGCAGTCAATACACTGACTCGATATTTCAGACAATATTTAAGATGAATAATGCCTGTAGTTGAATTATGCATTAATACGAGCATTCATATGATTTAGAGCACAGATTGAATATTACAATGTCACAGGCAGGAGTGTAGACAAGTTGACAATAAGTAAGCGCTGCAATGATTAACCAAAGTCTGACAAAAAGTTTTCTCACAATTCTGATGCGTACTACCAAAATTCTTCGTCTGGTAGCTTACTTGATATAATGGATCCACTTTATATTGAACATTTTTATGACCTACTAAATAAACAGACAGAATCCATCAACATTTCTCTTGTCCCTGGAGACATTTTATACAAATTTGAGGAAGTTTACAAGCCCATTTAAATCCTGTGAGTAGATGAAAAGGATAAATTTGTTCAGTATTATGATTCCAGGAAAAAATATGTTAAAACCATACTGGTAACAAAACTATATCACAAGAATAATGGCTGAACTTCACACACAAATCAAAATTTGAAAAATGTATAGTGCTGTTTAATAGAATGACTGCGAACAAATATAGTAAACCTCGAAACTTCATACAGTTGTGGCTCAAACACAGTAGTTACCTCAAACAGGTTTGTTTTAATCGAACAGGTTCTTAAGTCGTGGCGAAGTCCCTTCTTATTTCATATTATCTTACATAGATCTAAATCACTAGATCCGATGGCAGTTCGAGGTTTCTAAGTTCAAATTCATATGAACTTTCAGGATTCATGTAAAGTATTTAGGTACGAGAACGCACTTGTGCGTTAAACGATAGGGACTGTTTGGCTTACTAAAGCTATCGAAACACAGTCATGGCATTCTGTGCGTCAAGGGCATGGAAAAACACAAAACATGCAATACACCTCTTTTGAAATGTTACATTGAACAAGGTAATAATCAAGTGCTCACGGTTAGTAAACTGTAAGCACTATACTTGTATTGATTCAAAATAAAATAATTGCTGAAACTCAGAAATTTGAGAAATTGATTCATTATAGCAAGTAAATTATGAGATTACAATTATGGGTATTTTTTATTTCCAACTATAGAAGAAAAAACAACAATGATAATTGAAAGCAATATCATAGTAAACTACTGGATCTGCAAGAAATCTGTTAAACCACATGTGATTGTCATGAGTTGTCTCCCTTCATCCCGTCTAGAGTTATCTCTCTTTATTCATTGTATAGTATACTTTATACAATGTATACATAAACTATAGAATGGCTATTACTGTATACTTTATACAATGTATACATAAACTATAGAATGGCTATTACTGTATACTTTATACAATGTATACATAAACTATAGAATGGCTATTACTGTATACTTTATACAATGTATACATAAACTATAGAATGGCTATTACTGTATACTTTATACAATGTATACATAAACTAATGGCTATTACTGTATACTTTATACAATGTATACATAACTATAGAATGGCTATTACTGTATACTTTATACAATGTATACATAAACTAATGGCTATTACTGTATACTTTATACAATGTATACATAAACTATAGAATGGCTATTACTGGCTATTAGCCGTAGCTCAGTGGTATTTTGTGCTTAGCTGTTAGAATACAATTGGAATGGCTTGAAACTAGAGCTCACAGTTGGAGAAGAGAAAAAATGTAATGCCGCTTGAAGTCATAGAAACAAAATAACACGGCCTCTGTCAAGCTACGTCCATGTAGGAGATACATTCATGAGTACAAATACTGAATAATTAATTCATAGTCATAAATCGTGTTTGTAACCTACATAGGATCAGTAGATGAGAAAAGGTTTCCATTACACAGTACATGATATATGGAGGGTTAAAATGTACAAGGTTAAAAAGTTCAAAAACTTAAACCAAGTCATTAAACATTCAAGAACTGTAACCGTAAACTTGATTACATGAAATTATACTTAAGATTTTAAGCAAAAGCTCTAAACAAGTTTAATCTGCTATCATTATGAATTTTCTAAAAACTTCCGTTTTGATATTAAAAAATTTACAGTATAAATTCATCGAAAGACATCATTTAACAATATTTCTCCTTTTTTCAAGCATTTATTTTTAAATATCTTTGGACTGATAAAAGATGCTTAAGAAATTACTCAAGTATATTTTTCTCATTAGCTCATTTGCCTGTAGACACAGGTGTTTATATAATATATTAACAGAACAAATACTTTCATGTGCGGAAGTCAAAAATTCCAAACCTTTCGATTGCGCATGCTGAAACAACTGATAAATATATGTAGGACAGTTGCAGCGACTTTATACTTCGGTATTTTCGTGAAAACATAACCGTTCTTGAACTGTTTTAGAACATAAACAACGGTTCTTGAACTGTTCCAGGACAGAAGTAAGTGTACGCGTGTAAGTGTAAGAGCAATAGGATAGTCATACAATGTCTGATAAATAAGATTGTCATGTGAGTTGATATAATGTCTGGTAGGAGACAGAAAGCAGTCAGATGTTTATTACATGTATAATTGAGAAGGCTCAGTGTTCCAGACAACAGAGGTGGTGATCTTATCAAAACCAGATTGTCTTATGAGCTTTTTCATCTGAAAAATGTGACTGGACATTGTGGGTTTCAACCCCCAGCAAGGTGTGATTATCTCCATGGCAATATAAGTGTAGATATTAATCATGTTGTTTGTCCTCCATTTCTGATTCATTTGAAGGAAGTAAATTTGCTTGGAGGTAACCGGTTATGTACCTATCAATATTTTGCCCCATGGGGTGAGTGGAATTAGACAATTTGTCTCCTTTGGGTGTCTAATTCCCCGGCCTAGATTTGTTTGTTTCATCGGGTTTAACGCCGTTTCTCAAAGATATTTCAGTTATATACGGCGGCCGGTTCACCTAACCAGTTTTTCCTGGACTGAATTCTAACCAGTACTAACTTACCCTTCCACAAGGAAGCCGGCAACTTCTCCACATGTGGAGGAAAATCGACATTTTTGTCAAATTTTCATGGAAGGGTATGACCTGCCGCGACCGGGAATCGAACCCGGATCGCCGTGTTACAAGTCCAGCGCACTAACCACTGGACTACGTCCCGGCCTAGAGCCAAACACTTGGCTAAATTCCCTCCGAGGGAGATGCTAACTTTGCACTTCTTTGGGATCTATTTAAATCTGATCCAAGACTATTTTCTGGGACCCAAATTGATAAGAGCATATACTAAGTAATGGCTAGTACAGTAAAACCTAAATAATAAGACCACCCTTGGGACCCTGAAAACTGGTCTTAATATTGAGGTGTTCATAATATTGAGGTTGAATAAAAAGCGGAACAGTCAAAATGGTATTGAAAAGTGTGGTCGTAATATTGAAGTGGTCTTATTATTGAGATAGTCGTTAAGGTGAGGTTTTACTGTACATGTATTTAGGAAACATTGGTTAGGTGAATCGAGTTGTACTGATATGACATGAACAAACTCCTGTAACCTCAAGCGAACACATGTATCTAAAATTTAATTCTTTAAATTGTATCTGAGATTAGAATATTTCCAGGAGAATTGGTGTATAAGTGAGCATCTGCAATAGACAGCCATTAGAATGAGTTATTTTATTTTCAATACAGCAGCAAGTCTTGTTTTAGTGTTAGCAATATTTTTTTTTTTGAAATTTATCAAAACACATTTAATGCTAATAATTTATGAGGAAAAACTATCACTACCCATTGACTCTTCTGGCATATGCTTTGGCACTGTCCAGCATTGGATATGCCCACATCTTATAACAGAGTACAGTAAAACCTCAATAATATGACCACCCTCAGGACCCTTGAAAACTGGTCTTCTTATTAACGTGGTCTTAATATTGAGATTGAATATAGAGCAAAACAGTGAAAATGGAATTAAGAATTGTGGTCTTAACTTTGAGGTTGTCTTATTATTGAGCTGTTCTTTATGTGAGGTTTTACTATTATTAAAGAGGAGAATGTGAAACAAGACAAGTAGTTTTGCTCTCACCCCCTTCAATACAGTGTTGAATCTCTCCTGAAAGACATCTTGTGGAACATTCCTATGTCAATGTCCAGGGGTACAGTAAAACCTCATTTAAAGACCACCTCAAAATTAAAAACACAATTTTCAAGTCCATTTTCCCTTGCTCTTTCTCCAACCTCAACATGAAGACTACCTCAATAATAAAACCAGTTTTCAAGGGTCCCATATAATTGAGGTTTTACTGTAGTTGCTGCACTGAGGATAAATTAGTTGTTATGCTTTCCTGTAAAGAGAAAATTGATAATGTTGTTGAAAGAGGTTGTTGCAATAGTGCGGATAAATTGATTGCAAAGTTTTACTATAATGAGAAAATTGATAGTGTTGCTTCAGAGAGGCTGTTGCTTTAGAGAGGGCTACTCTAGAGAGGTTGCACTGTATAGCCTAAATTTTAAAAAAGAATTAAGCACTGAGTAGGTGTATGTCTGTTACAGACTACTGCTTTTGATATTCTTTTCATTTCATGTAAAATACAGGAAATAATCTCTTGAATCATATGAATGGTCAATCTGGGAGAGGAATAATCTCAGACGGGTCATATATTCAATATAAAATACAGCGATAATGATCAACAAGTCAATGACAGACCAATCCTCTAACATAAAGACATGCAAACCCATTATAGCTCTTCCGTTTTTCTAGTCCTGTGGGAAGCAATATTTATTAATTGTTTAATCATTAATTTAATTGATCTGGTATGATAATTCTCTCAGTGTTAGACAATGGGTATTTCAAACTGTTTCATCAACCGCCTCAACTCCCTGTTGTAACCAGCTTCGGCAAAAATTGTTGAAATAGCTTTCATGCAGTTATTGTTACAGTCTGTGAGACTTTAAAGTTATCAGATCGAGTTAATGTATTATCCCCAATCCTATAACCATCAATATAACATCAGTAAAAAATTCTGTAACAGACATTAAAATTACACATAAATCACAGCTGTCAACACTCCAAAGCCTTCGTGATCTCAGTCAAGTATCGGAAACCTGATCTCAGTCAAGTTTCAGATAGATGATCTCAGACAAATATTTACGGATAAATCTCAAGTCAAGTTTCATGCACATACATGATCTCAGTCAAACTCTGCATTGATGATTTCAGTCAAGTTTAATTTAAACGATCTCAGTCAAGTTTCACTTAAATGATCTCAGTCGAACTCAGCATTGACAATCTCAGTCAAGTTTCATTTAAACGATCTCAGTCAAGTTTCACTTAAATGATCTCAGTCAAACTCTGCATTGGCGATCTCAGTCAAGTTTCTTTTAAATGATCTCAGCTAAGCAGCCCCTTTAATTTCACATACAGTAGGACCTTGTTTATTCGACAACCAGAGTTCTATCAGAATACTTGGTATCATCCAAAATAAATTAAATATCAGGTCCTGATGTATATTCTTTAAGGCACATCAAAATGAAATATTGGACCCGATGAATTAGAATGAATTTAAGGCACAAATGTATTTAATAATATTGATTCCCAGACTCACATGTGTTAACATTTTCTGAATTACAAATTCAGTACATTGGAGCCAGCTGGAGACTATTAGCGTACATGGACTAACTCAATGATATACTGCCTTTTTCAACTGAAAAATCAAAAATAATGTTTGGCCATTTACTGGGGATATTAATCTTAGATTCTCCAGATAACAGTTAAAGTTATCTTGTAGGAAATATTGGCTCTAACTTGTCTAGTGATTCTTTGTATTGATTAATCAAAAACAACAAAAGGCAATCTTGGGAAATTAATGGAAGTAAGAGAAAAGACTATAAAACTAAGATAAAACATCATACCACCCCTTCAGGAACACAGACTTTGGTAACAATTCAATTTCAGCAAAGAATCTACCTACGCCAGTAGATTTGTAATCTAAGACTTACACTTAATCAAAGCGCTGAAAGCACTAAAGTAGTTCAGTATTGAACACTGGTTTCGTATTCAACACTAAATTCCAGATTCAAAGAAAGTATGAATCATTATTGTCAATTGTTGAACTATTAAATTTAACTGCACAGTAAAGATAACTACCAGTATTGACTATGTTATGCAGGTTACGCTCAGAAGTTGAACTATTTTTAACCGATTCACTTACCTGTTATTCTTGTGCCACTTCCAGAAAAAAGTAGTTTTTGTATTAAGGCGATGCAACTGTCGAAAATTGCCATAGGACTAGTTGTTCTAGTACCAAACAACTTAAAATGTTTGTGAGTATTAAAGGCTTCTGACAAACAGAAGAATTTGTTTAATATAATAATTTAATTTGTTCAAATTATTTTAAAAAAATCTAAGCCCTTATAGCAGTAAATTTCCAAATATGTGACCATTGTGAAAATACCAAGAAAATTTGCATGCGACAACCACTTTTTCTTCAACCTACTGAGCCAACTGCCCACATGAGCATAATGAATAAGTATTTTTTATATATCTGATTTTAATTTACCATCGTTTACAATAAATTCCCTACAAACTTAAAGGAAATTTGCCTCTCAATATGGCCGACAATTCAGAACAAGGGAGGTAAATATTGTAAATGTGGGAACTATCTATACATTATTTAAAAGATCATCTTAATTTTGAGGCAGTTTTAAAGTGAAGTTTAAGGTACGTACCAGTACAAAGAACTGCCACTTACCCATATCACATATTTCTGACAATGATCACACATTCACAAGGGACGGATGAGTCAGACACTGTGAGTTACTGTGTTTCCCACAACGTAGACACACTCATAAAACAGCTAGTCCCCAGTAGGATGAAAGACAGTATTCGGTGACATTATATCATTTCCTATCATAATTCTTAGTCTCCGTAACATAAGCGAAAATGACGGAAATTATAACTGGGTGTGACAGTTTCAGTACAGAATAATAGTTTCTCCCTTAGAAATGTTATGAATGGAAAAGTGTATGGAATTATCTCATTCAATTTCAACAAAATGGAAATGTCTACGAAGTTCTAGCATTGCAAATGAAGAAATTATGCGAACAGACATTCAGAGTGCATAATTATTGTTTCTGAGGATGGTAGCATATAGTTTGTTTATGACATTCAATAATAACTATATCCTGACACGCACACGACTTATTAAGATGGCGATATAATATAGACGATATATGATGTCGGTCCATTATTCACACCTACCGGTAGTGAGATACTGAATTATGATATGCAACAAATGTGCGATCAAGAGATAAATATTGATGGCTTTGAATTTATGCTGCAAGAAATAATTGAGGCAAGTAGTTTCAAAACGAGGTCTTTAATATCGCTTAAATCTTGACGCGCTAGGAAAAAAGACCAACATTTTTTTCCATAGAAAAATCTGAACAAATAAACTGAGTCGTGACATTTTTCACGAGTCGGTCGCGTAACTGCAAACAAACAATGTTTTAAGGATGGCTTTAACTAACCCGCGTATTCATGCAAAATTAAGGTAGCTGAAGTCAGCTCGGGCTTGAACTTATAGATTCAAATAACTAGTCAGACACTCAACCCAACAGGAGATTGACATGAATTCTCTCCCTTTAACCCTTCTATAGTATATACAGATCAAAGCTACAAAGTTGACTATAGTTGTAATTTAGTTATACATGTTCATTCTAATAGAATAATGAAAAGATCTTCATAGTTGACTAATAAAACAAGAATGGTTTAAACTGTCAAAAAATATGCATTTCATTTGAATTTATGGAATAACAAAATAACAAGATTTTATGTGAGGAGAGTGTGATTATAGTACATTACAAATGGCTCCCAGTAAAGTATAACCCAGTTTGGACAGAAAATCCATAAATATCTTGCAATCTTGCAAATTCATATTTTGACCTTTTATTTCCCCCGCAATCTAAGAACATGTGATGCTCATTCCTGAAGGTGTTCTTCGAATTGCAATGCATCTATGGAAAATGATTTATTACTATGAAAAAATGCACCAAGTACCCGAGGTATTTTGAAATTGATTAATAAAAATTATTCTAATATGATTTTGTCCTGTTTATTGACAAGTTCACTTCAAGAATGAATGCCATGGAAAATTCTGAATATTTCATGATTCCAAAAAAAAATGGAGTGTCCACAGGGAAATCTTCGAAAAAAAAATTAGAAAAAAATAACCTGCATGACAGAATGCAGGCTAGGGGAAAGTGAGGACATGTGTAGATTCCCCAATACAATTAATCACAATAAAAACAAGAGGCCAATACCCTTATAATTATGCTCTACTGAGTCACCTAACGACTAAGTTGGACAAATAGACAGGCATACAATTATTCAAATGATATCAAGCCTGAGAAGAAATGCTGTCAACCATAACATGTGATGAAATAAAAGTATTTTTGCTAAATTTTGGATAAAGTGATCCTAACTGACCCATAGTACAGCCTAACAAACTTTTGTAAAAACAACGTACATATTGTGACTAATTTGGCTATGATTAGTGATGAAATTCTGACCACAGATTTAAAAGAAAACAATTTTTAAATGCAATCAATTAAAGGACAATTTTTCTGCCAATAATGATCGAATCTGGTTAGTTAAAAAACAGAAGCAATCTCTTACAGTCGTATAACTACTGTGTAAGTTTGGTTGAATGCAGCATAGTCGTATTCGCCATTAGATTAAGTTCAATAACAGCCAACATTTGCATCTAACTTAAGGGCGGTAACTCTAGAGAGGTTGCACTATAGTTGTATGTATAGTGATCAATATGACATTAATAAAATTGAACTCTGAATGCTTCACTTTGGTCTATAAATAAACTTGCCCAGTCAGTAAACTTGCACCGTACCTCCGAGGCATGCACTAATTTTGTAAATTAACCTACAAACTGACACCATCATCATTAGAGAGAAAGACATTGCCCCGATGTCTTCACAGCTTTTATACTTTCAGTTGAATTAAGATAGAAATAAGGTAATAACATTCATTGAGAAAGCGAAGGCGATGAGGTATAAATACAGATTGCACTCCCCAGTATTTTCTGCACGAGAGAAGAAACGGACATATCCAATCAGAGTAGTTTTTCCTCTCGGAGAAATGCAACTGAAAATTGTCTCATGACCGACAGGTTAAACTCACTAATTGGATTCCATTATGTCCATACGACTTCCGGAATGAAATGAGATGTGCCCAGACCGTGATTGTGATAATCATTGTGTTTATTGTACAAATCAAATGAATGAGGTATCGTCATTACTACACTCTGCCACTTGTCGGGGGAAACGTTACATAACGTCATGCTGTCAAACTACTTTTCTTAATACACTTAAATAAAAGTTTGTGAACTATTCAGAGAGACTTTCATACTTCTTCATACAAAGGAAATCATAAACTTATTTAAAAGTGAAAGTGTTTTTTCAGACATTTGATTGCAGTTTACAAAGGACTCTAACGTTAATGTTTTATTTGATGTTTACATGCTTATTGATGTTTCATGTGTTTTAATCATTTCTAGGGCCCGAGTATGTCGGGAAACGTTACATAACGTCATGCCGCCAAATGGTGCATGATATCGTCTTACGTCATATCCAAGGGGAATGTAAGGGGAAGTAACTGCTGTGAGGAGTTTGGTTTTGATGTTACGTTATGTTTAATTCAGTTTACAATAAAGGATCGAACCATTCACAACGTGTTGGCTATCACTATCCAACCCCACATCACTACTTCCGAATCCCTACAGGGACATATAATTTGCTTAATTAATTGCATAGCTAGCTTACGGAGGTTAGGTAGATCTACCCAGTTGTCCGCCTGGGGTCTTCCTCCAACCTAATAGCTGGATGAGTCACTACAGGAACCTGGCTGTTTATGTCTCTAAAATAGCACCATGCGGAAAAAACGGACGTTACGTTTATGAAATTTGAATGACAGCAAACAGATCAAAAGAATACACGTGTAACAGAATTTGGCAGAATAATGAGGTTTGGCAGAGATAGTACAACTTATGCACCAGTCAATTGTAACCACGGCCCCCCAGGTCCGGGGGTATACCAGGGATAGCGGGGGAAATGGGTCGTGTTTTGACCTTCCAGGTGGCCCCGCAGTGCCGAGTGCATGCGGTGGGGTTTTTTTTCGCGCTGAAAATAGCGGGGAATGGGCCTTACCTAGGATGTCCCTGGGGTGCGGGGGGCATTTGGCGCGAATTTTACCAGCAGTTTGTCCCCGCAGGGCGGGGATTTTAACTGGGATTGGCTGGACCGAAAGTCAAAGTCCCCGCTATTCCCCGGACCTGGGGGGGGCCGTGGTTACAATTGACTGGTGCATTATCTAAAGCTAGAGCTATTTTGATTACTACAAAATGTAGTATCTTTTCAAAAGGTGTGCGCCGCCACGGACCTATATGGTATATGGCCGCTGCCGTGTATGTGAATATCTATATTGTTACACAAAATACATAAGTACGTTTGATTTTAAAAACCAAATGCAATTAAACTGATAATACATTATTAATAGTATGTGTGTGCAAAATTATTACAATGAAACGTCCAATATACTTACATTATTGACATAGTCTACGATTTAATGGGAAAGCCCTCGTACATCTCACTATGTTGCGGTTTAGATGGAGAAAAGCTTCCCTTATTGCGCATTTGATTTTTTAATAACTGTTATTATCACATACCCGTGCATGTTTCTACTATGTAATAAATATCATATTGCACAGTGTGGATATAATATGCAAATTACATAAAAACTAAATTAAATCCATACGCTGCTTGTTTACAATTAACAAAACGAGTAATAATAAAAAATATCCATATCGCCTACGTTTAATGCATTTGATAAGAATGCTCATGAACACTGCAGCAAACACCAAAAGAAATATGATAATATTTACCGTTCAAATCCAAGTTATGACGAATCTACTTAGCATGTCCATCAAAATTCTCCCAACCTACATATCTAGTTCAGTAAGTTTATTCCATCTCAAACGATTCGTCTTTCAGACAACATTCAACACGTCATCAGTGTACACAGGAACTTAAATCAACATATTTATCTTTGTTCGAAGAGCTCAGTCCTATATCAATTCAAATTAACAAGATTCCGCACACTTGATAGCGATTTGAGTCGGAGAGATGGAACGGACTCACTGAACGCGTGTATGCTGAATGACGTCAGATACTTGTTTATGTGATGACGTCATTAAACATATTTATCGATGACATTATGAGGAAAGGTTTTCCTTATATTTTACGTTTTACAGTTACGTTTGATATTAGCGAATTGTTAAATATATTCGATAAACTGGAAAATAATCAAATATTGATAGATATATGGATAATTTTAGAAATAATGATTTCGTGAATCGGGCTACTTTTTCGGCTCATTAAATCAATAGCCTACGGCTCGCTTAATTCATATCATTTTATTCAACTCGTTCAATATATTCAATACTAAACAACACTCATTCAATATCCTCTATATCATTTAGATCACCCATTGAGACATTAGTAGTCTTTTTCGGCGCAGCTGTACTAACAAGGCTTTGCTATTTGCAAACCAATCAATTCTACGTTAACCACTAAACCAACGTCTCTTCAACCGAACAGTGTTTGTAACCATGACGCGGATTGGTTTATCTTTCGATAATGGGTACGTTACCTTACTGAAATCCACTGAATATCGGTAAAATTACCAATATCCATTTACCATTACCGAAATCCTCTTCTTATACAATATCTGCGTCCAAAAGTAGATCGTTAGTATATTTCAAGATTGATCTAGTGAGTAGTGTTGTTAGTCAACCATTGGGAAATTGCCCGGCGTTGGAATTAAGGAGAGTGTAGGTTTTATGTACCAGTCACGAACATGTGTATTGTTTTATTACAATAAATCGACATGTAACAAGTTCATTAACATGAATGTGTGATTTCACGACTGATACAATAAGCACTGATGAACTATATTGAAACAGACTATACTTTCTTAGACCAATCTCACTACGGTGTTATTTTTATCCAATCAAACAGGTCCTGGTATCGGAGGTAATCGAGTGACTAGCAATCGTAACATTTCGGAAATTGTTTTTAATATGTTGAACAACAAAATCTTAACCTTCAGATTGCAACTAATTTGCTTGCTTCAGATTGCGCCGACCATCTTTGTTCAAGATATTTCTTGTTTGTTTTATTTTCTGTTTGCACAGTCCTACTCTCCTAGCTCTACTGCAATACTTTTCTAGCTCTATCTAGCTAGCTATATGATAGTTTCGAACTATCAGAATCCCATTTCATTTCACCAAACAACTTTCTGAATTAATTCTCCTTAGTTGTCCTTTATGGTCGGCCAGGCCATTCTTTGTGGTCCTGTTCCTTTGCGTATTTACTCTTGCACCTCCTCAAATGCCTGATGTTTAATGGACTGTTGTTTTCCCACTAAGGAAATGTCATAAATCGTTCCGTTAATGATTTACATCAAAATTGATATTGATTGAAATGTTGTGCTCAGGACAGGGACGCTCTGGACAGAACAGTTAAAGCCAACATTAATTGTTGGTTGTCTGCAGCTGGAATACCGTTCAATGAACTCATTACTGACTATTTCTGTTGCCTTGATGACTTTCACTTGTCACACGTGGTTCCCATAGTGTTCACTTGCTGTTCCCCACACTTAACGCATTTTACATGATTTAAGAGGGATATAATGAGTCTAGCAAGGAAAACTAAAGAAAAACCTAACCTTAAGACCACCTCAATAATAAGATCAACGCAAAATTAATACCACAATTTACAAGCGCATTTCACTGTTTTTCTCTTTATTTAACCTCATTATTCAGACCACCTTAATAAGAAGACCAGTTTTCGCAAAGGTGGTCTTATATTGGAGGTTTTATTGTAGTGTACGAGCATAAAATAAAGAAGCAGATAAACCTGTTTTGCTTTCACTTGACTCTGTATGGAACAGAAACAAACCTCTAGAAATTCATTCCATCTTTATGTAAATGAATCATTATTGAGATGATGCTAAAAATTTGCATCTGTCTTTATTCTGTTTCAAAAAGACAATAATTGTGTCTTTGAAAAATGATTTTTAAAAAGTTAAAGATAACCCGTTAGTGTAATACATCATAAAAACGGGTAAGAGATGGCAGTTCTGGGCACCCTCAAGCCTGTTTCTAGTCTTATGATATTTATCTTACCGAAAATGTATCACGAATATTAACTAGATAGCTAGATAATTATCGCATTAATAAGTGGTTAACACGAAACAATTCGCGAACGCTATCCTGCTAACTGGTTAGTTATTCAGTTATGTTTGACGGCCAGTTGACCTCACCAATTTAACCGGATTTAATTAATATCAAAGAGTACTAACTTACCCTTCCACAAGCAGCTGATAACGTCTCCATGTTAATCAGGGAAGGAGAATGACGAATGCTGTCACCAAGACCTACCCATCCCGAAAGCCAACCAAGAGGACAGCCCAGCGTTTTACCACGAGCACGGGACAGGTTGGCCAAGTGTCACATGTTATTGTGACAGTATATAGTACGTACTATATCATGTTTTGTTTCTTTGGCGTTGTATCACAT
Organism: Mactromeris polynyma; assembly: GCA_032209605.1. NCBI lineage: Eukaryota > Metazoa > Mollusca > Bivalvia > Venerida > Mactridae > Mactromeris > Mactromeris polynyma. Next base: position 843,802 of record JASFXZ010000052.1, read on the forward strand.
TGTTGTAGCAATGTATCTTCTAAAAACATGTTGCTTGGACTTAAATCCCTATTCACCACTCAACTTAATGTATATGACAATACACTCAGTATACCATGATATTGTATAACCAACAAATAACTTGTAATTATTTTGCAGTTGAGTCAGAACTGATTCAATGCTTGCCTTTTGCAAAAAGCATAAAGTTTAATTAAGAAATGGGATGCAGCGGAGGCAATGGATGTAAGCCCACACTGTTCTAAAACATCCCATAAAAATAAACTTTTCTCATCCATAAAACTCGTAAAGAGAAGTTCTCAACACTTCACAAATCACTGCAAGAGCTTTTAAGCAAAACATGTTTCAAATATTGTCATTTATTACGCCCAGTGACGGATTATGTTGCTTAGAAACAAATTCAAATCTGGCAAAAAAAGATGAACCCATAAATATTACAGCTCTTCAGGAAGGAGATAATTAACCTGAATGCAAAGAGAGTACAAATCAATTCGATTTAACACAAGTACAGGAAGCTTAAATTGAAAAATATGGCATCTTTATAACAATATATAATCAATGAAAATACCAGTGTTTCTGTTTTAAACAGAATGGAAGAGAGAATGCAAAGTGAACATTATCATGATCAGTTACCTGTAGGTTTTTGAAGACTAGGTCAAAATTACATCTGTGAATGAAGTGTTACCCGGAGGTCTGTGTGGAGAGGCATTGTCTTATTTATGAGACGTTCCCCATAGCAACCTTTTCTCTCTTTTTCTATTTGAGCGCCGCTATACGATGTCCAACCTCTTCTGTAAGTAACGTCATTTTCAGTAAACGTCACATGTGACGTCACCATGCACTGACAGTAAGCAATATTTGCCACATATGGCAATATGTAAAAGAAGTGATCATATGGAAGAAATATTGTTTCCTGCTTGCTAATAGTGACATCACATGTTGCGTTTTCTGGAAATGACGTAACTTACAGAAGAGGTTGGAAATCCCATAGCAGCGCTCATTTGTATTATGTTTTTTTACATCTATATATTTGGACAGAAATCACTGCATCATACTGCCACATATTTTTGTACTAGTTATACTAGAACAGGCTGATCAAAGGAAATTTACGTTATTTATCAGACTTAAAACATTTTATGAAAATTAATTTTTCATATCTTTAAAAAAAAGGTGTAAACATACCAGTAGATCTAGCTTTAATTAATGTAGCATCAAACCTACATATTAAACTAAATGTATCATAAAACACAAATATAACATGATAAAACTATAAGACAGTGGGTGCAAATTAAACACGTGTTAACCAAGCGGATTGACAATTAAATCCACTGCAGCAAACATGTTTTTGTACCATTTGACAGCATTAATATAAAATTTCTTAAAGACATCTTTCCTAGAAATTCTAATGAAAATCTATAATAGATATTCTATCTAAGAGACTGTTATGGCTTTTTAAAGCAAATTATTGTCTCAAAATATCACGAAAGTGTCTGAAGATTTCTCAAAGTTTGCTTTATAATCACTATTTAGATGATATCAATGAGGTCTTGAATTGTTTTACATATTCTGCATTAAATCAGTGTCAGCAGTATATTTTAGTTTCCAAGAGAATTACGTGATATAATTCTTATCCATGATGAATAAATATTCCGGTAAAGATATGCGCTGTTCCATGGGAAAATCTGCATTACTGATTTTTTTCTAACAGATATATGTTTTAAAATTTGCAGAACTCTTAAACAGCTAAAGAAACTGTACAATAACAAGATTATCATTGTTTGTTTATAAAAGTTCTGAATTGAGATCGTGAATATATTTCTTATTATAAAATTCTCACCATTATCAACTATCTTCTGTTATTTATTTATTAAACTACCAAGTTACTTAGTAACTACTTTAAAAAAAGTTAATACACGAGCATGTTATACATGTATGTACGTAATTATAGATGATTTAGAACAAGATGTATTGTAAATCACCATTGGCATGTTGTATTTATTGTATTGTATTTATTCATGTGGAATGATAGGCTAATTGACTTTTTCTGAATAAACGTATCTATCTATCTATCTATCTATCTATATTTTTCAACTTTCATTTAAAACCCAAAATATTAAAATCGGACGTCAACTTTTCTTTTTATGTATATATATAGCGTTTGTAATATATAGAGCAAGATGCAAAAGTATCGTACATAATTCTTAACAATAAATATCTTGAAAAAAGATGGTCGGCGCAATTTGTGAAGGCTTAGATTTGTTGTGCAAGATAACAAATTGCCGAGATGTTGCGATTGGTGGTCACTGTAGGTCCAAAATGGATTTCGGTAAAAAAGGTAACGTACCCCATATCGAAAGGTTACCAATCCGCGTCAAGGTTACACACGTTGTTCGGTTGAATAGTTCGTTTACTGCTTAACGTAAGATTTGATTGGTTTACACAACACTGATATGCAAATAGCAACGCCATGTTAGTACGGCTGCGCCAAAACACGTAGTCTGCTTTTCGAATGGAAATAACAGATTATGCAAAATTTATAAATATTTACTCGTTCGTTTAATTCTATAAATCACAAAGCCTCCAAAACATCTATGGACAAAGCGCTAACGTTTGCTTCGATAAGGAAGTAGACGACGTCATAACCACCGTCACTATAATACAGGTTTTGTCATGGCGCAGCTCATATATGCGCAATTATTATACGCCAGAGGTGGAGGATACATGACAGCAGCCAAGCACTATGGAATGACATAACCTGCCCCACCTTGGAACTGAACCCGGACCTCCTGGGTATGAATAAGTATGTAACAGAATAGTGCACTACCAACTGAGCAAACTGGGCGCGATATTACATTTATAAAAAGTCTAGCTGCACTAGAGAATAAGTAAGATAATGTATACATCCTAATAATACAGGGTATAGAATATAATGTAAAAAAACCTTGCAGTCCTAGAGTTCTTATACATCAAGCATGCCATTTACATCACCATAATATCAAGAACTTTATATCTCTTTGTCTGATTCAAGGATTGCAAGATAATCACATTACCGCCATGCTTCATACTCCGCGCCATGGGGCGAACCCGCCATTCTAAATTCAGAGACTATCTGTCCTAAATAGATTTACCCTGGCGTGCTATAAATACGATTTTTTCTCTCTTATCCTGCCATGCAAACAACAATATACTCTTTTAAGATTACTGGTATCACATTGAAAACAGTTACAGGATTTTCTTCATACTGAAATTTAACTTAATTCGCCTGATGAAGCCTTGATTGAAAACTCCAAATTTCATCTGTTCTGACAAAGCTTTTAGAAATGTTGCCAGGCTTTGATATGATTAAGTAGAATTGTTTTGGCACCTCAGTTCATTATTACAAATTGTTTCCAATGATACTGTCAGCTACAATCAAAGTTTATTAAAGCGGAATCCAGCAGCTTAAAATTTAAGAAAGGATTAAATGCATTGTAGGCCGGATAGAAATATTGACCAGTAAATACCTACGATCAAATAGTGTTGTCATATTCTGCCACCATATGTTTGTGATAACATTAGCTTAATACATTATCTTATAGGATTCTGTGTGATAATATACGCCTACATTCAGATCAATTAATAGACCATTCACAATAAGTCCAGTAGTATGTGGTCACTTCAAGAGCCAACTGTCATTAATGCCATCTTATAAGAAATGCATTTGCAGTCATTTCATGCATACTATAAAACGTCAAACGTCTTTCAGATGGTAATTATCCTATAATGACACCATAATGGTAACAAAAACAGCTTCCGCCCTCATTATTCAGGTCACTAAAATGCAGGGTTTATTTTCAGTTGTTTCTATATAGCCGTTATTTAGCTATATTCCCAATGCCAAAAAGTATATAGTTTTCCCAATTTGAATGTACTTTATTCCCGATAAGTGCACATTATAGATTAAGATCTGAATGATATCTGGAGTTCATGAAAAAAAGTGAGAATAAGTTGCTACAGGGAACGCCACATATATAAGACAATGCCTCTCCACACAACCGGGAAAACAACAGTCCATAAAACATAAATAAGACACCTTTATCACACAGATCGTTGACTTTTTGTACTGGCCACAGTTACCTGCATCTTAAAAGGATGGCAACACAATGTATCTGATTTTAAAATAAGGCATCCTTTTTAAAAGGACAAATGAGGAAGGCTCCTTACTTCCCCAATACCACAGATATTTGCCCTGACACCTCATCAACTCCTTATACTTCATATGATGTTGTTTCCCTGGCATCTGTGTGGGGCGGCATTGTTTTGTGTAAGTGTCGTTCCATGTAACAACCTAATATTTCCTGAATATTGCACTTTAAACAACATATATATGTAATAATCATACATTCAAAAAAAATTAACTATTTTTGGTTCTGTTCTTCATCTCAAACCTCTCTAACCGCAGAAAAAACAACGATACATCATCTGCTGGATTATCTTTTTTAGACGTAGATAATGCACGTAAGTTTTTTTAAAGGGCGGTGTCTTTTTCCGAGTGGTCAATTCAACGCATCCGTCAAGACCACATATAGAAACGACATAAGGCGAGCTTTCTTCACAAGTCTGTACTAGTATCTGGATGTATACTTTCTTCACAAGTCTGTACTAGTATCTGGATGTATACTTTCTTCACTAGTATGTACTAGTATCTGGATGTATACTTACTTATAGAGAAACACTGCTCTGCGTCCCATTTGACAAACTTTGAAAACTCTTCAAATGATGAATACGGTATAGATAAAACATTTTCATTCTAAAACACATCTAATGTACAATAAAACTCTATAAACCTTACCATAAAATCAACTCTATCCATTTAATGTATTTCCTTGATGTTGTCGACAATACATTCACTGGCTTCTAGATTTTAATATCCTTATCATGTCATACCTTTAACATTCACTGGGAATATCCAATATTTTCACGAGTCATCAAAAGCTTCCTAGTCCCTAGAGGTCGCTGTGGCACCTTTCAACCAATCAATATGCATCGTCTGTCGAGTGGTACCAGACGACAATACAGTATCCGATCTTTCGGATAAGATCTTGTCTTCTATGTAACAGATTAATACCTGAATAAACGAGAATAAGATATTCCTTAAATAGACATTTTAATGTGGCAGTCGCCTACGATACTTATCTCTAGTATATTATTCAACAGTAACATCAATATGTTAAAGACAAGTTGTATAGGACTCCAAAACTTGGAAATCGAAGTCTAGACAGCGCATAATTTAAGTTGGTATTTACAATTATACACTACGTTTTAAATATACAAATAAAGACCACCTCAGTTCTAAGACCACCACACTATTAAGAATACACTTTTCAATTCCATTTTCACTTTATTCAACCTCAATATTAAGACTTCTTCAATAAGACCAGTTTGCAGGCATCCCAAGTGTGGTTTTATTATTTTTACTGTACTACTCCAAATTAGATAAGGGTCACTTGGTAAACATTATATTTTCGATTCAGTATATGAATATGTCAAAATATTTTCATTGCAATAAGTGTACACATCTAAATGATTAATAACTTAATGCACCTGTCTTCTTTTATTAAAATGTCAAGGTGACCTTGCACGGGGAGCATGGGATATGGCATACCCACGAAATGCAGTTGGTTGGAGTACATGTACCTACCATCGTGTACATGTCAATGTCATTTTTTGAAAGGTTCGCTCGTTTTTACGCACTGTTGTGTACACATGGAAATGTCATGCGTGGGCACTTGGGCAGTCGTACAAGGTATACAAGTCACCTTAGCCTCACACGTTCAGCAAACAACGACCAGGCTACTCCGACACGCACTCCTGAGGGAATGTGTTCGAATCCCACAGCACAATAGGGCTTATTGGCAGCATGAGGAGGTGATGCCAAGCGGTTATTAATGCATGTGGCCAACATACACGTTACTAAACCTAAAAGTATCCCCCTGCATTCGTTTGACTTCAGTGGCTCGTTTTTTCATCAGTTTTGCTGAGTATTAGGTAGTAAAAATAATAAAAATGATTTGGCAATTTCAACCACAACATGTAACAATGTCATACAAAATACATAGTGACCCTTATCAAACTTTGTGTAGTATAGTTAATATGGTATGTTTTTTTTAAACTAAACAACCAGACTGGTGTACATTTTGAATTTGCATACAAGGAAATAATTAGTAATGCAAATACATGTTCTACAAATCTATATACTACGTCAGTAGCCTTCTGTATCCAAATCACTGTAGTATCTTTAGTAGATTCTTGATCTGGAAAAAAATAACATATTTAAAACGTGATTGTACACGATATCTGGGGCCAATGTACATGTTTATATTGGCTCGGATCTATTATTATATAGAAAAAACTCATTAAAGACCACGTATAAGACGAGTTTTCAAGTATCACAAGGATGGTCGTATTATTGATATTTTACTGTATATATCCATAATGTTGGTCCCAGACGATATCAACGTAGCTCGCAATATCAGAGCGCTGTAGTTAAAATGAATGCTTTTCAATAAGAAGGTGGCGAGCCCATTCTGGGTGAATACGTTAAAACTGTATGTAGTGGAGTTAGACCTGTGTGTTGTTTAGCATTGAATTTATTTAACTCGTTGATTAAAAAGAATATGAAACTTTCGGTTACTCTTGTACGAAGTGGTATCAATTGATTGGAAACCACGAATTTATAATTACGAAAATGTGCCGATCGCTATGAGTAATTTTTCACCTCAACATTTATCGACACAGAAACACCCTCCGATATGAAAACACCAACCAGCCGCTGACCAACTTGCAGAACGTGAACATGCTGCTCTTATTGAAGGTTTGGAACCATAGAATTGCTGAAGATGCTGATCATACAGATTTGATACGCCTTGCGTGATCCCATTAATTTGCACATGATATCAATTATTCAACAAATTACTGATTTAATGGAACAACCTAATTGCAAGTGATCACGTGTTTCGCAAAAAGGTTTATTAAGTTCTCCACTATAGGAATCAGCAAATCCGTTATTCAATTTTACAAGTTCTTCAAGTTCAGTTACTATAGAAACAAAACAGTACTAGCTTGAATCAAGAAACACTTATTAAGCTTACTGATCGTTAAACATAAATGAAAATTTTCGGCATTGTTTTTCAAATTCCGGCATGTTGGGTAATCTGTGTAATTAACGGCATTTTCCGGTATTGTCCGTAAACGTTCGATATTTTTCGGGTGTCTTCGGTAATTTTCGCCATTTTTCGATGATATTTGTTAAATTCCGATATTTTCCAATAATCTCTGTTAACTTAAGCCTCTAAAGCAATCGAATCGTGTATTCTTATCGTTCGTCCTACGACCCAAGTCAACCGAATCCTAACGAACTCCCCATGCTTGATCTACGATCCTGGCTAAGTTATGAGACGCTGGATCTACAATCGAGGTCAACCAATAGATAGTTCCCACATCTATACTATTTACCTCCCTTGTTCTTAACCATCAGCTATTTTGATAGCTGAAACTGATAAGCACTTATAGGATTAATCCCCAAATATGAGATAATTGAGAAAATACCAAGATAATTTGAATGTGACAACAATTTTCGTCTGAGCCATCTGCACACATGAGCATAATGAACAAGTAATTGTATATATCTGATTATTTTATCATCGTTTACATTATATTCCCTATAAACTTTCAGGAAATTTGCCTATAAATATGGCTGACTTTTCAGAACACGGGAGGTAAATATTGTCAATGTGGGAACTATCTATTCTTAATGACTCTTAGATTTACGACCAATGCAAACTTTTCTGAATTCGATGATCTACGATGTATGACACACGTCAATAACCAACCTTGAATGTAATTTAGTTCGTAAATATTTACACGATCTATGACCCCAGTTACACCCATTTTAATGTATTTCCGATTGTTAATTTACGATTTGTTCTAATCAATTATATGAGATGATTAATCAAGGCTAAACCATTCTAAAAGTATCCAAATAACAATCTTCATGTTCATTGACCTCTACAGTATTTCATATTATTTTATAAACAATTTACAAATATATGTACCAATATAATGACAAAAAGTCGTATTCATGTACTCTTATAATGAATGATTATATCAGGGGCCTACATACAAAGCATAGAAGTAAACGTTTGAACAGGATTTTCCATCTCAAGTTTTGGTAAGCAAAACGGAGGCATAGTAGTCGAGAGGTCGTGCGTCCGAGTCCTGACTCAAATGTCGTGGGTTCGATATTCTGTGGCGGGGTTCATCGGTAAACCCCCAAATCCCTTGATTAGACGCGAATTCTGGTAAGTAACGTAAGAATAGTCATCTTGAATGATTTATATTAATGTATGATAACTCGCTTTGTAATCGATGTAAAATAAATAAGTTTGTGATAATATTCTGTAAAGTTACTAATAATACAATAGTTGCCATCTGGGTTATTGCGGCGCCAACATACTAACATGGCTATTTGCATATCAGTGTTGTGTAAACCAATCAAATCTTACGTTAACAACTTAACAAACTGCTCTTCAACCGAACAACGTTTGTAACCTTGACGCGGATTGGTTAACCTTTCGATAAGTGGTACGTTACCTTACCGAAATCCACTGAGTTTTGGAAAATTTACCAGCAATCATATTATCTCGGCAATATTTTATGTTGCAAAACAAATCTTAATCTTCATATTGCAAGTAATTTGCTTGCTTCAGATTGCGCAAGCTAGATATTTCTTGTTTTTATTAATCTCTTTCCATCTAATTTACAGGATAGACGTGCCATATATTCAGTGAAGAGAAATATTAAAACTACTACTGGGAAATTTCCCAATTGACAAAGAGGGTGTGAAAAAGAGGTTTATGTTGATTGTAAAATACAGCAAATTCCCTTGGGACCTTAAAACCCGGTCTTAATAGTAAGGTGGTCTTAATATCGAGGTCGAATAAAGAGCAAAACCGTGAAACTGGACTTCAGGCTAGACATGGCGTCAGTGTGATGAGACATCTACCGTTCAGGTGTACTGGAGTGTGATGAGAGATCTACCGTTCAGGTGTACTGGAGTGTGATGAGACATCTACCGTTCAGGTGTACTGGAGTGTGATGAGAGATCTACCGTTCAGGTGTACTGGAGTGTGTTGAGAGATCTACCGTTCAGGTGTACTGGAGTGTGATGAGAGATCTACCGTTCAGGTGTACTGGAGTGTGAGGAGAGATCTACCGTTCAGGTGTACTGGAGTGTGATGAGAGATCTACCGTTCAGGTGTACTGGAGTGTGTTGAGAGATCTACCGTTCAGGTGTACCGGAGTGTGATGAGAGATCTACCGTTCAGGTGTACTGGAATGGGAGGACAAAGGGATACTTTCAAATACTCGGCGCCTCCTTGAGATCTCTATAACTGTCACCTTGCATTATCGTGACCATTACCCACACCAATTTGCTGCTTCAGATGAAAACAATGTCATAATTGTGGTCGTTGAGAATAATTCTCTCATATTACTGTGAGTATTGGTACAAAGTGATAATATCAACTTGACTCCATCCTGTCTGTTCTTCCAGTGGCGAACATTGTCCAATATGTCTGTCTGTGATCTATATAATCAACTTGAATTAGGAGGTTGACCAAATGTCGTAGTAAGATTATACAAGCTTATTGTAGACTTCAATGTCATATTAGTGCATAGGTCAACAATAAAACACTCACCGTATTCGTGTTTGTTTTCAAATAATTTAGATCTTAAAGTCGATATCCGGAATCACTTTTGAAATCATTAAAAGCTGACTTACGCATTGCATTGAATAAATTATTAAATCAACTAAGGCCATACCAATATGGATCTATGTTTAGCGTCCTCGGGTAGACAAGTCTGTTCGAAAACATTACAAATCTGAAAATGCCAAAAAGATGTTAAAACATAACGAGAATTGGCCATTTAGCCGATAATTATGTGTCAGGTAGACGATAACCATGTCGTGAAGCTGATTATTTATCATTAAATCTAGTCATTTATTTGGTATTTTTGTTGTTTTTGTTAACTAGTACAATTTAGTTTGTATTTTATGTCATTTTGTACAATGTCCTTATTTGTGGGAAGACAGATGTCGTAGAGACAAAAGATACATTTTGTTGTTAGGAATTTCTGAAGTGACATTCGACACGTTTTGCAAAGATTTTTAGTTGCGTAAAAACGAAATATTATTTCGCAATAAAAATACTTGAAGATAGCTAGTATATATTTGAATTTTATAAATTTACCAGGTTCTCTGACAGAATGGAAAACATATGTGCAAGTAGTTTAATTATTCAAACAGTGCTTACATATACATAACTTAGATCAAGAGTATTTTTCTGTAATCAATACCATTCCATTAATGAATTTTGACAAATAACAAATGATCCGTATATTATAAATACATATAATTCACAGTGTCTTATAAACAAGCAGTGACTGTGTGTGTATTTTACAATTGAAAATTGAAAGAATTCATAATATTTTTTTTAGCCAAACCAGGACGTGCAGATCTAAGTTTTACGTCTTTTGCCAACAGTATTTCATTTATGTACGACCGTCAGTTGACTTAACCAGTGTCCCCTTGGTTACCAAACCGTGCTTACCTGTTCTTCCGCAAACTGCTTTTATAATTCGCCCAATGATTCAGAGGTGGAGGACAAATCAGAATTGGTATCTATTATTTACAGGGAAATTAAATTGTCATGGAGAACATACATCTCATCCGGAGTTCGAACTTACGACCTGCAGATCGACTGTCGAGTGTTTCCGCCGACTGATCTAACCGAGCAGTCTACAACTTGACATTCCTTAGTAGTATTTTGGTCGTATAAACCACCAAACAAGGTAAGTATCACAGGAGATTGTCACGAGTTATTTCCCTCTATCCCCTCTTGAGTTATCTCCCTTTTTCCATATGTATATATACTTTAGAATGGATAAATGGAGATAACTCTAGAAGAGATAAAAGACTAACTTTCTGATCAGCCTATGAACTTTCCTTTGATTCGTTTAACTAAATCAGAAAATCGTGTACAAAATGTACGATAATTGATTTTCACATAACAATACGTTACTTCCTTTCCAAAAGGCTTTTATCGCTGAACGCTAATCTTGTCAGAGTGTTTTTTTGTTCAACCATGACATTTAATTGTTGCAGTATATGGAAGCAGATACTGGTGTGTGTTTTGTCGTTAAATGGATGCGATGGCAGATTTCTCCTCTTGCAAATGTATTCTCAGTTCGATAAGGCTCTTTATGAAACATTGTTTAGTTTGGCGGAGATTTGTGTCGTTTTTGCATTAATATTTCAGATACGAACGGAGGTCTGTTGGCCTATCTTGTGTATATGAGTTACCGACCAGAACCAAACTGCTCTTCCGCAAACTACAGACAAATTCAGATGCATCATAGGCGGAGGATCAATTACTTTGGCTGCGTTGTCTTCGAACAGTCTTTGATTGCGTTATATTCTGTCATATAGTCCAGGAGAACTCCCACTCAGTGCTCTAACGTGAGACATTCAGATAGGCAGTCAAGTTCTTTACCGATTGAGCTAAACGGAAGAGTCTACTACTAGGGACTATGCTGCGTAGTAAGTAGTAACATCTTGTTCTTGTAATGTTTTCAACACAGTGTTTCTGGGTTACTAGTCTACGCTGTTGACCTATCAGGTATGTCTGGGTTACCAGTCTACGCTGTTGCCTTACCTAGTATTTCTGGGTAACCAGCCTATGTTGTAGCCCTATATACCAAGTGTGCGTGGGTAACCAGTCTACGCTGTTGCCCCACCAAGTGTTTCTGTGTTACCAGTCACCGCAGTTGCCTTACCAAGTGTTTCTGGGGTACCAGTCTACGTTGTTGCCTTACCTAGAATTTCTGGGTAACCAGCCTATGTGTAGCCCTATATACCAAGTGTGCATGGGTAACCAGTCTACGCTGTTGCCCTACCAAATATTCCTTGTGTACCAGTCTACGCTGTTGCCCCACCAAGTGTTTCTGTGTTACCAGTCTACGCTGTTACCCTACCAAGTACATCTAGGGTGACCATTCTACATGCGGAGGATCAATTACTTTGGCAGCGTTGTCTTTGAACAGTCTTTGGTTGCGTTATATTCTGTCATTTCTTGGTTACTATTCATGTATGTTGCCAGCTGGTTCTAATTTGTTGCACTGCAAGGTGTTGACAGCTTCATTACGCCCCCCACAATGGATTTAAATGTATCAACATTAGGCAATAGGATTTAAGCATCACATGCTCGATGACTAAATTATCTATGCATGTTTTTCTGGAGGTAAAGGTTATGCAAAGTCATGTTTTGCTAGCCTCAATAAAACATTGACTTTAATGTAAACAGTTAAGACACAATTGCCTATCAAATTATGGTTTTAATTAGATCTTCATAATATATTAAATAAAGTAATCATTTTGAATTGGTAGACAGATACGTATGGCCTGTTTGTACTCACGTGTAGGTGATTAGCCAAACTCACTGACAAAACGAATGCGTCCTAGGTAAGATGTACTCCGTTCTGCAATATATACCATACAACCACTGCTTACTGATAATCGATATAAATTTTCGCATTATTCACTGCGCAACAAACAGTGTTACTTTACGGCTTGACATTTCCCATAAAATATAAAAGCGTGGGTACAGTAGAAGTAACAACGATTTCCTAGTTTAAACTGTTTAGCTCAAACCTTTTACATGGATTGTGAAATAAGTTGCAACTAATAATACTCACTCTCGATGACTTCTTCCTTGGGTTACTAACCGGCACGTCAAGAGATTGTGAGGTTCGTTGTTCAACCTACTCCAGGAAGGGGTTCGAACCCACGACCATCGGTTCAGGAGTCAAGCGCTGTATCCACTGACCCCTATGCCCCTTAAGGTAGTAATTCGAATGAAAATGAGGATAATATTCAAAATTAGCTCAGATAATATTATGAAATTGTACACGCCTCTGACTGCACGCTGGTAATATCTGGTACAAATGTCTTGCAAGTTTATACATAAAACTAGATTTCATTACTAGCTGTCGTAAGACCATGACTCTAATTTTGAAATCCCCGATATTCTCGGAATAACAGCGAGACTTGATTGAATAAGTTTGAATATAACACAATATACAATGGAGAAGATATATTTCCTTAACTAATCCAACGTAAAATTTAATTAATTTACTTTGCATATTCCTAAAATTCCAAATTAATTTTAGTCAAGGCTTGTGCCAATCAGTTTAGAAGAAAATGCGTTTGTATTATATTTTTGCCAAATGTTTTTTGTTGCCATGGTAACAGTTTCAATACTTTTTTTTTTGTCAAATTCATAAAAGTTGGTTTTGTTGGTTGTTATCACAACAACGTTTTCAAAAGAATTTGACACAAGGCCGATTTTGGTGTCAAGTGAAAACCTACCCTTGTTTCCCGTCAAGAAACGACTCGTATCATGGCAGTCCAGAATTTCTGTAAAATCTGCTATTCGCCTCACTATGCTATAATCACTCATGAATAGCATATCACACCTTATAATATATGATCCAATTATTTCATATTGTACATTGAAATACAGTGCACTCTTTCCAGAACAACATCCGTTTGGGGATTCGACTGTTGTTGTTGTTGTTGTGATGTTGTTGTTCTAGTGAGGTGAAATTGTTATGAAAGATTTTTTATTATTAAAATTGATAATGTTGTTGTAGAAAGTTTGTTGCTTAAGAGAGGACTGTTTTTCTAGACGATGTGCCGTATTAGAAAAAATCAATACAACTATCTGTACTGGCTCATATACGGGCGCCTGGCCCCAATTTCATGAAAATACTTAACGTTTTTCTCGACTCAGTCAAAAAATCGTAATAGGACTTTTTCTTCAAACCTATGTTTTGATATTAGAAATTTATAGCATAAATTATCGAAGGAGCACAATGTGACAACATTTCTCCTGTTTTAAATCATTTATTTATGAAGATACTTTTTAGAATTTACTCCAGTATATTTGTACTCTATAGTTCGTCTGCCTGTAGATACTGGTGATTTTTTTATATCAACAGACCAAATACCAAACTTTTCTTGCAAGGAAGTCAAAACTTCCAAACCTTTCCATTGCACATTGCTGAAGCAATTGATAAATATGTTTAAGACAGTTACTGTGTTCATACTCAAGTAGTTTCGTGAAATCGGGGCCGGGATGCGTTAGTGCCGCTGCTCCGACCCCTGTAACATTTGCGCTGTATATACCAATTGCTTCATATTTTCACAGTATATAGCGGATACACTCCGCATTTTGTTAATGTATAGCTTGATGTATATTATTACACCATGCTGGTTCTATGAGAACAATCATCTTTCTTCTCGTAAACGACGAATGTCAAAAAATTGATAATGTTGTTTGGGAGAGGATAATGCTGAGAAGAGGGCCACTGTGGAGATGTTACGCGATATAAGTATCACAGGAGAATATCACGAGTTGTTTACCTTTATCAATCCTTGTGTTGTCTCCCTTTATTACTACATGTACGTACATATTCTATAGAAGGTGTAAATTGATACTGTTGTTTGTGAGAGGTATTTGCTGAAAAGAGGGCCACTCTGGAGATGTTACGCGATTCAATATATCTAAAATTCAATACAATTATTTGTGAAGCAGCAGTCCTCTTTCTTACAATACTTCGGTACTAAGAGCAACTCCACCTTATTTCTTCAATTCCGATAATTTACGTTAATTAAGTTATATAACAAAACTGGTAATTGAATTAAGATCGATGTCCAATCTATCCAACAAAATTGGAAACAATGTTCATGAAAAATTCAATAAATATTCCACAAGTAATTTACGCCCTCTTCTTTGTTGTTTTATTGATTTAATTTCAGCACTGATTACCACTGTGTGTTCTTAATTAAGCAATAACATGTTATTAAGCTGAGATATTCATTGAAAATTCATAATTGATCATAAAACGCGTATTCTATAGTTATAAATATTTAAGCATTTAATAGAGAAGTTCGCCCACTCGGGGGACATTTATCAATGTCAAGGATTTCTCAGAAAGAAAACTTCTCCTGATAGCGATAGCAAACGGTATTGCATGACGTGACAGATTGTCTATGTCTAACTTAAGTCATCTAGAATGTATAATAGTGAGTGCTCTCGTGTGAAAATTTGTCAAACATGCAAATATTGCCCCAGGAGATGTCGATCCTGATACTAAGAACATGTAAATTGATTCACGCGTCAATTAATTGATCATCGATGCCTTTTCCTGATAGTTTCTCTTTAATTTTAGAATAGTTTTGTTATTCTCCACTAACAGAGGTGAATTTACCGCACACCATTTTCAAATCATCATTGGGAACATAAACTGATAGTGTGCATCAATTCCAGGGCCTTTACAATCGGTAATCAAATGTCAGTCTAAGAAAACAATGTTCACTTTTCATCAGTTTCTCGTCCTTTCTTATCATTACAATCATTTCAAACTACATGTACTTTTTTATTTTGTCCTACAACGTTTTCCCTGGACACTGCTCCATAGACTTTGAGCATAACTCACTGAGCGCTGGTAACTCATTATTACTTATTATTACATTACTCCATGAACACTTCTTACTGAATTATTCTCACAGAACACTACTCACTTAATGCTACTTATTAAAAAGCACTACTTCAACTGTACTCACTGAACGCTACACATTGAACACAACACACGGAATACAATTCACTGAACGCTACACATTGAACACAACACACGGAATACAATTCACTGAACGCTACACATTGAACACAACACACGGAATACAACGATGAACATTATTCGCTCAGTAAACACGGCCACTTGCACATCACACTCACTGACAAATGCTTACTGATGACATCTCACAAAACAATACTCATCGAGTACTACTCACTAACACTATTTTTAAAACTTCTTTCAAAACGCAACTCACACCTCGCTGAACACTACCCATTGAATACTTCCCACTGAACCCTACTCACTGAATACCTTTAACTGAACCCTACTCACTGAATACTTCGCACCGAACCCTGCTCACTGAATACTTCGCACCGAACCCTGCTCACTGAATACTTCCCACTGAACCCTACTCACTGAATACTTCTCACTGAACCCTACTCACTGAATACTTCTCACTGAACACTCCTCACAAAATAATTCTCACTTTATACTACTCAATGAATACTTATCACTGAACACTACTCACTGTATATTTCTCAATGAATAATTTTCACTGAATTCTACTCATCGTACGCTTCTCACTGAATATTTTTCACTGAACGCTTCTCAATCAATACTTCTCACTAAACACTACTCACTGAATACTTCTCACTAAACATTACTCACTGAATAATTGTCACTAAATACAACTCACTGAATAATTGTCACTAAACACTACTCACTGAATAATTGTCACTAAACACTACTAACTGAATACTTCTCACTAAACACTACTCACCGAATACTTCTCACTAAACACAACTCACAGATCACAATGTCATTTAAACTTCAAAGCAACGAGGTTAGAATTTTACTTGTTGATGACTACCATGACATTGGGTGTTGATTTTACAATTAACTCGTTCATAAATAACCGAGGGTATGAATTCGATAGATTCAATTAAATGTCTTTTCACAATCTTCGAATTGTTCCATTGTCGTTCTCGTATGTTCTTGCAACTCCCAAGTATGCTTATTACATTGCGTATACAAGGGGAGGTAATCACAGCGAGGATTATTGCATGTTTTTTGTCAGTAGTTATGGAGTTTTTTCCCTTGTACGATGCGTATCACCAACATGTCATATGTGACAATGAAATCGTGCAAACAACCTATAAAATAGCAGTATGGGTGAGCATGTGATTTATGACGTCTTCTAGCAACTGCAGATATAATTCGCATGCATTCGGAACCTCAAGTAGACGTATATTTTGTTTTCACAGCGTTAGCAATGACTCACAGTAAACACAGTTTCATCTCAAACCTTGCAACATGAAATCTCTAATGCTCATTCGGAAAACCTCGGCCAACTACGTCCCGTGCTCGCAGATGTTCGTAGAGTAATGCAGTGGTACGGAAACATCCGAGATTTTGAGGTCGTCTTTCATTAACTGACATCAACATTAAATATGTGCATGTTAACACAATGCTGCAAGTCACGTGACCGAAACTGCATTACCAGACGAATAATTCCCTTGAAAGCGAAACTGTAAACGTTGAACAAGAACAAGAACATTTTACATTGACTGTGTGAGAATGTTAAGTACGTAAATCGTTGCATGTTGTTTCAAGTATCGGATGTTGTTTTCAATTCAATCGTCTTAGTGATCCCGAACTTCTTTGGAGATAGACGCTTATACAGTAAATTGAACATCAAAAAATTCTCTTATAAAGCAACGAACGAGAATGGCTTATTGGATTATATTGCTGAGTGTTTTGATAAAGGATGCTTTATTCATAAGTGATAGTGCAACAAAAGGTGTAAATAACGAAACTACAAATACCATAGAATGTCCGCGAATTTGTCGATGTCACATGACGGCAAACCATGAGGTTGTCACGAACTGTTCAGCTTCAAACATCAGCGTCTTACCGACAGATATATCACAAAAAACAACGAAGCTGATTTTGAGCAACAACTTTCTTGGAAGTAGCGTGAATCAGACATTAACCTTTAAGAACTTAACGCATTTGTCGTATCTGGATTTGTCTCACAATGTGCTCAGTAAATTAGAGAATCACACATTCCTTGGTTTGGAGAAGCTAAGGTTTCTTTCCCTGGCCTTCAACCGGTTAGGACTTCCTAAATGTTTAGCAGATGAAATCTTTAAACCGCTTGTAATGTTGCAAGATCTGCGAATTCATGTAAATTGCCAACAATCAGATCACAGCTGTACCTTCCATGACGCTGAAATCGCGGATTTGAAGTCATTACGGCGACTCACTGTGGACGGGTTACAGCAACCTATTCTAGGGCGTGGCTTCTTAAATCTCCGAGAATTACGGTACTTGTGGTTTTATCCTAAAGAAAGTATGATAGGTAAAATAACACCAAGAACTTTCGCTAATTTAGCCAACAGTAAGTTAGTGACGCTCATCATGAGGGAAACGCACGTCGATCAAGTTCTACCAGGTTCGTTTTCAATGTTAAAACATTTAAATACATTAGATCTTTCAAGGAATGACCGGTTGTGTAATAATGGAATGAAGAACGTTAGTATGGGACTAGATCAGACTATGGTTCAGATGTTATTGTTAAAGAAAACTTGCCATCACGGTCAGGACATTTCTGGGAATGCTCTAGTTTCTTTACGTGGTTCTTCATTAATATATCTCGATATTTCTTACAGCCATGTAAGAAATATATCGGATTATTTCATAATAAACTTGCCAAAGACTTTGAGATTTTTTATGTTGCAGTATAACATCATCAGTGATGTGAGATTCGTATTGTTCATGTTATTCATGCCTTCTTTGGAATATCTAGATGGGAGCGGTCAAAACCACTTCGCTGATAGAAGTGATGTTCTAAAGACAAACGTATTTAAGAAAAACACGGTTACAGATGGCAATGACACCATTTTGATGCGTGAACAAGAACAATCCTTAAGTCTAACATGGTTGTTGGCCAATCCATTACGTTCTTACTCAAAGTCTAGCAGCGAGCTTCGCACCAACATTTCAAGGTCCAATATTTCAACTTTAGGCAAAGATGACAAGCATAGTGCACACATCTTCAAGCATATACCATGGCCTAATCCAGTTCATCTTCCACCGAAACTTCGATTTTTAAATGTCAGTTGTCTAGGGGTAGTCCTTGTCGTGACTAGTTTCAATGTCAGCGTGAATAACTCATTAGAAACGCTCGATTTTTCAAATGGTAAATTTAAAAGAATAAATGGAATGATTACAGGTCTACATAGTCTGAAGTTCTTAAATTTATCGGTGAATGAGATTACATACTTAAGCCCTGCTACTTTTAGCGATATCCCCGCATTGATTGACTTAAACCTGTCAATTAATCGCTTTGGGAAATCTATCAACAAATCTGCGTCTGAGATTTTCACCCACCTCAAAAATCTTACCTACTTGGACTTGTCAGATACCGGCTTGAAAAAACTCCCGATGAAGATATTTAGCGGTAATCGACGTTTAAAAGTGTTGAAATTGGCCAGTAACGGTTTTGAAACAATAACATTTTCACTTGAATTTCTAGACAATTTGATGTACTTAGATTTGTCAAGCAACAATATTGTTTTCATACAATCTGAAACCGCAACACAATTAACATCCTTAAGTCTTTCGCACGCTATAAATATATATCTAAATGGAAACTCCTTAAAATGCAATTGTGATTATAAGTCTTTTGTTGACTGGCTTGCACATTTAAATAACCACTTGGTCTTTAGCGGAAATTCGTCATTGAAATGTTCGTACATCAGCGGATCTTTAATCAACGTATCGAGTTTAAAAACAAAATGGACGACCTACAACATAGAATGTGTCACATGGGTGGTTATGACGTCATGTACATTGGGTTTCTTCGTACTATTAATAGTACTTACCTCAGTTGCTTGCATCTACACGCAAAGATGGAAACTACGGTATCTTTACTACACAGGAAGAAAAACTATTAATCCATATCACCCTTTGTTAGGGGAAAGAGTGGATCTTGAATTAGACTGCTACTTTTCTTTCGATGAATTCGCGCAATTATCAATCGGAGATAATCGGGAGACGACTATGTATAATTTTGTCACGGAAATTGTATTTCCGTATCTACAACAACAAGAATTACGTGTTTCCTTTAGAGGAGCTTTGGCAGATAATTTACCTTTGTATCGAACAATTTCACAAGCGATCCGCTGTAGCAAAAAGGTTGTTGTTATGTTGAGTTCAGACTATTGCAACGAGTATTGGAACGTGTTCGAATTCAACATGGCGGCATATGAGGGTATGTACACAAATCGAGATGTCGTTATACTTGTTGTTGTCGGCGATCTAGCGCCTCAAGACCTGACGGGCGAGGTTAAGGCGTTTATCGACGGAAGAAATGTTCTACACCTGAAACCGAACTGTAATTATTCTGCATTACTTGACCAAATAATTCAAAGGATTTCACGATGACTTAACTTAATTTTAAAACATATCTTTGGATTCAATATAGTTAAGTGTAAGACGTTCATGAATATGGTCTGTGAATAACGACTGATGTTTACAATTCTTGCCATGTACTAGTAGAAAAACCATGACCAATCATTATTTGTACATGACTGAAATGTAAGTTTATCAGTGACGGTATGAATGGTCACTTTGCATGTTACTAGAGCTATACGGTAGTGAAACTACAGTCGGACATTGTTCATTCGAATTCATCGGGTCCGAAAATTTATTTCGAATAGTACATGGTCTAAGCAGATATATCGGGACGTGATTTATTTTTCAGATGATAAACATGATTCGGATAGAAGGTTGTCGAATAAACGAGGTCAAACTATATCTCTTAACAGAGTATCGTTATTTGAGTTCAAAATATTTGTAACATTGAGAGTAGTCATACTCTATAATGTGCGTGTATGCAGTTTACTGTATTATCTGCAACCATTGTAAATAATTGCTACTTTGTAAACTGAAAAGGATATACAGCAAATTTGCATGTAGATGTTTTTTCTTTCAATTGCCATGTTTTGTAAATAATCTGGGAGAGGGCTTAAATAATGTTTTAACAACGTGTGTCGAATCCCTTTGTACGTATTACTTGCTGTCTAATATTTATACTTACATAACAATGTAAGAATAAATCACAATAGCCGCTTGTTAGCATGTGATTTATGTTCCATTGTGCTATTACACGAACATTAAAAGCTCAGTTATTTGGCGAGGCGAAGTTTTCGACTACATTGTTTCTGTAATTAATTCATTTAGATCAACACTCTTTTGTTGACACACAATTGGTTGAACTCGAGCGGTCAAATAGATAGCAAACTTTAATGGAGGGGAGACAATCCAGTTGAAGGAAATGGCTTTAACAAAGCTGCCAATCAAGGGAGATCATTCTTGACCTTAATCCAAGAAAGCTGCACATGTTCTTATTACACGAACACGGATATGGAGATATGCTTGCTTATGCACATATTGTCACCGGTCCTTTACGATTTACGAATAAATGTTATTGTGGATGTATTTGAATGGTAACCTCCAGTGATTTGTCTACACATGCGTAGGAGTATTATTATGTAAATAAGAACGTGTATACATCATGCATTTTTCAGTACAATGTTATACTTATATAGGTTCATTAGATTTTATTATTATATGTAAAATTAACGCTATTTAGATTTGTATCACATTTTGTATTTACAGTTACATTGTACATTGTACTAGAACTGTTGAAATTATATAAATAAATTCTGATTTTATTAGTGTGGCCATTGACCATATATTGTAAATGTTCAACTGTTGTAAATATGTATTAATTGTATATGCTCATAGACTGTAAATTCTAACTTATTGAGAAATAAACATACATTAAAAACATCACCTACGATACTATAAAACAGTTTATGTTAACATACTGGATGCATCGTTTACACATTATTTGTGACAAATGTCTGGTTTATTGAAAAGTCCCAAAAAATCATAAATCAATATTTTTCTGGAGTACCCACTCTTAGAACAGCAGCCTTTAACATAATTATACCACAGCTCTATATTTCTAAGTCAATATCAGATGATACAAATGTCTGACTAAACTGTTGCGTAAAGAGTATATTGGTGGCTGGTTTATTAAAAAGTCCCAAAATTAAGTAAAAAAAGGTTACCAATTCTGGAGGAATATTTTGCGCAGCGGTAAAGGAATGGCTGTATTATGTATGGTATAAATGTTAAACGTCGCCGACATTAAATTCTTGTAAGGATACATATACATGTCAAAATAGCTAACCAGTCAATTTGTATTTTTGTTCATCTTCACTACATTATGACAAAGTGATTGGAAAATATGAAGGTGATATTGACAGGTCTACATCGATAATTAAGTTCATTTGAATAATAATTTTTTTATGTCATTTTCAAACTGCAATAAAAATCAACAGAAGATCCAGTGACTTTTTAGAAACTCTGCAACCTATATTCATGGTTTATTTTGTCATATACCTATTGCGAGAATATTTGACTTCATTTAAAATCAATATTCATTGATATTATTAGTACTAGATTATTTAGGTAACTGTATTGTGTGTGCGCGCGCGTGCGTGCTTGTGCAGTAACCATGTATTGCATATACTGTAATATATTGTATATATGTTATACTCTCCGTTATGTCGAGGGAATAAAGTTATTGTAGCGGTGTGTTAGGAGCAGATTGTCGAAGGTCTTGCCAACGTTGTAGATAGTATATGTTTTCTTCATGCCCTGCTTAATACAACATAACTTGCAGTTTATATATTCACACGGGCAAAACACCCGGTAATACTTTAATTTCACAAGAATTTGCTAGGCAAATGCTGTGGATGTTTTTGTTTTTAAGAAATAAATACACAAACAACTATCCTCGGTGTTTTTTATATATATAGAAGTCACAACGACAATAGATATGTACACACATGTAGAAGATTATTATACAGGATTTCTTGCATACCAGACTGGGATTTCCCGCATATTTACACCGGTGCTGACTCTATCTTACACCCCCTTGTAGGAGGAGTCTCTTGCCTAACATATAATCATCACTTGAATGAATGTATAACAATACGTTACTGTAAGCAAAAATCCCTCAAAACTTTATTCGTTTTATTCAATCTCGTCCTTTATTTCGTATAAAGGTATGCAAGAAAAAAATATTCCACTGGCTTCGTGTGCGGATGGAAATATCCGGTTCTGCGGTAACTGTCAACAAAGCCTCGTTCCCGTCGCGCCGGATATATCCATCCGTATCGGAAGCCATTGAAATATTCATATACAATAAACCGGGTAGGCTGGATATTCAGCGATGGATTAATAATTCCACGTATGTAGCAGAAGGGTGAACGATGGATTAATACTACCACATATGTAGCAGAAGGGAGAACAAACTCTACCATGCAAATGGTGCTGTCTCGGTTGCTGTGTTGTATGTGTCTCATACTCTTCTCGATGGCGTTTATTTATTTACAAGCAAAGTATGCAAAGGGAATACACCGAGTTAAATAAAGAAGTAAAGAAAAAAGCGAAAGAGGACAAACTGCAGTACATTGAAGGACTTGCAAAGGAAGCAGAAGAGGCATGCAAGCTAGGAGAACTTAGTACTGCTTATAAGATCACTAAACAGTTATGTGGGAAAAGTACTAACAGCGACACATCAGTTTTAAGTAAGGATAGAGAAGTTTTAACATCTAAGGAAGGAAGTATGCAGTCTCCGCTTAGTAAGTGCATACGATTGTTAATCAACATTTTGTCCTACATTTGTTTTACGCCTTTACAAGGGAGGTAAATATTGTAGATGTGGGAACTATCTATTGGAGTCGGAGTTTTTTTACCGTTTCCAAAGTATTTCAGTTGTATACGTATACGGCGTTAAGTTGACGTGATCAGTGTTCAGGGGTTCCACTAGGTGCTGAATCTCAAGGGTCATTTTGATAATTTTGACCGGATTTTACCATTTTCTAGGCAAATTATGTATAATATACGGACAAAAAATACCCTTCAGCCAGAATCCTTAGGATCAAAAAGAGGCATTTTGGAAATTCCAGGGGTCAGAAGGTCAACTCAATGGTCAAATGGAATTTCTGAGTGTTTCTGAGTTATCAACCAGTACTAAACTATCCGGATGTTTTATCTTCAGTCAAATTGTCATGGTGAGCATACACCTCATCTGAGAATCGAACCCACGGTCTTAAACTTCAGATTGACAGTGTGTAGTGTTATACCTAGTGAGTTTACCGGACTTGTTGCTTTTCATAAACATGTAAGAATGATACATGAAACTGACAGGTCAAAAATCTAATGATAATTCACATAAGAACGTTGCTATGGGATTTCCAACCTCTTCATGTGACGTCACTATGTACAAGCAGGACACTATATTTACTCCATATTGTCACTTTGCCTTATGTGGCAACTATTGCTTACTGTCAGTGCATGGTGACGTCACATGTGACGTTTTCTGGAAATGACGTCACTTATAGAAGAGTTTGGAAATCGTACAGCGGAGCTCATACAGGAATAAAGAAAACGGTTTATACGATACAGTTAGATCTTGTGTAAACGTGTGAGCCAAATCGACAATATCAGAAAAACTTCTCACGTCACTTACCTCCCTTAGATGTACATTAATCACATCCTTCAGTAAGGTCACATGTATTTGAATAAAACGACCGAACAATGTCCTTAAAAATATAACTGACACAACAAATTAAGGCTTAATTTGTTGTGTCAGTTATTTTTTTTTTTAACTACCAATAATATTATCACCCTCATTTCTATGTAATATATCCAGATCAAATTCAATATTAAATATATATAATAAAGAAACCTTAAGTAACAGAATACCTATGTACAGTTAAAATGTTTGTGATAACAGAGGTCTTCGCAGTTTGTAAAGGGAAACAACTGTGTAGGAGATTGCGGTAACATATTGCTGTTCAAGTGTTTTGCGAATGTCTTCGTTGTATAAGCTTTGACGATATGCTTTCTTCCTTGCTGTTAAACACACAACTTGAATTAGACATAATTGTTGTACATTTATATTGTTAATAATCAATTAACTGTAACACACAATAGTATATTATCACACAAGCGGTTGATTTAAATCCTGATTTCCCGAATTTATTCCATAGGGTATTAAATGATACGTGAAATATTCTATAGCGTACATTTTTGCTGGTGGCACATAATGAAAGGAAATAGCATAGTCACTTATACTTTCCGGGCCCTGAAAAGAGACAAAATAATAACAGTTTGAAACACCAATAATAAAAATAAAGTCTTTAAACACTTTAAGCTACGGTAATTAGAGTATTATTACTATTATAATTGAATAATAAATAGAATATTAACAATACATGTAGTAATAATTCTAATCAGACTATGGTTGATTCGGAGAACTGTTGACATGAGCTAAGATTTTTATAGCTCGACCAACATTAAACAATATTTCTGCGACCGACCGCACTACAGTGGTAAATAATGATGTTAAATACGTTATCAAAGGGACGTAATTAGGTTCTGGAGGGTCATCGAGTGAAAACAAAGACGCTTAGAATGAACTTAGTTATGATGCTTAATCTATTCGATGGCAATATATTGGAACTGTAGTCGATGATTAATCAAAAGCTTTCGAAAGGAATGCTTTACATACAAAATAGCATGATCATGGAACATGGACTGATTGCAGCATTATTTACCTTTTGGGCGCCATGCGCGTCGTATTGATAATACCAACCCGGGTATCCACCCATCAAATGTGTTTCTGGGACAAAACAATGAAATCTGCTTCTCCCATACTTATCTGTCGAATTACCAACTTTTACACCTAAATTTTCCATACATTTTCCGAATTCAACGTCCTCAGAACCGCCATCTTGGCGACATAATTTCGAATCATTTCCACGTTCACCAAACCTTCTCATGGCTTCTTTGCTTATTACATAACCTGCTCCACCACTAAAATATCCTTGTTTTACATTAGTTTTAAAATGGTGACCGAAATAAATAGGATTCTCTTTTCTATGACTGGTCAAAAAATAGCGTAGGTTTTCTAAAATCACGTAAGTGTCATCGTCGGCTTTCATAAACCAATCTGCGTCCTCGAAATGATTCTTGTAAATGTATCTGAACGCTTGCATTGTTTTGGCGGTCAAATGTTGTCTTCCTTCCTGTGTATTCAATCCGACTGTAGGAAAGTCTGTGTTATTTTCAGAACTTATAAATATAATTTTATTACACCGTTTTGCCCAGGTGTTCCGAACATGCTGAGTTTTTTTCTCAAGATTCTGTGGGCTTGTCATAATCCAACATAATACACGTATCCTTTCTTTAAGCTCAACCGCAGTTTTATTGTCGTCTGGAAAAGAAAGAATTGCAATAATGTTTGTTGCCCGGAGTGATATTAGCAATAATAGCAGTAACAGAAATACCGTCAGTATGAATGCTACACATCAATGATAGCCATTCAAACAACATTGTTATACCTCATTATAGCTGTTTTGATTGGCCGAGAGCATTTTTAATGTTACCCGATTATGCGCCTACAATTTAGTGGTAGGTGACCCACGTCCTTCGCCTCGGGTGATATTCGGTTTCTCGGATTGACAATATTCATGTCACCATCACTGCCATGTGACATTTATATAAAACTTCTTTTCTAGTAAATTCTGTGTATTTCTAAATTGCTAAATACAGAAATTGAATCATCATTACAGAACAATATTAACGTTTAAAATCAGCTAATTTATAAATCAAACCCACTCCAAATTGCTTTGATATAGAGAACACAAACATTTCGCATTTTTTCAAACAAATTGACTTTTTCTTCCTCACCACAATACTAACAGGATGTTAATTATTGTATTGTACAGTCGGACCTAGTTCATTCGCATTAAATTTTATCGGCCCCAAATTTATTTCCAATAATATATAGCTTCGAACAGCCCATTTCAATTCGACGTTGATAAAAAAAGATATATCGGTACCTGATATGTATTTCGGATAATACCGAGTATTCGGATAGTAGGTTGTCAAATAAACGAGGTAGTTACTGTCGTATCGCTGCCAGTACTGTTATCACTGCTTCAATCGCTAAATTCTTACTGATGTTTTTCATTTAAAATAGTTCGATTAATACACATACATGTATTAGTCCAAAATCAGATTAACCTGCTGATAAGGTTTGCGGTAGAGCGAAACTGTTGGAAATGCATGGACGTGATTAGCTCGAATGAGACAAGTTTCCGTGACGTTTCCATCATGACATTAATACGGTTTGTACTGGTTGGAATTACTAGAACCCTGGTTAGCTCAACTGACAACCAAGTATATTTGATGTAGGCTGAACAACTTTGTTAAAGCACAATATAGAAACATGCCTTTGTTTCACAAAATCTCAAACTGAGATTGTCTCCAGACAAATATCTCCTATCATGTGTGACCAAATTCCTGTCACAAACAGTCTCAATAATGGAGCTACATGTAATACGTTTAAATAAATATATTAACCGTCTCCAGTGGCCGAGTGGTTAAGGCATCCGCGGGAGGTCGAAGGTTTGAATCCCGGTAGGGGTCCGTTCTGATATGGCCAGTTTGATGAGCCGCCAGCTAGTTGAATAATGGTTACCGTGCGCCTACCTGCCTGATGCCTGGCATTAAAGGATTGGAATCGGAAAGTAAATGTGCTCAGAAAGTAGGTATCTCATAAATCAGAAATGGCTGGCCATTTAAATAGGGTTGACACTATAATAAATCAACACTTTTTTATAACTATAGTTACATAATTATGATTGCATACACGCACTCCTTCATTCAAACGATTAGTTCTTAAATATTCAGTTTGAGATAGATCTCAACATTGGTCTTTTGAGGGTGGCAAAGTGATCGATGGGTAATGCGCTTGACTCCAGATCCGAAGGTCTCGAGTTGGAATCCCACTCTAGGGGTGGTTCAGCCTAGAACTGCACACTCCATGAAGTAAGCCAGTAAAACGATAGTTTGATTAGAAATGTCCTATTGTTCTTATATAAAGCTTTTAAGCATAGAAGTAGCTTCATCTCTGCTTTGATCTAGATTTGTGTACATTGTATTAGATGTTTGAATGTTTCAACATTTGAAAGTTGTTAATTGTTTAGCAATCTTATCGAAGTTTTTTTGGAACTATACACAATTATGTATATAGATGGGTAAATGATCATTAATTGATTTGTTGTGTTGTTGTAACCTTGTTTCAAAATCGATTTAGATAAAATAAATTTTAAACAAATGAGGTATTTCGTGAAATTGACGACTGGACTGAAATTGTCAACAATCTTTATACATGTACTTACCGTGATGAGCATGCGCGTCCTGGAACTGTACAGGTCGAACTAACTGTTGTATCTTGTCAAGATCTTCATGTGTCAATACTGAGTGTTGTTGTTGTTGTTGTTGGAATTCACCCACAGCCAATTTCGGACTTCTTTGTATTGATAAACCACTGGGACCTGCAATACATGTACAAACAGACGTACGAAAATACGAATTGTTTTCATTTATATTTTGTTCGATATAATAAAATGTATATCAGATGGCTTCCTGTGTGACAGTACATATTAACATAAGGGAAATACTATTACCCGAGGCGAACACTACTAGCTCTAACTGTCTGTTTACATATTTCAACGGACGCGTCCAATAAAAGCGCGGGAATGATAGTGACGTTAAAATGACGTTGACGTCATTTCCTCCGATTGTAAAGATGGCGGACGTTACCAAACAAAGACAATGGAGACGCTGTAGTATTTGTTTGTTTTCCATTTTGAGGGTTAACACTATATGCTACCACTTTCCATGGGATCTAATATTTATGTTTTTATACCGAACAAATATTTTGATATTAAAATATAAAACAATAAAGTCAAAATGATACAGAACAATAAAGTGCATATCGACTCGGAATATGTGAATTTCCAGTAGTCTATTTTTAGACCCGCGAGAGAGTAAAAAACGTTATGGCGCCGTGTAAAAATATAATGTCACAGGATACAAACGTTATGTTACAGGATAACATTACGGATTTGCTTATAGCGTGTATATGGAAATTTAACAAGGCAAAGTCACGTGAGGTATAATAAAAACTAATGACGCCCGCTAACCATTTAATGTTTAGGCCTACGTATACTCAACAAAAATAAAAACGCACCATTTTGGTGTACATTATTTCGTCGCACATCAACGTTTGAGGGAAAAACTAATCATGTCCCGAATATGCATCCGTAGGTAAATCTCAATACCAATATTGCTTCTGACCGATTTAATCTCTGTGTTTTGATAATTATATTCTTGCATTTATTATTATTAGAGCGGCAATTCATGTTTTATTTCTCTCCACTAAGATCGCTATAATTATGGTAGTTTCAAACCTCCCAAATTGCATTTCATGTTACATAAATGTTAGTTTGATAGTGACGTGTTTCTAAACTGAAGTTGATTTTAGTCATCAAAACGAAAGTACTCGATTTTAGTCATCAAAACGAAAGTACTTGATTTTAGTCATCAAAACGAAAGTAAGGATTTATACAGATAGGGGAGGATTTTCTAATCTATCGTTTTTGATAACATACATGGTATGACATTAGGTTTCGTTACATCCAAAACACCTGAATTTTCATACGTGTTTTCATGCCAGAAATTGTCACATTCAACAGTTTAGGCCTACAGTTCTTAAGGGACAGCAGACATTCTTAGAACAAAGTCAGGAGTTAAATATATTTTTATTGTAAACCACTTCAACATTAGTGAAATATTTTATAGCCGTCGGAAAGAATGTCATTCCTTGCCAAGTCACTTACTGTGACAGTAAAACCTCAATAATAAGACCCTTGAATACTAGTCTTCTTATTGAGGTGGTCTTAATATTGAGGTTGAATACAGAACAAAACAGTAAACGGGACTTGAAAATTGTGTTCATAATTTTGAGGTGGCCTTATTATTGAGGTGGTCTTAAGGTAAGGTTTTACTGTAGTTTTTTTACATAAAACTGCATGACTCGCTCGGTAAAACTTAAACAAATATATCCTGGTGAGGTATCAATACGACACATCAGTCCTTACATTAAATTTTGAAAATTCACTCGAATTACTTGAGATTTCCCTCAATGTTATCTGCCAAAATTGAGAAAAATCTCAACTCAGATGCTGATTTCATACTCACATATTTCAGTTTGGTCTGTCGCATTATTCATACTTCATCACTCACATAAATGATGGAAATCTCAACACAGATGCTGATTTCATACTCACATATTTCAGTTTGGTCTGTCGCATTATTCATACTTCATCACTCACATAAATGATAGAAATCTCAACACAGATGATGCTTTCATACTCACATATTTCAGTTTGGTCTGTCGCATTACTCATACTTCATCACTCACAACAATGATAGAAATCTCAACACAGATGATGCTTTCATACTCACATATTTCAGTTTGGTCTGTCGCATTACTCATACTTCATCACTCACAACAATGATAGAAATCTCAACTCAGATGATGCTTTCATACTCACATATTTCAGTTTGGTCTGTCGCATTATTCATACTTGATCACTCACATAAATGATGGAAATCTCAACTCAGATGATGATTTCATACTCACATATTTCAGTTTGGTCTGTCGTATTACTCATACTTCATCACTCACATAAATGATGGAAATCTCAACTCAGATGATGATTTCATACTCACATATTTCAGTTTGGTCTGTGGCATTATTCATACTTGATCACTCCCAAAAATGAGAAAAATCTCAACTCAGATGATGATTTCATACTCACATATTTCAGTTTGGTCTGTCGCATTATTCATACTTCATCACTCACATAAATGATGGAAATCTCAACTCAGATGTTGATTTTATAGTCACATCAGTTTGATCTGTCGCTTGATTCATACTTGGTAAATGCCTCGTGAATTATAAGTTAAAACTCGATTGAGTAAACATGGGGCCTTGTGAGAAATCATGAACGTAAAGTTAGTTTCTAAAACTCACTAGTTAAGTAGGTGGCTGCCAGAAAGGCAAACACAAGACCCACTGACAGTCCCAGGGCGAAGTTTATTGTAGGATTCTGCATCAGACCTGAAAAATATAAAATTTGGCATCTAGTTACAGCCGGACCTCGTTTATTCGACAACATCTTATTCGAATATTTCGAATAATCCGAAATAATTAGCAGGTCCTGATGTATCTTAGGCACGTCGAATTGAAATGGGTTATTCGAAATTAGGTATTATTTGAAACACAATTTCAGACCCGATGAATTCGAATGAACGATGTCCGACTGAATTCTTGATTCCATGGTTGTTTGAAACCATATTCGGTATGCAGCCAACGGAGCATATTTCTTTCTTGCGACCAGATACCCTGATGCCATGCGAGTTGTACAAAAGCATCAAAGTTTACAGAAATGTTACTGACTTTTAACAACCAGTTTCTGAAACCACTGTACAGATGTATTTATAAGGTTAGACGTTTTTCCGAAGTTTGATAAGAAAACCCCATGAAATGTAAACATAATACTACCGATAATCGATATACGATACTTATTTAATACGTATCAAGTATTATAAGTCAAGATCAACAAGTTTTTATAAAAAATAGATTCATCGGTTTTAACATTAGACTTATACAAGATGTTATAGATTATACAGATTTGTTTAACTAAGAGGGCGCTATTTTATTTTTAGATTTTAAAAAAGCATTCGACTGTATAAATTGGTCATTTATGTTCAACGTAGTAAGAAGGTTTGGTTTTGGAGACTCATTCATTCATTGGGTAAAAGTAATTTATGCTAATATAACTTCAATCGTTGTAAATAATGGATGGAAATCCGACCCTTTCAGTATTTCTCGTATAATCCGTCAAGGTTGTCCGTTATCCGCTCTGTTGTTTGTTATTGTCGCAGAAATACTAGCAACCAACATAAGAACATGTAATACAATAGAAGGAATAAAAGTGAAAAGCCAAAATGAAATCAATACTATCAAAATTTGCCAACTGGCTGACGACACCACATTATTCTTAAAAATGAAAATGAAATAAATGAAGCACTAAGCATAATTGAACACTTTGGCAAATACTCTGGATTAAAATTAAACTTAAACAAAACAGAAGGACTATGGTTGGGAAGACACAAAAACAGAGCTTTAAATGCAGCAAATATTAATTTCAATAATAACACAGTCAAAGCGTTGAGGGTATACTTTGGACATAATAAAGAAAATTGCAAACGCCTTAATTTAACGACAAGGCTAATTCAATGTAAAGAACTGATTAAAAAATGGACAATGAGAAACCTTACATTTTATGGTAAAGTCACAGTTATCAAATCAGTCATACTACCTAAACTTACATTTTTACTTCAAAATATGTCAATACCTAAAGAACTTATAAGTGAATTAAACTCTCTATTCTATAGATACCTTTGGAACAGCAAATCAGAAAAAATAAAAATAAATACCTTAATTGGAAAAAAACTCAATGGGGGAATAGACATGATTGATAGCAGCATATTCTCTAAATCATTGAAAACGAAATGGATTAAATCATTGAAGGGTCATGATAATGCTAACTGGAAACTTATTCCTAAACTATTTCTTAATCAATATGGTAAAAACCTATTAATGTTTTATATGAATACTGTCTCCCTTAAATCTCTACCACCAGCCAAACTCTCTATCCCTTTATTCTACAAAGAACTAACTGAGATTTGGATTGCTATGAAAAAAGAGATACACTCCCCTAAACCAGAAACATTCTATAACATAAGAAAGCAAGTAATATGGGGCAACACATACATTAAATTTAAAAACAAATGTTTAATATTTGATAATTGGATTGAATCCAATCTTGTTTTTATCAATGATATAATAAATAACAATGGTGATACCGATGAAACTATTATCTTTAACAAACTTAAAGAAAGGCAAAACTGGATATCTGAAATGTCTATCCTTAAACGAACGATACCCAAATCATGGTTAACAACTATTAAAACTCAAAACTCAAAACGCAGTTCGAACTTCATTATCAGACAGCGTTATAAACAATATTAGGAATAAATCAAATAAGTATTTTTATGATGTATTTCTTCAATCTAAATTTCAAAATCCATACGAGTACATTCACGCGTTTTGGTCTCACAGCTTAAATGTTGATGTTAATTGGCCTTCCGTTTACTTTTTCATTAACAAAATAATAATTGACAACAGGATCAAACAATACCGTTATAAGTTAATAGTTACACACAATTATAGCAACTAATGAAAATCTGTTTATTTGGAAAATTACGGATAATCATCCATGTAATTGTTGTCAAAATGTTGAAACAATTGACCACTTTATGCTCTATTGTAAATACCTTGATAACTACTGGGTTAAAGTGTTAAATACATTTAAAACATGTGGCATATCTATCAATCTAAGAATGCTTAGATATCTTGTTATCGGATATAAAATTGAAATAAAAGAGTATACATTTGTAAATATAATGTTAAGCTATGTTGGATTTTCAATCTACAAATCTTATTTTTGTAGTGAACGAAGAAAAGAAAATTTCAACATTTTAAAATTGTTGATAAATGAACTGAGTTTGTTGTTGAAAATATACGAAAAGAATAAGTTGCACTGTACCATGATTCAGAAATTTCTTAATGCGGTGATATAATCCTCATATACAACTTAATGTGCTGTTCGGCTTCTGTTTCATCGGGTTTAACGCCGTTTCTCAACGATATTTCAGTTATATACGGCGACCGGTTCACCTAACCAGTTTTTCCTGGACTGAAATCTAACCAGTACTAACTTACCCTTCTACAAGGAGCCGGCAACTTCTCCACATGAGGAGGAAAATCGACATTTTGTCAAATTTTCATGGAATGTTCGGCTTCTATTATATAGAAGCGCTTTCTGCGAAATCTACAGAAAACCACATTAATTGAAATATTGTCCTTTTTTTCCTTAATATACATATATAACCTATCAACTTTCGCTTTCGCCTGATAGGTCAATTGCCTTGAAAAAAGTTCATTGTGACCAGCCGCATATAGACAACTTAAAGCAAAATTAAGTTGCTCTTAACATGCGAGCTAATTACCTTAATACGTTTGTATTTTTTCTCCTTTTTTCTATCAGTTTCATTAAATCCTTTCTCTATAACTATAGTTACATTTTGATAATTTCGTGCATTTATGTTTTTTTGTGAAATTTCTTCTATGAATTGTAACAATGTATAAGTAAAAAAGAACTATAACATTTGTAATATATAATATATAGATAATTGAATAAGGTATATACACGGTAGTATTTTATGTTATATTACCATTATTGTATATAATGCTATTGCTAATAAATAGGCCAGCCTGGTCACAAAAATAAAAATAAATAGTCCGCCGGTTTGCATACTGGGAGATGTAAAGGATACCGTCATTTCTGTAAGGGCATTCAAAATGCATCCTTTCACCATGACATGGCGTACACAATACTGAATGGAACAGCTGTTATGCTTAATAAGTTTGCAATCAAAACTTATTCATGTGATGTGTGAATGCCTCGGAGCAAGCTGTGATCATGTATTTCAATTAGGTAACGTTACGTGAGAGTAGGTATTTCCTAAACTACATCAAAATCATACCAATCGCATTTATTGCAATTTCTTGTTCACTACCAAACTTTTAAAACTTTTAGAACTTCTTGCTCCACCGTTGTTGAAGAGTATTATTGTGACAATGCATATGAAGGTCAGTGTTTAATCTTTATTTATCATCTGCTAAGATTTCTAAAGAAATTTTGTTAAAATTACAAAATGAACATCATCGAACTTCCACACTCAGTATAAAAAATCATGTGCTTTCTTTAAGAAAAAAAAACAACAAAAAACTTATTGAATACGTAATATTATTTGATCTTTTTTACATTTTGTAAATTAGTTTCTAGTGACTTTAATGTTAAAATAAATCATTTCTCTTAACTTTGATTTTATAACAAAACTGACTGTAACAGATATCAATCATTTAACATTCAGCGACATTGTAGCTACGATGCATAGAATCACCGAACAGCTCAAGCAATTGCAGAAAAGCACACACAATCCCAGAAAAGCACAAAAATACCAGAAAAGCACAAATAATACCAGAAAAGCATGAAAAAAGAAAGACATCGAAATTATAATCAACACAATTGTCATCAAGTCGACTGATACTTAATCCAAAATATATATATATTAAACTATCTTCATGATTAAGTGCACAAACACTGATTACTCAAAAACATGTCTTTAAAACTTATCAGACAATCACGAAATGTCACAACACAGTGTGCAGTATTTAAACAAATCGAAAAACTTACATCGCGCACTACGATAGAAACAATAAGCCATATGACAATTTAGATGTTGAGTAAATCCTAGCCACTTGGGCTCAACTAGAGATATCTAATGCGATGAGCAGAATGGTTTAAGACAAAATGAGATACAACTGATCATGCGATTACTTTATGAAATACTACTGATTCAGAGAAGAATCTTAAACATTCTACCTTTTGTGTCTTTATCGATTATACATCAGAATCAAAGGACTGAGAGTCCTGAAACCAGCACGTTGAAACAAAATATATGTTTAAACAGGTGGAAAATAGTGTACTGTAAAGGAACTGTGAGGCATGAACTAAGAGTGCATTTACATGGCGTTTCGTAGACAAGTAACGTTCACTAAGGCAGCATTTCAAAGGTAGAGAAAGGACGAGTCCAAGCTGATTTGGACGGGCTTACCTATTGAATTTATAGCATAAAACCCCAAAACATATTTTACAGTATCAAGATTCTCGATACACTTTGTATCTTTATTATATGTATAGTTTCATATTGTACTACTAGTCATCATCATTTATTGGACAAATTTATGAAGCATTTGTAATAGATAGTTCCCACATTTACAATATTTACCTCCGTTGTTCATAGTTCAATTGTCAGCCATATTGATAGGCAAAATTCCTTAAAGTGTATAGGGAACATAATTGAAACGATGATAAACCAATCGGATATAAGAAATGACTTATACATAACGCTGATGTGGACAGTTGGCTCAGTATTTTAAAGTTGAAGAAAAAGTGGTGGTCACATTTTACGGTATTTTCTCAATTATCTTGCATATGGAAAATACTCCTATAAGGGCTAAGCAGTTTTGCATATCAAAATGGCTGATGATCAAGAACAAGGGGGAAAGGAGAACTAGTATACTAGCTTATGCTATCGAGTTTTTCCCTTCAAAATTACATCAATAAAAAGATAAAAAGAACTAGATTTTCCGTACTCACCCCTTGTTTCTGTTGTTGTTAGTTTGAAATAAGAACTTAATGTTATGTTGTTTTGAAAAAACGCTTGTGCAATTAGCCTGATTTACCGGACCAACATGTACAATTTGACAGTACCAAATGTACAAATAACGTCATTATTTTTCAACATTTTTACAAAATCATTGCAGTATTAGCTGTAGGACTGTATAACAATAAAATAGTGTATATTTCACCTTGCTTTAATATGTAGTTTCAAAAATATTGCTATAAAGCTAAAATATGGCTGTTTTCTAGGGCATATATCGCCTTAAATGGAATGCTTAGGTCTGCATCTTGCACTCGTTTTATCACGGATACTAAACATTAGTACAGTAAAACCTCAATAATAAGACCACCATTGGGACCTTTGAAAATTCGTCTTCTTATTGAGGTGGCCTCAATATTGAGGTGGTCTTTAAGTGAGAATTTACTGTATGCCTGTAGTACGCGTATCACCCAGTGCGGGAGTCGAACTCTCGACCTTCGATTCAGCAGACAGCCTCTCTACATCTCTCTCAAGTTAACCCAGAAAAGCCAATCAATACAGCAATAAATTATATATACAGTAAAAACCTCAGTTAAAGGCCACCGCAACAAAAAGAAAAGCTCAAAATTAATAATACAATTTTCGAGGCCATATTTTGTTGATTTGCTCTTTATTCAACCTCGATATTAAGACCACCTCAATAACAAGACCAGTTTTCAATGGTCCGAAGGGTGGTCTTATTATCGATGTTTTACTATATATATATATATGTAATGCAGTGGATCAATAATGATTGTCTAAAATTTATACACACAATGTTGTTGCAGCACGATGCAAGTGCATCGATGCTACTTATATACGAACATCTCACATTTGATGTTTACATGGTGAAAAAAAACCCATATTGAACCGTTAAATTTTAATTGTGTACATTACAAGTCACTTGTCAATAACTTTCAAGTTCAGATACACAACAACTGTACAAACTCGAAGCAAGAACGTGGCGCACATTACTTACAATGCACACATACATGAACGACATAGGCCCATATTCAGAAACGCTACTCCACTCACACTCACTGAGACAATCCGGTTTTAATTATCTAACAGTCCGTGCTTTTGAGTGTGACTTCGCCCTAACTAGAAATTGGTATTCACAAAGGTTAGGGTAGCTGGAGAAAACTCGAATGAGTGAGGATTTCTGGAGTGAACGATTCGGCCACTTGACAGTGACTCCAGCTACACTCAAGTGTTGTTTCTGAATACCGATTTAGTAGACTTGTATTAAATTAAGCAAAATTAAAGTATTTATGTGTTTTATATGAGAGTTAAACAAACAGATATGCCCGTCTTGATCAGTGTATTGGCCAAATACACAAATGCTGCCATTATTTCTTATATAATAGTATAATTTTATAATTATTCAGATAAATAAAACTAGTAATTGGTTATTCTGAATAATTAGGATTAACATATGCTACGTGGAGCAGATGGCCCTTTATTCTTTGTCGTTTTATGAATGTGAATGCAAGTATTGTTTCTAAAATAGTGTTCAAACTATGTTCGTCGAATACGTGTTCAATTGTAACAATTCTCTGCACCATTTCCTTTTCTGCAATCATTTTAATCGGTATATGTAAATTGTTTCCGAAAGTGTTAACAAGTTTGTTCATTAAAACAGAGATGATGATTTCGTGAATTGTACTGAATTAGGTTTTATAATCATTCGAAACAAGCAAATTCGTTGAATTGATATCCCCGCCGAAATAGCCAAACTGAAAGAAATACAAATCAATTGGTTATGAAATAAGTTTCATCAGCACGAGTTTGCCATGCACCCCCCCCCCCCCTCGAAGACGTGGGTATTAATTGCTTATTCATTTTATTTACATCATTCCCCAGGCTGATGCAAGGACAGACAACATGAAATCATAATAATTTGACTAACCATTACGAGATTTGTAAGAAGCAAAGGGCTTTAACTCTCCCATACTCGAGTGGATTCATGTGGCATTTGATATGCATCATTTCCATACCCATTATTATATTCAAATCTCATTGAAATCTGACCAACCTGTACGAATATGTGGTTCCAGCGAGATATTTCAATAGATTACGTGGTCATTTGAAAAAAAACTAAGGGCCATAACTCTGTTATTCATAGGTGGATTGTGACCACTTTTGATGGGCATCATTCCCATACCCACATACATAGAACGTTTCAATGAAATATGTCCGACCAGTTCCAAGATATCGCTCCTGACGGAAAAAGTGTGAAATACGGAAGGACGGAAAGACGGAAGGACGGACAACGCCAAAAAACAATATACCCTTCCAAAGCCTTCGTTTCGGCAGGGTATAATAATATAATGCGATCATGTATTCATGCCACAATTTTATGATACATTATACTGTAGTTTACATTTGTATCTGAAACTAACTTGACTATTTAACGTGTTTTGATGATTATTTGTTGTTCTAATTACAATAAAATTTACTTTTATCACTCAAGCTGTTACTGTTTTACATGTTCGAATTGATTACAATTTAGTCGCTAAAAGTAACAACACTATTATATATCAAAAACTCAATTTAATTATTATAATAAGTTACAAACAAATAACTAACACACGAATTGTTTATTGTATTATTTTATGTGTTAATAAAATGCCATCAATATTCTAAATGCAAAAAAGGATTGTCTAAAACTTAATGTAGTTTAAATCCGTTTGAGCGTAATATTCATTATTCATAGATGGTTCTGTGGCTCAGTGGTTAACGCTGCTGACTACGAATCCGAAGGTCGTGGGTTCGATCCCTCGTCTCGCCGGATAAAACAGAAATGCTTTTCAGTGTTTCCCACCTAACATAGTACATGTACTGGCATGTAACCAGGAAAGTGCTGTGTATCGGTGCTATACACCGGGCACAT
Organism: Mactromeris polynyma; assembly: GCA_032209605.1. NCBI lineage: Eukaryota > Metazoa > Mollusca > Bivalvia > Venerida > Mactridae > Mactromeris > Mactromeris polynyma. The sequence continues at coordinate 882,827 of JASFXZ010000052.1, forward strand.
TAAAGAACCAGACTGTCTATTCGAAATAAGAGCTAGGCAGAAATGCCGGCCATGTCTGTATCACAATTTCTCTCTCTCCTGTCTGGGGGCTTTCTCTCAGTCTGTCCCTCTGGTCAGATCACGCTGTATCTGCACTGGTAGAGGATGCACCTGTGCCATTGTGGCTGCAACAAATGGGGTCTATGTAAAGCGCCTGTGAACGTGTTTCGCATGAAACGGGCGCTATATAAATCTGGTATATAATAATAATAATTGAAAATGTAGAACAAAAATATCATCACAATTATCGTTTCATTTCTTACAAACAAATAACTAACACACGAATTGTTTATTGTATTATTTTATGTGTAATATTCATTATTCATTGAAAATGTAGAACAAAAATATCATCACAATTATCGTTTCATTTCTTTGGGACATCCATTTATAAACAAAGGACGTGTTGGATAACACACGATATAGCAATTATTTCAATCATTAGACCATGAAAACTACGTCTATATCGACCGTTAGCTACTCCAGTGAGTCGAGTTTGAGTTATGTTTGTGAATACCAAATTTCACTTGACCGACACTGACTCGACCATCACTCCAGCTACACTCGAGCGTCACGTGGGTGAGTGTGATTGGAGTATGAGTGGAGTGTAGGTTTCTGGAATACGGGCCTTAGCGCCCTTACGTGCCGTAAAACACAACTAAAACTAAATTTCTATAAGAAACCATTTATATGACGTCATATCATGCATAACGATGCAAAGCAATTATAATGTCACCCAGTAGCACCAGGTTGCGCCATATTTGGTCGAATATTACAAAAAAAGACTTAAACTGCGATGTTATTTTATTAAGCGAATAGCATACTTGATTTACTCTCACAATTCGTTCAGCTGTCACAGCCTCCATAAATGTTAATTGTATTTGTTCTTCAAATGTACACCATGTAAACCATGTATTGAGTTTATTGTGCATGCTGTTCGGCGTTGTTCTGTGTTGTGCTGTTCTGTTCTTTGCTGGGCTGTGTTGTGATGATCTGTGCTGTACAGTGCATTGCTTTTCTGTTCTGTAGTGTGCTGTTCCGTTCTGTGGTGTGCTGTGCATTACTGTTCTGTTCTGTGTTGTGCTGTTCAGTGCTGTACAGTGCTGTTCTGTTCGGCGTTGTTCTGTGTTGTGCTTTGCTGTTCTGTTCCTCACTGTGTAATTTTGTGTTGTGTTTTGGTGTGCTGTTCCTCACTGTGTACTTTTGTGTTGTGTTTTGCTGTTCTGTTTTACACTGTGTAATTTTGTGTTGTGCTTTGCTGTTCTGTTCCTCACTGTGTAATTTTGTGTTGTGTTTTGCTGTGATGGTCCTCACTGTGTAATTTTGTGTTGTGTTTTGCTGTTCTGTTTTACACTGTGTAATTTTGTGTTGTGCTTTGCTGTTCTGTTCCTCACTGTGTAATTTTGTGTTGTGTTTTGCTGTGATGGTCCTCACTGTGTAATTTTGTGTTGTGTTTTGCTGTTCTGTTCCTCACTGTGTAATTTTGTGTTGTGTTTTGCTGTTCTGTTCCTCACTGTGTAATTTTGTGTTGTGTTTTGTTGTTCTGTTCCTCACTGTGTAATTTTGTGTTGTGCTTTGCTGTGCTTTTCTACCCTGTGCTGTGTTGTTGTATAATGTTTTCTGCTATGCTATATCAGGTTGTAAGTCTACGATATTGTTAGCAGCATGAAAATACACTAGTCTGGCTACCAACTATACAATATGTTTATACTATTCATTTGTTCATCTCTATTTAGATGTTAGATCTTGTTCGACTTTTGATAAACACAGGAACATTATATCATAAAAAACTGAGAAGCTACAAACGTTATCTCCTATATGTACACAGACTTGACCATAAACGTTCACTATGATGTACAGTTTATATAAAATTGATTTAATCTAACAATACATGCGTAAAGCAAACAATTGAAGATATGTTTACAATGAGACAGCTTTGTTTGACCGACCAAGTACTTAAAATACAGAGCTTTGTTTAAACGAATTGTTTGTATAGTCCGTATCGCCAACATAGCGTGCAAACCCCATATTTGTAACTTAAATAAATGATCATAGTAAAACAATATATACTTGACACTCAATAATAGTTTGTAATATATTTGTAAATTATTATCGACGGAATGTAAACAGCGAGTTTCAATTCATTCATGCATTCGTTTATTGGCAAATCGGCTGTATTTAGCCTTTGGCCATTTACAATATTTTATGGCAAAGACTCACAATTTATGTGGAACAATTAAAACAGAAGAAAAACAGTCTATCACATGAAAGTATTCTGAAATATAAAATACCAAAATGAATATCTTTCATCTTACAGACACACAAAAAAGAAAAGAGCAACACGAAAGAAATAATACAATTACAAAGTAATATTAATGATGTACCTTAGTTGGTTATATATTATTATTTTCCAATGTATTTTTTCTGATAATAAATGCTTCAGTTATAAATTTAGCAGTATTTAGGAGGCATTTATTCTTGTTTGACTTTAATAAATGATAAAATTTCTCCAAGCTGGGCCATGAATAATGACGAATATATTTTTTTCTCAAATCATTGATATTTTGGACAGCATAATAATAAATGATATTCCGTTTCTACGACATTCTGAGTGCATATTTTACATATTCTATTTTCTCTATCAATACCGAGTAGTCTACCGGCTTCAATTTCCAAGTTATGACTGTTGAGTCTAAATTGTGTAAATCGAAATCTTAATTTATAATTTATAATTATATCAAGATAATTTTCAAATTCAAAATTTGTTTAAAATTTACAATAGTTGCTTAGTTTCGGCATTGTGCTGATTGAACTATACCAGTCTTGAATAAATTGATCAAGTATTCTCCTTTTCATAGTTATTAAATAATTATTTCTAATAACATTAAAGTTTGTTCGGACGTACTGAAAGCCAAGATGGTCAATAACTGAGTTCATACGTGAGGCCCATGTAATACCATTAACATTTTCAGTGAGGTCTTGATACAAAGCATACATGGAAGAGTGATTGTTTTTCATGATTTGCAACCAAAATTTAATAGATCTTATATTGCTTATTATTGATAATGGGAACCTACTAAGCTCGCCGCAAACAGCAAAATTGGGCGTATGGTATTTAACCCCAAGTATATGTTTAAAAAATCTAATATGAAGTTTATCTACGTCTTTATAGTTATAAATTCCCCAAACTTCTGACCCATACAAGATGAACGGAACTACCATTGCATCGAAAAGCGATAATTTAGTTCTAATATCTAATTTAACTTTATCGAATAAAGAAAGAAGATTATTATATGCTATAAGAGCTTGATCATGTAGAGTTTACACAGCTGCATTTAAATGTCCATTATAAGTGAATTTGATTCCTAGATAAGTAAACTCATCAACCCTTTCATTTTTTTCTCCATTTATAAAAAAATCACAAACGTTTAATTGTTTACGTTTTTCAAGTATACAAATTTTTGTTTTAGAAACATTAATTTTTAATCCCCATTTTATATACATTGTCTATTTGAGATTACAGACTTTTAGGATCAGTTGTGAACAAAACTATATCATCTGCAAATAATATCATGTTCTAAATCTTTTTCATTTAACTTGTCACAATCAATACATTCAACAACGTCATTTATAAATAAAATGAATGAAAGGGGAGATAATGGTTCTCCTTGTTTCAAACCAATTGTCACATCGAAATAGTACCAGATAATTTTTAACAAGATTGTATTTTATTATATATACATTTTATGAAATTTGTCATTTTACAGCTGATACCTGATTGGATCAGTTTGATCCATAGTGCATCTCTATTTACCGTATCAAATGCTCTTTGATAGTCTATAGAAACTCTGTATAATTTCGATTTTTTTGTTTAAAACTTTTTGAATCGTTGAATGTAATAGGAAAATGGCATCAGTTGTAGAACGACCGTCTCTAAATCATATTGAGAATCATTAAATGTATTTGAAGATTCACACCAATAATTGATACGATTTCTTAACAATAATGAAAATATTTTCCCTATGATATTAACTAGAGTTATTCCTCTGAAATTACTAGGATTATTGTTATCTCCCTTTTTATGAATTGGTACAATAGTACCTTAATGCCTCTGGATATACGCAATTATCCTATACATAGTTGAACATTGTACATAGATATGGTGAAATAAAATCATTAGCATCAACAAAAATGTCTGCTACATTATTTGCATAGTCACAGCTTTGATAGCGTTTAAGCATTGAAATAGTTTCAATGTATACTGGTTAAAAAAGACTATCCGCCATTTTGAAATGTTATAGAATCTTCAGTCGATGATGACGATTGTTATGACATCGACGTTGTTCGAGAGTTCACTGCAATCAAAAATCAAAAGAAGTTGTTTCCAGAAGCTTTATGAAAACTGCACACGTGTTTAACAATACAGGCACGTTAGAAATTTTCCCCAGTACATGTTTAAATATCACGCACCCACCCAATAAGAAAGTCGATTGATGAATATTTTCTTATTTTAAATTACGGTTATTAAAATAGATACAATGTACAATGTATACTGGTTTCACACAGTCACTAATAAATTAATGGATAAATTTTCCATTGATTTTGCAGTAATCTGTTACGTACTTTTTATTCAAATGAAGTGATCTTTAGACAAACATAAATACAGTAAAACCTCTCTGAAAGACCACCTCCATAATAAGACCACCTCAAAATTTAAGAACACAATGTTCAAGTCCAATTCTTATTGCTTTGCTCTTTATTCAACCTCAATGTTAAGACCACCTCAATATTAAGACCAGTTTTCAAGGATCCCAAGGGTGGTCTTATTATTGAGGTTTTACTGTATTTAAACCGATCAATATCTCGCCCGTCGTTTCAGATCACGTATTCATATAACAAATTTACCAGAGATTCTCAACATGCAAAACGTATAAGACATCAATCGGATATTGTGCGTGACAAGGTGACATCAACAAACCTGGGTATAAGGATATTTACAATACTCGCATCATTAAAACACGGAATTTTCTATCATGTGACAAAGCCTTTGAAGCCATGTATCGACTCAGAACATCGAATATATACAGTCGGGCCTCGTTTATTCGAATTCATCGGGTCCGAATTTTAGCTCATATAATACATGGTTTCGAATAGCCCTTTTCAATTCGACGTGCATAAGAATATACACCTGGACCTGACATTTATTTCGGATGATACCGAGTATTCGGATAGAATATATTCGAATAAGCGAGGTCCGTCTGTACTATCAAACAAAGCTAAGCCCCCCTCGACTAAATCATATACCCTCGTACTTTTTCCAACATAGTATCCAAAGATTTTAACTATTTTGGATTTGATTTCGTTTAGCCATATGCAGCTGTCAGTTTAAGTCAGTTTTCCTGGGTTACCAATCAGTACTAACCCGTTTGTTCGCAAGCAACCGACTTCTAGAATGTATGCGATGCGTTAGGCCTAAAAATATGTTTGTTTCAGGTTTCATGCCCAAAAAAATATGGTAGGTAGCTCAGAAAATGTTTGTTTTTTAGATCTTTGGTTTTACAAACGAAGCAAATTAAACATAGATTTAAATGAATTTATGTTAAAAGACAAATCCCCTTTCCCTAGGCTTTTAACATGTATAATGCTTAATCAAGGTGAAACATTATCACAAAGATATTTTACCAAAAAGAAGAAATTTTATTTTTAAAAAGAAAAAAATATGAACACGCGAAAAAATGTTCTAGGGTCGGGGCAAAAAAGGGTAGATCGGGAAACCAGAAACAAACATGTTTACGCCTAATAGCATTGAATGTGAATATCAGCGGTGATTAGCAAGTCTTTTTATTATGTTATACATACTCACATAGGAAGCAACAGTTATACATAGCACGAAATAATGCTGAAATCAGTAATTCTAATACGTCGTATTAACGATTATGTAATTACTTCATCATGTGAACAATTTACCACAGAAATGTGGCATTTACCTCAGAATATACAGATTTATACTGATACTCAGAATTATGAAGCAAATTCGTATATATGGGTGAGTCAAATTATGAGTACATGTATTTGCATACCAAAATATTAAACATCACAACTAGTTAGCAAGCTTAAGACAACACGATCTTAGAAGTTCTATCGCAGAATTTAACTAGGTCACTGGAATCAAACACCAAATTGAAACATACATATACCCACTGTGGATCTATTAGCAAAATTTGTAGATCAGAAATTCAAAACATATACTATAAATCTATATACACAAAGTTGATGAATCTAACAATTCATACAACCCACACACAGATTTGGTAGATCTTAAAACACACACAAAGGAGAAACTAAATGTAATTCCATGTACCTGGTTTAAAATTCCAACATGAACTGAACGTGTGTGTCACAGGGGATAACGCAACATTATCATAGCTGTTACCACTATTTATGCTTTTCTCATATCCTCGTATTTCTATACCAGCTGGTATATATTGGCTACTTCCGTGAATGAGTGTACTTGTAAATTAGTTCAAACACGTTTAAAAATCATCAATCTCTATGTTCAGTTTTGATATCCAAGGGGATAGATTTGTTGGAGTAAGAAGTGACTTGTTTAGCCAGCATGTTGAAATTGCCCCGGACTGTATTGATTTATCAGAATGTATTATACATTCATGGTACTTATTGAATAACATATTGCATAGAAAAATATAAATAGAATCGTTTCTTTTAATGGCGGTTAAGCTACAGCGTTTAAGAGAGTTGATATATCTTCAGTCCGTCAACTCATCTCTGGTCAAAAAGTAGGGATAAAGTAGAGCTATTATTGCCTTAAAGTAGGAATAGTAGGGGTGATTCCTTACTTTTGAAATATCAAAAATGTAAAAAAATTCACCGCACTGTACATTCTACATGATTAGATGTCTGCACTGCATGCATGTCAAATATATAAGTATTAGAGTTAACGCCTCAGATTTGAAAAAAGTAGGGTTAGAGGGGCTCTTTCAAGTAGGGAAGAAGTAGGGAGCAAGTAAAAATGTAGGGAAAATTAGGAAATGTAGGAACGGTAGGGCTCACTTGACAGCCTGTATCTTGATAAGTTGACTAAGACATAATTACCTAAAGAAATGAGACCAATAGTCCTGTGAATAAGCGCAGAAAATAGCACACGTTTGTGCTACCTCTCATCTCCACAATACTGTTACAGTATCAAAATGAATCATGGTCATAAATCAGTTGACCACCACTGTTGTGTAAACCCTGATAAAATGTTCAAGCTAACTGTTGTTTGTTTTGGAATGGAGCTTAAGTCACATACACAGCCAGGGTCATGAAGTGATCTTCAAGCTATCTGGATGGAGGAAGACATCATTGTTGCGTTTCATCAACAATCCTTAGTATTAAAAGATAGGAGTGAAATTATGCTAGGAATACGTCATGTTTGCTCAATATGTATTAGACATTTTGAAATTATTCATTCCATAACACAAATTTATACTCCAAAATTATTTTGCTTTTACCCATCAATCGTTCGATTTGTACCAAAAAATTATTATGTTTATACCAAGAAATCAAGCAGTTTATCACAAGAAATTAAGCTTTTACTACTTAATCATTTAATTTATACCAAGAAAGTATGCAATTTATACCAATAAATCATTTAATTTATACTGTACCATGAAAATAGGCCATTCACACCAATAAATCATTTAATTTATACCAAGAAAAATGCAATTTATTTTTTATTTTTTTATTTATATATATATATTTTTTATTTTCATAAGGAATGCATAGTTGCCAACATTCGGCTACATAAATGACATCGATTACATCAATTGGTTTACAATAAGTATCCAGTTAGATGTACAATCATATTCAGTTGATAATATGCATGTTCGTTTGAATTTTTAGAGAGAATATATAGGTGTTCAGTTGAAATAGATCATAGGGGAAATGGTTAGAGAAGAAGAGAAGAAGATAGAATGTTAGATTCAAATAGAGGGATGAGGAGAATAAAGTTTTGAAGCAGTGGGGATATATTTTGATTGATTTATCGCATACTAATTAAACGTTTGCCATTTTCTGTTACAGACCTGTGTTTTGTCTTTAAGATAAGCAATTGTTTCTTCAAGTTTCTTCCTGTCCATGATTTGCAATTTTAAGGCTGCAATTGTAGGAATACTTTTGTTACATTTGTTCTTGAAAATAAAGTATTTTGAAAATAAGACTATAAAATTTGTACTTATTCCATCTTTCTCTTTATTGTCGATAACATTACAAAATGAGATGTTTTTAAAAGTGACATTCCCAAAACATATGATATATTGAGTCTGTATACATATTGCAGATGTCGCAAAGACTTGACTGAAAATGCAATTTATACCAATAAATCATCAATAAATTATATTGCTTATTCTTAGAAATTTCGTTTATACCTAGAAAGAATCAGGCTTATACCAACAAAAAATTATACCAATCTATAAGTCAGCATATACAATGTAAAGAATCGGCTCACTTTATACCAAGTGCGTGCAGCAGGTTCTGATGTGCTATGAGACCATTCCTTTATAGGCGTCTTGTCTTCTTTTGTTCGTAATAATTGCACATGGAGTGAATATTTCATTGCACAATCAAACCTACCGGCATACCTATGAACAAAAGAAGGAATTAATTAATCCAAACATTTTTTATATACCTGTCAAAAGAACTAACCAGTCATTTTGTATTTTGACACAGACTATTTTTGGAAGTTCAATTCAATTCAATTATAAATCTTACAGCTACCTGCTAGATAGATGTATATTTAGTATCTTTATAAAAAAAACTATGTGAATTAGTACTGGTGGGAATGGTCTCCATGGCTGCGTGGGCACCGACTTCAAATCACTTGCCTTTCACCACTTTGGATTTGGTTCCCACCAAATATATATAGTCTGTAAGTAAGAAAGCCATCCAATTGGCTACCAGATGGTAGGTGGTTATACGCTGGTGTTTGTATGAGATCTTACTCCACCTTAATAGCTGGACTATTTTCTATCCTGACCTTAGCGCCGAGTTAGCGCTGACACAGGACATACCTGTATCAGACTCATGTTTTGCAGCACCAGGATTTTTTTAAGAAAACCTATAATGCAATGCTTTAGAGGACGTATGAAGGCATTAATATGCCAAATTATTATTTAGCATATTCTGATAGAAAATAAGACTACCTACAGTGCAAATTTAACGGACGTCTGACGCGTCCGCAGGTGTTCATTTTTCGATATTTTAACGTAAAAGGTGTTCAAATCTTAACACACATATGTTTTAAATGTAAGTCGATCGCTTGATGAATATGTTGGGAAGTTCAAAAGGCGTTAATTTCTTAACGCTTCAAGTTTTAACAAAATATCTGGCTCTAAAGATTGGTTGTAACTTGTCCTCAGGGGTTCGTTACTTCGGGTAATTTAAATTTAAATATTATGTTTTACAAACGACCGTGAAAATAAATAATATGAACCGAATTATTTCCTGTATCACAACTTTTGAACAACACCGTTCAAACCGAGTCCATTCTTGAACGGGCCGTTATCTATAATAGCAGTCACGTGACAACTAAACTATACGTCACATTGATACGTCAGTAGCTCTGGCATATCTATAGATTGTTAGTGTGCTGTGACCTATAATGCCACTGCGAGGTAAGTGCAGACGACTTTTGTTTTTACTTTTTAAACGGATTTGTCAAACTAACAGACACTGAAATTTGGTTATAACGCACCCCTTTATACTCGTGCATACATAGACTCATTTGTTCTTTTTCGTACTCTTAAGACGATTATTTAGTCGCAAAAACCCATTGCATTGTCGATGTTTCTGAAAGAAATTGAAATAGGTTGCTAGTTGTTACGTTTATTTCATGTAAACCTCAAGAATTGTTTCAACTGAAAATGGATGATGGTATGATTTCTGGATTACATGTAACATGAGTTGCTTTGTTGCCGATACATATCAATCATTTCAAAATCACACAATACGCTATCACAATGAAAGATGATCCAAGCTTTTCATTTGCCTGCAATATTGGCGGCTGTTCATTTACAACTCGTAAGTGTGGTATATTTCGGTCTCACATTAGTCGTAAGCATTCAAATGCATTATTACCTGATCAACCCCCTCAGATTGATAATGTATTAAATAATGATACAAATTCTGCAAATGTTCCTATTTCGTTCCACAATAAAGAACTTCTCTTTACAAGCACAACATAATATTTCTGAAACATCGGTTAACAAGAATGTTTCATGTACACGTGTATTGCTTGAAAGTCAAGAAAAAAGATTTAAACAAAAAATTAAAGATGAACTTGCTGCAAGACATACAGGGAATGACTTTATTGACAGTATTCAGGTGAGTCATGTGTTAAATGACTTTGACACTGCCAGTAAGAAATTCAATTTCTATCAGAAAAGTGGTCCTCTTCGTTATGTGAAACCAGAAGAAGATGTTCTAGGTTCCTATCATGTAAAAGTTGGAAGTAAAGTTGTTGAGAAAGAACAATTTGCATATTATGTACCATTTCAAAAGTCTCTGTGCAATTTGATTAATTTGCCCAAGGTTCGGCACTTTGTTCAAAATCCACATTTTTCTGACAATGAGTTTATGTATGATGTTCGTGATGGTGACTATGTCCAACAAAATGATCTTTTCCAACAAAACCAAAATGCACTGCAGGTGGTTATCAATACTGATGACTTTGAAGTTGTAAATCCACTTGGTTCATATACAAAGAAGCACAAGCTTTCAGTGTTTTACTATAATATTCTTAACATTCCACCAGAATACAGGGTAAAACTCTCATCTATTCAGCTTCATGCTATAGGAAAGACAAGAGACGTTCGTGAAAAACAAGTATTGGAAAGTATTCTCAGGGATTTAAATTATATAATGAATCGCCTTTTATGAGAAGGCATTCAGATGCGAGTTGGTGAAACCTTTTACACAATTCAAGGTGTTCTTGTTTTGGTGCCTGCTGATACTTCACTTGTTGACAGAAATTTCCAGTTACTTCCAATTTTATTTGACTGTTTAAAACAGTATTTTTTCACTGCTAAAGTTCTGTAAAGTTGGATTTAACATAACATAAAAAGGCTGTTGATTGCTTTGATAGTGATGAAAACTTTTCAGTAGGAGTTAAAAAGCAAGTGTCAATTTTATTGGTGTAAATATAATGTGACTGTGTATGGCATTGAAACATACTAATGACTGTTATGCCAGATTGTCTTGAGAGAAAAACCACATGTAGTGTTCAAGCATTTTTGTTCATTTACGGTTTACTTTTTGTCATGTGATGCTTTCAGAAATAACATTGAAAAGATATATAGCAGTTTTAAACAGCTGATTGGTGAATGTTGTTTTTATCTGTTTAAATCGGTCGATTTGTATAAAAAGTTTTCTGACAGTTTTATTTCAATATTTTAATACCTAGCCGTTTGAACACATGTGTTATAAATATTTTAACAGTGTGTCATATTGTCATGATTACGTTCACTGTTCAATTTTGAGCACAGTCTGCGTATCCAAGTTAAATACTTAAGCCTTGTAAACATGTTCTGAGTGTTTAATATCTGTTGCATCCAAATTGAACGCGTCCGGCGTTGATTTATAGAACACTTACGGTGTTCAATTGTTAACACTCGAGCGTAATATTTGAACGCATAGGCCTTCATTTAGACATGTTGGTATTCTAAATGTGTTCAGCTGTTGAACACTATGAAAATTTATCAAGTGGATTTGTATTAGGCGCAGCCGTATTGGCTCGTTCACTTGAGTAACAGCGGTACGTAAACCAATCAAATATAATGTTAAATGTTGTATGTAAACTGTATGTTGTATGTAAACGATAATTTGTTCCAATATGTACGTTGTAAACGCTGGACTGGAACGAAAAAAATCGTATGCCCTAAATTATGGTCTGAGTGTACGTATCTATGATTGTGCTACACATCTTTACGGACAGTAACTACACTTTTCTAACAACTGAATAATTATAGTCGCAGTTTTATGTACTTTGTACAAGAAAAAACATAATGTTATGATAATCATTATTATTTTAATCGGAACAAAGTCAACAGCGACTCTTTTAGTTTTCTATAAGTGAAGTAGACAAACGGATTCAACACCTCAAGTCCGGTGAAAATAGGACTAATGTTCGAAGAAATCTTGTTTGCTTTAAAATGAATTAGAATTTATGTTATATTCCCCGTTCCATCGTGCATTTTGTTCACTATATATAGTGCCCATTATTTTCTGCCCAGTTTCGGCCTATTGTTGCCAGGTGATTTGACGTGTACTGTGATATTTTCCACCCTTTAATCCCCCCTCCACTGTTTGTCCTCTTTGATTCTCCTCTAGAGTTATTCCTTATGGTCTGCCAGGCCATTCCTTGCGCCTCTGTTCCCTAACGTATGCATGTACCCTTTAACCTCATCAAATGTCTTATGTTTTAGGGATTGTTGTTTTCCCGGAGGTCTGTGTCGGGAGGCACTGTCTTATGTATGTGGCGTTCCCTGTGGCAACTTATTCCTTCTCCTATGGACACGTTTCTACTATAGACATGTTTATTTGACGTAATTTTAAGTTATCTTTGCTTATTGTATGCAGTAGGATGACCTTGCCAATTGCTGAAATTCTTCCCATGTCATTTCAAGTTGAGACTACTATGAACCTTGGTTACATGTTCATTGGACCATTTGTGATAGGTCATGGTTAATATAAGGCCCCAGGTATCTGTATTGTCACCACACACTATTGTCGAATACAACTCTATATATAACAATTAAAGTACAGTTATGTAAAGACAAATGAATAGATACAATAAAAAACATAACACTTTCAAAAAAATTATGTTTATAATTATTCTTAACTACACTATATCAGTAAAAGCAAGCCGAAATTTTGAGATAAGGCAGAAACATCTTCTTTTCCTCTGCGTCCAATAATTCTATTGATTTCTTTTATCAAATTGCCTCAGATTTCATATTCATGAGTTCATATGAGACTTTAACTATTATGTTAGCTAAACTGCCACTACGTTTAAATTTAATTTCACCACCTAATCTATAACACAAACTTATCCGGAAAATACTCGTATATGTCTACATTATTTAGCATCGGACACTTCCGTTGGCTAATGGTGAACTCCGGAGTTGAATCAAAGCGCTGTGTTTGAGTGTAATGTTTACATTACATTGAGTTTTATAAAAATCATCACAGCGTAATAATCTAAGAATCTACTGCAGCGTCCATCAGGACAGGTTCTTGACAAATGACGTCTTCAGGGTTCCGTTGTTGACCGATAAAACCTGTGCATGCACATAGTCGTGTATGAATGTACATTACACAAGAACCAATAAACAAGAAAACGGCGATCATACTCTCCAACACAACAACAAAAAACAGATGTACATGTACGTACGTACTGCTGGAGATCAAGAAGGAAAATGAACCATAATGGCGCGTTTAAAAATGAAAATACATGAGAAATACATTATTTATAAACATTTGTGTCTGTCAGTCTATCTGTTTAAGATTGCTGACAGGTGTCATTCCTGATAATTCCTGTATTAGCTGAAGTATTTGCATGAACTGTATAAGTCTTTAGCCGTTCCTGTTGGCTCAGCCGGTGTAGCGCTCGACTCTAGAAGTTGTGGGTCCGAAACCCAGACGAGGCGTATGTTCTTCCGTGACAATCTGACAGACGATCCAAAGTCGTCTGTCCTCCACCACTGTACTCTGATTAATTCGGAGACTTTATTAGTTGCCGTAAAGTGTTGGTACAACACAAATCCAGAAAATGTGGAGAAATGTTGTCCGACAAAACCTTTATTAATATGATCGTTTTTCACCGTAACCTTCTGTCCAGCGAGTAGTTCAATGAAAACCATCTGTGAAGATTGGTCGTATGCAGATACATAGAATTTGGAGTACGTATTGCCATTAACATCAACGTGAGCTTTCGTATGGTCGTGAGTGACTGTATCAGCATCGATACCCATAATTGTTGCATGAAACACAATGTTCCTTCAACGGGGGCCACAAATGCACCGGTGTTGTTGTTATAAGAATTTCCAATGTTGGTGACAGTTTGTTAAAACGGGAAAATCTGGTTGGCGCCCAAGTTGTAAACTGCTTTTCCGGAATTAATTGCAGGGAAAGCCACCTCATTACGGCAAATGCCAGGTCTGTAGGTACATACATACGTTATCTGTATATAAATAACGCACGTGTATTGAGCGATAAGTTTGAAATTAGCGGTATTAGTCAGCAGAAGCAGTAACCGTTGTAACAGCAGTGTCACTGCTACCTTCCATTGTCAGCGGTATATGCTAGTAATGTTGCTACTATACTGTCAGTAGTAAAAATAGTTGTAATACTGTTCCTTGTATCAGCAGTTAACATATACGATAAACTAAAGAGGCAAAATAATTGTTCAATTTAAGCTCAAACTGTACAATCTCAAGGCTCCGATGATAAGATTGAAGGAAGAATTCAGCATTAAATATTATACCCGATTATGGTGTTCGAATGCGATGAAAAGGCTTCTAAACCAACGTGATTTAAGTTATTTAAGCTAATCCATATTGTATGCGGAGATTTGTGAAATAAATCATGCGTTTAAACTACTCGCATCCTCTCGATTAGCACCCTTTTCAAAAATACGACCCGACAAAATCCACTATTTTGAAATGCTTACTTTTTCTGAAGAGGCTTGATTTTCGCTCAGTATTGTTTGACTATGTCTGTTGACTGACTGCGTTGTCATTGTCAGTTGCTAGTTGCTGTTCGGTGGTGTTACCATTTGATTTCGCTATTGTCTCCTTCAATTCTTTTATCTGGTCCAGCATTATAGCTTTTTTCCATTTGTGGTTCGATTCCATTTTATCCATTTTTGATTTCAAACGAGATATTTCCCGTTCATTCACAGTCTGTTTCAATTTAAACTCAGATTCAATTTCAGCAATCCTGGCTTTAGTCGCTGCATCACTTGCTTCCAGTGTCTCAATCCTCTCCAGCAAATAATCGATCAATTCACCGACACCATTAGCTACACTTACTGAATAAACATCTTGAAACACGATGCAAATGATACAAACGAAAACGATTTACCATTGCCATGATTGTGCAAATTATGCTTATCTCCTTGTACGTCGTCAATATATATACAGGCAGGCCCGGATCCATCGGGGGGGGGGGGGGGGGGGCGAGGGGGCCCTGGCCCCCCCCAGTCGGCTGTGAAGTGACCTTTTTCTATTCCAAATATAAAATTATATCCACTGATTAGGTCTTGAGGTTACTATTCTTGTAGCACTTCAAATACAATACATTGATTTATGGTCGATTTCCTCTTGAATACTACCAGTATAGCGGAAGCAAGTGCAATAAAAGTTGGCCCCCTGATGTGCTCATCGGCCTTGAGACCGTATAGAAAAATCTTGTGCTCTTCACTCTACATCAGACAGTCGCTTTCAATTTCCTTATCATGTTGAAAGCGTCTGTTATACGCTGATTTTTGAGCACCAAATGAAACAGAGACAGAGATCTGTTGTGGTGTTGTTTTAGTGTGAAACAGTGAAAATAAAATTTCTTAAAATAATTTTAAACAATTCAATAATTTATGGAAGGGAATGTAAAACTTGGGCCTAAAGTTTTGCAAAATAAAATAATTCAGTTTTTCTAGAACAAGCCTTCTTTCATATTTTCACATTTTCCTTTTTATAATTGCATTTCAAAATGCTTAAATCTTAAATTACATTTTCTTCATCGTATAAAGAATTTGTATTCAAACTAAACACACAATAGTTTTCTTTGTATTTTAAATACGTTCGTATTACCGCGGCTTTACCGAGTCATAAGGAAAATTAAATAATTCAAAAGATTGAGTAATAAAACACCATCATAATTGTGGTCCTTTCATACAAGCAAGTTTTGCAGTGTGATATCACGGACCTATATACTTGGAGGTTTGAATACTATATAGAGGCGTTCCGAACATTAACTGTCATGTTTCTGAAAGAGATATTTGAATTTGAAACATAACTACTTAGATGTTATTGAGATAGCTAATACAAATACCTTAACGTTAATAAAAACGACAAATTATTCATGTGCTGGAGATTGCATTTTTCCTTTTGTTATGTTACACCACTTGAAACATGAACATGCATGTATATATATTTTGCGCATTAAGCTACAACGATTGGTATATAATGTAGTAAATGTATGTTATTGTAAATCACCAACCTACAGTCGAACCTACAGGTCAAATGTATGTCTGCTTAATCGGAACCTGGCTATAAAATCGTCCACATTGTAATGTTGCAAAACAGAAGTAACAAATTTCTCAAATCTGACTTTCTTATCGAGCACCAATCTGTCTGCAATCACAAAACTGCAGTAAATGAAATTAGATTTTGATGCGACTGTGTCAACTAAATCGTTATGGTCTTCTGACACTAAGTTCGTATACAATCAAAATCATATGGGTCATTTTTATTCGACTAAACCGTCTGTTTGTTTGCAAATCTTAATCATAACTGGTTTAAGTTTTCCAACCAAACTACAACAAAACTGAAACCTCAAACCTTAACTAGGTCTTGCAAAACAAATTCGCCCTGTATTTCAGGGAGCATACATAAACCTGTTAGTAGTTTAAGTATATACTTCAGGTCGAAGGTCATTGCGGGTTTGTGATAGTACCGAACTAAAATGTATGTAATTCATCAAATGTAGAACAATGTATGCACTTTATGAACGAAGTGGGAGCGGAAAGAAATATCGTAAACCGACTTATTGCTTGTTTCGAATGCATTTAGACCAACTAGTATACATTATGTACAAATTATCAAACCTAGAAGCTTCATGATAGTTGGATTTATCGAATATAGCTTGATTTTCAAGTCAGGGATGTTATTGTATCTTTCCATTACTTCATTTTCTCTGCTGTTAAACCCTAAATTTTGCCTGGTTAAGGGCAGATTTTTAGGTTAATGCATTTTAGAGTCAACGCACTACCAGAATTTACCGCTTCCATCGTGTACTTTGTCTCGACAATCATCCTAAGACTTAAACTGTTTTAAATAGACAAGTACACCTGCTCCTGTTTGACAATATTATTCTGTGGTGTTAGTTTCAACAATGCAATTCACCCATCTAGTATTCTCATCGGAGGAAAGTCTTATGTCTCCCACATCATGAAAGTCAACCACTACGTCGTCGTACGTGTAATAGTCCAAGCAATATTGTTCCATCACGTCAACAGGTCTGGCAAACGTATCCTGTGATTGCTAGATGCTGTACGTACACACGTTCCAAAACATTGCTATTACCGACATATTGTTTCAATTGCGCGGGTTCAGTAGTTATGTTTTAGCTATTTTCAAGTGTTTCAGTAACGCGATGGACAACTTCCCAACATGAATCAGTGGTGGTGAAACAATGGTCAAGAATGATGTAGTATCTCCTGGCAAGTTGACATGGAGAAAGTAACCATACCTACGATATCCAAAGAATTGGCAGGCGAGTGCTCTACCGACTGAGTTAACCGCTCGGGCTTATCGAAAAGAGGTACAGGTTAGTTTGCTTGTTTGATTTTGTTTCGTCTATAATTTGTACCGGGTAGTTCACGGATACGATTAAATAATTATGCCTTGTAAATATACCTTGGGACAAACAAATCAATAATTGTTTGATGTTCCATAACATAGTAAGTAGTAAGTACGTAGTGCTGCGATGCTGTGCTATAGACTACACTGTCCCAAAATGACAACTTTACATCGATTTCAAAAGAACATATTTTGTTGATAAATGTATATTCGGAGTTAACTTCTTTTTCATTGAAGTTTTATTGCAATATCAATGTGTTTATGTAATTTTCTTGGAAAAACAGACAATGCATAATTGTTTGTGAACAATTAAGTGGAGAGGGGCGAAATGAAAATTCCAGAAAAATGTAAATTATTACACAACATTTGGAGAAAAGAAAGTACTGACTGAGTTATTTTATAAGAAGCATCAGTAACCAGTGTGACCGCCATTTTTACGAATGCATTGGAGAATACGTCGCCTCATTGAATTTACGTTGTATGACCGCGTTTGGAATACGTTGCCATTCTAACACAAGTGCATTTCGGAGGTCATTTATTGTATCAATTTGATGCTCGGACCTGGCTCTCTTATATTTGCAGGTATAGCTGTTACTTTTCATTATTTTCCTCATGTTGTTTCTTCGTTATTTCATTTATCATCTTCTTATCAAATGTTGCAGTTATTGCTATCATTTAATTGAGTCACATATTAAACTTCGCACTGGAAGGTTGTAAATGTCTACATTTGTGTATGTACGTTGTCTATTTGCAGGCTGAAAAGCCCCTACTCGTCACCAGACTCAAGTCTATAATTGTCGTACAAGACAACCTGCGACACACGTTGTAGCGAATGTTGTTTACATTTGTGTAGCACTTGTTTGTAGGCGTAAAAAGCTCAACACTATACTGTACAGACTGTGATTGCTGTTTCAGTTACCTGTTTAATCTTAAAATCATTAGTATTTTGAGATGAATCCCGCAATTTAACAAACGTAGGAATCGGTATAGGGAAATTTGATAGCTCACACATGTCTATTAGGGCATCGATTTGACAATATTTTCGTGGACGACTTTTTCAATGTTTACTTAACTATTTAATTGTAGGAATGTATATATATGTTTAACTCAGACAAGCGCATTTATTTTGTATTTATTTTCATTGTAAATTTAAGTCATGTTCCATAATGTGAGCTAATTAAGTTTAATGTTGATATGTCTCTCTTCAGTAAATACCTTCACCCATTGTGTTTTTTGTCATTATGCACCTTTGTTGACTTGCTATAAACAATTTATTGTTTTATGCAACCACAGGTGAAGTGACCTTGCCTTACTAGTTCAGATTTCAGTTGTCATAGTCATACTCTTATAAGAGATGGTCAATATTCAGATTAATATAATATTGCATTGAGATGTGTCATATTGTTATTTCATTGCAGCATTCCTTAGAAATCTAAATATGTAACATCAACTAGGACTTAAACCGGCATGGCTAGCGCAGTTGGTAACACGCTAGACTACCCATCCATATGTCCTGGGTTTGATCCTCAATGGTCCGGCCTACTTTTGTCAGTGGTGATTTTGATCTTTCTGAGGTCATTTGCGTCACACTGCTTATTCAAGTCAGAAAGCTGTCAGTTCCTTGCAGTGAAACTGAAAATGCACTCGTTATTGAGCCTAGGTCGACTGACAATGCCTATAAATGACCAAACCTGTTGACAAGGCGTTAAACCCAATAAAACCCAATCACAAATCTATTAAGACTATTATTACTGCATATCAGCATATATAAAATTTACCTCCCTATTTCTTAATCAACAGCCATTTTGATATGTACAACTGATAAGCCCTTATAGGAGTAATTTCCATATATGTGACATAGGCTGCAGAAATCAGTCCTAATGAGCAAAAATGACATTTTTGTTTTTTTGCTTTATTGTATTCCTTATCACCTCAGAAAGAAACCCAGAAAATTTCAGGGTTCTATCTTATACCATTAAGTCCCAATGTCGTGTTGTTTATAGTAACCGTTTTTGAAAGAACGGCACAAAAATATCTTCGCTTTGCTCAATTATCAAGAATAAACAAAATCATTTTTTTCCAAACATTGGAACTTTAATCATGTCTAATATGTTGTAAAACATACAAAAATGTATCCTAGAATATTTTAAACAGATTCCTTTATAAAATATCATAACACATGAAATGGTTGCCATGACAATCAACCTTTGGAAATAATTGTTTTTAAATACGAGGTCATCTAAACAAATTTACTGGTAAAGAAGTTCATTTTCATCAACATCAACAATAGTTCTGATAAAAAAATGAAAGACTAACAAATAAAATAGTTACAATGTTCTTTTAGAGCCTGCATCCTTTACAGTATTAATTAAGAGATCACAAAGCAAGGATGAAGTCAACTGTATTCTGTAGAATGCGCTGCGTTGTAAACCCAAACAATCAGCACCAGTATTAAATGATAATTTGGTATAATTGCAATGACACAAACTTATGTCTCCTTAACATCAACAGATTCTAATGCAAATTTCAGAAAACTATTAAATGGTTACCATTGTTATATGTCACAGATATACATGTACATGAGAATTTAAGCTATATCTACTGTAAAGCAGTAGGCACGTCAGTAAATGTATAATTACACTCACAAAACAGTTTTACTTATACAAGCTCAACATCATTCAAATGAAAATTCAAATAATCATGTTAGTAACAGCAATGAAATACAAAACTAATCTCATCAGTTTGTTAAGTCTGTTTACTTCATGTGACCATCTAGATGCTTTTGGGTCTTCACTCCTTTAATTCCTTACCACATTCACCACATAGTAAGCTGGATGTTCAGCGATGGATTAATAATTCCACGTAAGTAGCAGAAGGGTGAACAATGGATTAATGATACCACGTGTGTAGCAGAAGGGAGAACAAACTTGCTGAAGAAACTCTGCCTTGCAAATATTACTTTCTCGGTTGCTGAGCGCTGTATTGTATGCGTCTCTTACTTGACTCTTCTCGATGGAGTTAATTTATTTCCAAGCAAAGTATGCATGTAAGTGCATGTGATTGTATTTATTTGTTTTGCCCTACATATTGTTTTACGCATTTAATTTGAGTCGGAGTTTTATACCGTTTTCCAAAAGTATTTCAGGTATAAACGTATACGACGGTAAGTTGACATGATCAGTGTTCCTGGGTTACCAACCAGTACTTAACCACCTACATGTGTTATCTTCAGTCAAATTGTCATAGTGAGCATACGCCACATCTGAAGTTGGAACCCACGGTCTTAAACTTCAGATTGACAGTATGGTATGTAGTGCTATACCTAGTGAGTTTACCGGACTAGTTGCTTTTTATAGATATGTAACTATGATACATGAAACTGACATGTCAAAAATCTAATGATAATTCACATGCGAGCGCTGCTGTGGGATTTCCAACCTCTTCATGTGACATCACTGTGTGCAAGCAGAAAACAATATTTATTCCATATGGTCACTTTGATTTCATATTGCCTTTTGTGGCAAATCTTGCTTACTGTCAGTACATGGTGACGTCACATGTGACATTTTTTGGAAATGACGTCACTTATAGAAGAGTTTGGAAATCGTACAGCGGCGCTGATACAGTAATGAAAAGAACTGTTTATACGATACACTTAGGATATTGTGTGAACTTGTAAACCAATCGGCAGTTCCAGAAAAACTTCTCACATCGCTTACCTCCTTTAGATGTACATTAATCACAACCTTCAGAAATGTCAAATGTATTTGAATAAAACGACCGAACAAAGTCCTTAATTTGCTGTGTCAGTTATATTTTTTTATTTCACTACCTATAATATTATCACCCTCATTTCTCTGTAATATATCCAGATCAAATTCAATATTAAATATATATAATTTAGAAACCTTAAGTAACAGAATACCTATGTACAGTTAAAATGTTTGTGATAACAGAGGTCTTCGCAGTTTGTAAAGGGAGACAACTGTGTAGGAGATTGCGGTAACAGATTGCTGTTCAAGTTTTTTATAAATGTCTTCGTTGTATAAGCTTTAACGAATTGCTTTCTTACTTGCTGTTAAAATACACAACTTGAATTAGACATAATTTTTGTACATTTATGTTGTTAATAATCAATTAACTGTATGTAACACAGAATAGTATATTATCACACAAGCGGTTGATTTAAATCCTGATTACCCGAATTTATTCCATAGGGTCTTAAATGATACGTGAAATATTCTATAGCGTACATTTTTGCTGGTGGCACATAATGAAAGGAAATAGCATAGTCACTTATACTTTCCCGGCCCTGAAACGAGACAAATAATAACAGTTTGAAACATCAACAATAACAAAGAGTCTTTAAACACTTTAAGCTACGGTAATTAAAGTAGTATTATTATTATAATTGAATAATAAATAGAATATTAACAATACATACACTTGTAGTAATAATTCTAATCAGTCTATGGTTGATCCGGAGAACTGTTGACATGAGCTAAGATTTTTAATAGCTGGACCAACGTAAACAATATTTCGGCGACCGACCGCACTACAGTGGTAAATAATGATGTTAAATACGTTATCAAAGGGACGTAATTAGGTTCTGAAAGGTCATCGAGTGAAAACAAAGACGCTTGAATGAACTTAGTTATGATGCTAAATATATTCGATGGCAAGATATTGGAACTGTAGTCGATGTTTAATCAAAAGCTTTTGAAAGGATTGCTTTAGATACAAAATAGCATGATGATGGAACATGGAATTGCAACATTATTTACCTTTTGGGCGCCATGGGCGTCGTATTTATAATACCAATCCGGGTATCCACCCATCAAATGTGTTTCTGGGTCAAAACAATGAAATCTGCTTCTCCCATACTTATCTGTCGAATTGCCAACTTTTACACCTAAATTTTCCATACATTTTCCAAATTCAGCGTCCTCCGCGCCGCCATCTTGGCGACATAATTTCGAATCATTTCCACGTTCACCAAACCTTCTCATGGCTTCTTTGCTCAGTACATAACCTGCTCCACCACTAAAATATCCTTGTTTTACAATAGTTTTAAAATGGTGACCGAAATAAATAGGATTCTCTTTTCTATGACTGGTTAAAAAATAGCGTAGGTTTTCTAAAATCACGTAAGTGTCATCGTCGGCTTTCATAAACCAATCTGCGTCCTCGAAATGATTCTTGTAAATGTATCTGAACGCTTGCATTGTTTTGGCGGTCAAATGTTCTCTTCCTTCCGGTGTATTTATTCCGACTGTAGGAAAGTCTGTGTTATTTTCAGAACTTATAAATATAATTTTATTACACCGTTTTGCCCAGGTGTTCCGAACATGCTGAGTTTTTTTCTCAAGATTGTCTGGGCTGGTCATAACCCAACATAATACACGTATCCTTTCTTTAAGCTCATCCGCAGTTTTACTGTCGTCTGGAAAAGAAAGAATTGCAATAATGTTTGTTGCCCGGGGTGATATTAGCAATAATAGCAGTAACAGAAATACCGTCAGTATGAATGCTACACATCAATGATAGCCATTCAAACAACATTGTTATACCTCATTATAGCTGTTTTGATTGGCCGAGAGCATGATATGTGACCAACCGAATGTTATAGGTCTGTCATATGACCCCCTTACATTTTTAATGTTACCCGATTATGCGCCTACAATTTAGTGGTAGGTGACCCGCGTCCTTCGCCTCGGGTGATATTCGGTTTCTCGGATTGACAATATTCATGTCACCTTCACTGCCATGTGATATTTATATAATGCTTCTACTTCACTCAGCGGGGTAAGAGCAATAATACTGGAAGCAGTCTTCAGGAGTAATTTATATAAGTTGTAACCTTGTTTCAAAATCCATTTAAATACAATAAATTTTAAACAAATGAGGTATTTCGTGAAATCGACGACTGGACTGAAATTGTCAACAATCTTTATACATGTACTTACCGTGATGAGCATGCGCGTCCTGGAACTGTACAGGTCGAATTAACTGTTGTATCTTGTCAAGATCTTCATGTGTCAATACTGAGTGTTGTTGTTGGGATTCACTCACAGCCAATTTCGGACTTCTTTGTATTGATAAACCCCTGGGACCTGCAATACATGTACAACCAGACGTACAAAAATACAGAGGTACGAACACACTGAAGTACGAAAATACAGAGGTACGAACATACCAAAGTACGAACATACAGAGGCACGAAAATACAGAGGTACGAACACACAGAAGTACGAACATACAGAAGTACGAACATACCGAAGTACGAGAATACAGAAGTACGCACATACAGACGGACTGAGAGACGGACGGACATACAGACGTACGAACATACAAACGTACAATCATAAGTACGAACATTCAGACGGACGAACATACAGACGGACTGAGAGGCGGACGAACATACAGACGGACTGAGAGGCGGACGAACATACAGACGGACTGAGAGACATACGAACGAATAGTTGTACGAACATACAGAAGTACGAACATACATACGTACGAACGAATAGAAGTACGAACATACAGACGGACTGAGTGACGGACGAACATACAGACGGACTGTGAGACGGACGAACATACAGACGGACTGAGAGGCGGACGAACATACAGACGGACTGAGAGACGGACGAACATACAGACGGACTGAGAGACGGACGAACATACATGCGAGCGGATGTAAGTACGAGCGAACACACTTACATACCAGCCGTTGAAAACATATTGGCAAAATAACTAATCGTTAGTAGATTTACAGAGATCCTAAAGCGCTATGGAAACTTGGGTTATGAGATACGTTCCGATTGTATCAGATAGTTATTAATGTAATATCAATATATTGAAACAAAAGCCAGATGGTACACTCATTGATGAAACAGTTACCATCATTTTAATGTCATTCCTTGCCAAGTCACTTACTGTGACAGTAAAACCTCAATAATAAGACACCTTTGGAACCCTTGAATACTAGTCTTCTTATTGAGGTGGTCTTAATATTGAGGTTGAATACAGAACAAAACAGTAAAAGGGACTTGATAATTGAGTTCTTGATTTCGAGGTGGTTGCATTTTCTAGGTGGTCTTTCAGTGAGGTTTTATTGAATGCTGGTGGCGCACACTGATTTGTATCTACCAATAATTTTATAAAAATAATAATTGTGTTCATAATTTTGAGGTGGCCTTATTATTGAGGTGGTCTTTAGGTTAGGTTTTACTGTAGTTTTTTACATACACCAATTACATAAAATATCTAATGCCGCTTTAAGTATCTGATTAAGAAAAAATATTGATGGAAAATATTAGGTAGTGCATTTCTTTTTTGTTGAGTACAGATTGTGATGCGTAATGCAAGATAAACCGGTAGTTATACTTTCATCAAATTGTTTCGATCGAAAAACATTCAATACTTTACAAAACCCAATTCAAATATCATATAGATAAAACTGCATGACTCGCTCGGTAAACTTAAACAAATAGATCCTGGTGAGGTATCAATACGACACATCAGTCCTAACTTACATTTAATTTTGAAAATTCACTCAAGGTACTTGAGATTTCCCTCAATGTTATCTGCCAAAAATGAGAAAAATCTCAACACAGATGACGATTTTATACTCACATATTTGAGTTTGGTCTGTCGCATTATTCATACTTCATCACTCACATAAATGATGGAAATCTCAACTCAGATGTTGATTCATACTCACATATTTCAGTTTGGTCTGTCGCTTGATTCATACTTCATCACTCACATAAATGATGGAAATCTCAACTCAGATGTTGATTCATACTCACATATTTCAGTTTGGTCTGTCGCTTGATTCATACTTGGTAAATGCCTTGGGAATTATAAGTTAAAACTCGATTGAGTAAACATGGGGCCTTGTAAAAAGTCATGAAAGTAAAGTTAGTTTCTAAAACTCACCAGTTAAGTAGGTGGCTGCCAGAAAGGCAAACACAAGACCCACTGACAGTCCCAGGGCGAAGTTTATTGTAGCATTCTGCATCAGACCTGAAAATATAAATTTGATATCAAGTTACAGTCGGACCTCGTTTATTCGACAACCTTTTATCCGAAGACTAGGTACAATCCGAAATAAATATCAGGTCCACATGTATCTTGGGCACGTCGAATTAAAATGGGTTATTCGAAATTAGGTATTATTTGAAACAAAATTTCAGACCCGATGAATTCGAATGAATGATGTCCGACTGAAATCTTGATTCCATGGGTGTTTGAAACCATATTTGGTATGCAGCCAACGGAGCATATTTCCTTCTTGCTACCAGATACCATGATGCAATGCGAGTTGTACAAAAGCATCAAAGTTTACAGAAATGTATCTGACTTTTAACAACCAGTTTCTGAAACCACTGTACAGATGTATTTATAAGGTAAGAAGTTTTTCCGAAGTTTGATAAGAAAAACCCATGAAATGTAAACATAATAATACCGACAATCGATTTGCGATACGTATTTAATACGTAACATTATTTGGTATTTTTTACATTTTGTAAATTAGTTTCTAGTGACTTTAATGTTAAATAAAACATTTCTCTTAACTTTGATTTCTTTGTTAAAATAAACAAAAATGCCAGAAAAGCACAAATAATATCAGAAAAGCATGAAAAAAGAAAGACATCGAAATTATAATCAACACAATTGTCATCAAGCCGACTGATACTTAATCCAATATATATATTAAACTATCTTCATGATTAAGTGCACAAACATTTACTCAAAAACATTACTTCAAAACTTATCAGACAATCTCGAAACGTCACAACACAGTGTGCAGTATTTAAACAAATCGAAAATCTTACGCGATCCTATACGATAGAAACAATAAGCCATAGACAATTTAGATGTTGAGTAAATCCTAACCACTTGGGCTCAACTAGAGATATCTAATGCGATGAGCAGATTGGTTTTTGACAAAATAAGATACAACTGATCATGCGATTACTTTAAGAAATACTCCTACCTTTGTGCCTTTATCGATTATAAATCAGAAAACGTATGATCTTATCAATGGAAGCCTTCGTATGGAGAAAAGAGTTCGATATGGGCTATAAAGGATATACATGTACAGGTATTGTTAATGCTTTACGCTCCTTTATCTTTATAATCCTGTGTTAGAATCAATGGTTCGAGAACACGACTAGACCGCAGGAGATTGTTACGAGTTCTCTCTCTCTCTCTGTATCCCTTCTAGAGTTCTCTCCCTTTATATCTTCTATACATATACAGTGGAAGCTCCCTAATCCGAACACTCTTCGGAAAAATTATAAAGTTCGTATTAGAGGAGATTCCGGACTGGAGAGGATTCCTCCATTAAATGTCTGTAGGCAAGAAATTCTTTCAGTAATTTGAATATGTTCGCTAGAGGATGTTCGCGTTAGCGCGACGTAATATATAATGTCTGAATGCATTATTGTATTGACTTTGCTGAGTCGTAAGGAAATTTAAGCTACAGTATTTTACAAACACGTATACTTGAAAATTCAATTTATAGGCCAAAAGCATAAGTTATAAGAGGTCAACATATTTGTGCTCCGTTCATAACTCCGTTCATAAAAGGAAGATTTGCAGTGCATTATGCAAAACACATGCTGTGTTAAATGTTGGTTGATATTTGACTTAGGACCGCTATAGACGCCTCGCATTTGATTAAAACTGTATGAAAGCATTGAATATAATTAACTTTAGATTTTGACATACAGTCTATTCTTAAATTGATGTAGCAATCACAGCAAAATTACACCGTGCAGAAAATGCATTTATATTTTGATAGTTTCACTGAATAAGGTACATAAATGTATTCCCTATAGTTAAAACATCAATAAACATGCATTAACAAAGACTGAACTCATAATGTATTGATCCTTATTTGATGATTTGAAGAAAGATATTTGTACAACATACAATTAAAAAATCCATTTTTTTTAACAAACAGGCTATTTTACAAGTTTTGTCTGTTAGTAATATGACAAGACATGATGTTTTCTATCGGTTATACATTACAATTGTTCCTATTAGATATGTTTTTGCCAATGTAACAACAATACTGGATGAAGCCAATTCAAATAGTTTATGTTCAGATGAGGCAGATAGATCTTTAATGTAATTGCTAGCTTACTTACTTGGCTATAGGTAACCACCATCACTGGGTACATAGGATAGTTATTAAATAGAATGCTCAGGTCAGCATCTTGCACTAGTTTTATCACTGATATCAAACATTAGTACAGTAACACCTTAATAATATGACCATTTGAGGTGGTCTTATTATTGAGGTTGCATTTAAGTGAGATTTTACTGTATACCTGTAAACATATTGTCTTTAAATCAATTTTGAAGTACGCGGATCACCCAGTGGGGGAGTCGAACTCCTCGACCTTCTAATCAGCAGACAAGTGGTCGGTATTTTTGCCTCTCTACATCTCTCTCAAGTAAACACAGAAAAGCCAATCACTGCAGCAATAAATTATGCACTTAACAAAACTTATAAGTGTGCATCTTTTTATTGTCGAATGACTTTTTTATTGATCAACATTTCTACACGAAATTTTGTATATTGGCTGATGGCTAAGTGTAGATAATGATTCTCAGGTTGAATGTGTCGATTCAAATAACACGATGCGTTGAGTCAGTGTGTGCACACGCGCTATTAGACCCTTTCCAATCAATCAGATCATTTTTAAGAGGGAGGGGCAGTTTTGTTTTTTATCGCATCATAATATCTATTGATTTTATTTGTTCAATCCATGGGTTACAAATACATGTATGATGCCAGGCATCTACGCTAAATTTTATTGCGTTGAAATTGTCTTCCCGTAATGTCAAGTAAATATACCCTGCAGCATGACTTCAGGCAAACATGAAAACCACTTCACAACATTGCAAAATGTTGGATATACATGTACGTCAGTTATTCTAAACAAGTTAGTTAGTAAATGTTTTAACATTTTCATGTACATTTATCTTGTCGGACAGGTGTGCACAAATAAGAGACGTCACTTCATGTGACCGCAGTTTTAAATATGATTCGTTGTTGTTGTAGCACGCTGCAAGTGCATCGATGCTGCATATATACGAACATCTCACATTTGATGTTTACATGGTGAAAAAATACCCATATTGGACCGTTAAATTTTAATTGTGTACATTACAAGTCACTTTTCAATAATTTTCAAGTTCAGATACACAACAAAAGTACAAACTCGAAGCAAGAACGTAGCGCACATTACGTACAATACACACATACATGAAAGACTTAGCGCCCTTACGTGCCGTAAACACAACTAAAACTAAATGTCTATAAGTAACCATTAATATGACGTCATATCTTGCATAACGGTGCAAAGCAATTATACCGTCACCCAGTAACAACAGATTTGCGCCATATTTGTTCGAAAATTACAAAATAGACTAGAACTGCGATGTTATTTTATTAAACAAAATAGCACACTTGATTTCCACTCACAATTCGTTCAGCTGTCAGAGCCTCTATTTAGAAGTGTTAATTGTATTTGTTCTTCAAATTTACACCATGTAAACCATGTATTTCGAGGTTGTCTTATTATTGAGGTGGTCTTTATGTGAGTTTTCACTGTAGCTAGATACTTGGTAACTGATTGATATTGATGGTTTTGGATGTAAGTGGTCAATACATCAGTCAAGCAATGTGAAATGAACACAATTTAGCCAAATTAAAACCCTAGGCATAAACGAGGGCCTTATTTGGCAATTTAATGTACTAATTAATAATGTGCTCACTTTTTGTTTGTTCATTTGTTTACCTCAACAAACATGAAAAATATATTCACTATAGTTGAAACATCAATAAACATGCATTACCAAAGGCTGAACTCATAATGTATTGATCCATATTTGTTGAAGAAAGCTGTTTGTACAACATAAAATAAAAATAAATTCCTGTTTTTAACAATCAGGCTATTTTACAAGTTTTTTCTGTTAGTAATATGGTAAAAAAATATATTTTCGATCAGTTATACATTTCAATGGTTCTTATTAAAGATGTTTAGCCAATGTAACAACAATACTGGATGAAGCCAATTCAAACATTTTATGTTCAGAAGAGCCAGATACATCTTTAATGAAATTCCTAGCTTACTTGGCTATAGGTAACCACGATCACTGGGTCATTTAAGATAGTTATTAAATGGAATGCTCAGGTCTGCATCTTGGACTAGTTTTATCACTGATATCAAACATTAGTACAGTAAAACATCAATAGTAAGACCATTAGGACCATTGACAACTGGTCTTCTTATTGAGGTCGTCTCAATATTGAGGTTGAATAAAGAGCAAAACTCTGAAAATGGACTTGAACATTGTGGTCTTAATTTCGAGGTGGACTTATTATTGAGGTGGTCTTTAAGTGAGATTTTACTGTATGCCTGTAAACCTATTGTCATTAAATCAACTTTGAAGCACGCGGATCACCCAGTGCGGGAATCTAACCCACGACATTCGAATCAGCAGACACGTGGTCTATCTTTCAGCCTCTCTACATCTCTCTCAAGTTAACACAGAAAAGCCAATGAATATAGCAATAAATTATATATATATATATATATATATATATATTATGCAGTGGAGTCTATTTTATCAATAATGGTTGTCTAAAATGTTATACACACAATGTTATTGCGTTGAAAATGTATTTCCGTAATGTCAAGTAAATATTACCTTCAGCATGACTACAAGCGAAAAAGAAAACCACTTCACAATATTGCAAAATATTGGACATACGTCAGTTATTTTAAACACATTAGTCAGGAAATGTTTTAACATTTTCATATACATTTATCTTTTCCAACAGGTGTGCACGAATAAATGACGTCAATTCATGCGAGCACAGTTTTAAATATGATTCGTTGTTGTTGTAGCACGATGCACGTGCATCGATACTACATATACGAACATCTCACATTTGAGGTTTACATTTCAAGTCACTTGTCAATAATTTTCAAGTTGAGATATACAACAAATGTACATACTGGAAGCAAGAACGTAGCGCACATTACGTACAATACACACATACATGCAAGACTTAATTTCTATAATTAACCATTTATATGACGTCATATCTTGCATAACGGTGGAAAGCAATTATACCGTCACCCAGAAGCACCAGGTTGCGTCATATTTGGTCGAATATTACAAAAAATGACTTGAACAGCGATGTTATTTTATTAAACAGAATAGCATAATTACTTGATTTCCACTCACAATTCGTTCAGCGGTTAGAGCCTCTATAAATGTTAATTGTATTTGTTCTTCAAATCTACACCAACACCATGTAAACCATGTATTGAGTTTATTGTGCTGTGCTGTTTTGTTGTGCCCTGTTCTGCACTATGCTGTGTTGTTCTATTCAGTTTTATTCTGTTATGTGGTGTTCGGCGTTGTTCTGTTCTCTGATGTTCTATTATGTTCTGTTGTGTTCGGCGCTGTTCTGTTTTGTTCTTTTCTGTTCTGTGCTGTGCTGTTCTATAATGTTATGTTCCGTGCTATTTGGCGTTCTTCTGTTCTGTTCTGTTCTATGCTGTGCTGTGCTGTTTGGCGTTGTCCTTAGCTGTGCTGTGCTGTGCTACACTGCGCTGCGCTGCGCTGCGCTGCGCTGCGCTGCGCTGCGCTGCGCTGCGCTGCGCTGCGCTGTGCTGTGCTGTGCTGTGCTGTGCTGTGCTGTGCTGTGCTGTGCTGTGCTGTGCTGTGCTGTGCTGTGCTGTGCTGTGCTGTGCTGTGTTGTGCTGTGTTGTGCTGTTCTGTGTTGTGCCGTTCTGTTATGTGTTGTGCTGTGCTGTTCTGTGTTGTGTTGTGCTGTCCTGTTATGTGTTGTACTGTTCTGTTCTGTGCTGTGCTGTTTTGTTATGTATTGTACTGTTATGTGTTGCGCTGTTCTATGCTGTTCTGTTTAACACTGTGTTGTGTTGTGCTTTGCAGTTCTGTTCTACACTGTGTTGTGTTGGGCTTTGCAGTTCTGTTTTACACTGTGTAATTTTATGTTGTGTTTTGCTGTGCTGTTCTATCCTGTGCTGTGATGTTATATAATGTTTTCAGCTATGCTATATCAGGTTGTTAGTCTACGATATTATTAGCAGCATGATACACTAGTCTGGCTACCGACTATACAATATTTTAATGCTATTCATTTTTTTCATCTTTATTTAGATGTTAGATCTTGTTCTACGTTTGATAAACAAAGGGATAATATATCATAAAATACTGAGAAGCTACAAAGGTTATCTCCTATATGTACACAGACTTGACCATAAACGTTCACTACGATGTACACTTTATATAAACTTAGTTTAATCTAACAATACGTGCGTAAAGCAAACAATTGAAGATATGATACAATTGATGATACATCTTTGTTTTACCGACCAAGTACTTATCATACAGAGATTTCTTTACACGAATTGTTTGTATATTCCGTATCGCCAACATAGCGTGCAGAACCAATATTTATAACTTATATAAATCATCATAGTAAAACAATATATACTTGACACTCAAGAACAGTTTGTAATATATTTGTAAATTATTATCGACGGATTGTAGACAGCGCGTTTCAATGTATACTAGTCAAACAAGATTATCCGCCATTTTGAAATTTTATAGCATCTTCAGTTGATGATGACGATAGACACGATATTGACGTTGTTCGATAGATCACTGCAAATCAAAAATCAACAGAAGTTGTTTCCAGTAGCTATATAAATAGGCGCGTAAGGAATTATCCCCAGTATTTGTTTAAATATCACGGATCCACCCAATAAGAAAGTCGACTAATGAATATCGTCTTATTTTACATTACGGTTATCAAAATAGATACAATGTACAATGAATACTGATCAAAAGAGTGAACCCGTCACTTCTGTTTCACACAGTCACTAATAAATTAATGAATAAATCTTCCATTGACTTTGCAGTGATCTGTCACGTACTTTTTATTCAAATGAAGTGATCTATAGACAAACATAAATGTACAGTAAAACCTCTCTGAAAGACCACCTCCATAATATTAAGAACACAATTTCCATTTTTTATTGTTTTGCTCTTTATTTAACCTCAATACTAAGACCATCTCAAGGATCCCAAGGGTGGTCTTATTATTGAGTTTTTACTGTATTTAAACCGATCAAGGTGAATATAATGCTCTATAGCTGGAATACTCGTAAAGCGTCTAACAACTGGGCAGAAATATGAACCTAAAGAAAAAATTACACTAAAATATTTACCAAAAAGAAGAAATTTTACTTAAAAGAAAAAAGGCGAACACCCGAAAAAATGTTCTAGGGTCGGCGCAAAAAAAGGGTAGATCGGGAAACCAGAAACATACAGTTTTACGCCTAATGTCATTGAATGTGAATATCAGCGGTGATTAGCAAGTCTATTTATTATGTTATACATACTCACATAGGAAGCAACAGTTATATATAGCACTGATAACTACATTGATCTACATTCAACAAGGGAACATTAATGATCACTATACATGATATCGATAAGTCTTACGAGCAACTAAACATTGCTAAGGGAACGGACTCGTAGCTAATGCGTTGTCAGAAAATTACGAAATAATGCTGAAATCAGTAATTCTAATACGTCGTATTAACGATTATGTAATTACTTCATCATGTGAACAATTTACCACAGAAATGTGGCATTTACCTCAGAATATACAGATTTATACTGATACTCAGAATTATGAAGCAAATTCGTATATATGGGTGAGTCAAATTATGAGTACATGTATTTGCATACCAAAATATTAAACATCACAACTAGTTAGCAAGCTTAAGACAACACGATCTTAGAAGTTCTATCGCGGAATTTAACTAGCTCACTGGAGTCAAACACCAAATTAAAACATACATATACCCACTGTGGATCTATAAGCAAAATTTGTAGATCAGAAAACACATATACTATCAATCTATATACACAAAGTTGATGAATCTAAAAATTCATACAATCCACACACAGATTTGGTAGATCTTAAAACACACACAAAGGAGAAACTAAATGTAATTCCAAGTACCTGGTTTAAAATTCCAACATGAACTGAACGTGTGCGTTACAGTGGATAATGCAACATTATCGCACGAGTTAACACTATTTAACATTATCTCATATCCACATATTTCTATACCAGCTAGTATGTATTGGCTACTTCCGTGAATGAGTGTACTTGTAAATTAGTTCAAACACGTTAATCTCTATGTACAGTTTTGATGTCCAAGGGGATAGATTTGTTGGAGTGAGAATACACAACCGCAAGGAAAATCATTGTAGCATACACATTATAAGTGAGAGTGTTGAGTTAATCTATTATGCATGTCTAAGATTCCCCAGATCTGATACGCTGCTTTAACGTCTCCTAATCATGATCGTTCGTGACTTAATTAGCCATCCCGCTGTGTTTAGCAAGCATGTTGAAATTGCCCCGAACTGTACTGATTTATCAGAATGTATTATACATTCATGGTATTTATTGAATAACATATTGCCTAGAAAAATATAAATAGAATCGTTTGTTTCAGTGGTGCATATGGTTAAGCTCCAGCGTTTACGAGGGTTGGCATTTCTTCAGGCTGTCAACTCACCTCTGGTCAAAACGTAGGGATAAAGTAGGGCTATTTATTTAATAAAAAGTAAGGCAAAAGTAGGGATTTTATTGCATAAAAAGTAGGGGTAGTAGGGATGATTCCTTACTTTTGAAATATCAAAAATGGTCAAAATTCACCGCACTGTACATTCTCCATGATAAGATGTCTGCAGATCAAATATAAGTATTTTGAGTTAACGCCTCAGATTTGAAAAAAGTAGGGTTAGAAGGGCTCTTTCAAGCAAAATTAGGGAAGAAGTAGGAAGCAAGTAAAATGTAGGGAAATGTAGGAAATGTAGGAACGGTAGGGCTCACTTGACAGCCTGTATCTTGGTAAATTTACTAAGACAAAAATACCTAAAGAAATATGACCAACAGTCCTGTGAATAAGCGCAGAAAATAGCACACGTTTGTGCTACCTCTTATCTCCACACTATTCGTGATCATAAAACAGTTGACCATCACTGCTGGCGAAACACTGATAAAATGTTCAAGATAACTGTAGTTTGTTTTGGAATGGGGGGTTAAAAGAGAGAGAATACGTAACTACAGGGAACGCCACATACATAAGACAATGCCTCCCCACGCAGATCTCCGGAAAACAACAATCCACAAAACATAAGGCACTAAAGGAGGTCAAACGGTACACATATTAAGGAACTGAGGCGAAATAAGTCACATATACAGCCAGGGTCATGTAGTGATTTTAAAGCTATTTGGATGGAGGAAGACATCCCCCTCCTTGTGGACAGTTAGGTAGAATCATCGACCTTCCGTAGTCAGCTGCATGGATTCCTCGCTTACAAATGCTACGTCCCAGTTGGGATTCGAACCAGCAGCTGCGGTGAGGGAGCGAGTGATTTGAAGTCAGTGACCATAACCTCTCTGCAAAGGAGGCCCCTACTGAGACCATATCAACAAACTTCGACCCCGGTTAAAAATACCAGTGTCACATTATGACTCCTAACTTGTCATCTCATTTGTAAACATGAATTAATCCAGAAAAACGAGAGATTATTACTACATGGCCTGCATGCAGACGGCATGAAACCGGACACGAACATAAGGTTTGCATATTATATCCTTCCTATTCTGTAAAGCAAGCCAGCGGGTATCGTTAAATTACTTTATTGACAGTCATGCTTGTCTACACATTTGAGTTTTTCTATACATACTGGTCACAAAAGATAACGCGCCAGTTTTATATTTGAGAATTCAAATTTTGATATACATATCACATTGTAACAACTTGATAACAAACGGTAAATGTAACTTAACAGGTTTGCATTGAATTTTGCGATAGTTCAATGTATTATGAAACATAAATTGTATACCTTACTACGATGAAAGATAAAGGTACATACACTTTAGAGGACGTATGAAGGCATTAATATGCCAAATTATTATTTAGCATATTCTGATAGAAAATAAGACTATCTACCTTTAAATGAAGATGTATCAAGTGGCTTTTTATTCGGCGCAGTCGTAGTGTGCTCGTTCAAATCTAATGTTAAATGTTGTATGAAAACTGGACGATAATTTGTTCAAATATGTACGTTGTAAACGCTGGACTGCAACGAAAAATTCGTATGTCCTAAATTATGGTTTGATTGTACGTATATATCTATTGTGCTGCACATCTTTACGGACAGTAACTATACTTTTCTAACAACTGAATAATTATATTAGTAGTTTTATGTACTTTGTACATGAAAAAAAAGCACAATGGTAAGTTAATCAATGTTATTTAAGTTAATCAGACAAAGGTCAACAGCGTCTCTATTAGTTTTCAATAAGTGAAGTAGACAAACGGATTCAACAGTCAAGTACGGTGAAAATAGTATGTTGAGACTAATGTTCGAAGAAATCGTGTTTGCTTTAAAATGAAGTAGAACTTTCTTGACAAAATCAACAAGACTAGTGATAACTATTCTCTTTTAACGTCTTCATCGAGGTGAAAGTTAACATCTTCGATACATTTTAAAGTAGACATGTCGTATTATTATTTAATACACCTCGTATCTTATCTTTAATTAAGACACGCGATAAATGCGTCAATATGGCATACAAGTACATGTTTTCAATAAATAATACACGCACTTCAGAATATTTATTTTGCAAATCTCCGAAAGATCAATGGACAATGCTACACTGGTCCTGTAATTGTGTTTAAATCTAGAGAGATTAATGTAAATATAGTGTATTTTATTATCAGAATGGTATTGATTTGTTTGGAGTTTAACAATAATCAATGTCTAATTTCCGGATCTGCAGTAATTAATATCACATGGTTATACATGCTGTTGTTATGGTTACTCTATATTGATCAATAATTAATCTAAATCAAAACAGGATCATGTTAATTATAGAAGTTCCATTAATATAAGTTTTATTTGCAGAAATCCAATATGGCAGCCTGTGTAGCACTCGTACTTCTTAGGTTTTGAAGAGGTGAAATTTATATATTGCAGGTTTGTCGAGTACATAGTTGACCATATTATATGTGGTGTACATATTTCCGTTGAAGATAACAGCTTATTGTTTTGTTACAACTACGCAAAAGTGCTTATAAATAGATCGATTCTCAGAGGGACACATAAACAATTGTTCTCTTTGACGTCATGCATTCAGTAAGCCCTTACGTGGATTAATTTTCTCTAACGTGGCTAACAGAATATAAGGGAGGACAAAAGAGTGGCCACAAAAATAGACAATCGCTAGGACGTCCGAATGATTTCTTATCGATTCTGCCATTGTTCTGAATGCACTATATTTTATAATCGATTATATATATAGAACAGTGTTCTTGATGAAATATAGTCCATCGAGAACTCCATTCTTCCAACATGTGGAAATATAACATGTGACTTATACTCAATGCCATTAAAACTGTTCGCTTCAACACGATTATATTATAAAGAAATAATCACATTTTAATTCCCAAACATAATTTCCTAAACTTAAATCAATTATAAAATATGAATACTAGGGCAATAGCTTGATTTATTTTTGATGAATGATTAACACACTTGTAACAATAAAACACGTGTAACTAAATGAAGGTTAAATGAAATAGTTGCGTTTTAGTGGCGTTAAGTATAGTGATAATTGTATTTTTCATCCACACCATGAATATATCGAGTAGTCCACAAAACAGTCGCATTGGTCTATTCTTTACACTATAAGATCGTTTGATGACAACAATGTAAATATTAATGATTTGTTATTTTTCTGCGTAACAATGTACGATCAACCGATTTACGCCATTCGGAAAACCTCGGCCAACTGCGTCAAATAACGAAGTGGTACGGAAATATCCGAGAGCTGACGAGAATGCGATTTACGCAGTTGGTTTAGCACTCGATGGCAAAACTAGAAGTTGTATGTTCGAGCTAATGTGTGTGAGACGTCTGTTTTCCGTTACATTTGACTGAAGATCAAAGGTCATTTGTTCTTCACCACTAACTCATCTAGGGAAGTTTACACTATTAGTAGTTGTGATACAGGAACACTTGTTTAGTCATCTAATTAGTGTACCTCAATACGGCTGTAAAACGGCGATCATACTCTCCAACACAACAACAAAAACAGATGTACATGTACGTACGTACTGCTGGAGATACATGGAGGAAACTGAACCATAATGGCGCGTTTAATAAATAAATACATGAGAAATAAATTATTTTTAAATAAGTTTGTATGTCAGACTATCTGTTTAAAATTGCTGAAAGATGTCATTCCTGATCAATCTTGTATTAGCTGAAGTATTTGCATGAAATGTGTAAGTCTTTAGCCTTTTCCACTTGGCTCATTCGGTGTAGCACTCGACTCTAGAAGTCGTGGGTCCGAAACCCACACAAGGCGTACGTTCTTCCGTGACATTCTGACAGGCGATCCAAAGTCCTCTGATTAATTCGGAGACTTTATTAGTTGCTTGTGGAGGAGCAGGCTAACACTGGTTGGTAACTGGACCTAGTTAGGTCAACTGCCGTACCATATAACTGAAATACTGTCTATATATAAGAACAAGTTTGTTTTCCATGAGCAGAAAATGAATGAACATGTATTACTGTTCGGTTAACCGCTAGCTCATACCACTACTTACAATTATCTGGTTAATGAAGCACCCGAGTGTTGTCACCCCGAGCAAAGACAGGATAACCGTTCACTCAAATATGCAGTGGCGTTATATTTATTCAATTTACTTTACCAATAATGGCGCTAGATGTAAAGTGTTGATACAATAAAAATCCAGAAAATGTGGAGAAACGTTGTCCGACAAAACCTTTATTAATATAATAATTTTTAACCGTAACCGTAGTTCAATGACAAGCATCTGTGAAGATTGGTCGTACGCAGATACATATAATTTGGAGTACGCATTGCCATTAACATCAAAGTGAGCTTTCATATGGTCGTGAGCGACTGTATCAGTATCGATACCCATAAGTGTTGCATGAAACACGTATGTTCCTTTAACGGGAGCCACATATGCACCGGTGTTGTTGTTGTAAGCATTTCTAATGTTGGTGACAGTTTGTTGAAACGGGAGAATCTGGTTGGCACCCAAGTTGTGAACTGCATTTCCGGAATTGATTGCATGGAAAGCCACCTTATTTTCGGAAAATGCCAGGTCTGAAGGAACATACATACGCTATCTGTATATATACATATATATATTTTTTTTGAAATTAGCGGTATTAGTCAGCAGAAGCATTAACCGTTGTAACAGCAGTGTCACTGTTACCTTCCATTGTCAGTGGTATATGCTAGTAATGTTGCTACTATACTGTCAGTAGTAAAAATAGTTGTAATACTGTTCCTTGTACCAGCAGTAAACATATACGATAAACTAAAGAGGCAAAATAATTGTTCAATTTAAGCTCAAACTGTACAATCTCAAAGCTCTGTAATGATATGATTGAAAGAATAATTCAGCATTAAACAATATACCGGATTATGTTGTTCGAATGTGATGAAAAGGCTTCTAAACCAACGCGATTTATGTTATTTTAGCTAATCCATATTGTATGCGGAGATAAATCACTCGCATCCTCTCGATTAGCACCCATTACAAAAATATGTTTGAAAAATATACGAAAAGAGTATTTAGCCATATGAAAACATAAAACAAGTTTTAATAGTTGACACTTTGTATATGGAACCAACAAAATCCACTATTTTGAAATGCTTACTTTTTATGAAGAGGCTTTTCGCTCAGTATTGTTTGATTCTGTCTGTTGACTGACTGTGTTGTCATTGTCAGTTGCTGTTCTGTGGTGTTACCATTTGATTTCGCTATTGTCTCCTTCAATTCATTTATCTGGTCCAGCATTATAGCTTCTTTCCATTTGGGGTTCGATTCAATTTTATCCATTCTTGATTCCATTTCAGCAATCATGGCTCTATTCGCTGCATCACTTGCTTCCTGTGTCTCAATCCTCTCCAGCAAACCATCGATCAATTCACCGACACCATTAGCTACACTTACTGAATAAACATCTTGAAACACGATGCAAATGATACAAACGAAAACGAAACGCTTTACCATTGCCATGATTGTAACAAGCACATTATGCTTATCTCCTTGTGCGTCGTCACATATATATACAGGTCGAAGGTCATTGCAGGTTTGCGATAGTATAGAACTACAATTTATGTAATTCATCAAACGTAGAACAATGTATGCACTTTATGAACGAAGTGGGAGCGGACAGAAAAATCGTAGACCGACTTAATGCTTGTTTCGAATGCATTTAGACCAACTAGTCTGAGTATACATTACATGTATTTACAAATTATCAAACCTAGAAGCTTCTTGATAATTGGATTTATCCAATATAGTTTGATTTTCAAGTCAGGGATGTTATTGTATCTTTCCATTACTTCATTTTCTCAGCTGTTAAACCCTAAATTTTGCCTGGTCAAGGGCAGATTTCAAGTTTAATACATTTTAGAGTCGACGCACTACCAGAATTCACCGCTTCCACCCCTGTACTTTGTCTCGACAATCATCCTAAGACTTAAACTGTTTAAAATAGACAAGTACACCTGCTCCTGTTTGACAATGTTATTCTGTGGTGTTAGTTTCAACAATGCAATTCACTGATCTAGTATTCTCATCGGAGGAAAGTCTTATGTCACCCACATCATGAAAGTCAACCACTACGTCGTCGTACGTGTAATAGTCCAAGCAATATTGTTCCATCAACACGTCTGGCAAACGTATCCTTTGATTGCTAGATGCTGTACGTACACACGTTCCAAAATATTGCTATTACCGACAGATTGTTTCAATTGCGCGGATTCAGTAGTTAAGTTTTAGCTTGCGCTTTTCAGCATGATGCTCGTTGTTTTTGACGTTGATATTTCCGGCGGTCTTGTCTTGCAGTTTGTTAACATAGTTTTCAAGTGTTTCAGTAACGCGATGGACAACTTCCCAACATTAATCAGTGGTGGTGAAACAATGCCCAAGAGTGACGTAGTCTCCTGGCAAGTTGACAAGGAGAAAGTTACCATACCTACGACATCCAAAGAATTGGCAGGCGAGTGCTCTACCGACTGAGCTAACCGCTCATGCTTATCAAACAGAGGTACAGGTTAGTTTGTTTGTTTGATTTTGTTACGTCTATAACTTGTACCGGGTAGTTCACGGATACGGTTAAATAATTATGCCTTGTAAATATACCTTGGGACAAACAAATCAATAATTGTTTGGTGTTCCATAACATATTAATTACGTAGTGCTGCGATGCTGTGCTATAGACTATATTAAGTATATTTGTAATTGTCATAAGGATTTTTGTCGTGTGTCAAAACTTGCAACATTGTATTTTGATTGTGGTTGTGGTTTTGGTAAGTGAAGTGCTAGGCACACTTTCAGCCAGTTTAAGCTGACAAAACGTATGAAATATTATTCATAAACATTTTACGACATGGACTAAGCCATGGACTTTTAAACTGTTAAATGTACTTTTTTGAACATTCTTTGTTGTAATAAAATAGATTTTAATAAATATGACAAACTTGTACAGTTGGTAACTAACATTATTTCGAAAGAATTTCGTTTCTGTTTAAAATAACATAAAACTGTTGCAAATTTAAATCGAAGTCAGAGTTTCATTCTTGTGAACAAGGCCCCCCATAAATTTGATGAACGTTAGTCATTTTAATCCTTTACAGAGCTTCCACACCAGTGTCATACACTTCGGCTTTGGGAGACGCATAATCTGACGGTTGTTGAGCGGTTGATGCTCATAGAGTTAAATTGATAGTATATTATTATTGCAGGAAAAATGGATACTGTTGATGAAGACAGGCTGTTGCTCAAGAGAAGACCGTTCCGGAGAGATCGTTTAGTACTTCTACTTAATCAGTATAGGGTACATTGTTGGCATAATAAACTTGCACATAACATTCTTGTGATGTAATATTTGCACTACAAGCATGTTTGTATCTATGTTGCTGAAATAAATTGGCCTTTTGGACATTTTCGGATAAAACATGTGCTTGTTTTATTGTCTAAGCACAGGTGTAAATGCTACACTATTAATAAATAATTTCAAGGTCAATCAAGGATTGTCAAAAAGGATTTGAAAATATGGCTTACTCACCATGATGTAAAATACCAAAGCAACCCTTCCCTACTCGCCAAGACAACATAACTAAAAGCCTTTGGGTGTTAAAGCAATATTTAAACCTGGCCTAGATTATTTCAATAGTTGGTCTACAGCAAAGCAATATTATTTCCATTGTTGAATCATTAACACAGATACAATACCAAGTGAACATAATCATGTCTCCATAACAACATAAAGTGGCGGAAATTAAAGCATTTTATGGAAACGTATAAACAATAGGAAAATTAATAATCGATTGTGATGTAATTACTATACGCGTAGCAGTTATCAAACCGTGATAGGGCTAATATTAATGTGGAGGGTTCACTACAGTGATAAAATACGTAGCTGCCGTAGGCCTATTCATGATACGCTCATAGACGGCTAAACCTTTGTAAAAGGTAGATTATAATTGCCATTGTTTAACGCTCACATGCAGATGTAGTCCCTACTTGTAGAATAATGTATTGATGTGAGCGTTAAAAATGTATTCGTGTAAAAAAGTTTACTTCCTTAAACAGGAATAATTAGTTTCGTAGGCAAACAATACCAAAGTACGCAGTCAGACATAAACACGTAACTATATACTACTAAACAACTGATAAGAACCACATGGTCATGTAAGTGATATGTCACTTTGATTTATGAGAATTAAACTTGAAATATTTCAAAATATTCATTCCAGGTTTAATGTCCAATTTAATAATGGTGTACAGAAAATTGAACATTTGTTAAAAAAAATTTGAACTAGGGGGACTGGCCGTCAAGTTGTTTTAGTGCCGCCTGTCATTAAGCTCTATAGTAAGATTTAAATCATATCAGAAATCGTTTTTAAACTTGTTCTAGTTCAGATAAAGCACGAAAGTCAGAAGATGACATGCTAGGGAGTTGTCAGGCTTGAATGAATAGTGTACTTAAGTTGAGTTAGTTAGATTAATAAAATGGAATATTTAGAAATAATTTAAATTAAATTAAATTTCATTCACATTATTCAGTGTGGCATAAAGAACCACTTCAATGAAAATGTTGATCTAACTATTTTTTATTTCTATAATCATATTGTAAAGAATTGAAGATTCATCTACAACATCTACGTTTTAAAACCTATATTTTGCGGTATTTTAAAGGAAACATATAAATTCAAGTCTGTCAATTTCCAGTTCGCTATTTATCTGCTAAATGTAAAAACATAATGTCATTACAGTATCAAGTATGATGTATGTATCAAGTTTCAGGTGTAGGATACAAGAAGAAAATAACATACCTGTTGTTGTATTGATTTCTCTGTAGAAATCTGGGCGTGGTGGCCAAGACGGGAAATATGTGATAGTGACGTGTAAGATCAATGCGCACTGATATCTACAGAACTTATTAGTAACATAAAGTCTAATTTCCGTCGATAAATGATAATCCTGTTTCAATACGTAGCTCTTTGTAGAAGAATTAACTCGCTAAGCGACATATGTCTTAATTATTGAAATTAACACAAAAAATTATTCAGCCTAGTGAATGAACAAACTAATATAGTCAGTGCGTCTCTGTAGAATAAATTTCGCTTTTATGTAGAAATATCTTCGTCGTTTTGTATTCATGCGTTATCTTACAATGTAAACTGATAACACGCGGTTTTAAAATGTTTGACGGTGTCGCCATTGATAATGTTTAAGCATAATGTGATAGTATGTTTACATCTGAACATTTTAGGCCAATATGAAGTTATTAAATTGTCCGTGGAGCAAAGTGTATAATGGTTGAAAGGTGCTGAAACATACGTCGTGAGATGAGGAAGTGATAATATGTAAATATAGAAAACAAGGACGAATGGAGAAGTTGCAAG
This sequence comes from Mactromeris polynyma, assembly GCA_032209605.1. Classification (NCBI taxonomy): domain Eukaryota; kingdom Metazoa; phylum Mollusca; class Bivalvia; order Venerida; family Mactridae; genus Mactromeris; species Mactromeris polynyma. The sequence goes on from JASFXZ010000052.1 coordinate 926,615, forward strand.
AGGGAAAGCTATAAAGGGAGCAATAGATGAAGAGAGAAAGGTAGTGAGAGGGGGAGAGGTTGTGAGAGGAAAGAGACTAATGAGAGGGATGGAGAGAGGAGGTGAGTAAGAAACGAGTAGATATCTTGTAAAAAGATAAAACGAAGGACGAAGAGAGAAGTTCTGAGAGGGAAAGCTAGAGAGGAAGCAATAGATGAAGAGAGAAAGTTAGTGAGAGGGGGAGAGGTTGTGAGAGGAAAGAGACTAATGAGAGGGATGGAGAGAGGAGGTGAGTAAGAAACGAGTAGATATCTTGTAAAAAGATAAAACGAAGGACGAAGAGAGAAGTTCTGAGAGGGAAAGCTAGAGAGGAAGCAATAGATGAAGAGAGAAAGTTAGTGAGAGGGGGAGAGGTTGTGAGAGGAAAGAGACTAATAAGAGGGATGGAGAGAGGAGGTAGGTTGAAAGGAGTGGATGTCTTGTAAAAAGAGAAAAAGAAGGACGAAGGGAGAAGTTGTGAGAGGGAAAGCTAGAGAGGAAGCAATAGATGAAGATAGAAAGGCAGTGAGAGGGGAGAAATTGTGACAGAAAAGAGACTAATGAGGGGGATGGAGAGAGGAGGTAGTTAGAAAGGAGTGGATATCTTGTAAAAAGAGAAAAAGAAGGACGAAGGGAAAAAGGGAGAAGTTGCAAGAGGGAAATCTAGAGAGGAAGCAATAGATGCAAGTGAGAAAGGTAGTGAGAAGGGGAGAGGTTGTGAGAGGGAAGGTAAAAATAAGAGGGATGGAGAAAGGAGTGGAGTTTGGGGATGAAGGACAGGAGCGATTGTGGGGATTGGAGAGAGGTTGAGAGAGAAGACAAGATGCGACGCAGAGGAGCGGTGACAATGGAGAAGAAACGATTGAGGTTGCGAAAAGGAATGAGAGGTAGAGGTATGATTGAGAAAGATTGTAGGACGAGAGTTCGGGATAGGGAGAGATGAATGGAGTGAGGAGAAGCACTTAGGATGTATAACATAGACATATTCACCAGACATATTTACACAGTAGGACTGACAAATGAAAAATGCTAGTTATGGTTGTCCATTACCGAACCATGGTGTCCTAAACAGGAAAAAAATTGTGCCTTTTATTCTGCTTTCAGGATCAAAGAAATATAATTAAGAGTTGTGAATTGCCTAATCAAAAACTTGTTTAATCTTTAAAAAACGATTGCTGTTTAATTCATACACAACCTTTGCAATTTACCAAAGAAGGATATCAAACATGAATTACAAAAATTATATATCCTTATTCAAGGTGTATCGAGTTTATCAAGATCGTTTCAAACGTAGTCACGACACGAATACAAATACAATGTACTACCATTTAGTTGCATATCCAAAGTGTAATGTACCATTTGAATGCATTTAGAAATGAATAACACTGACAAGGAGCACGTATCATATGTTATCATTTTTACATCTTTTAGGAGTTTACTTCAGTTGGGAATCGTTTGACATACCTATAGAGTTAAGAGCGAACAAGCTATAACAAAACTAACAGCTCAACAATGATATATAGACGCCAAATGTAAAGGGTGAGCAGGAATGAGCAATTTGTAGGTGGGTGGGGTTAGAGACTTGTGTGGAAATAACATGTGTAATGTGGGAGGACGGGATACAGGGCTGATGCATAAGCGAATTAAATGAGGATCATAGAGTCAGTTAATACACGAAGTACAGAAGAGCGAGCTAAAATACAATGCTCCTACTGGTAATAGTGGCCAGAGTGGCATTATGATGATGTTGATGATGATAGCGACAAACATGACGTTGATGATGGTGGTGGTGGTGACGATAGTGATGATGACGACGATAGTGATGATGATGACAAACATGACGTTGATGGTGGTGGTAGTAGTGACGATAGTGATGGTGACTACGATAGTGATGATGACGACAAATATGTCGTTGATGATGGTGGTGGTAGTGACGATAGTGATGATGACGACGATAGTGATGATGACGAAAACATGACGTTGATGATGGTGGTTGTAGTGACGATAGTGATGATGACGACGATAGTGAAGATGACAACGATAGTGATGATGACGACAAACTATGATGTTAATGATGGTGGTGGTGGTGACAATGACGTTGATGAAATGTGGATCATACTGGTATAACCCACATCATCTGACAACCAGGATTAGTTCACAAGGCCTTTGTGGATATTGAAAAGTATTAAGTATTTTTGAGGTAATAAATCTTGAGTAGGTTGTGTACGATTGTCGAAGGTTGAGTAAGTTAAGTCGGGTATTTGATATCGACAAATATCAGGACCTCTCCACTTTGACCTAGAAAAGTCGAACCGTAAATGGAGTTTTTTTACTACAAAAGATATGAGATATGAACAACTGTAAAAATGTCAGTAGTTGTCGGAAAGTTCATAAGGACCCTCAAAACTATTAGGTCATACTAAAAATATATATGTTTAACGTCCTCGGTCTGATAGGATTTCGATGGTCTGATCGAAATAAAACACGAAAGAACCATTGGGCCAACAAAATGAACTTACAAAACCTTGTAATAGGTTATGAAGTGAACTTCTTAAATGTGTGAGTCGATTGTTGAGGGTTTCAAGCTACGAAACATTGAAGTTTTTGAAGTTCAGTTTCTATTTTCTTAGTTTGAATTGCTTTTTTAGTATCTCTTTCATTGTTATATTTGATCTCAGTCAATATTGACATATTGTAAATAAGTTTTCCTGTCGATTTCCGTATTCATCTATACCATGTGTATCTCTCTGAAATACAAAATTATTCTGGCATATATGTCTTTGCTTGCTATGCGACTTATGATGGAAAGTAGTATTTATTCAGCTTTTGAAGTTGTTTTCACATTTGTATTATGTCTGCTAAAATCCAATACATTAGTTGAAGTACTTTCTACCTTATAAACAATACATTTGCGTATACTATATTTGCAACTAAAACTTGTATTGAGTTTTCATGAGTCTTACAACTATCATTTCGAAAATGCTATTGAAAAGCCATTTTCCAAACATCACACAATGTGTTTATGACAATTCTAGTCATTTGTACACTTTGTAGTTTTGTATACTGATACAGTGTGTTGTATATCTTATTGTTCAACTTCCTTGTTTTTGTCACGAAAAATATTATAGATGAAAAATGTATTTTTTATCCACACTTGGTTTGTTTTTTCCTGCCGGTAGGGTTTAAAAATAGAATCTGGCCCTGTGTTCACAAAGAATCAGTATCAGGATCAAATATAGCATCTTTCAAACTTTGTAAAAATTGTTATTCAAAGCTAAATCTTTTTACATACATATGAACGTTCTGCAAAACTTTTGAGACATTAAATTCAAATGGCATGCTTATTAAGAAAAAGATGGACAGATCGGTAAGTTATGACCGATTTTGGAAAATTTATCCTGATTTAAACTGGATCAGTTTCAGTCATAAGTATAATAAATTAATTTCTCAACACCAAGGTGAAGTTTAGTATCTTTTCACGATGTGAATTAGAATATGTGTGTGTGTTTATGAGAAGTACTGAAAAAGTGTTCAGTTGCCTCATGAAAAAAAGCAAATAGTTGTATGGATCAATTTGATACAGATCAGTTGTTCCTTTGCGAACATGGGCCAAATGCTAAATATAGATTCAATTTGATATGGCCTTATGGTAAACGTACGATATACTTGGGTCATGTTTCATTTTTTATTTGCTATCAGTTTCAATGGCTGTTATCTCGGCATAAGGCGTGCATATCCGATAATACGTCATCGTGACATACCGACACAAATGAAGTTTCTAGCCAAACTATATAAGTGTCTAGAAAAATTAATCATTTAATCCTGAACAGAGATGAGTTAGTGCAAAATACTTCAATGATATGTTAACATGTTAAATATCTGTATGCGTTTCTTAAACACGGTGTATATGTTTTACCACACTTTATGTATACGTTTCAGGTATATGTGTGTTGTATAAAGAAGTGTCTCAGTGGGGATTCAGGGACACCATGAGCATTGGGTTACTTCTGTCACTTGCTTTTAATAGTGCTTTCATAACATTTCATCAAACCATAAAATACAGTAAGACCTCTTAATTGATTTTCTCCCTTCCACTCGAAAATTAGGTCAATAAACAATATTCGATATTGGCTTCATGCAATTACCGAATATATTCGAAAGTACAGTCTCTTGATCATTATCGTTAGTGACTAACTTTAAAATTTATGTTAAAATTGTCTCGGGCTATAGTTTGACTTTAAATTATATATTGTAGGGGTTGTAGGTAACTTTATTTCCTACATCTTGAAAAGGATGGGGGGAAATATGAGGAAAATGTGCGCTTCTTTTGATGTTGAGTGTGGCTTGCTGCATGCGCTAAGTGTATGTAGAATATATATAATTTGCAAACGACCATTGTATTGAAGTTGTATTGAAGAAGAATACATTGTTTACTGAATATTTCTATAATGTCGAGCTGGAGGATGAACATTGTATACAATGATTTGGCGTGTTGCTCAAAGATAGATAAGCGTTCAAATTCAATGGGTTTTTATTTATTTAGCACAGATTGTATTGATTTGGAGAAATACGGTAACAAAATATCATTGTCAAATAATATTAACAAACAAATTATATCCACTGCATGATAAATGGCAAAGACCTAAATACCACAGATGCGCAAGTAATATGGACCATTGAGCGAAGTCTCGCTCGATCTATCGACAGGCGATAAACGATACTGATGCGGAAAAAAAACTGCTAAACGGCGACATTTTGTATTGCATTTCAAAACACAGTTTGGACAGCTTTCAAATTGCTATTCACTTAAAGAATAACGGTTATTTAGATAATGCTTATGAACATTGTAAACAATTGAATTACTGATCTGTCAAGTATCCATAGCTCTCGACTTAAAATATCCACTTTTATTTGATTATCCAAAAGAGAAGATATCGTTGTTCGGTTGGACAAGCATTTAAAGATATTAACTAAGCACTGGTGCAGCTATTTCGGAGATTTCCGATTGAAACATTTTCCGGCGCAGCCGTACTAACATGCGGCTTTGCTATTTGCATATCAGTGTTGTGTAAACCAATCTTACGTTAGCCACCAAACCAACTTCTCTTCAACCGAACAACGTTTGTAACCTTGACGCGGATAGGTTAACCTTTTGATAAAAGGTACGTTACTCTACCGAAATCCAATGAATTTCGGTGAATTTAACGTCTTCCATTTTGTACCTGGAGTGACCAGCAATCGTAACATCTCGGCATTTTTTTATGTTGTACAACAAATCGTTACCTTCAAATTGCGCCGACCATCTTTTTCAAGATATTTCTTGTTTTAAAATATTACTCCAAGCGATGTCTTGGTCTGTTGGTTAAAATACCAGGGACGCAATACACTTACATATGATAATATATTATGCACGGAGTTCTTTCCCTTGCATACAACATGAATCGGAAAGGTAGTTTAAGATGTGCTGGTATTTTAAGTGTGTCATACTGTTTGAGGTCCTGTTGGTTAAGTAGGTTTGTAGGTCAATGAGAGTATTAAAAGCGACATTTAGATTTTCTAAAATAAATATGTTAATCCGACTATTTGTTATCTTCATTTGCTGGACGTGAAGAGCTTAGTTCGGATATACCTTTCTTTGTTTTATGAATAATAATGCAATTCAATAAAATGATACATCATACATCTTATAATATGTCTATTCATGTCCGCTGTGGAAAAAATCACCATCTAGATCCAACTGGTCACGTGAACGGCAAGGCCAGTGCTTTTTGCGTCGATTTAAACTTATTTTTTTTACATCTCTCGGTGACTGCTTCCTGGCTACCAACCAGTAATCGCGCCAATTTTAGGGATTGTGAAGTTCGTGATGAAACCCAGCTCAGCGCGGGGCTCGAACCCTCGACCACTGTGTCTCTGTGAAATAATCGTAGTGGCATGAAATAGATTGTTATTTTGTTAGTATGAAAATCGTATTGCAAAAATATAAATTTCAAATTTTCTTATTTTCTGTGTCAGATCAATCAGTTACACACATATTGGTTTCGGATGCAGGCCGATTGATGCTTCTGCCGAGATGTGCAAATTGTTAATTCTTAACAGAAGTGGTATGGATAATTTTACTTCATGGTCATACATGTTTTATTTGAAATTCTGTAAGAAAAAGTAACGAAATTCAAATATTCAAGTGTGAAGGAACTTTTGGAGAGCAGTGTGTATATATACGAGTCGGTCAGTAATAAATGGTGTACATTTCGACCGAGAGAGTGAATGAAAACACGGTGGAACGGCGTATCTCGGCACACATTGAAGTGACGATTATTTACGACTGACGGTATTTTCGGTCATAAATAAGCGAACCAATACTTATAGATATCTCATAAATATTTCTTTATAGCATTGCTAAATAATACCACATACACTTGATATTTATTTGATATACAGTCGGACCTCGTTTATTCGACAACCTTCTATCCGAATACGTGGTATAATACGAAATAAATATCAGGTCCCGATGTATCTTCTTATGAACGTCGAATTGAAATTGACTATTCGAAACCATGTGTTATTCGAAATACAATTTCGGATCCGATGAATTCGATTGAACGAGGTGCAACTGTATTGATCTTCAATATGGAGCCTTATTGTGACAAATGCCAATCAGTTTAAACACCTCTATTTTACGTCGATTTACAACTTGTATATACGAATCTCCATGAATGCTTCTTGGGTTTTCTAAACAGTACTTAGTAGCGCCTCAGTGAGGGATTGCGAATTTCGCCACTCAACCGCGCCCACGGCGGTATTCAACACCACGAGCTTTGGAGTCAGTCGCTCTATATCCCTCGACTACTGTGCCACCCTTCGACTACAATGTCTCCATTTATATTGTTTTAAAACTCTTTAAATATGATTAATTATTTAGTTGAAATTTGATCAACTTTAATAGGTGTCAGTTAAAGATATTGTTAATATAATCAGGTCAGTTATTGACCAACGACTTTAAAAGCTGTACTTATACGTGTTTATCTATGATCCATTCTTATTAAGCAATTTTAACAAAGTGTGGTTACTTATTGTCGATCTTTTGTTCAAATACACTAAGCACACGCTCCTGGCTGGTAAGACCACGTGACAGACATGATAATACTTAAAATGCTTCAGTCAGGTCTACTTGATGACTGATTAAATTTACACAAATTTGCCATTTTGTTTGTTCACATTTAGTAACGTACATATATCGTAATGTCTGTAAATATTAACACTATCACTTTATCTTTGTATTCAAACAAAAGTCTGGAAGACAATTTATAATTCAGTATCAGCACTGGGACACTGATATCCTCTCGTTAAAAGCTGGTATTGATTTATGAAATATTACAAATTGACATAACATTATCGATATATACTCAACAAAAAATAAAACACCCCACCTTTTCTACATCAGTAATTCTTCTTGTAGATGAGATACTATATAAATATCTGCTCGGCATACGGCTCGGTTTACATTAACTTTCTCGGGTAAAACGGATAATGTCGTTTGCAAACATTTCAAGCGCTTGGTTGTTACCTATTTTAATAAGCGTCTATCACAGGGAAACATTACGAATTTGATTATAGCGTTTATATGGAAATGTTGCATGAATAAATCACGTGAGGTATAATATAAAATATCAGATCCCATGATAGCATACAATGTTAACCCGAGAAAGATTAAAATATATGTAAACCGATGCGTACATTCAACTTAACTAGCTCGACTTCAACTTCATAAACGAAGGCCATGGTCCGAGGTTATAAATGGGAAATTATCCGATTCTAATCAGTCTTTACAATGGCACAGATACAATATTTGCAGAACATTAAAATTAGCGGTGTTAGAGTACGCATTTCGAGAATTTATGAAAATTAAAAGAAGAGAAATTTGGTTCGTGGTATTATATCTGCAAACATTTCTGTGGTAACATCATTATAACGTAAGTCAATTGATATTCATACAGTAAAACCTCACTTAAAGACCACATCAATAATAAGACCACCTCAAAATTTAAGAACACAATTTTCAAGTCCATTTTCCCTATTTTTCTCTTTCTTCAACCTCAATATTAAGACTGCCTCAATAATAAGACCACTTTTCAAGGGTCCCAAGGGTGGTCGTATTATTGAAGTTTTACTATATATGTAATTGCTGTACGTAATGCTAGTCAATGTTGTAAGCTGTATAGAATTATGTAAATGTTCGAATGTTATATCCACTACGACAGTTTGCTGTACGTACTGCTAGTCTATGTTGTAAGCTGTATAGAATTATGTAAATGTTCGAATGTTATTTCCACTACGACAGTTTGCTGTACGTACTGCTAGTCTATGTTGTAAGCTGTATAGAATTATGTAAATGTTCGAATGTTATTTCCACTACGACAGTTTGCTAATACTACTCTTCTTGTTATTATAAGCTAGTTTGTGTAGCATGATATATTATCAAACATAATTACAAAAATACATATTACTTAACTTTAATTATGTATTTCTATTAATTCCACGGACATGTCATTGTTGTTTTATATACCTTCAAGACTATATAAAGCCAAACTATAGCTACAAGCAATTTTAACATGCTGTCTAAACACATCGGGGTGGCTGGCTAAGTTAGTTGTTAAGGTAATAATCAGGAAACGTTAAATTACGGTACATTAATCAGTTATAGCATGGAACCAATATCGATTATTGACACTTTGTACAGGTAACATTTCCGCGTGGAAGAGAGACAATCCAATTTAGAGGAAATGGCTTTAACAAAGTCGTTAATCAAGGGATTCTTGGTATGTATCCAACAAAAGCTACACACGACAGCTTTTGTATTTCATACATATCATTACCTCAATTAGTTAAGGAGAATGTTGCCATGCGATTTTCTAGTGAAGATAATGACATTTCTCATTATTAAGTTTAGTAAATGTACTTATAATTGATTCGTCAGCCCAGTTACCCTTCCCAAATGAAAAGTGGCTTTTTACCAAAACTCTCTTAAAAGCAAGTTTTTATGGGTTTATATTAAAGCGATTTTTTTGGTGATTTTTTTTACAAAACTCGCTTCTCTGGAAAAAGTAGGTTTTTATGACTAAAAACTCGCTTTTGCTCACTTTTAGCTAAAAAACTAAGAAGTGGAGAAGTGTGTTAAAAACTTGACTCAAAAAAGACCCACTAAGTTTGTTAAAAATGTGTTTTTTGTAGGATTATTTTCTCTGGAAAACTCATATAATTCATATAATCCTACTCGGTTATCTAAAATAACCACTTTTAACCCGGTGCCGATACCGCCGTGTTTAACTCGGATTAAACACAGTACAAAAACCGGGTTTTGCTCACTTATTTGGAAAGCGTAGTCAATCCGGTAAATCTAGAGATCGTATGTTCGAATCGTGGGTGAGAGATATGCTCTCCATTGTACATCCAATACAATGTGACCTCCATCTCTGATTCGATGTGGAAAGTTGTAAGTTGCTTGTGGAAGAACACGTTAGGGCTGGTTTGCAACACAGGGGCACTGATTAGGCTGACTGACCGCCGTTTATAACTGCAAACCTGTTGAAATAACGGCATAAAACTTCAACACAACATTCAGTTGGATCGTGTATATGGGTCTCACATCTCTAAAATCAATCACCTGCACAGTTGCCTCCCTATGCAATGTACACATACCGCTAGGGGACTGAAGAGGGTTCCAACAGATATATCGTGGACTGCTTTAGGTTTTGAATAGTTCAGATTTATCATATTATGGTGAACAAATACTGTCACAGCAACAAAAAAGGGCTTGAAAATCGTGTACGTACAATGTAGTAATAAAGTTACGAGTATTTGTTTCGAGTTTAGTTAAATATAAGTGAACTTTTATTTCACACAATTAAATCCATTATCCATGCAACAGCAAGCTTACACTCACAGAACAATAGCCCTAACAACAATACCACCATAATATGATCAACATAACATGGTCCCCCATCGATTTGCTTATTCCTTCAACGATAATATCGACAATATTGGGCCTAGCGTTAGCATTTACGCTTTATCAATTCTACCGTGACAACTTAAATTGATTGCCGGTGTTTGAACGTGGGTTTAAATGCAAACCGGAGATTTTTATACATTTTATTATCGAGAGATAATATATTATAGGTCGATATAAGGCGATAGTCAAACAAAACTTTGGGCATAAATCTTTGTGTCTTTGTAACGAACTGTAGTATGTAACATGTAAGTTAAATATACACAATCATTGCAAAGGTTTCGTGTTTGCAATCCGGATAGTTTACAAGACGTAATATTAACTGAATAAGTTACAGTAAGAGTTGTCCATACGGTTGTTATTAATAACACTGGGATTGGAAATTAAAATCGTGTCTTTTTGTGCATTCATTGTTTTCGCTTATCTGATGTGAGCGCTGAAAAGTGTTAAATCTGTAAAATCCAGGAAACGTAAATAAATGACAGCTAGAGTTTGGACACATTTTGTTGATATAAGTATAGAGATGTTCGGGTAGGATAGAAGTACCCGAGTTATGATAAAATGAAGAATCATATATGGATTAATAAAAAGCACGTGGCTGTCATCGCATTTGGGCTCCAGGTATGTTCAAGCTTTTATTTTATTACGAAAAAATCTCAAGTTATAGATGGTAATTTGAAATCCCCCAATTTGGAAATTTTGATCCGTAAAAGTTGATGCCAAGTTTCCAACAATAAAACAATATGTATTTAGCATATCTGACCCTGGAGTATAAAGGACACGTTCAAAAATGGTATTAGTTCTTTAATTGATAACATTACTCAATATACGGAATGTTATTTGATATAATAACATTTAAGATGGCCATAGCATGTTTAGTTCCCAAGTTTGTATCATTGCAGAAGGTTATAAAGATGGATTTCAGTTCAAAGCCTTTTCAGGGCTCTAGAATGTTTTTTCAAAGACACTTGTACCGGACAAATGGAAATGTAAAATTTGACATGTCCGACATAGGAATCTAGTTGTCTGAAAATATCGGTCAACTTAGTAACAAATAAACATATACAATGATAGCTCTACAATCTGAAATTAATATTTATGGGATGCTAAGGTTTGACTTACAAGCGAACAATTGCTGATGTTGATTAGCTTTAAAAACAGACTTGTCTGGGACTAATTTCAACTCAGCTGTTGGTAGCCAGATTCAGCATTAGACTAGTCCGGGACGTCGGGCTAGTGGATTTCTAGAGCTCTGCTTTTGTTTCCAACATAATATTAGTGGAACTCGTATGGTAAACAAAATCCCTTTGTTTAATGAAATGTCGAGTTCATAGTGCGTGTAGATGTGCCTACTTCTATGAATAATTCACGCTATTGCCATACGCTCAACTAACCAAATAGGTGTCCAATTATAATTTTACTAATTAATGAGATTATGAGACTACAACATAGATCGAATGATCAACTTTAGGTTGGTATAATTAGTAAGAAATAGTAAAATGCGACTTTGTCTCGTAGTTTTTACTCTACAACGCTGCATTGTCACTTTTCTTACGTGTTTCACAAACCACAAATACAAGCGTCAAATACCAGTATTTTCTATCCTGACCTATGCGCCGAGTTAACGCTAGCATAGGAAATATCCGCATCAGACTCGTGTTTTGATGTTCCATGCAACTTTTGAGAAAAGTTATAATGTGATCCTTTATAGTAAGGTCAGTATGAAGACATTGACATGCCATTTTCTAAAACTCATTACTAGACATATTTTGATAGAAAATAGGACTTTTCCAGCTTTAATGTAAATGTATCTGGAAATTTGTTGATAATTCTACTTTTGTTATAATTCAATGCAATGGTTCGGTCAGTTTGGGAAACTGTTGACGGCGATTTTAATATCTTTACAACATTCCGACGTATATAAGCTATGTAATTCAAGTTTTCAATGCAAGAAATGGCACACGATTCACGTCTGTGCTTGGTTTGATATGACAGACATTAATACAATGTATTGTAAGCATAACAATGATAGACATACATGACAAAATGTCCGACAAACTGGTGAACAAAACATTCACGAGAAAACTGTCGAATAAAATTAAAGAAATAATTATAGTATTATGTATATATTAGCAAAACAGGCACAAAGAGTGCATTTATGTTCTTCCTCGATATTTGTCTACGGCAATTTGTCCTCCACCCCTGATTCATGTTTGGAAGTTGCCAGACCTTCCACAGTAAAAAAAAGGTTAGCGTCTTGCTGAGGTTCGTCGTTATAAATGTAGTTCTACGACTGGCTGGACCGGTGTCAGTAAATGCCTAGGTCACGTCAGGCTCCCGGGAAAATTACGTGCCCCGTATGGGCCCTAAATCCTAAGAACCGGTGGTTAATCGCACTGCATGCAGATTTGGACCAGAAGGGGCGTCGTATAGCCCGTGGCTGAACGTTGAGCATGTACAACTTTCATGCTTCGATCATGTGAGACATACGGGTGGTCCCGGATGCGGAAGACTTGGGGAACCATCCGTACACTGGGAGCTTCATGTGACCGGAGCATTGGCGTGACTGATTGTGGTATTGTGTCACGTGTTTAAAGCGTGATATCACAGACTGGCAACACTGCTTCTGCTACAAGAAGCTACCGCCTCTATATGACTGAAAGATTGTTGGCAGACGTACGCACGCACGCACACACACACCCACACACACGAGTTAGTGTTGTAGAAAATGGAATATTAAGTATAGCGCCTTTGATTGGGTGCATGAAACTATAATACATAAGCTTACGCTAAAACCTCGTTAATACGGATTAGTTGTGTAATACAAATTCTTACATGACTTTACAAATACTTTTGAGTTTGTTTCGTGTGCAAACATATGCCAGCCAAATATCTATATTATTTTTACTTCATTTTGATATATTTCTAAATTCTCTAAAACTCGATTCAATTTAAATTATGAATCAAATTAAGTGAAACTACTGTAACAGACCGTTTGTTCATCAATTATGCATTGCATTTCACTCAAACATTTTACATAAAGCAATTAACTGATTATAAAAATTAGCTGTATAACCAGCGCGTTCTGTACATCAAACAATATGTCGCGTATTCTGCACGATGTTGAACTATCTCAATAATGAATGCAGAATTATAAACGAAATATGATTCCGTTATAAAGAAATTTAATGAAAAGGGAATAATTATTCTGTTCAATGAAACATGTTTAGTCCGTACCATTTGTTTGGGTGGTACATAAAACCCGTATTGTAACAGTGACAGTTCCGTTCTAGCAATGACGTTTAATCAGCGCGTATAGCGAAAAATTCGAGCCAAAAAACTGTCAGACAGTAGGCTACGGTAGACAATGATCAATGTAATATCGCTTCACAATAGCTTTATGTGTTTATTTTCAAGCTATGATGAGTTCAATAAATCACCGACTAAGTACATACACACTCAATACTTCAAGGATTATATAGACATTTCTGTTAAATATATTGTGCATTATAAACACACATAAATTAAATAAATGATACGATTTGCTTGTTTTCCACTTAAACTTGTATTTTGTTTACGCATGTAAAAGTTATTTGAAATATAAACTTCCTGATTTGAAATAAAACTTAAGTGTAGTGCTGTACTCCCGTTTCGGGCCCTAGAAATTATACAGAGAGTGTATTCACAAAGTCTACCTCCAATACTTCAATATATATAACACAGAAGATAAAAGAACATAAGTTTGTGTTGCCATAAATTATGCAGAATGTAGTCTTTGCATTCATTTTGAACACAATACTAACATGTGTTAGAAGTAAGAGAAACTTTTGAAATGTTCCATTGAACCGGTCTCCTATTTCATATCGATATGTAAATTATATTTGCTTGGGTAAATAGTACAACCCAGTCTGTTCTAATATCTTTGTTGGTTTATACTGACTATATCCCTTAGTAAATGTAAATAAGACCCCGTATTGAACCTTATCTACACTGAATTTATATTCAGTTAGATCCCAATAATAAGACAACATTTGATTCTTAAGAAAGTGTGGCTTAGCTGGTCTAATTGAGTTCTAATATTTAAAAAACTTAAAATCTGATCCGTGAAGATATATTTTTTACCAATGTGGTAGTTTTTATTTCGATGCGGTCTTTATGTCTGGTTTTACTGTATTCACGTAAATTGTAAATTGTACGGCACCTTTATCGATAAAGTAATTTTATAGAATTGAAATATACTCAACTATGCTTGTATGCAATCAGACACAAACTCTTTATTTACCCTCCCCTAGTCACGGACATTACGTGAATTTACGACTAAAAGCTTAGCGACATTGTCGGTTTTGTAAATCCGGTCTCTTATTGTTAAAAAAACATACCTTTACGATTTGTCAATACGTATTGATATCAACTGTTTTTTTGTTCATTTTCATATTGTTAAACACCAGCCCGGTTTGCTCAGTTGCTATGACACTCGGTTGCCAAATAGAAGGTTATGAGTCCGAATATCGAAATAAGACGCTTGTTCTCCGTGGCAATTTGGCTGCAGTTAATACGCCCAAGGTCATTTGGTCTCCACTATGTATTCTTGGGGAGCTGTCAGTTGTTTGAGGAACTTGATGAGGCCACGCCGTCAGTTCTGGCTGGTAACCCTGGAACACTGGTAGATCGACTGACCGCAGTACTTTACCGAAATACTGTTGAAGAAAGGCGTAAGACTCTAACACAAACACATTAACATGTGTTATCTGTGAAATCCTCTGATCAATCATAAAAGTGGTCTGAATAAAGCCTCTGTGCGGCTCCTTGTATATGTTAGTGTATAAGCCCCTAGTTTTACCAGGCTAGCCATAATATCTGTCATTTTCATATACATTTATACATCATGAAATATCGATAACGGTATATTTTATAATAGGAAACTAGACACGTGTTGAACTAATGAACACAATCATTGCAATGACGTTATGTTTGCAAAGAAAACATTATGATCACGACAGAGACGTTATTCTTATTAGTGTAAACATGACAAGATTGTACGAAATCCAGATGGGCATAATATTGTTTGACTGATCAACTGCGTCTGAAAATAGATCTTATAGTATTGTTTCTGGATTAATCTAGTGAGCAGTGTCGTAAGTCAATCCCACGTCGGAATTAAGAAGACTTGGAGTATCTCAAAGCTATTTTGAAATTGTGTTGTACTGTGGTGTCTTATGTTAATACTGATATTTGGCAACACAAATTAAACGATTAAATGTTGGGAGTTGCCGGAGACAATTAAAATTCTTCATGAAGTAACCAAATAAATGTTGTTGACACAACGAATTGTGAGATCATGAAAGGCACTGTTGATGGACCAATGTTGAATGTGATGTTGTATTTTAGTTATATCCACCGTAGTTTTGCAAACTCCTTTTTAATTACAAATACTTCTTGTAAGCAATTTTTATGTCGAGACAAGTGTTTCTTATCAAATTGGCCACTAATCACAATTATGTTTAAACATGAAAATATCTTCAAACCAGGACGTAATTACATCTGATTGATATACATGGAGACATATTTTTGATTAAGCCGAAAAGGAAATGCTGTGAAAACAACATGTTCATGTATCTCAATATTCAAAATAATTACCAAACAATTCTTATAAATGAATAAAAGGTACCAAGTCTAGGATAATGTATAAAAGAAAACTGCTTACGTTTTGTGTACATGAATATCGCCATAAAAATCATTATTGTCACTGGACACCAACAGCGTCGTGTCTTTGCCATAATTTATCACAGAATATAACTACAAATAACCTTATGCAACTGTCATCGTGCAGTATTTATCCGACAGACTCTTTTTCAAATGATAATTTATTGAAGGACTCTTGCAATACAATAACAAGTACGTGTATAACGCGATGCATACAATAGACCTTTTCAATGTTTACGCATGCGCGATGTGAACGTTTTTCGCTCAGCATTCTGCGAATTGATACGATATGACCATGAACTAGTTTAATAGCTATTGCCAGCTAATACATAATTGAGCTGTTGTACGAGAAAATCTGTGTTTTAGACCAAACAAATAATTTTCAGATTTTTGCATTTTCTAGTACCACAAATAAAATATTGTATGCGCAAAGTTTGGTGGATTGTGTCTGCTTTGTAAAAGTGATTTGAAAAGAGGGGATTTTGTCCTAAACTGAATTCTTCTATCTATATCAATGACCGTGATAATTAATGCTATCAAATTCAACAGTCGATGGATTCAATAGCTTTTTATCAGCTGTATATGTACTACAGTATTGGCAGGCAAGCATTTTTGACCAGTATAAGAGTACACATTATAACACATTTGTAATATAAATTGTAATTCCCTTGTTTCCTGAGTGTACAGAGCAGATAATATATATCTAGCTCCCAGTTTTTACAATCAATAATTATCCATGCCTAGTTTCCGTGACAAGCACCTGTCGGAAACTCACTCATGCTACTTCAGACGCTTTTTAAGAAAAAGATATATCATATGGTCTTCTTAAAAGGATGTTCGATGTTTAACGCAGCAAATAAATGTTATTGAAACTGTAAATAAATATCTAATACAAACATCTATCGTTCCAGCCTTTCAATATCACCCCGGATAAGTTTCATTATTGTGCACACGCAGCATGCGATTGCTAATTAATTAATCTACCTGTGTATTTAGTTTACAAGATTTTCTTCAAGTGCTCTAAATATGAACGAATGCGTACTTATGACTATCTGACTGATAAGAGGTTGCAATTTAACACGATCAACTTATATCCAGAACAAACTAAACTGTCGGTTTGTCTACTTTTCACAAGCCTACTTTTGGTTCTTCCGATTGAATATTGCTTACTGTCAGTACATGGTTACGTCACATGTGACATTTTCTGGAAATGACGTCACTTAAAGAAGATGTTGGAAAGTGTACAGCGGCGCTCATAGATTGTTATAAAAATGCATTACATATGCTCATTTCGTAATTATACCTTGGTTTGAAAACTAACACTAAGACAAGAACTGGCATTTTATGAAACAACAACCTGTAAATGATGCGGTAAAACGAGTTTGTGGCTTCGAATCTGTTAAATGGCACTCTCACATCTTCAAATAAGACAATGACACTCGTTTCCATCAATAAACGACATCGAGAATCAGTCAAATACATGTTTGCTTTAAGTGGTACCATACAAATATTGCTAAATTGGTATACTTACCCAATACTTCGCACTGGTATTGTGGGCGGGCTCATTCCGCTTTATGTATGGTGATAAAACACGTGGGTGGTCTTTATTCAAATTGGGTGATCATTGCACTGCTGACGTTATATTACTTATTTCTCTTTTGCGTTTAATGTGCACGTTTTTGAGTTCGCTGATGATGCCGTGTTGTTGAATTCCTAGTCCTTATTATTTCTGTCTTGTTTTGTATCCCCCTCCCAGTGAATACCTCCTGATGTGCTGGGTATTGTTTTGGTTCACCTGTCGGCGTGTACCTCCTGGTCCGTTTGGCATTGTTTTGTATGTCTCCTCCCTTTTATTTGTGAAGATCCAGATAAATGTGACATTCTCTGTTCCGCCATGTCTTGAATAATCTTTTGCGTAGAAATTTGACTGAAATTTTAGATATGCAGTTAGTTCGATGTGGGCCGGGCACGATTTTGGAAACGTATGGACGAAAACACGGACGGGGGTAACACAATATGCCATGAATAAAGTAATTACTACATTGAAGGAATATATATAAAAATCTTGGACATGAAATAAATTCAAGGAATCACATAAAATTATGTTATCAAAAAAATGTTATACAATACTTTTTTAAGTTGGGAAAGGCGAACAAACCTTACGTATATTACTCTGTGAATTTATGGATAACCGAATAGTCCGCATGTCACATTTGCTTTGCTCTACACCAGGTATATTTATTTCTGTGTTTCGGCGCAGTCGTATTAAGCTGGCTTTTGCTTCACTCCGGTCCATTTTACAACTTGCAGAATTCGAACAAATCAGCGTCTAGTTTACAAGCACAGTTCGGCTGTCCAAACTTTTCTTCGACAATTATGACTTTGGATCTCATTGGCTTACGCATCGCTGAATAATTTCTCGTCTTCTCAAGAAATAAATTATGGGTTAAATGCAGACAAACGTTACTATGGTTGTGCTGATTAATTATACTACATGTAATATATGATCGCGCACTAACTCAAAATCTTACCAATTAAGGTACAGCATCTGTGTGTGTTTTTCAATTTGCGCCGATCATCTTTTTAAAGATATTTCTTGTTAGATGATTCAATTAGTTCACTCGACTGTCTTGTCATGTGTAGACATGTTAATGTATTTTAAGGTATATGCATGACATTGATACAGCTTTATCGTACATATGCATATGTTATATAGTATTTTCGGGAAAGAATCTGAACAGTACTATAACTTTACTGTCATGAAGTCATTTGCACCGATTTTAATAATTTCCTTAAACATTAATGATTTCTGTTGCACAGTTTTGTACAAACACGTGTTATTGTTAATAAATCAGTATAAAGTAAGCATTATATAATATAGTTGCTTAATTTGTGCATAGTCTAGCGTGGTGAGTTAGGTTTGAATGTGTTTGAATGATATAATTTATGCACGTTTTCATGAGTTGGATTTTGTTTTGAAAACTCATATTCATTGACAAAATCTAACATTTCATTTTGCACTATAAAAACCAGGGAGTTGATTTTTTATTCCGATAATCAATGCTTTATTTGTCGGTTTCAAAGCATTATATTGATAAAAAAATTCACGTTTCTTTGTCCTTTTTGTATGTATCAGTATTGCACTTAGCACGTAAAGTAATTACTGTAATGTTACGTATAGAAAACTTGACGAGCACATTGAATTTATTCTAAACTTAATGATTACTTTTACATGTATTTGTAACCGCCTGCATTTTTGTTTTGTGTTGAATACATTTTTATGGATTTACAAAGTACTTTTTCATGTAAATGTACTTCTATTTTTTTAATTGATTGAAACAAAAGCTGCGATTATGTTTAAGATATTACAAAGTGCATGTTGGACGGTAATTATTTGTTGAAGTTTTGCCCGTTTATCAACACTATATCAGTAATGAACGACGGTCAGTGGACCGACCTTACCAGCGTTTCTCGGTTACCAACCAGTTCCAACATATCTTTCCTCAATCAACCAACAGCTTCCCCATATGAATCAGAGAAGGAGGACACGTGTCTGTGGATAGATGTGTCATCTTCAGTCAAATTGCCACGGAGAACAACGTCAAATACGCCTCACAAACCCACGACGAGTATTCTACCAATTAAACTAACCGGGAAAGCCTTAGGTGGTATTAAACAGCTTTGATCTGATGTCCATGAAGTCTTTTGTAGGCAACCCTGCTCTTCAACGTGACTTCTTACATGACTCACACGTTATCTCACTTTACCATTGCTGACCACTCCATCATCGGTATTTAAATCATTAACTTTAAGACTAAGCTCCGTCTAGAACCACAAAGTGTTTGCCTAAATCGCAGATGACAAAGTTATCAAAGACGTGTTTGATGAATGTGACAATCTGGGCCACAAAATGGGCGTCCGAACCACAAGAATGAAGTACAATTTGACCCAAGTCTTTATACTTTATTACAATTCATCATATTTGTTTACTTTACTATTCACAAACCTACATATTTGGATTTAACTGAGTTAATTAATGTGGGGTTTCTTATTGACCATACATAATGTGAATCATTCTTCAGCCAATTTTCATAATTAAATAAATGGACCACAAAGAAAGCGATCTACGACTTAGTATACTAGTATTCAGGAATTTCATGAAAGAAGTCAATGAAATGATAACAATACAAGAATCTGGATATATAATACAAACCATTCAACAACATATCAATGCTGATTGATACCTTACGCATCCCGAACTTGTGTTCCATATGAATTATACACATTTGCTAACATTGAAGGGTTATTTATCATAAACAGGTTTAACAAAGGAATGAAACTGAATAGACGGTATGGATAGTGGTGTTTGATCTTTGAAGCTCTATTGGTGACACGGGATTGAAATATCAAGACAATGTCTTTGTTATGTTGTACATAAGTTTTCAATTATTAGAACTTTGTGTTTCTGACAATGCGCTATTGAACAATGTTCTTTAAATTATTGAGATTGTGTTTTGAACAATACAGATCTTACTAAAGATGACTTCAATTTCATCGGCCGACGTCAAGAAATCCTTATGCTCCTTTTCACAAGTTTTCAGGGGACGGGAAAACTGTTTGAGAAAAGTTTACTAATGTGAGCTAATGGCAAGTATCTACGTATAACAGTAAAAATTCGTCAGTTAGAGAGAATGGGTTGCTACAGGGAACGCCACATACATAAGACGATGCCAGTATAAGCAGACCTCCGGGAAAACAACAGTCAATAAAACATCAGGTATTAGAGGAGGCGCAATTAATGAGGACAAACGGGGGGATTTAATGGATGGAATACATCACAGGGCAAGTCAAGACGGCTGGCAACAATAGGTCGAAAGGGGGGGATAACATGAACACTCTATGAAGTGAAGAATTGCACATGGGGAAAGGGGAATGTAACATACATCTAAAACACAAATAGAAATAATAACCCCACAGTGATTTACGGTCTTGGCACTGTCAGTTAAAGCATCGATTCAATCGTTTAAATCGATTTAACAGATAGCTAACCAGTAAACATGGTTGTTCTTGAGAAAGCAGATTACTTATCCCCCATTTTAGAAATGTTTGTTTCTGCAATCGTAGGCAAATTAGTCTTATAACATTGGCATTGCTTGACACGGAGGATTCAAAAAAGTTTGACCATCGAAATGCCCTGTGAAAACAACATATATACCAACAGGAACAAAAAGGAAAACATTCATTCAGAGAATAAAGGAAATGGACATGTATATCCATCGGCAAAACATATCAACACCAAGTTTTGGGGGAGTTATCTTAAATACGGTCAATGACTGACACATTCTTCCGAATATCCATTTGAAACCAGTAAATGATGGGTGCTGATACCGTTTAGTAATTATAGTATTTAATAAATAATTAAAGTTATTACATAGAATACTTTTTCATGAGGTAATATGGACTATAGCACCAAAATGATCATTAGGATGTTCGAAGCCATCTGATGATTTTAGATGTTTTGATTAATTCGGTCACATACGAGTTTGTACCTCGGTGTCACAACATTGATCTAGAATTTAAAGTGGACCAGTGTACATTTCCAGTAAAATACGTAATCAGTTTCTAAATGTCAGAACTCGAACTATCGTTCATTTAAATAGATGCCTAATAATGTCCATTGTTCGGTAAGTAAGTTCCAGATTATGATAATTGCGTCGTGTCCGAGATGAGCATGCTGTTAAAACGATCAAATGATTTGTAAACACAATGTCCCCAACATATACCATAAATAATACCATTGAAATTATCTTGAGTGCAGTGTAAATATTACTTAAATCTAACGGAAGTTATTTTGGTAATAAATCCTTTCATATTTACTTAAATCTAATGGAAGTTATTTTGGTAATAAATCCTTTCATATTTACCAGTTTCAACGATATGTCTGCAACTCTTTGTCAATTTTTAAAAATGGTTTCTATTCATAGACCTGTCTACAGCAATTTGAGCTTGTCATAAGTATGTACTTAGTTGCTAAGTGGTTGACATATTGTAAAGTCATTGCCATTGTCTTGCACACCGAGCAGCAATTAGCATTACTTCCGTGTCAAGGTAACAAGCGTTGTTCGGTTGGAGAGAATTTGGTTTAACGCTTAATATAAGAGCTGATTGGTTTAAACAACGCTGTCAATCATATATCAAAGCCATGTTAGTACGGCTGTGCCGAAAACACTGTCAAGGAAGGCGGTGACGTTCGGTACGTTCAACATAGTCCTGTAATGGTAATATATGTAGCGAGAGCAAATATTATTCATAACAGAGTAAAAAATGCGCCTTGACGAAGATGTATCCGGTAACTTTTTAGAAACCATATAAATAACACTGGCGGTTTAGCACTATTAACCGGTATATCTGTGAGATATTAACTTACATGTAAATGTCCATAGATAATATTGACACGAGGTTATCAGCCTGTCCATGGAACTAATCACATAATCTCAAATACCGTGGTGTCTATACCAGTACCGGTTTATCTGTCATTTGGAATATCTTTGATATATCGATTTAAATATTTCAGTATAAATTTGAATGTTTTGACAGCAAGCGTTTTTGACTTTAATTCAAAGAATCGAAGGTCTTTATTTGGACCGAGTACGATTACATTATCTGCCCTACTTTGTCACACGTGTCTGCCATTCACTAACAATTGCAAGACGAAATTGTGTAATTTATTTTCTATTTGTATAAATGATACATGTACATGTACCGTGCCTACAATTTTTTGTATTTTATGAAACTGTTTACTACTCAAATTAAATAAGGCATAGTCGTCGAGGGGAAGATCACCAGACTTCAGACACCAAGGTTGTCAGTTCGGATCCCATCGTAGGCGAGATTGAAACATGAACTTCACAATTCTTGATTTCGGCGCTCATACTTGTTGCACAATCACTGTAAAACGAGTTTAAACTAAACCGTTATGTCAGTTTTTCACGCCTGAGATTGTCACGATTTCTCTCCCTTTATCGCGTCCTGAGTTATCTCCCTTTATTCCTTCTATAGTATTGAACCCAACATTTACGGGGTCACTTATTTTCTAAAATGTAAATGAATGTTGCTGCCCCGTATGTATTTGTATGTACCATGTGATGCGTTTGTCGATTAAAGATGTGAGCGGTGACGAATGTTTCAATGGTTGGGATTTGTCTCACGATTACTTCAACAGTATCGATGGGATAAATGAAGAGTTTGATCTGTAACAAAAATTCCGTACAAAAACGTCATTTTTTTAGGTAAAAATTCTTTCTGAAAATATGTTGATGTGCGACATTCTGGTTCATCGTAGGTCTCACCAAGAGAGTTATCTAGTGTACAAGATAAGGGATGGGTGTTAAGAGCTGGGGTGTGTATGTATGTGCCGTCTCTTAATCTCTGCGTCATTGATGTGGGCATGAATACAAATGCAATAGATAGCTCATAAATTTAGCAAATTTCAAAATTAAACAATGTGGTATAAATGCATATATTGTATAACAGTATCTGACATAATGAGTCAGGATTAAATCCGTATTGCCCCGAGGTGGTATTGGGAAAGATTTAAATATTAATTTTATATGATTATACGAAATCTGGCGGTATTATGAAATAATGATTTGTTTTGTTATTATGTAATATTTTGTCATTACGTTAAATCCTGGATCAAGTTTGTAACATGTGGATCAGTGACTTTCCGTGCTAAAATTAAAGTTCAGAATGTCTGAGTGATAGAGTGCATTTTTTTATACTACTGATGTAAAATCATATGGTTTGATCAAATGAAGTTTTGTTATTTTCCACCAATCGCTAGCTATAGTATACAGTAAGAGCCTAGTTGATTTCAGTTATATTATAATATTTTTTTTACTTGAATTGCAAATAAAACATCGAGGGAAATAAATTATCTCTCCTAAAAAAAAAATTCAGATTATATGTATTTCAGATAATAAACAGGATATTCAAAAGCCCCACAACATCTCTTGCCGAAACTCGCATAAAAACTGCCTTGTTAATATGAATGTGTGCTAGACGAAATTAAAATCACGTCAGGACTTCGTAAAGTAAGGGCGGACGTGGACGATAACGGAGCGGTTCGGTCATTAGTGTCTTTCGAGTAATTATATAGTTACGCATTTCTCATATTTTGATAATATCTTATATTAAATATTTTCGATTTCAGACATGTGCAGCATGTTCCAATGACAACAAAGATGATGCTGGTTGCTGGTACACATTGTGGTATATATGGTGCGTACATGTAGTATATTCCTCTAGCCATAGACTTTCGTATCTTTTTCTTAAATTTCCCAGCAAAGTTTGCATCATTGGCGACGTAAATCGAGTGGTCTTTGTGTCATGTGTCCGGTTACCGCTATATAAGTGGAGCTTTCCACTACCAATCCGGGGTTCATGTGTCCGGTTACCGCTATAAGTGAGCATTCCACTACCAATCCGGGGGTCATGTGTCCAGACACCGCTATAAGTGGAGCATTCCACTACCAATCCGGGGGTCATGTGTCCGGTTACGGCTATAAGTGGAGCATTCCACTACCAATCCGGGGGTCATGTGTCCGGTTACCGCTATAAGTGGAGCATTCCACTACCAATCCGGGGGTCATGTGTCCGGTTACCGCTATAAGTGGAGCATTCCACTACCAATCCGGGGGTCATGTGTCCGGTTACCGCTATAAGTGGAGCATTCCACTACCAATCCGGGGGTCATGTGTCCGGTTACCGCTATAAGTGGAGCATTCCACTACCAATCCGGGGGTCATGGGTTCGAATTCAGGGTGAGGTGTATGTTCTCTGTTTTTCGAGTGAAAGTCATACATCCAGAGTCATGTTGCCAGTGGTTTGTGGAAGAACATGTTAAATACTGGTTGGTAACCCAAGAACTCTGGTTTTGTCAACTCACCGCCGTGTATTACTGACATACATTGAACAATGGCATTGCACTACTAAACTATCAGACATGAATCGTGTGCATGGTTGATCTAAATGTTATGTGTATCTATAGGACATGTAGTTTGATTATATCAATACATTTTATGACAACGTTTTGGCAGAGATTTATGAATACACTGTTGAAGTATTTTATAGACTTTAAAATGTTGCTTGTTTGAAAAAAGCCCCGTCCCATGAATGTCCGCTTCAATTAGTCTCCTTATCTCGGCCCTACGATGCAGGAGAGCTTTGCACTGTGTTTGCATTATACCAATTTTCCACTGAAACTTTATAGATCATGAATTCAAATTGATTTTAAATATCTGATATTGCATTTAAACACCGCTCATAAATCATACATTATACATTTCTTATCCAACATTTGAAATGCGGAACTTAAAACATTATCTGTCCCGGTAGCACTTGAACAATTTGATGTATTATCATTATTTTCACCCAAGGTAAAGATACAATAAATATTTACCACTCTTTACGCGTCAACTTGTTCATGAAATCTCATAAATTGTAGATAAATCACGCACTTATCTTTTTCAGGTTTGTCCTTGGCTTATTTGTTGTCGTGATTGGAGTATTAATTATACTTTATATCAAACATCGAACCAAAGAACGGACACGTGCCAGACGAAGACGTCGTGAGTAACACTTACCCATTATTTGTATAACAAGTTATAACATTCGTTAAAATGAAAAATCATATACATGTACATATATTCTATCACAAAGCAATATTGTTCATTCAATATGTATAAAATATCATTAAATTCTCTGTCGGCATAATGTTAAGGACAAGTCGCCGAGCTTCGGGTGTCATTGAAGTGCTGCCACACTGAGATACCACGCCGTAGACACGTCACATGATACCATGCCGTAGACACGTCACATGACACCATGCCGTAGACACGTCACATGATACCATGCCGTAGACACGTCACATGATACCATGCCGTAGACACGTCACATGATACCATGATCTGTTATATTATGCTGATATCGGCCAAACCAGTCCTAATATTACCCATAAATTACTGAACGCAGGTAAAAGAGCTACTGGTACCATTTTAAAGACTTCGGTTTGTCGAGGCCGATGCTCGAATCCGAGACTATCCTTACCCGAGGCTAACACTGTACCACTGAGCCACCGGGCCGGTATATCATCACCATACGCGTCCTTATAATTATCACTATCATTCCCTTGATCATTGATACAATTATTAGAATTTTCATGAAACTGATTAAAGGTCATAGCATCTAGGTCTTACACAACAACTGGTTTTAGATAAAGCAACGTACATTGTTTGTGTACAACAATATTCAAAGCAACAGCATATATTTATATATCGCTAATGGTAACGCACTATCTCCAGACTCGTACCTATATCCATTAAATGTTTATCGACGCTTTTTTAATTGAACTAGAACAAAGTGACGAGCATGTTGAATGACAAACACATGTATTTATTGTAGGTCGCGTTTATTATCCTAGTGTTGCGATTAAGCACGCGATGTTTGAATTATCTAATGGTTCGTGCAATTGGAAGCTTCCACCGTGTTTGAGAATCCGATTGTTCAATGATTTATGTTCTGTTAAACGAGTATGGCACGTAGAGACAATTGCTTTGCAATAGAAGGTTTGGCCAGGATTCCAGGCTAAACTTATGACTAGCTCACTAGGGGAGACAACTTTGTTCAATTCTTCGAAATGGCCATCTTCCATGCCCCGTATTTAGAGAGCCGGTGACTCGACGATTATTGAATGTAGCGAGTTAGGCTTGTTCTGTCCATGGAAAATGTCTCTCCGTTGAAAAAGACCTTAAACATTTGAGTCTGAACCTTTTTCAATCGAAGCCTGGTTACGCTTCTAGGGCTCAATAATGATGTATAGTAAAATATGATGTTCCTATATTTTCTTTCACAGGAAGTACACGTACAGTGCCTATTCATATAGTACCTACTGGTCCCCCAGCCTACGCTGAACCTAGTCATAAACCGCCTTCATATGATGAAGCTGTGCGCACGCAGCCTGGTACCAATCCTGCATTAAATGTACCCGGCATTATAGCTTATTACAACGACGACTATGGATACAGACCTCCGCGTAAGTATAAGTTTGTAATCATTCAATGAAGACAAGGACGTCATTCTTATCAAATATGTCAAGAGGTTATTTATGCATAGATTTATTATATGAAAATATAATGCCAGTTTATATTGAGTCGGTCTCCTACTTTGGGTATTTTGAAAGTTTGAGAGTTCATATAACTGTGTTGTATAAAATAGCATCTGCTACTTTACGTTGCCTCAGTTACGGTATGTTATCGCTAGGTAAACTAACATTTTTAACATAAACAATATTATTACAAATACAAATATGCACACCTTGTATACATTAATTCCATAATGATAAGATAGTAGGGCAAAATATTGCAATATACGTCAGTTAACACCCACCTCAAACACAAGGAGTCGTGAAAACCTATACTTATATGTAAACGATTATAATCTGTGCTTACATGCAAACAATTACAAAGACAAAATGCACATCCGACACAAATATAAATGAACAAAAACCTAAACAAACGAATAGAACTGGCTTTTCATAGATATGCGTGTTTCAAACATGAAGATTAAGCGATATTTTTTTATATTAATTGTCTCGTGGAATTTGTTTGTCCTGTGATGGACAGTTCAGAGTGAATTGAATTATCCCGACTATTCCGAATTGTATGTCTGAACCCACGCTCAAGCTTGTGTAACTAAAACATATAACTAAACCTTCAGCAAAGAGACTGAAATATTCATTATCTTCTGATTAGTCTTAACATTGAAATTCTAACGCGTGTGAAGCTATTGTGAATTTACATTTGTATTAACTTAACCCTAACATTGTCGTTTTCCTTCGGAACATACTTGTATGTGATTTAATTCAATAGGCGGTAAATGTACGTAAAATGTTGCACGAAAGTTTTTTGGCAACTCATTCGATATGCCATTTGGATTTGATAAAATATTGGACCATAGTTCAACGCGAATGTTATCAAACATTCGATAAATTCGAACTTAAATAGAGTCCGGTATTTATCGCTATATCTTCTTTATCAAAATTTGAATTGATGAATATACGTACAAGGAAATATTTAAATATGTTCAAGATTTCCTTGTGTTAACGATAATATTGCCTACTAGTATGTCTGTGCATTGCAAATATTTTCCGCATGGACTACAATAAAGAATAATTAATCACCATGCTGGCCTACCCTGATGTTTAGAGGCTTGTCTTGAATCAAGTACTTCAAAGGGGGGAATAGAACCACAGGGAATGCCAGTTATCTGCGTGTCTTAGTCACGTGTTCGTAAAACGCTCTCGTCAGTGATTGGTCATTGCTTGGTCAGTGCTTGGTCAGTGTGGCTCAAATCTTGCGTTCATGTCAGCTTAATTGCATTTTTCGAGAAATAATACCATGTCTGTCTTAAATTCGTCACATTGTCGATAGTGGATCACCATTGTACGAGGGATGTTGAAAAAGTTCGCGGAATAGAGCTATCATGCTTTTATGACATGTTAGAATTGTATGAAATTATACACAATGATGAATTAACATATTACAAACATGAAAATCGTAAAACTATAAAGGATTACTAAAGAGCGTATCCCGTACAACGGCCCAACGTCATCGCGACATCTTGACGTCGTCACAAAAGGCATGCATACTACATTAATGTATGCTAGATGATACACGTACGCTGACAAGATCTCAAGATGCTTTGAATTCAATTGAGAGTAATAATAGGTTTTATATATCTAAATTCCAAACTGATCTCAGTTCCAATAATAGGTGAAACAGACGTAGTGTGCGTGTAATCTGAGATATGAAAAAAACAAACATTATCTTGATAGTCACGTGGTAGCCGAATGTCTCAAGGTCAGTAACCTATCAGGACGATTGGTGTCAATGTAGTGGCCTACATATGACAAAGTATTTGTGATAAGTAAAACATGTGACTAGTTTTGTCCCAAAATGGTGGCATATATTATTGACTATTTTCAAACGTTGAAAATTCATTCTAAACTATCCGATACGTAAAAATGTCATTTATTTTCGCATTCCTCGTTTTACAATAAGCTTTCTCAGGGTTAATGTTTGTTCAAAGGTTATCATACTAAATGTAAAAAACATATTCTATAGAAAGGGCAAAGGGAGATAACTCTACATGGGATAAAGGGAAAGAACTCGAGACAATCTCCTATGGTATCATTATCTATCCATTTCAAGAAATAAATCGCATCTACGACGAGATGTCTTTTTGAAAGCCCGGAACTTTCCGTTTGTTATTTTGTAACGTTGGAAATTGCTTCAACCAATGGCCGTCGCTGAATTTAAGAGTAGCGACTGTAGCGAAATGGGTTCGAATCCCAAAGAATACCATCCGCTTGGAAGCCGTAGCACGTAGAACGGTTTTAATAACCTAAGTGATCATATTTATATTAAGTTTTAAAGAATCAATCAAAAATCCATTTTCTGATGAAAATCCATTCCGCCCTTAATTCAAATAAAGTTACCTGTTCAGTATAATGATGTGACATAAAGCAGCTTGTCAAGCTTCAATGAATCTTATGTTAATGTTTATTAAATCAGAAATTGAAATTGAAATATTAATAATTTAAAGTAATTTATAATTTACATAAATAACTATGGTATAAAAAAATCGCTCATATAAAAACGCGAACCTTAGCAATTTTCGATTAGTGTAATAAACAGAATAAGCCTAAATGATTTCACCTAATTAAAACTTCTCTATAGACTGTTAAACATTTTATTTAAGTTCATAATTAACTGTGTGTATGGTGCATTTAAGCACACTTTTATTGAAATCAATAACAATCTGTATTGAGATTCCTTCATTTTAAGTACAATAGAGGCTTGTATTGGATCGATATATTTGCATTCACTATCATAAACAGTGTGGGCCAATATCTGATTAAATTAAATAGAGCATAAACATTTTTGCTATACATAATACTTAAAGATGTATCTGGCTTATCTGAACATAAAATGTTTGAAATGGCTTCATCCAGTATTGTTGTTACATTGGCTAAACCATAATAAGAACCATTGCAATTTATAACCCATTGCAAATATCTTTTTGTCCGCTTTACTAACAGAAAAAACTTGTAAAATAGCCTAATTGGAAGTTTTATTTTATTTAGGATGTACAAACATCTTTCTTCAACAAATACAGATCAATACATTATGAGTTCTTTCTTTGTTAATGCATGGTTATTGATGTTTCATCTATAGCAAATATATTTTCAGGTTTGTTAAGGTAAACAAATGAACAAAAAAATGAGCATAATATTACTTTTAAATACCTTTTACGCCGATTCGTAAATATCGTGTTTTGTCGACTCCAATAAGTGACCTTGTTTTATTTAGAAAACTGAAATCGATTAACAAACATCAAGAGCTCTTCTGTATAGAAAAAAGAAACCATGTTATTTACTTAGATCAAGGAGAAATATTGAAAAATAATCAAATGGATCTTAAACAAGTGTTCGGACGAGTACTGGTACCGTAAACAGTACGATTGTTCGACACAATTCAAAGGCTGTAATTCGCTGTATGGTTATTATTTATTTTTGTGTTTTAAATGTATGTTATATTTCCCTTTCCCCGGGGCAATCATTTCACTTTATATAACGTTCATGTTATTTTCTACCCAGTTTCGGCCTATTGTTGCCAGCTGTCTTGACTTGTCCTGTGATCTTTTCTATCTAATAAATCCCCCCCACTGTTTGTTCTCTTTGATTCTCCTATTTATACCTTATGGTCGGCCAGGCCATTCCTTGTGCCTCTGTTACATAACGTATGTACCCTTGAGCCTCATCAAGTTATCTGGATTGTTGTTTACCCGGAGGTCTGTGTGGGGTAGCACTGTCTTATATATGTGGTGTTTGCTGCAGCAACTTATGCTCTCTCTTTTATAAATACGAGTACTTGTGCGAACAAAACTTCAGTGCGCCTCGATAGCCTATTTTGATATAATTATGAAGACAAAACATCTGTTTCTGTTTTATAAGTATTTTTTACAAATTGGCACTTAAATATAACCGAACAATACAAATATTTGCTGGGGTTAAACATCAATTAATTATGCACTGTTTATCGATATGAATACTAAATTCACCAAACCCTTGCTAGCACAAGGACTCAATGTTTGCCCCAGTAAACTGTCATTTTGATGCATACATAGTTTCGATATTTACCCAACCCGTACATAAATTGATTCAATCAACAACAATGTTTTGTTAGTAAAAGGGAGTATCATTTCCAATCCCGCATTGGATAATTTGAACCCTGAATTTCACAATTCCTGAATTAGACGCAAGTACTGGTCAGTAGGCCTATACCACGAAATAGTCCTGGAGAGTGATTAATATAAGTTGTGGTAACTAGCTTCACAATCGTAAACTGAATAACTACATGAGTTTGTCACGAGTTCTCTCCCCTATAGAAGGACAGAGAAGGGGGAGAACTCGTGACAATCTCCTGAGGTTTGTCATGAGTTCTCACCCATATAGAAGGACATAGAAGGGGAGAGAACTCGTGACAATCTCCTGATGTTTGTCACGAGTTCTCTCCCCTATAGAAGGACATAGAATGGGAGAGAACTCGTAACAATCTCCTGTGGTTAAAACAAATCATTACAGTATAACAAGACATATCTGGTCGGCGCAATTTGAAGGTTAAGATGTGTTATGCAACATAAAAACTGCCGAGATTTTATATATTATACCTGTATATGGCTTCACCTGACAACACAGCTTTAGCCACACCAGACCACCGTGCACAGTGTACAATTGTGACCGCAGCTGGGGGATTCACTTTGATAGTGACTGAAATTCATTTGTTGACAAAACTGTCCAGATCTGAAACGTGACTAATGTGAGTTAGACAGTCTTACTGGAGGTCTGTGTGGGGAGGCATTGTCTTATGTATTTGGCGTTCTTTGTAGAACGTATTCTCTCTTTTACATCCAATGGTTTTGATGGTTCAATTCATTTGTATCATAAATGTAAATGTGTA
Source organism: Mactromeris polynyma (assembly GCA_032209605.1). Classification (NCBI taxonomy): domain Eukaryota; kingdom Metazoa; phylum Mollusca; class Bivalvia; order Venerida; family Mactridae; genus Mactromeris; species Mactromeris polynyma. The sequence goes on from JASFXZ010000052.1 coordinate 958,421, forward strand.
CATCAATCAAAATTAACAGAGAAGATGTATCTAGTAGGTTATTATAAACTGTATGAAATTATCCTGGCGGATTACCAGTATGTATCCCCATGTAATGTACGATAGTCGAACAGTTCCTCACTAATTGACAGGACATTGATATATGGAGTGAGGAATTCGATTAGGCTGACGGTTGAAATGTCATTTTGCGAAAGAAACTTAATTCAATGTCTTTATTATTTACGGTACCTTATGATTTGGTGACCATTATCTTCCAACAAAATATATAACCGTGTTCACCAACAAAATATATAACCATGTTCACCAACAAAAAATATAATCGTGTTCACCAACAAAATATATAACCATGTTCACCAACAAAATATATAACCGTGTTCACCAACACAATATATATAACCATGTTCACCAACAAAATATATAACCATGTTCACCAACAAAATATATAACCGCGTTCACCAACAAAATATATAACCATATTCACCAACACAATATATAACCGTGTTCACCAACAACATATATATAACCATATTCACCAACACAATATATAACCGTGTTCACCAACAAAATATATAACCGCGTTCACCAACAAAATATATAACCATATTCACCAACAAAATATATAATCGTGTTCACCAACAAAATATATATAACCATATTCACCAACACAATATATAACCGTGTTCACCAACAAAATATATATAACCATATTCACCAACACAATATATAACCATATTCACCAACACAATATATATAACCATGTTCACCAACAAAATATATAACCGTGTTCACCAACAAAATAATTAATCAGGTTCACCAACAAAATAATTAACCAGGTTCACCAATGAAAAGACCAATCAATGTGCACTTATCCATGTGCTATAACAATACTTTTCCCGGTGTATTGGAATCAATGGCAGTGACCGATCAAAAATAAAACCTGTCGTGTCAGGATAGGGCAGCATGTATTTCGAAACATGTCATTTGAATATTAAATGAACAACAAGTACGTTTTTAAAGAACAAATAACGTTCCAACAAAATTTATTCCAAATTAAGAATCCATAGATATTTTATTTCCAGTACTTCAAAGTACATTTTATTTTAGAAGCTGTCTCATAGTTTGCATAACAAATGTTTTAACAGCTAGGTAAATAAATTGCATTGAAGCAACGAAGACTTACTATTAAATAATTCAGACTCTGTATGGCTAGTAACACGAAACAAGTATTGATTGTAAGGTAGTATAGTTGGATGTTAAGTGGTGGTTGTTCGTGTTCAAATATACACGTATTCATCACGTGCTTTCTCTGTGGGAGGCAGAGCTTTGTTTTACTAATTTACACTGAGAAAATTAGTTCTAAGGATAAAAGCGGCATCGTTCTATTTGCTTCTTCATTCGTACACAGATAGACAAGTTTCGCTTTCATTCCATTGGTTGTTTTTTAAATGGAGGACTGTAAGAGAAAAATCGTCCTCTGGAAAAAAATACTTATCGATGAAAAAGTGCCGAAGAAAGAATTAAAAACATAAAACAAGACATCTTTACTTCACCATACGATATAATGGATATGTTATACATAATTTCCACATCTACAATATTTACCTCCCTTGTTCTTAATCATCAGCCATTTTGATAGGCAAAACTGATAAGCCCTTATATAGTAATAATTTCCAAATATGTGATAATTGAAAACACCAAGAGAATTTGCATGTGACAACCACTTTTTCTTCAATTACTGAGCCAACTGTCTTCATGAGCATAATGAATAAGTTATTATTATATCTGATCGTTTACATTATATTCCCTATAAACTTTAAGGAAATATGCCTATCAATATGACCGACAATTCAGAACAATGGGGGCTAATTTTGTAATTGTTGGAACTATCTTAAAGTTGTATGTCTATCATCCAGTGACTCAATTTTACATCGAAAAATAAACTAAAAATGCATCACTGAAATACATGTACAAAACTGGTATTGGGGCTGTAAGTCACACAAACAATCAGGGTTTCCAGCTATTAGGGTGGTCCCCACGCATGCGCCCCTTTTAGATTAGTGGCATAGTTAGAGAGTAGAACCACAGCTTTCTCGCATCTAATTCTACATCTATGGTAGGATTCTAAAATGAAAACAAATATTTTATTATATAGATTTATAATCTAATAATGTTTATCCATTTTAGCAACAAGTATGAGAATGGTACCACTGATGCCCTCGGGATCTCCACAGCCACTTCCGCCATCTTACGACGATTCTATACAAGGTCAAGGTCACCCGACTTGATGAAAGGTCAAGGTCGTTGCTAGTTCAATCATATTTCATCTAGGATAATGTGCGTCATTATGTTTCCATGGCTATGGAAGGGGACTTAATACGCTGACCTTATTCTCCATCGACGCTTTTGGTTGTCATAAAACCAGTCAAGAATGGTAACCATGGCGACGGATCATGCTACACGGAAATAGAAACCGTAGTGTTATCTGTTGAAATCTACTTCATACAGCATTTTAGTGCCTTTTGCATTTGAAGAATTGTATTTATGAAACTTTTTTCTAATCATTCCACTATTATATGACGTCCACCGGAATATTGGTCTGTTGAACGTACACAAATTGTTGTTACTAGTTCCTGAAAAACAATTAGTCATCAAATAAATATCTTTATATATTACTTCTATGAATTACATGATGTGGTATATTTTTATCGAATGACTTTAAAGTAAGTTCATTAGACAATGTTATGATGGAAACTACGCTATGAACTTCCGAATAACTATTACGCACGTAAGTGTCATGAAACCATGTCTCTCATAAAAAGCTGAGTCTAAGTCATTATGTACCAAATATTGTTCATATAGATCCATTTTTATCTCATTTTTCAAGAAATCATGCTGCTGTATTTTCTATATTATAACCAGATACATGTACATGTGTTGGTACAATCATGACGTGCCTTCTGAAATCAAATTTAGTGAGTTGACTGTAACTGTCGGTTTGTTTGGTGTCAATGATAATATCTTGAAAATATGCTGTGAAATTCTGGCAACAAGATGTACAACAAACCATGGGCATTGTTCAGTATTATTCTCTATGTTGGTTGGTCAACAAATGAACGTTTGGGTGCGATCGATGTGCCATAATTGCAGCCAATTATGTGATTTATAATATGAAGTGTAACTGTATTTCCCTTTATCATATTTTAAAAATGAACAAGGAACGTCGCAAGTTTTGGGACATTTGGGATATTGAAGCACGATAGGAGAGTAGAATTTAAAAACAGGGGCTCAGCTAAGACATATGGTGTGCAAGAATTGTAAAAGGGGTCAAGCTGCTATGACCTATGGCGTGAAAAGGTCTACAAGGGCAAACTAAATCCTACGGCATACTAGAGGTCTAACAGGGGTCCAGTTAAGACCTACGATATGCAACCGGTCTATCAGGGGGCCAGTTTAGACATGTGGTGTGCAAGATATCTAACAGGGGTTCGGCTAAGACCTACGATGTGGAACTGGTCTATCAGGGTCCGGCTAAGAACTACAGCATATCAGAAATGTTCGTGTTTTGTGTACGTTTATCTTCATACTTTTCTGTAAATTTGAATATTGTCAGTCTTCTATGAATGATACCGTGATTTCAAACAGATTATCAAAGTGCTAAGTGTATCTTGATAAGCATACGTTCCCGAATGCAATGCCTTCAAATAATTAATCCGTCCAGTGCATAACGCATGACAATCAATGATCACTCAGTGAGTAACTTGACTTCAAGTCGACAATTTAACGTAAAGATATGTACATTGGTACTTGAAAACTGCACAAATTGGATCCACTACGAAATAAATGTATATGCAAATTGTGATCTATTCAGGGGCTAGTCTGTCATTTTGAAATACACGATTTTAGTTATTTACTACAGAGATATTCTACCTGCACTCATAGGTTCAACATAATATTAATTGACTCACAAGTAACTGTAAGGAAAGCATAAGGGTCAAGGGGTATCTAGTGTACGACTCCTCGTCCAAGATACTGCGTTCGACTCCCATATTGGGCGAAATTGAAATACCTCAAATTGGCGCGAGTACTAGTATGTAGCCTATGAAGAAGTCATTTAATGTAATTAATTGAGGATACAAAAAATATTTAAAAATCTATGTAAAAATAAACGAGTTTAAACAAATGAATCATCTGAAAAACAGGAAGGCAAACACTATCAGAAACTGCATCTAGAGCTTAGTTGCCACAATCTCAGTGATATCTCCAGCCTTTCTAATGTTTTACACTGCTGCTTTTATTTTATATATACATACATATTTTATGTGATTTATATTAAGTGTGTTTCTTATAATTTTGTATTTTGTGATAAAAAAGCGAAGCTGTGATATCGCAGAATTTTGATGTCAATTGTATATAAATAAATGGATAGAATTATCAACTGTGTTGCTCGTTTTGTGAAGAATGTTACTTGGTATGTCAAGTGGTGAGAGCAAAACTAGAATATCTGCTTCGTGTATATACAGATAGGCTTGTTTCACATCAAACATTATGGGTGAATGGACTAAATGCGCAAGGCAAATGACTAGAAGGCTTGAGGCAAAAGAAAACAGCTTATGTCTAGGTTTCATTCCGTAAATCTACAGTGTATGTATAGTCAAACCTCCATAATAAGTCAATTTGTGAGACCCATGAAAACTGGTATTCTTATCGAGGTTGAATAAAGAGCATAACAGTGAAAATGGACTTGGAAATTGTGTTCTTAAATTAAATTTAAGTTGGTCTTTCAGAGAGGTCCCACTGTATATACATGATCTTCAATTAATCCTTTTGCATTTACAGTAAAATCTCACATAAAGACCACTTCAAAAATAGGACCACATCAAATTTAATAACACAATTTTGCTCCTAATTCAACCTCAATATTAAGACCATCTTAAAAATAAGACCAGATTTAAAGCGTCCCAAGGGTTTTTTAACTCAGCATATGAATTGCAGACTAATCACAATTTTGTGTACTTGGGACAATACTCGGGATTGAACTGATTGCAACGGCCAAAGTGTCTCGCAATAACAAATCTAACCTCCTTTGGCAGCGAATATAACACATTGGTCAACAAAGACAGAAACAATAACAATAATAAGAAATTGAAATAGTCTGTATTGGCAATATATGACCATACTTATAATATTACATAATGATTTAATCACAAACAGTATCTTCATGACTGGATTCAGACAATTACATACTTCTACATATTTCACAGGTAAAAAATGACTCAAAATTGGACAACACTACTCAGATAAAACACATTATCTTCATCTATTTATCATTACTATATCAATCAGAAACAACCCATATATTGAACATAAAACAGCACATTCATCATGGGACTATACAATTACATATGGACAGATGTGCAATATATTTCTGTCAAAGTGATAAACTTCGCAACTAGAAAATGTTTGCAAATTTAATGAATTCAAGTCATAAAAATGTCAGCCGGTAAAAGTTTCTTCTATGCTACGAGTACATTATCACTCACTGAAAATACTTATTTCAGCGATTCGCATACACTTCAGCACATAAAACGTCTAACATCAGCGATATGCGAACTTTGACTCATGAAAAATATTCACGTATTAAGTATTTATAATAATAATACAGCCGTAATATCATCTATAGTATAAAAAGCAATGACATTGGTACAAGCTGAAGAATGATTCATACTTCCAAATCATGAGCTAAATATGACTAGTTAGTTCTATGATAAATCATGAGAAGTATTTCTGGCTTAACGGTAGGGCTGTCACCGTCAATTGCGATATCAATGTATCAACAATTTGGTCAGGTCGATGATGTATGGATTCCAAATTTGGAAGTAACAGTACAACTAAAGACACCCGTATGAAAAATATCACTGAAAACTAACCAGCAAATAAATTCATTCAATTCAAAACAGGTTTATTTTGTCAAAATCTTAATCAGAATTGAGCATACTTGGCACATTTAACAGTAATTCTTGTACAAAATCCTGTATAGTATCAGTAAGGACTCTAAATCAAGTCCAATCTTGTCTTTGAATACGTTACGCCAGATAAATGCAGGTTGTTTTCAAGAATGTTTTAATATCTTATTGTATCATACTAGTGCATAAGAATTTGTTGATACATCAACCTATCTTCAATACATCCAAATTGATATATTGATACAAAATTTCCAATCAATGACAGCCCAACATACCGTGCTAACCAGTGGTAATGTATACATAGATATTACGACCATCTTGTGAATGTATACATGCATACAACAAGTTCATGTGATAGAAAAGCATAACGATAAAATGAAAAGAATTTGTTCAGACATTAAAGTAAAACAACCTTTGTACCCAGACATGCCTTGAATTCAAGATCATGAAATGACGAACAAAACACTTGCTGTAGTAATCAAATATGTTAAAATAGAATTATGATATACATGTATGTATGTACGTATGTATACAAAACATGGATAAATATGAATAAAATTTATTTTTGAAGAAAATGAAACTAACTATGAAGCTTATATACGTTATCTTACGTAGTAACACAGTTGGACCCAGGTAGACAGTCAAATAAATATATCAACAATAGTCTATGTACCTTCATAGTTGGATTAAAGCCAGCAATGACATTGAAATGAACACAACTTGAAACAGCAAGGTTCGGAAATAGCCATAGGCTAAACTGTTAGAGAACATGCGATACTGTATACATACATGATTCTTGTGGTAGTAACATAAATACAAGAACATGGAGATCAGCATAAGTTAAACTTTAACAACTGAAAATAAATACAATGCAATATACATCTGGAATTATGCAACACAAAGTTGCAGCAATACATTTAGATACTGAATACATAGCATACCTCTCCATGCACAAATCAACTATTAAATGATACGAGAAAATACTGTATTTAAGTTCAGTGAATAAACGGGTTTTACTATGTAGTATGTTGTACTTGCAAGACTATTCATTTGATAGAGGATCAAACTATTGCGCATCTTGCATCGAAAATTAACTTCATAAACAACAGAATTCGGTTTATATACTTAGTACATTTAGTGTGATATGTTGTTTAAAGGTCATTTTAGTGTGTTTTAAAACTCATTTTGATATGAAAGTACCCGTTTATTAAAACAAAATTTAGCTTTCATCATGGCGTGTAATGGAATGAAATCATGTTAAGTTGTTATCTTGCATCCCTAGGTAAGTTCATGATATTTGAGAAATCTTAACATGTTGCGTTTTTTAATATACCGTGTATAGTTTTAAGGTACTAGGAATGATGGTATACAAATTTATATGGATATAAATATCTGCACTAATCATGAGACAGTTAATATAAATCTGTGGACTACATGGTAAACCATTTCATATTGAAAAGTTTGTTGTTCATACAAGGAGAAAACATCACATTACTGGGTTGCAAACTATGGTTACAACATAATTATGCAAGAAATTACCCAGTAAACAGCAATACTGGATGTTTAAATCTTATAATACCCAGTCATCAACAAGATTGGGTGCATAAATCTTATAACACCCACTAATCAGCAATGTTGGGAGCTCAAATATCATATTACCAACTAATTACAAAGGTTAGATATTTAAATTTTATATCACCCACTAATTACAAAGGTTAGATGTTTAAATTTCATATTACCCACTAATTACCAAGGTTAGATGTTTAAATTTCATATTACCCACTAATAACGAATATTGAAGGTACAATATCTTCTTAGTTCTTACAGACACTTGATGCATTAACAAATCAAAGTGACAGATTGTCGAAAAACATAAAACTCATTGCAACATCCAATCATTAAATGTCATGACAAACTTATAATCTGGTTAATACAATATTCAGACTTTCAACTGTAGCTGTTTAAGCACAGTCAACTACACAGCCAATTGAGAAGAGTGATTTCAATATTCTCAAGCTAAAAAACAGGTCAATAAAATAACATTCACACAAAATAGTAACAATTACACTATTGGCACACATCCGTCCCACAAATAAATAATACACAAGTGTCCAGTTCACAAACATAATGTAGTTAAGTATTCATATAAAACATCGTTGTTCAACAGATTACAAACCAGTCATTCTTACACCATAACTTACTATTAAAAAATATTCATAAATTTCAAGAATATTTCAAATTGACGCAAGAGTTATCTCACCATGAACTTGTCCACTGCAGTATTACCAACCTTTATATGACAGTACCTACTTTAGTTTAAGTCATAAGTCCTGAGAATTGGAAATCTCAAATATTTCATAAGGACAAAAAAATATGTGTGTTTCCAGTAGCCTGTCCAATCCCTAATGTCTAATCGGACACATGGCTAAACGTCCAAAAAGTCAGATATAGGGATTTCTTTCTCAATATAAATGCATGAAAAAATATGTATAAACAAGATGTGTCCTGCTATGGGTTTTTATGTCGAAAAAGGGCCTTAACTCTTCCAAAAATTGATGCCTTGTAACCAAAATCTAACTTGACCTGTATAATATTATGTGCCCAATTTAAATTGAATCCATCCATTCTTCCAAGAGGTATTGATCGGAAACCACTTCATGGCCCTTCGCCATTTGTACAAATGGTGGGGGGCATAACAATTAAAATCCCTACCTGCCGACCCAATTATTCTTCAGCTAGTTACAGGAAACAAACATAATGTTTAGCCTAAATGAGTTCAAAAGGTATGAAGGTTATATTTCAAGCCAACTAATTATTTGTCTTAGCATCAGCACCAAAACACAAGGCCATCCTGAAAAATTGTTTGTTAGGTATAACCCCCACGCAGGAAAATTTAGATGGGTAGCTTTTTTATTTATTATTTTTATGGTCATACCAGTGATTAAAACAAGACACCGCTAAATAAATTCCAACTCAGTGCCATCTAATTTATTTTTGAGTAGGGGCTTTTTCCATTGTTAGGTAGGGTTAGGCCGAAAAAACATTTTTTTAATTATGGCCCGACTTGTTTCCTACAGAAAAGTAACATATCAGTATTCACTTGTTCTTGCACATAGAATTAAAGGACAGTAAATCAACTTTTTGAGCCACACAACACGGAGTTCATCTCACAATGTCAGCTATACAATCTACAAATGAAGTTAATCATTTTATAGATGTATAAAATGAAAAACCCATGGAAACCCGACACAGAATGACATCATGAAGCACGAGGAAAAATCAATCTTCAATAATTTGTACTCAAATCAATTTTCAGAACAATTAACAAGATCAAATTGGTGTCTCTGGTATGGGAATGGCGGCGAAGACCACCCTGTGAGCTGGGAAAATACCGTCCCGAAGGGAAACACATGGAAACAAATTCACATTCCCCAAAATCTACAAACTTATTTCCAATCCTTGTATGTTTTAACTTTCAGTAGTACTTTAATTAAGATTATCCAAGGGAAATAACTCTTATGTAAATATATCCAAGTTAGTAATGTGATCAAATTTCAGTATCTTATTTATGTCCAGTGTCAGTTCACAAACTAGATCGCATGGGGTATCAATTGGTCAGTTCACAAAACTAGATTGCATGGGGTATCAACCAGAACTAACCTGACCTTCCCCACGTAAATGACTTCCCCACATTAACCGGAGGTGTTGGACAAATTATCTTCAGTCAAATAGTAATGGCAAACATTATGCTTCACCTGATGTACAAACCTACCATCTCCAGATTAGAAGTTGAGCGCTATACCAACTGAGCTTATCAAGCATGCTTGAAACATTGAGACCTACATAGATTCTTTGATGTCAGGTAGATAGATAGATAATACGAACAGTAAGTCAAACATTGATGATCTAAAAGTTAAACCAGGTAAAACTATTTCTGGAAAACTTATATGTGACCCAAAGTTTGAATCGATTATCAGTTTAGCTTGAAAAATGAAACACCAAATCAAATCTAATAGACCCATTAACACAGTTCATAGGAAACTATCCACTATGTCTACGACCTTATACTGTTGACGTACTATCACAAGATAATACAGTATACATAATATTTCCACGGCTCGAAAACTTCCACGTCTCGAGAAACAACCGATCTCATACTGTGAGTAAATTTTCTATTGTATTATCAGAGAACCTATGTCATAAGCTCTCATCACTTTCCACGGCTTGTAGCATATCGTCTGCATCCATCAGTGAGGAATTACTTCCAGACGGAACAACATCGCCAATATCTGAAAAACACAAGACATCAATCATCAAATATGGGTTGGGATGGAGTTTTAATAATGCTGTTTTCACAATATTTCAGTAGACTTTATAAGAGTTCCTGGGTTATCAACCAGTACAAACATTTTCTACCACAAGGAATACAAAGATGACATTGGTACAGTTGAAACCCATTATGTCGACATTATAGGGACCTGATAAAATAGGCTAGACTTAGGGCTATGTCACGAAATTCTGCCTGGGGGTAGGAAAGATGACCAGTTAAAATTTCTTACATGGAGGTCAAACCTTATTTTCAACTGGTGTTCCTACCCCCCAAACAGACTTTCCTGGAATAGCGCCAACACCTTTTATCACATTTTCAGACACCTTATGGACTCACCACATCACTACATTGCGTATCTTTAAAAAAAAATTGCTGCGTTTCAGCAAATTCTTATTTCTTAATTCAAACGTATAAAATACTGTTCAACATTGTTTGCTGAGTAAGAATGTCATGTCAGCTGATCTAACCAATGTTCGTAGATTAGCAACTAGAATTAACCTGTTTGTCTGCAAGTAACTGACAACTTTCCCAGATCAATCACATGAATCAGAGGTGGAATGACTGCAGATGTATTATCTTCAGTGAAGTTGTCACATACTCTGAAACATGGGACACATTGGCTAATTTAAAAACTTAAAGCAGTTAGAGAATGCTGTATACCTGATTCACTAAGCCTAACCAACGCATCATCATCTTCGGTGTTGAATCTTTTCTCAATTGATTCTTTTATTTGATTATTTACACCTTTTGGATCCAGATCCATGGCCCAAGAGAAGTTCGTCAACGCAAGATCTGTGTTACCTAACTTTTTGTGTACCTACAAATGGAAGGGAGACAATTAAGGAAAAAATATTGCTGTAAGACAGGTCACTTCAACTAAGAACATTAAAACTCTGATCTAACAAAGCAACTTTCTAACAACTGCTTGTTTGTCAAGTTGGGTAACATTTTAATCATCAAATATCGTCAAAATGACAAGATGGACACAGAAAATATGGACTACAATAAAACCTCACTTAAAGACCACCTCAATAATAAGACCACTTCAATATTAAGAACACAATTTTCAAGTTCATTTACCCTATTTTGTTCTTTATGTAACCTTGATAGTAAGACCACCTCAATAACAAGACCAGTTTCAAGGGTCCCAAGGATGGTTGTTATATTTAGATTTTACTGTATAGATGTGCGAGTCATAAAAAACTGAACTTATAGAACAAGATTCTTGTAATTTAGTTGTAAATGACTAAAACGAGCAGTTTTTGAACCTTTTCATAACAAAATCAGCAAGTTTCAGTAATTATTAAGGCAAACACAATAATACTCATGAATTTTAACACCATATTTAATTGATACAAATAACTTTTTTGCCCTTATTGACAGCTGTCATATCACTATGTGAAATTGTGATGACATATAATTAGTTATTACACAAGTCTGCTACAACATTTATGGACTAAAGCTGTGTCCTTACCTTTCCAAGCAGGAAATAAATTAGAGATTCTTTTGGAATAATTCTTTTTAATTCTTCAAGCTCTTCCAGAGCTTCCTGAAAATCAACAAAAGCATGTAACAGTCATTGTCACAAATACTAGCAATCATTCCACAGGCGTGAGAATGGAACATTTATAAATTGAGAATCTTTGAGGAAACAAAGAAATTAAATGGAACAATATTTGCCTCAAATACTACTACTAGAATGTGCTAGGGCTATGCTCAAAATATGGAAGACCAGGCTACACGCTCTTTTACAAATTTCAATTATTTTCTATATGACATATACCTTTATCAATTCCAAACCGTAAATATGTTAGGAGTTTGTAACATCAAGGAAAACAACAAAAATAAGCATGAAACATTGCATTGTAAGTTAAAGTAGCAGCAAAATCTATAAGTTTGACTAGTAATCTTGAACCTGATAAATCCACTGTGAACATACAACAGTCATATGCAATTTAAAATGCTGAACAACGAAGAGAAAAGTTAACTTTGACCATACAAAGATGTCATTAACAGCAGTTGATGACTAATAAAGTCCTGCAGGGGAGGGGTAGTGTAGTGGATAGAACATCTGCCATTCAACCTGGTGATTGTGGGTTTGAATCCACAAAGGTCGCAACAACACCTCTTGTAAGACATCAGTACAGGTTTTCATAGGACGCAGACTGCAGAGTGGTTTAAATTATCGTAATGTTTTCTTCACAATGGAATTAATCTGGTATATATTCATGCTTACAAGAGATACAAACTTATGAAAACAAGTCCTAGCAAGAGTATAGTAAGTACAATTATATCAAACTTACCTTGTGTTTTTGCTTGGCAAACAATATCGTAGCTTTATGGAATTTACATAAGGGATTCTTTGGATCAGTAGCTATGGCTTTATCGAGTGTAGCAAGTGCTTGATCAGATTTCTGCTGTGCGTGTAACACCTGAAACAAAGTCAATACACCATGAACAATTCTATATACAGGCATTGAGAAAGAAAAAATCAAAATCAGCTGAATATTCGGGAAGGGGTCCATGGGGTTGCTGAAGCTTTTAAGCATCTAAGATGTGGCTTAAATTGTCTCAAAAACGGCCATTGTGAATGCCAAATGTGCGGATATTTTAGATATTGACATTGTTCTTGGATTATATTACAGAGAAATGAGGCTCGGAAAATCTCACAGGGTGAGTAGGAAATACAGTCGAAAACGAGGGGAGGGGACCACCAACAGAATTTTTTATTTAGGTTTTGACCCACAACCAAGGTAATTTTAATTGGTCACTGTTCCTACCACCCCAGGGAGATTTTCCTGGATTGGTTAAATAAAAAAATGACTTTGACAAAACAAATCAAATTAAATACTTTGTTTTCAAGGTGGCACAGTAATTTTATTCAAATACCTATCGTGAAGGCAACAATTAATGTACTGCAAAGGGAGATAAGCACTGTGAGATGTTTGGTGTACCATTAATGCAAGCAGAGAAACTTACCACTCCTATATGACATAATAATGCTGAACTCTGTGGGTTTATCATCAAAGCTTTTCTGAAATGAATCTCTGCCAAACGGAATTTTTCCTGCTTCAAATATATTAGACCAACACCATACCTAAAATAAATGCAAGAAACAAACTGCATAATTATGGACTTTTCACGAGAAAATTTAGTTCTTTATAAATTTTTGTAAAATCGACATTAGTGGTTATAACCATCACTCATTTTACACATCGTACAAAGAAGGGATTATTTATTCTGAGGTTGATTCTGTGTTCACATTTGAGGAATAAATATAAATAGCAAGATTTTATACAATTTCTTACAACATTTGGGATCACTTGCACAGTTGCAGTACATTGGAGCGCCTGACTCAAGATCCAACATTTGTAAATTTGAAAGTCCACCATGGGAGAGATAAAAATGCAAATGGCGCAATCCCTGAAGCCAGCCCGAGTACTGATAGTAACTATAGAGGTTTCACTGTAATTTTTAGCCAATCATTGATTTGCTTACCAAGCATTATAATGCCTAGGACTGACTCGTATAGCACTTCTAAAACATGCCATAGCATTATCCAACTCCTCAGTATACACAAACTCATGTCCAAGTAGAGTGTATGCATAGGCAAACAATGGATTTATCTGAAAATATAAATCAATACTAGCGTTAAGTGTGTTAAGTGATATATTTGACATTGTAGTTTTTCAAATCCAGAACCATGTTTGTTTGAAAATGGGTTCAACAAATTCAGTAGACTATGAATACAGATGTAGTACTTTATTCATATCATTAAGGTAACATTAGTCCCTTTATGGTACAAATTATTTTTTCATCCATAATATAACTCAGTTAAGATAAGTCGATAGTAAACACGACCATACCCACTTTCCAATACATGTAATGCAGTTTACGGTCATTATCATGCCTATTATCTTCAGGATTAGTATTAAATGTTTATGAAACATCGCTCAAAGTAGACAGTAGCGATAGCTCAATTGGTAGGGCTTCTGACTAGTAACTTCGACCAATAGATAGGGTTTGAGTTCGAGTCACATTCCTACCTCCCCTTTTTATGGACAATATGAATTTTATCCCTTAATCAGTGCTCGTCAATTACTTGTTGTTTGTCGGGTCTGTCCGTTTCATTTTTTTATTTTATTTTTATTATCGTCTAATTGATTTTTCGTTAAATCAAACGTATTTAATGAAGGCCATAGCGTCGTCGCTAAATTGTTCATTTGAGCCCCTTACGTTTTTCGAAGTAGCCATATCAACTTTGTTTCATATACTGTGAGTGTGTAGCGATACATGTACATGTAAATCTACTGCACGATGATATTGTGCACTTTAAAAATCATGAAACCATATCGTTAATAGTGAATAGCTTATAAATACACAATCATGCTATACAATGTTTTAATTAATGATATTCGAGCGAACATTTATTAATATAAGTCATGTAAGTACAACTGTAGATGACCTACCGAAATATATAATATTGTAATGAAAAAAAAACTACCTCCCGATGGTCTCGAACTCGGACCCAAAACTAAAAAGCTTAATTAGCATTGTAAGGACTCGCTACCATCTGGGCTATCACGGCCGTTAGTTTAACGAAATCATTATCACAATAAATAGTTTTGCTTGTTATTTGATTTACCTATTTTGATCTATAAAGGTGGTCAAACCATGTAAACATTGCATGACGTCACTCTCAACTTATCGTGGTATACTTATAGCAGCAGTCATAATTGCAAGGCATTTTGTGATACCATGTCACTGTTTATAATATAGTGAATAATCATAAGCGTTTGCGCTTTAAATATTACAACAATGTGACATCATTTATATCATGACATAAGTATTACACTCACCTGCATGGCCCTATTGAAGAATTTTATAGCTGTTTCATGTTCTCTCTGAAGACTAAAACAGTTACCAGTCGCACACCAGGCCTGTCAATGTACAAATATAAACATTAAAGATTTGAAATTATTTATATGTACTAGTTACTTTTCAATATTATGATAAACTTCAGTTATTTTAAGTATCAGATACAAATATTTGTAAGGTCCCAATAAATGCATAATGATTAATCGCGAGTCAACCTTTTAGATTTAATACTGCAAAATGTACTTTTGACCAGGCTCAATTTTAATCAAATCTTTAGGATCTTCATACAAACATTATCAAGCTCAAAGTCTGAGCACAAACAGCCTGAATCATACATCAACAAGGCAGAATATATGGCTTGTACATAAACATCAGTGAAACGAATATTCATGAATGCTATGCAATACAAAATTCTTGTAATGTTTGGAAATATGGAGTGGCAATACTGTTTGCGAGGTGGAAAAGGTTGCGAATTTCCACTGTAGAATATTTTCCTACACACTGTGTAGCTGCTACTTGAAGTCTTGCACTCCATGGAGTCACATCCAAAACACTGCGATTTAAACAAACTGATTTCAGTGATACGCTTACATTTCCGAACTCGAAACGGGAATCCGCAAAATAAATTTCACATATACAGTAAGAGAACAGAAGATTCTATGATTACCTCAGGTGAGCCTTTATCCACTTCAGTAAGTTTCTGTGCTAAAAATGATAATTCTACTTCCTTCTGTAAGTGCCACAATGTAGTACTGTAAATTTCCATCCCCTCTATATAGTGTGGCTCATTTTCCAATATTTTTCTAAATGTCTTTTCAGCCTGGAATGACGGAGACAAAATGACCATTACTGTGTGTTGAGTCCGAGTTTTGTTCATGTTTTTATAAGAATTTCAGTGTATAGTATTTGCTTGTATTTTTGTGGCACTAACGAAATAATGACGGAAGAAAAACTTACTTTTATCATTAAAAAGGAAATTAAATTGTCTTTAAAGAGTCCTATAATTTAATTTCCTTGTGTAAACACAGTCCCTTATTTTTACACCTACCTCTTGGTATTCTTGAAGCTCAAACTGAGCTCTACCTATCTGTGATAAAACCCAACCAGTGTTCATCTGATGTGGAGGTAAATCCATAAACAGCTCTATCGCCTTACGACAATTATACTCTGACAAAGACTGGTATGCCTGGCCTACTGATTGTAATAATGATAATATACCCGCTGAAAATAACATATAGGAACATTTTAAATGGTTCAGAATTTTTCTACAAATGTGTCTACAGAACACAGGTGCCGCCACTTCACTCAAGGAGGACACAGGTGCTGCCACTTTACAGGTGAACAACTTCACGTGTAGAAATACATTCCTATAAAGTTTGAAGGCTGCAGGTCCAACCATTAAGGAGAAACAAACATAAACGGACAGACAAACAGACAAGGGTAAATCCATGTGTGGGGGCACGAAAATGTAATCGCAAAACCTACAAAAACACTGCAACGCACCAAACTCAAGTAACTGTACTGAATTTTAATACTAAATAGGCATTCAGTGGATCATTTAAGTTGAACACGTTCGGCTGGATTTTTACACGGGAGTGAAAATGGCTTAGTGACAACAAAGAGAACTATATTTGGTCATACAAGAGCAACGGTATTTTGACGTTTTCGTTTCTGAAGACAGTCGGTCGTAGTCATGAGGTGCTCTTATTATCAAACTAAGATGAGGAAGAAATTTAAACATGCTCCATGTAAATATGGTCTTCATAATGAAGTGGTCTGAATGTCCAGGTGGTCTTCAAGTGAGTTTTACTGTAAGTAAAGTGGAAAATTAAGTTTGTTGTATCATGAATGTTAACTTACCTAAAGATTGCTGTTGCATTTGCACCAACTGTATCTGTGGCTGTGGTTCCGGGGATATTGTCTTGATATCAGTGATTATCTCCCCTTTACCGACATCTGAAATATCTTGTTTTGATTTACTTAATCTGGTTTTAGACTTTCGACCGCCAACAGGACGTGGACTCGTAAATCGAGGTTTGCTTTGTTGTTTATTATTTTCCTAAAATAAAACATTTAATACATACAGCAAACGTGAACACAGCGTGAAAAAAACCATTGATAGTTCGGAGTATCCCAACAGTATTTCAGTCATGTAGTGTGATCTGTTGATGGAACCAGCATTCCTGGGTTACCAACCAATACTATTCTGTTCTTTGGCAAGCAACTTCTGCTTTTCATTCGCTTTTACACGGTCAGTCCAAGTACATGGACTGCTGAAGGACCTCCAGGTCCCCGTATAGCTTCTGATGAAGTTCAGTACTGGCCAGCCATACAGCTGCTCTTTGAGGATATTAATTTCTACATCGTCGGAGCACATGTTCAGTTGTCTGGTCTTGACCACCACAGGGACAGATTTGTGACGGTACCACTTTAGCCTCCTGGCATTTAGTCTGTTATGTCTTTCATTTAGCAAGCAACTGAAAACTTCCAAAACATGAATCAGAGATGAAGGACCAATGATTTACAATGTATCATCATCAGTGAACTTGTCACAGAGAACATACGCCTCTACCAGAACAGAGCAAACTGGGTTGGCTATCTAGTCACAGTAAGTGTTCAAAAACGCAATAAGTAAGATACAACTGACAAACCTAAACTTACCTTTACAGAACTTGAATTTGAATGACTGAATAAACGAGAACTTCGTCTTACATTTGGTGGATTATTCTGAGTACTGAAATGTATACAAAACAAAATTGATGATAAATATTGCAAATATATCTGAAGCTTAAGATTGACAAATCATAATAGTACATGCTTTCTTCGAAATGAACAATATAAGGCAAAAAACAATTCACTTGTCCACAAAATTACATCTTTTAAAAACATATTCACCAAATACAAAAAGCAGAGGGTTGATATATCAGCATTTATTTACTAACCTCATTCATCCAAAATATAAAACCTTTCCCAAATACATATACACACAAAAAGACATCTAAATTCATTGTAAACTTCCCATTTCATTGCTATAAAATTCCACATTTCTTCCCACAATGGCAAGTCAGAGACCTCGACACAATGTCAGCCAAAACTAGCTGATGACTAGCACATTCAAGAAGTATACACTCAACAAAAGAAACACAACAATTATTTTGTTTCCAGAAAAGACACCAAATCATGACAAAATGCAAGAAGACATAATAACACAGAGATTAAATAATATTGACACAAAATGAATATTGAAATTTATGTAAATGAATGCCAATTTATGATATATTTGTATCTCAAAACTTGCGTTGTGCAAAAATGCATCAAAATGGTTGTGTTTCCTGCTGAG
Source organism: Mactromeris polynyma (assembly GCA_032209605.1). Lineage (NCBI taxonomy): Eukaryota > Metazoa > Mollusca > Bivalvia > Venerida > Mactridae > Mactromeris > Mactromeris polynyma. The sequence continues at coordinate 976,932 of JASFXZ010000052.1, forward strand.
TATGTAACTGATAATAACCATAATTAGTTCTTATACAGAAATGAAGAAGACAAAAGTATAAGATAACATCAACTTACTGAATATTGTTATTTTCCATTGTATTACCAGACTGGTTGAATGTTGGCGGTTTCGGCATCAACGTCTGATTCTGATTGGCTCGTCTTGTGGTTGGCTGAAAAAGATTGAGTACATAATTTTTGCATTGAAAGCCTGCTTTGTCAGCTGCGAAAATTTCATACTAAGACATGTTCACATTGTAAAAGCAATAAATACTCTCAAAACCTATTTGCACTGACATTTAAAGGCAGGCTTATGGTAAAAGAAATGTAATTATTTGAGAAAATCTTTTTTAGGGAAAATTATTTTACTTTAAAAATGAAAAATACCACCAGGGCAGGGCTTACAAAAGATCATAATTCTACCCAAAGTGTCCACCTAGGATCTTCCTCCACCCTAATAGCTGGATTAGTCAGTACATTACAATGATTGCTCATGTAACTTAAAGCCCAATTACAAAAAACTCTAGTTACACAGATGATTTTACACAAACCTTTCTAGGAGCTTTAGATGCATTACTCTTCTCTTGTAGAGCAGCTGGTGATGGTGTTATCATAGTGGCTGTAAGACTTTGAGCAGGACAGCTACCTGGACTTGGTGTATTTAGTGGTAATATACCAAAACTGAAATACAGCATTACACAAACATCTTAGTTTATACGTAAAATTGTAAGTAAAGAAACATATTCAGGGGTTCTAATTGACCATGGAGTTGACCCTTTATGCCATTAAATTGGTGTCTGCATATTTTTTTTTGTGTGTGTGCAATATTGGCGTTATTTGTTCAATGTTTTTATATTGGCATGGTTGAGAATTGCCGTTTTGTCACTTTTCCACCATAAATAAAGCCATGCTATGTCTAAGACCCTCAAATTAAGTTCAAATTGTGAAAATGAAAATATTTAATATTTATTGTATTGTTTTGAACACAGATGTTTTTATTGTCATATTAAGTTCTATTTACCAATAAACAATGTGTACCTACCTGACTTAATCCAAAACAATTGACATTTCCAAACAATACTTTGTAATTACTAGTTATGATAACTAGTTCACATGATAAACAGCTTAATTCATCCGATACAATATGCATAGGTATACATATATATCTGCTCAGCTCAGAGTGACTTAACATAAAGACAAGTGGCAGTGTTCATTATGGTCGATCTTTCATATTGATGCGGTCTAAATTTGGCTGAATCCAAGTAGACGATGATTAAAAAAAAGAAAAGAGATAAAACCACCTCCAATATTTCCATGTATACAGGTGAGAAAATACGAATACACACCTTGGTGAATACTGGCCTAAAAATAGATGATTCACACACTGGTTTCTCTCTATCTGAGGTGTTGTTGTTGATTTTCTCGTAGATCTTGGTTGTCTTGGTGCTTGCGTGATACTGCCCATAACTTGATCATGTATATTTCCTATACAATTATCAGGAGTATGTTGACTGGTTTCAAAGTGACCAGCTTCTGGTGTGGTTAATAACTAGAACAATAAATATAGATAAACGATATATTAAATTCCAGAAATTAGTTGCCATTACTTGGACAAATTAACCTGAACCTCCTGACCTCTATTAGCATAATTTCACAGTTTGTTTCTAATCTGATTAACTTCAGCTCTCGTCATATTGATGTACATGTTTGGTCCTTTGATAATATGTAATGTAAGAAATCCACAAAGTGAAACGTAAAATACCGATGAAGCACAATTTTCTCATGGAAAATTATATAGTCAGTGTAATCGATGTATAACATGTTCATGCATAAAGGTCAGCATCACGTCAATATGTTTGGACTATACCTGACTATTGCCCTTTATTACTCTCTTATCTGCCAATAAAGTACTGCAAGGTATTCCAAGTATACTCAGTACATTTATTATTATTTAACGCACAATATGGGATTTCTAAATTTGCATTGACCGACTTTTAGGATACAAGAAAAGAACTTGACACGATATTATTGCATGTGTATGCTAAGTTTCATGACAATCAATAAGTATTTTCTTGAAAAATGAGTTTCAAAAATAATAAAATGAACTTTAATGAAGTATGGTTGGTAAAAAAGTGTGCGTTTTTAAATGTACTTTGGTAAAAAAGTGTGCGTTTTTAAATGTACTGAGTATATATTCAAGTATTGACATAGTCTATGTTTAAATCTATGTTATTTTGCATAGTAGTCAGAGTAATGCCGTTTCTCAGTAGCATTTCAGTAATGTTCTGCAGCTCGTTGACATACCAGTGTTTCTTAGTTATCAATCTTTATACTATAACAGTTTGTCTGTAAGCAAGTGACAACATCCCTATATGAATCCGAACTGGAGGACAAATGACTATTGATGAATTATTTATAGTAATTACCATGGAGACGACATCAAGGGTTTGATCCTATGACCTCCAGTTTGAAGATCAAGTGCTCCACCTAATGAGCTTACCTGACAGACTGATTATTAATTTATTTATAGATACTGTTAAAAAGTACAAAATCTTCTACAATCTCAAACAAAATTTAACCATAGTAAAGTCAGGGGAAACTAGAAATATGTCCACATGACACCCACACTTTACTCAATCAAGGGTGTAACTCTGTTGTAACTAAATAATGCTATTGAAAAACCCAGGTGCACAATTTCGAGTGATGACTGACATTCACATGAAGTGTTGTTACTCCAGATCAAATTCTTTTTGAGATATGAACAATACAAGTTTTGTGAGACAGACGGACGGACAAGGGTCAATCTAAGTGCCCCCAATTACAATTGTGGGGGGCACAAAAATCAAATAAGAAAAAAATCTAGTATCAACTTACCTCGAGATTCTGCGTGTTTTGTGGAGTAAACAGCATATTAGATACAGGTGGCTGAGAAATTGGGACCTCGACAACCGGGCTTAAAACCTCTGACACGGTTATAGGGGGAGTACTCTGTGCCGTGTGGGCGAGTTTGGTGTTCTGTATCACCATATTTGTGCATGCCTGACTCGGCACAGGAAAGACGCTGGCTGGCTCAACCTTTTCTCCTGAATGAATACGTAATATTGTTCTCAAGCTATATTCAACTGGTCAGCATATCAGCATTTTAAAGAAATATAAACATTGCACCGTACTGCAATGGTACCAATAATATTCTGGAAAAATAAATCAGATAACTGTTTTAGCACACGTATGAAGGGTGTGCCAAAATTATGTTTGCAATAGTATCTTTAATATTGAACGGTTGAACCCTCTCTTACATGTTGCCATAGATACAAATCAATAACAGGTCACATCAGTTTCCACCAGCCTTACATTGCTTACAAGGCCTGATATGCCAGCTAACAAAAAGGCTGCGACTGACAAGTGTTAATGGCCACAGCTTGTTGTATGTCTGGAGTGATACACTGTTGATTTTTTTCTCGGACACAAGATGAAGACACACTTCCATGCCCCTCCTCCAACATTTACACAATGCAGAAGAAACTTAGCGTACCTATCCTAACTCATTTTTTTTACTTACAACAAGAATTTACATAATTTTAGATCACCAATCACAGAGCTTTCTATAACAAATATCATATTATACATGTATAATATAGAGGAAGACGAAGCCACATAGTTGAAAATATAAATCTAAATAAAACCAATCTACCTTAGATTAGGGCTGTCATTTAATCAATTTTTTCCATATGGATGATATTGGTGTATGGAAATACAAATATCAACGATATATTGATTATTAACTCCTATTTTTCTGTATGTTTATGTGTGTATGCCCTACATAATTACCATTTGAAATATTTAAGTAATTAATCCATTCCCAGTATTACATTATACTGCCGACATTTGGACTGTACTATCCACTAGCACACTGCTTAACAAGTAGCCCGACTACTGAGCGACATTATGCTATTTGGCACATTTTTAGACTGTACCGATTCTCCAGCATATTCTCTTCATAGTATTGTTATTGTAAATGTGTATCAAATAATGATCGACCAAAGAATTGTTAATGCATCAATATTGATTGTACAATTGACAGCCCTACTTTGGATCATGTTTGATGTACCCAAATTGTAACCATAGCGATGAAAAGATAATACTAATGCTGTATATGTCAGTTACACATTAGCCCTTTTACATAGCATTTGGGGCTGATATTGGGCCCCATTCCCCAAGGAAAAAAGTCTACATTTTCCCCCTACTTAGAAAAAATTCAACTTCTGTAAAATTATTTGAAATTTGTTAGCCTTATAAATTTATACCCAAATTTGGTGATTCATGATGCAAATTTCCCCTATCAAAGGACCCGCCATACTTCCCCTAAAGCTGAAAAACATGGCTGCACATACATCAATAAACATTACTCAACTCTGTGCAGAATTATTATAACACTTACCTAGTTTGCATAATCCTTCAAATGAAGACCACAACAATGGATTAAGTTTTAAACTTTTCTTATAGCACTCAACAGCTTTTTGAGCCCTTTCAGTTAGTGTATATAGAGCACCAAGCATATTAAATACATGACTAGCTAAACTGCCAAATTCTTTTTCTATCTCATCCACAGTCTTTTGTCGAGTAAGAATATTTCCAGCAAGCTCCAATTCTGCATCCGCATAACTGGAATTAATGATCATAGTACACATGTATGAATATATAATAAATAGGAAATATTGAAAGAAAAGAAAAACAACAGGGGTTCCATTAGACCCTGCAGTTGACCCTTTGACCTAAGGAATTTCTAAATGCTACGTTTCGACCCTTTGGATTCTGGCAGAAGGGTAATTTTTCTCTAAATTATGGGTATTTTGGCTATAAAATGATAAAATCCAGTCAAAAATTACCAAAGTGACCCTTGAGATGCAGCCCCTAGTGGAAACCTGAACAATATGTAAGGTCTAGAAAGTTTGCATCAAATGAGCGATAACTCTTTGAGAAACATTTTGATGGTGTCGCCATTTGTAACGAGAGAAAAAAGTACTATCATGGAGAATACTTAAATTAAGTTGTTTAGAGAAAGAGTCAATATTTTTGTGCCATAAATGTTACCAAATTTTTCTCTTAAGACAGTCCCGACGCCAAGTTTCCCAATCACACCAGACTTGGACCTATTCCCAAAATGGTGAAAAAAGCCCTGGTAAAGTAAGTAGGCTATAAAATAAGGTTAGCTTACTTTCCGGCATCTAAACAGCATCTTGCGTATAGAAATTTCAGTTCTGCAGATTGGTATCCCTTTTTTTCCAGCAATTTACAAGTTTGCTTGGGTTTACCTGCTCTAAAGTAACAAGTAGCCAACAAGAACAATGTCTCGTCACTTGATACTGAAATAAAAACATACCAAGACAAACTGAAAATAAATCTAACAATCAAATAACATTTTTGTCATAGCCTACAGTTGATATTACAAGTATTTTATTTCAGGCCTAAAAATGTGTCTGCTTCCAGTTTTACACAGTACAACAGTTGGGTATTCAATACATGGGCTGCCAGGATATTAAGTAAATAGAAATGTAAATTTGAACTCGAGCTTGTATTTGGAAAAAACATGTCTCCGCCCAACAGTCATTACTACAGGGCCGCTAGTCAGTCAAAAGTAATCCAACCAAAAAATACTGAGCCTGCTGAAAATATGCACAACCGGGGTTGGCACCAGTAAGTTGAATTACTCATGTGAAGTTTCATTGAAATTCAACCACTGGTGTAGGAGAATAAGTACAGACAAACTTTGTGACATCCAGAGACCAGACAGAAAGCACAGCATCAATAAACATCCCCATTCAGTGGTTCCACCGTGGTAAAGCATAAAGGGGAGAGACATAATAACCACATAACTTGTTAGATACTATGCAATGAAATATGAACAATTGTCACAAATTAAATATCCTTTTGAAATATTTTGCTGCTAGGTATCAGAATTGTAATTTTAGATTATGTCTTACCTTCAGCACATAATCTTTCTGCTAAAAATGTTGCATCCCGGTAATTGTACTGATTCAAAGCATCCCAAACAGCTGCCTGAAAGACAAGAACTGTCATGAGTTTCACCATTCAAAATAAAAAAGAAACATTAACTTCATTTTATTATGAATCCTTGAGCATCATAGGTAAAATATCTAACTTAATTAATATGGGAAATGCTGCTTACAGCACTTGAAATTGTTGGCCAAATTTAAGGGTCACACGATTAAATGGAAATACATAGAAAATCAATACGTGAAGGCCATAATAAACCCGTAAATAAATCCACTGTTGAAGTGTTGTATCATATCATTGGATAATGTCAAAAGAATTTGACATATTATATAGTTAATTAATACGGCTTTTAGCTGTACGTTTCCTGTGATGTCACAGGGAAAAGACAGAGAATCTGCCTAGTCGACTCTCCGTCGCCGTGCTAGCCGGACATGAATGATTGGCCGTGAAGCGAGACCACAGATTAGAAGCTAAACCAGGTTTATATACCGTTATTCATCTGTCTGTGCGTTGTGCTGAAAACATGATTACCACTCGACACATTAGTTGATTATCTACAATTACGGAACTCCCGTAATCCTAGAACGCGAGTCTTATGATCATGGTCCACTTCCAATCCTAAATCTGCACCTAATTCATTTCCACACAGTTGTTGTTCACCATCTATGCTGTGCCCATCTGGGTGTTTCAGTCATAACAATTGACTATTTAATGGCAAAACCCCTTTGTTTTGACTGGCTCCAAAAAGTGATGTTTGGATGTTAAAGATAAAACAGTGTTTGGTTAGGATGTAGATTCACTGGGACAAAACCAGTTTAGATCCTTTAAACCTTAAATTTTTACTACTCAATACAAATGTATCGATTGATTAGATATATTTGACTCGATACTTCTAAACAGAATTCGCCATCAATGACACCTCTATTAAAATATGACTTGCCGTTTATCATTCATGTTTTTCATGTTTTTGTTAATCAGTTTCTAAATTCTATTTCATATTCAACTTGGAAACCAATCCGTGAGGAACCACTGAAGACTCGGACATTGCACAGCAAATAAATGTTCTGCTAAAAACAGAGTAAGTTACCTGAACGGGTTCTTGAAGGAGCATTGCGGAGAACAAGCAATTTTGTCAATAATTGAATGTTCCAAGAGCCATTTTTCTTGTAACCTCGTTTTGACATTAGTAGAAGTTTGATTAGACGAAATTTTGGGTGCATGAAACGGCCAGTTATCCGGAACTACGGCCGTCCGTATCTTCGCGCGAATGATGTGTAATAAGCTTCATGGAGTACATTGTTGGAAAAATACTGGTTCAGTCTAATTAATTTATGTTATATTTCATGTCTTTACATACTCCACTAATATCGACTTATCCTCATATTGATGAACATTGGTATGAATATTTGTATGTTTGACGAAGTACCACCGTATTATCTGGGACCAATATATATACTGGGACCAATATATACATTGGTCCCAGGTATTATTGAATATCGGCGTACTCCATGTCTTCTTAAATCATCTTTTAAGGACCAACATGGGACCCATGTACAAATGACCTTTGTAAAATATAACATCTACATTAAAGTATAATAAGCTGTCGCCTTTTTGTGTCATATCTTTGAAATTTCCTTGAATGCCTTCCATAGAATGGAAGTTGGTTCGTTGTAAGTCTTGGGTTGGTTACCCATGCTGGACCCACAATGGACCCATATAAGAATTGTTGCCCTTATTGGACCCACATGGGACCTATATAAAAGACTGATATATTTCGCTATAAACAACATACAACATCCAATAAAATGGAATACAAAATGATATAGTTATGTCATTTTAGGGAAATTCCTTTCATAATTACTAAGTTGGCGCAATGCAAACCCTATATGTGTGTCACCCAGATGGGGCCCATCTGGGACATACAAGAGAATGTTTTGCCCGTATTGGGCCCACACGGGACCTACATGATGCAATAACCATATATAAATGGCCAACACTAAAATAGAGAAAATAATAATGTAACTGACAACTATATATTAATTGCAAAATTTCCATCTCATTTGGCTTTTTAATGTTATAAGAATTTTGATATGCTTCATAACAAATACTAACACACATTTACAAATCAAGTAAATAAATTTTATTAGACGTTATTGCTTCTCGTATGAATTCGTAGTATGTAACATTTCTTACAAAGTGCTTTGTCAGTTTTTAAGAAATGTCTAAAAATATTTGTACTCGTATAAGTTTCGTTAATTGTTTCAAAGCTTCAAAGTAATAACACTGAAAGAAATGTAAACTAAAAAGCCTAGATAGTAATGTCATACGCTAGTATTATACTCAATTCATTATAAAATTTCAGCAATAAAAGAGTCAACAATCGAAATATTTTCAAACGGCACGTAATAAATATATATCAGATTATTTTGAAAATTCATTTAACAAACGAAATTAATATGATATGACAATCTCTATTCACATAAATCTCAAAAAGTGATTTTATTTGAGTTCAAACTCTTACCCCCCCCCCCCCCCCAATTAAAATAAATAGGCTATCTTACAGTAATATGAATTTTTCAGTAGCATTTTTTTTCTCTTTTATTTTTATATCGGAACAAAGAGCTTATAAAGATTACTACTGAATTACATTCTTATGAAATGTTCATATTTAAGATCGAAAAATATATTATATTGATTTCTCGAAAATTGTGTATGTACTATTTAGCTACTTACATTTGCTGCTGAAACTCCATCCTTACAGTCTAGAGTTTAGCCACACATGCATTTGCCAAGAATTCCTAGAAATAAGCTCTGCATGGGTTTGTAATTCTAATCTGGTGTGACCCTTAATTTCTTCATGATATGTTACTGATCTCTCTTATCAGATTAGAACAAAACGGACGGCTATAGTTGGTAGTAGTCAATACATATAGTATATTCAACTAGTTCTGTCATTGATTCTTTATAAACAAATATAATTGTGAATAATAACCATCATTTAACTTATAATTTTAAGAAAATTCTAAGTGTCATCATGCAAACTAACGTTTATTTGGAGAAAGAATTTATGGTCAGTATTCTTGATACAAAAATATTTTAATATTCTTATAAATCATGATATTTGTTTTATTGAAATTAAGACAATAAGTGTTGTATAAAAGAGAGAGAATACGTAACTACAGTACGTATGTCTGCAGCCAATTTTACAAAGCTCACTAAATCTTTGGTTTTTGAAGCCGGGGGACCGTGTCCTTGTTAAACAACGTGTGTACAACAAGCTGACACCACCCTTTAACCCAATACCAGGGAATGTTATCTGATCAAAAGGCTCGATGATAACTGTCCGTCATAAAGACCGGATGCTTACCAGATAGGCTTCCCACTTCAAGTTTGTCAAATCGCAAAATGGCACAAACACCCAGAAGCACGACAGAACGTCAATTAGAGAACGTCAACGTAATACGGTGACATTTAATATTGGAACTGACAGGGTCACACACTTCACTTTTCTCTGGAATTTGTCCGAATTATTTTTATAGTTAATGTGTGATAAGTTTTATATTAATACAAGGAGCAGTTGTTAATCAGTTCATCTACGGTCTGACCGGGATGATAAATGATTTCTTAAGTAATTTCTTAATCGTGCATTCTGAGTACCTGTTTTGAAATTCAGTTTTTTCTTATCTGCATTTAATTCGTTTTTACAAAAAAGATTAACGACTGCTCCTTGGTTTTATATGTGTAGATAGTAGGTACGTGCAATATATACATGTATTTATATATTGTATGACATATTTTTATGTTTTTAAGAGTTATGTCATTATTTCAATGGTTAAATATGTGTGTGTTTATTTTTGAGGTAGTCTCTAATAACTCAAGTTGAGTAGTGATATACATTTTTACCGAAATAATTGTTGTAGTTAGTATTGTATATGTATATTAATAAGACTTAAATAAATATATATTCATTATGAATATATGATTGATAAATCGATGCTATTAAAAATTAACATTCTATTTCTAATAATTAAAGTGTGCAAGCTATGAAAATAAAATCGCACTTAATTAAATTTTACTTTTGTCAACTAATTTTTACTATAGCCTTTTCTTTTGATATTCTAGGTTTGACTAGAGAACAGTTTCGTGCTTCTTATTAATTTATTTATTTCATCAAACAATAACATACTTAGTATAATACATTCCGGGTCCCGGCTATCGGTTATTGACCGTTGATAACTACGATATAGTCCAAATATCGATCCCGGATTTGCCCACCAAAGTACCGGATTTTCTTAAAGTCCCGGATTTTAGTCCCACCCTGAAATTATTTAACTTCAGGGGAAGTAACCAAAGGGGGTCGGCACATAAAAAATTCACTACCATTATATACTATATATACAAGGGGTGCAACTTCCAAAATATCGTTTTCCATACTGACTCGACATAACCCGCTGTAACTTCCGATCAAATCAACATTTTTAAACCAATTAAACGGCTATCGACTCTATATACATTTATCTATCTAGCGCACATCAATATTATTTCCTATTCCGACTAAATATGTTGCACTAGCCGCCGAAAACTCGCAAAAGTGAGCCAAAAAATCAAGTAGGACAAGTCCGTGGCAGCAACAATGCTGCATACGCAGCATAGAAATAACTTGGAAATACAATTACAGCGTCGTAATGGCAAAAAAAATCAATCTTATCTAACTTATAAATACAAAATAAATCGATTGCCATGATATTTTAACGAAGACTATTCACATATGTTCCGGGATTATGATTTTAATATCGGTCGGTTTGTTTTCATCTTGGAAGCTGTCATTTTATCCGTGTGACATTGCAGTTGTAAGCTGATCGCTGATTGGTCGGTCGTCTACTGACAAGCTGGTTCCAAGCGGGGAACCAGCATTGTTATACACCACTAACCAATCAGATCGCATGTTACAAATCGAGAGAGGTCATGGGTCAATTGAAAATCTACATGCATATTTGACATTTAATAAATAAACTTCGTTTGTGGAAATACGAAACAAATTCAACGATTAAATATCGAGGTGTGTGAAATATTTTAATATTATCTATAAGAATGAACCGAAATGTTGGTCAATTGAGCCTGGTTAATGCAGTTTATTGTTATTTCAATGCTTCGATGTCACTGGTTGTTGCTGCCACGGACTTGTCCTACTTGATTTTTTGGCTCACTTTTGCGTGTTTTCGGCGGCTAGTGCAACATATTTAGTCGGAATAGGAAATAATATTGATGTGCTCTGGATAGATAAATGTATATAGAGTCGATAGCCGTTTAATTGGTTTAAAAATGTTGATTTGATCGGAAGTTACAGCGGGTTATGTCGAGTCAGTATGGAAAACGATATTTTGGAAGTTGCACCCCTTGTATATATAGTATATAATGGTAGTGAATTTTTTTATGTGCCGACCCCCTTTGGAAGTAACCGCAGCGATCTCACAGTCACGTGCTTTGTTTCGAAAAAAAGTAAACGAGCGGCAAATCAACCAGAGAATTTCGATTTCAACTGTTTTTATTACATTACCAGGTATAGTATTAGTATTCAATTGTTAAACATGTACGTTATAACTCACCTTCAAAGCAGATGATTAAAATGTGCAACTGTGTTCGTTAGCTGGTTTGCATTGCATTTGTCATATTATTTCGCGATTCTGATAGAGAGGATAATATTAAAATATCGCAGATCTGAGTACTGATTCTTAAATGAATAATGTGCAAATAATGTTAATATGCAAAATTTGCTGAGTGATACGCATGTGTACAATCCTCACCAAATTGATTTAAAAAATCCTACAATATACAAAATCGTAAAACCTCACTTAAACTTTAAGGTTGTTAGTGTTCAGGTTGTTTCCTGCCCAGTTTCGGCCTATTGCGGCCAGTTGTCTTGACTTGTCCTGTGATATTTTCAATCCATTTATCCCCCTCCCCCTTCCTTTACTGTCCACTTTGATTCTCCTAGTTATTCCTTGTGGTCTGCCGGGCCATTCCTTGTGCCTTGTACCCTTTTACCTCCTTAAGTGCATTATGTTTTGTCAATGTGGATTGTTGTTTTCCCGGCGGTCTGCGTGGGGAGGCACTGTCTTGTGTGTGTCCAGGCGTTCCCTGTAGTTACGTATTATCTCTCTTTTGAAGACCACCTCAAAATTAAGACCGCACTTTTCAAGTCCATTTTGCTCTTTATTCAACCTCGATATTAAGACCACCTCATTATTAAGACCAGTGTTTAAGGGTCCCAAGGGTGGTCTTATGATTGAGGTTTTACTGTAATTCTATTTTCACATGTTTTTTATTAAATTTGTTTGTAATCTGTGAAAGAGTCTAATAAAGTATTGTTCTATTCTGTTCTGTTCTGCTGTCACAAAATTGCATTGTATTACATGCAGATTTAAAGTTATGTTTTTTCATTTAAAGTTGACTGTAACATGAGAGTTTCGGAGATGAGGTCACCCGTATTTATAATATCAATAAAGGGAGGTAAGAACGACAGTCACAACATATACTTGGACAGCCGATTTATGATCAAGGCAGATTGTTCGCGATACAATATCGTACTCGGGAAATGGCGGGGAAACCCCAAAGTAATTAATGTGAAATGAATGAGCCGAAAATATTAATCATGTTTAACTGAAATACAACGAGTTAAATTCTTACGCAATCAAGCGCCTCCACAATGTTCAGCGTAACTCACGTGCTTCATAACAGAATGTGTATGTGAGCAGACGATATTTTAATGATAACACTATTAAAACGACAAAACTGTTCAACTATCTGCCGTAACTTTACGTAACTTCATATCGAGTGCTTATTCTTATTTCTAGGATAGGAAATTGTGCGAGGAACAATCGAATGTTAAAGTTTATATTTTGATTTAAGCAAATGATTTGACATCTAGTTAAAACAGATAATCTACATTGTCATATAAATCTATTTCGTCGAAAGCAAATACGTGGAAAGCATGAAGAATGCATGTGCGAAATGTGGGTCAATTTTCATTACATACATGTTGTAGATCGAAAAACGTGTTATGGGGATTTCCAGTACACTTGTGTGTTGATAGGACTTACTTTGTACTGTCTGATAAGTAGTGTAACTTCCGCATTTTTGAAAGGTTATGTACAACATTAATAGTCATACATTTATCACAAAGACGGATAAACTATCTAATTATAACGAGGTAATGTACTTTACTTTTAAATTTGATAGTATTATGTATATCTTTAATTAAGTTGTATTTTATCTTACGCTGACTGTATTAAACATGTCGACCGGCCCACATGGGCATGTTTAGTTGTATTTTGGTCGATGTGGTAGTGGAGTCATTTGTAGTGATTTTGCGAAATGGCATGTGTTAATTTCTCCATACAGACGTCCATTCTGAAACATTGCATTGTAATATTTTGTATAAGTTCCTGTAACCGCAAAACACACAAGTCTGATATAGATTGTCTACTATGCCAGCGCTAACTCGGCGCGTAGGTCAGGATAGAAAATACTTGTATCGGATGCTGACATGTATTTGTGGTTTTGGAAAACGTGCAAGAAAAGTGACAATGCGTTGTTGTGGAGTACACCTGAATGCAGGCATTTTGCCACCGATTTTCTCATATTAATTTAAATCCGAGCATATTTTGACTACAATTAAGACTATGCACCAACACTTTAACGAGTTATGTACGGTGGTCAGTTGACATAACTAGTATTCCAGGAATTTAGTATCAACCAATACTAAGTTGCCCTTCCTCAAGCAGCTGCCAAATTCTCCAAATGAATCAGAGCTGGAAGACATGGCCATAGTCAATGTCACGCAAGGACATGACCTGCCCCACCCAGGAATCGAACCCGAACAGGTTCCGGTTGACATGACCGGCCCCGTTTGAGAATCGAACCCGAACCTCCCGGTTGAGTTTACCTGTCCCGCCCGAGAATCAAACCCGAACCTTCCGGTTGACAGTGCACTGAGTGCAGTGCAACTGGTCTAACTTGGCGAATAACATGGGTAAACTTATATAAACAAAGCCATTTACGATTTCTGGTTTAGTCCTCATCAGATACTTTTACTCATTGTAACGATCGTGTTCGTTCCCAGCATTTATGTCGCTGTTTTGACTATGCCATTAAATGGAATGTGATCAACGGCATAATGTATGGATTGGTTCCCATCGGATTTGTGTAGTTAAATGAATATTCTTCTGTAACGAATGTCAGTATAACAAGAGTTGACTGTATCTGGATAAAATATTGTGAATGAATATTTTCTTTTCTCATTTCTTCAACAAAGATCGTGATATTAAACCGTATTTTAGAGCTAAGACTGATGTGTTTATAATATTAATATACTTCTAGTAGAGTGTTGCTGATAGCATATAAATGTCTTTAATATAGGATGCTTTACATTATCATTACCTTAAGACATAGACAATATATGCACAACTGTGAATAAAAAAGTAAAACGTCACCTCACTAATAAGTCCATCTGAAAATCAAGAACACAAATTTCAGATCCATTCTCACTGTTGTGCTCTTTAGTTAACCACAATAATAAGATAACCTCAATAAGAAGGTCAGTTTTCAAGGGTTTTACTGTTGTGTAATATGACTTGTATTATGTAATGCTTATTATAGGATCTTTGGCCTTTCTATATCTCAGTTTCTAGTGGATAATCTGGGCACATGTACTAGTATTTCTGTCGTCTAGTCTAAAACCATATGACAAGTTTCAAATTAAACACGTTTTAAACTAAATGTTGAATTTGAAATAGATTTCGTGTGTTTTAGCTCTGTGTATGATACTTTATAATATTCTAACTACATGTATGTTAAAATACAAACTACATTTCCAATTAGATATTCTTTAATAATGTGTATACTTAGTCATTGTCTCGTAAGTCAAATTTGGCTCAGCATAAAATGTTTGTAAGTTTTTTACGTTGTTAATTGTACTGTAATATTTTATGGGTGTCACTAAATAAACAAATAATTGCAGTAAACAAATGGGAAAACCCCGCTGTCATGTGTTTAAATCATAGTATTATAAATACCCCGGGTAAACCCGGAATAAGTATTGCGTAAGTAATGTGTCATTACTATCTGTTGCAAAATAGTCACGGTTTAGGTCAACATGGCGAGATTAAGAATTTGGGTTTAATGCGACTAATTCTTTATTGTTTACTCTCAACATGAGATCTATAACAGATATATTATGCTCATTTTTTGTTCATTTCATCATGAAAAATATACTTTATCTAGTTAAAATATCATTAAATATCACAGGATACATTTATAAACTATTTTTCTGTATGTGTCGAAAAAAGACGTTTGTATCATCATAAAATTTAAAAGAAAATCCATTTTTTTAACAAGCGGGTGTTTTTTACTAGTTGTGTCTGTTAGTTTTATGATTAAACAAGAGTGTTTTAAATGGTTATACATGGCAATAGTTCTTATTAATGATGTGTTAGACTACTGTAACAATGAGAAAGATACATCTTTAAGGGACGTTAGTCGTGTACGTTTTGTGCCACCTTCTAGCGACCAATGTCAATAAAAGGAAAGCGCGCAGTACTACTTGTTTCCTTTTAGGGGAAGCAACCCGTACGTGCGTCCAACTGAAACCGTCTTTGCGTTATACCTCTGCATTCTCCTATGATAACGTGGTATTTAGGTTCTTGCATGTACATACATGATTAGATAGATATTTTAGAATCAGTCGATTGATCCAAAATCTATTTATAATAATACATGGTATTTGTAATTTTAAAAATAGTTTCCTAACAGTCACGTATACCGGTCACTCCGGTACAAACAGTGGGACGCGTCCATTTTAAATGTTTACGGACACAGCATCACGTTACGCGTGTTGCATTTGGCCAGTAAACACGATGAAAATGGACAGTTTGTAAAGATGACATAGCTCATCATTATGCCCAATGAAAGGAAAATACAACTGAATGTTTGGTTTATATTTGATAAAGAAACCTTGCACACGCAAGTTTAGTATTGACTCATCCTAAATCTGTATATGTACATGCTTGTAAATAACACCTTATCGTTCAGACACTGTGTGTTTAAATTTTGTTTAAAACCAAAAAATAGCACGTAGATTATCCTTATATAAAATCCCGTCAGCTGTCTCTAGGGTCGAACTGAATGAAGTTATATTATGTTTTTAATATATTGAAAAACATCAAATTATTTCCAACTCGGTTTTTATATTTTGTCACAAATCACACACCTGGTATATTTACGTGTATCGTACAGCAAGTCGTATAAAATGACACAGACAATCGATATTAATGGGACGACATAAATCTTCCATGTCCCGAAACAATAAGATTCCGTTAGCACTGCTTACGAGTATATATCGGTATTTATATATCGAAACTCTTCAAATGATATTTCAAAATAAGAAAATAAAGAATATAAAGTTACTGTCGAGTGCATCCAACATTCATAAGTCATATATGTAAAATTGCTAGCACATGGATATTTATTTTTGTTTACACTGTGACATAATTTCAAACCAAAATCAGGTACCAAACAACTTGAGAATATAATTAAGTCTATGCATTTATATGGTACTGATTTGTATACAGCGTTGTTTTTAAGTACGTTCAATGTTCTTGCTTCTTGTATTTGTTTCGATATTTCACCGATACGGAAACCTTCGATACGATATATCGATCTATAATATCGAACCTTTAAGTACCGACTTGCGCGGATCCAGCAATTTACTTCAAGGAGGGGTCCAGCTCCTGGTTGGGACACCGTCTCGATAAGGATTAGATATACACAACCCTGTTTTGCCAAATATCAGGGGGTCCGGACCCCAGACCCTCTGTGGATCAGCGCGTGACCGGTATCCGCTTAATATCGAGTACCGATACGTAGCCATAGATTCCATGTTAAGCACGTAATAATCCTAAACCTGTAACAAATAACGTATCGTTCATGACGTCCCTCTTTGTCATGTGTGATTCAATACTCGTAATATACAATCTAATATATTTGATGCAATCACACACTGTATCAATTGTTTAACCTTCTCACATTTTGGACATTTTCTATACACGAAGAGATAAGCAGTCAGTAATATTTTTTCGCTAAAAATCGATAACAATGTGGGGAAATGTAGGACCCCTTGACACAGTTAATCTGTATATTGATTGAATTACTGATGTCTTGTGGGAATAAATGTTTTAACATTACCTGCTTTGTAAAAAATTGCGTATGGATTTTTGATATGTGTATTGTTTGAAATACGTACAAGTCTTGCCTGCGGAAGCGTATCGTTGGGGTACAATAAGGGGACAATTTAAGTACATTATTTTGGTGGCCAATTTCAGGGGCATTTAGATAATACATGTTCTTATATTTTAGTTATATTTTGCTTCCTTAGACCAGCTGTCCGATTATTTGTCGAGCTAAAAGAACAGAACAGAATATAATGATTTTTAATATCTGGATTAAAGCATATAATACTTATCATCCAATGTATACAATTTACAGAATAATAATATTGATATACTCTGTGAGAGTATAAGTTCACGTACATGTACAGTCAAACCTGTGTTAAAGACCACCTGCTAATAAAGACCACTATTGCAAAACCTGTCTGCAAAGACCACCAATTTTATCTCCCATCAGACCATTTTCAATGATATTTAATCTGTTAATAGAGACCACCTGTAAACAAATACCACATTTTGCTGTTCCCATGGGTGGTCTTTACAGACAGGTTTGACTGTATACATACAACAACGTCAAATGAAATATTACAATACATATGACAAATGAATAAATATGAAAACAGCATTATGATTATAATCAAAGCACAAATTTGCTGTGGGACGGTACCACTCGTCTCTGTAGCCAAGCTGGCAACTCGTTGCATACAAGTTTCCGTTTTGTAACTAGACAGTTTTATAATATCAAAGTATGTGTAAATAGGTAAGATGGTTTGCATGGAATATGAAACAAAACTAAAACATAAGACAGAAATGCGAAAAAGAATAAAAAATTATTGAAAAATAGTAAACATTTTTTCCAAGAGATCTTCAATCCGAATTGTTCTAGAAATGCTAGATTTTTAAACAGAAATAAAAAAAAATGGTCAGTAATAATGGTAGAACCGTAACCTTGTAAAACAAGTGAAATGTTTGTCACGATTGTAAATAGATTAAATACAAAGATATCAGACCCTTTATTGTAACGTTTGTGAATATTTAATTATAAAATGACATATTAAATTATATCAGCACGAACTTAGAGTAAAATCAGTATGCCCAGGCATAAAGTTATGATATCACTAGCTTGCCATAGGTTTTGAGTTATCTTGTTGTAGTGGGGTATAATACAATTAATTTTCCAAGCACAGAGTGAGGTGTACGTATAAAGATGACACCGATAATTTTCGTAGTCGTGCGCAACGAGACCATATCTACGATAAATCCAAAACTGTAAACAAACTCGTGTGTATTAATACATTGCTTTAAACCCATCTGAACTCCACAGAAACAGCTAATTAGTTCAGAAACCACTTTAGCAGGTCACCTTTTAAATATTTCATTTTATTGAAACGTTTATGATATTATCAAGGTCGGTAAACTTTGGAACTACTTTTGGCGCGTAGTAATTAGGACGATGTGGACGTTTTTGACATGTTACCGGATTTCAGCCTGTTTTGCGTTTTGAAAACGGGAACCAGTTGTTGTATGCCTCTCAAAATTGCCACACTACTATAGACAGTACCTGAGCGGTACCGTCCAAAAAGGGTAGATCAAACTGACAACTGCTTCAAAGTCGCTGTCATCTTAATTTCCAATCACAGATTGCTGGTTGATATTGTTGCGTGCTGGTACACCCAGAATAGTTTGGTTCAACCAGTTGCTGTTTTTGTTATGCTAACTCCTAAGTGTTGCTCCACTGATAATACTCCGGTATAACCTAATAACCAGTACGTGCTGGATAACAGTACTGAAAGTTTCAACTAAAATGGACTCCAATTAATTAATAACAAAAAATAACAAGAAAATAAATGACAAAGGGAGATAACGGTTAATCAGTTTATTACTAGTAAACCCTAACAATATTCATGAAATTCAATGAAGGTAAGTTCAAATTATGCATAAAATATGACGTACATATTTACATCAGATGAACCAACATACTAATTATTAATCTCAATTTCTATAATGATTACACTGGAGCTATCACATTTAACAACCGATGATTTTACAAACGTGTATTCGTGACGCAAAATAGCGCGAATGAAAATATCAGCATATACTTAGTCTAGGCTCTAGTCACATATATGCAGTTCAGAAAAGTCAAAGAATAAGATGTAAATTTGCCGTCTATTATTTACATAAAATTATAAACAGTTCAAGACATTAATTCATCACAGAATAGGTTAAGTACTGAACACGAATCCAGTTGACTAATCAACAAATCCCAGAGCCTGATATTCTATTTAGAATTCTTAAATCAAAGTAAACGCGGAGACCCAGATCTAGACCTACGATAAAAGACAATGTTCAATATAAACATGTATATATTGTATGACGTCATAGATATTTTATTATGCGCTACCAAGAAAACTTTTCTCTCTACAATGCAGTTTTATAACACATCTTAATATTCATTGGGTACAGTCGTATTTTGTGTTTTCGTTTTAGTTTTATTAATAGACATATTTATTTTAGTTTTAAATTCCCTATCACAAATAGATCTTAGATCTTAGAATTGTTTAATTATTAACTACATTATCGAGTTGACCTTACTTTAAATTGCATTATTAATTTGAACTTATTTCACATTCTTATGTTACTAGTTTAGTTACTGGGAGCAAGGTCAGACTGAGGCTGCTTGCTCCTTCGTGCTGGATTAGTTACAGTGTCTGTTGTTATTTGCGTGATGGTTGTTTGCTTTTAATGATTAGTTACTGCCTACATAGTCAATTTATGTATATATGTTGGAAATCAAGGACCATATAGCGATAAAGGGTGAGGTAAGCTAGCTGTTAAACCACCAGTATTTTTTGCTGACAGTTACAAGGCTGTAATTCAATATGATTGTTGTTTCTGTTTGTGTTATAAATGTGTTTTGTATTTCCCTTTCCCCTGTGCAATTCTGTCACTTTATACAGTGTTCAGATTGTTTCCTGCCCATGTTTGGCCTATTGCGGCAGTTGTCTTGACTTGTCCTGTGATCTTTTCCATCCATTAATTCCCCCCTCCACCTCCCTTCACTGTCCACCTTGATTCTCCTAGTTATTCCTTGTGGTCTGCCGGGCCATTCCTTGTGCCTCTGTTCCTTAATATGTGTACCATTTCATCCCCTTAAGTGCCATATGTTTTGTGGATTGTTGTTTTTCCGGATGTCTGCGTGGGGAGGCACAGTCTTGTGTATGTGGCGTTCCCTGAAGTTACGTATTCTCTCTGTTTTATTAGAGCTAATGCATCAGAATTATGATAAATCAAATAAAATGTAAGTAGAGCGGGTGTGGGTAATGCCGAACGTAATTTGAAGACACATTTTTCTTAATTTCGCATGCCATGTCATTCATAATGACGTTACATAAGGGACGTCAACTTTGTCCATAGTGTTTTTGCATCGATTCAAACTACACAGGCGCGGAAATTTCGAGTCAACAAACGAAGAGTTTGTAGCAGGTAGAGCACGTGGCAATTTTACGCGATTTTGAATTTTCACGTAGCTAAATCTTAAGGGTGTGATATAATTATTTTAACTCTTAGAAACACATGGATGCTATTGTCAACTACAATGGAGTGAACTCTGTAAACGCCCGTTACACCCAGTAAACAAATAGATAGGTTGTTCGGAATTAGACACATTTTATAAATATATAGCGAGGCAAATTCCGATCAACAAATCCCAATTTAATGTTGTTACATTTGTACATGTATGGTCGCCTAACAGGTTTTCGTGGTATGTCAAGAAATCGTGTTATGCATTCATAAGCACTGTTTGTACATGAGCATGTTAAAAGTGAAGAAATATTCTCTAAACGTTTTAAAATCTCATTTTTTAAATTTTCTACTGAAAATAACAATAGGCAATCATAAAATGCGCTAAATTTACTTTCTAGGATAATTCGATTATCTTGAAATATTAACACAAAATGTCCTTAAAAACTTCATGATGATACCTTTGAAACGACCCCACGAAAACGTGTTTAGTATTTTTTTACATACAGACCCCTTACATAGTTCACGGTAAATAAGAGGCATTACAGACTTGAAAAAGAAGAATTTCACATCGACACTGACTTTAGCGAGTAGAACTGTGAATGATACAGACGATCTTGTATACATGCTTTTTATGTCAGTCTTGCTTTAAATTGATAAACCCGAAATATCGGCCAATATCGTTAGTAGCACGAAAACCGGATGGACCATGACAGTGCAAATATGGTTAGTCTGGACATTGTTAGGCTGTTTCTGGTTAGATCATGATAAGAAATATGAATAAAATGTTCAATATTTTAAACTAAAATGAAAGTAAAAGCTGTTTTACATAAAGATAAAATGTGTTCGGAATTAGCCACCTTGGTGTTCGGAATTACCCCCGGTGTTCGGTAATACTCGTCTTACACGTATTAATTTTACGCGTCACACTGACTTTATCTATAGTACACACAATGAATTGACTTAGCTTATCGTATAAACTGAAAGTACATGTACTTAAACGACAATTTTCCGAACATGAGAAAAACTTGCCTAGGTGTACGGAAACACCCACACCCGCTCAACCTAAATCTCAGTGGACACAAGTCAACCAAAATAATAACAACAATATATTTTACGTTGAAATACTGAGTGTGGAGTCCTCGAAAATGATAGTACAATACCTTTTATAGCCCCGCATGCACTCCATAGTTTGCGGGGATGCAACTCTGCGGGATAGACTCCGACGGGACACCGCACGTGCACACAACGGTGTGAAACGAAAAATATACAATATTAAGTGATAAACTCTAAAATTCTAATAATACGCGTTTATACAATAAAATACTGCATCAATCAAAGTAATTCAGCGCAAACTAAATACGTTGCTATACTTACAGATAGTTGCAACTTACAAGCAGGAAAAAATAAAGTATGCATACATAATAAATGCACATTTACACACTTTGAAACAAGTAACGTGCATTTACGTCTGCCTACAGAAGTGAAAGCTTAGCAAATTTTATACTAGACGAAATATAGTGAAATTGGTGGGTGGGGTATCGGACATTACTCTATATTTTCCATCATTGCTATTTCAGATATCAGAATGGGGTCCATGGCGAATGATTCAGCAGAATATATGTATGATGCGAATGTAAGTATTATCAAAGATTATATTTTGCACCTCTCAAACTATCTAAATCAATGTTTTGAAGGCGTGATTATAAGTCGCCTTCTAAATCTGTTCACCCGTGTCTCGATATTTGATACAATCAGTAAGGACGAGTTACTGCCCTTGACCGTGTTAAATGGCATGTTAAATACATTCATGACTGTAGTATGGGTATATATTTATACAAACCAACAACTATCGGCCTAGTAGTCTGGGGTAGATCGCCTGACACTAGCTCCCTGAGTCATTCGAATCCCGATTTTGGCGCGATTCACGCACACCATAGTTTGCGGGGAGTAATTGAGCAAAACTACTCGCCGTGAGATAGATATGAAGCCATCGTGGTCCCCATGTATTTGTCTGGTTGCTCCAATTTAATGCTTATATCTTGGTTGTTTGGGTTTGTGTGTTACGCCGATTTCATTACTATTCAATTTTATATAACGGTCAGTGGACTTAACTAGTGTGTCTGAGTCGCCTACCAGTACGAACCTATTATTGCACAAACAACTGGCGATTTATAACCCAAATGAATTTGAAATGGAAGCAATGGTCTTTGTAGTTACATATATATATGTATTGTATTGATCATTGTGTCACAGAAAAAAATATGCTTCACTCGGGGCTCGAATCTACGAGCTCCGGTTTGACAGTCAAAAAGACTGACAGAGCACACCGGGTAGACTTAACTCATAAATATCAATAGTTAACCATCAATCAGATTATTGCGACATTCACTGTCGGTCTTAACACACAATGTGAATATCATTTTTATTGCAGCTGATTAGGAAGCAGCTAGAACTATCTGCAGATATACAGGGTGTTGCCACGAGGATGGTCAACTTAGAGTCCCAAGTTCAGGTGTTGGTTACGGGTCAAGAATACATTATCAGATCTTTAAACAAAATGGAACAAACTCGCAGACGTAGCAAAACGGTGAAACCTTCTCGTGATAGACGAAAACTACAAAAAAACAGTAAGAAGAAATTTATTTGCGTTTAGTTTTATTCATCTTGATACATTGTACTTCTGACTTATTAGATATACTATGACAAACATTGTATACATATAACTGTTGTAATCCACCTCATGTCTTAAATTGTTAATTCGTCCAACTACATGTAGGTTGTCTTCATTTCATCCAGGGGCTACCGTGGCCGAGTGGTTGCAGTCGGTGACTTCATATCACTTATATCACTTGCACCTTGCTGTGTGTTGACTTGTCCTGTGATATTATCCATTCATTACCCCCCCACCTGTTTGTCATCTTTGATTCTCCTAGTTAACCCTTAAAGTCGACCAGGTCCTTCCTTGTGCCCCTGTTTCCATACGCTTGTACCATTGAGCCTCCTCAAATGTCTTATGTTTTATGGACTGTTGTTTTCCCGGAGGTCTGTATGGAGAGGCATTGACTTATGTATGTGGCGTTCCCTGTAGCAACTTATTCTCTCTCTTTTGATATCCCACACGAGTTGCAGAATTGGTATATGATGTAGCTATCCAACCAGCTTAAGGAATGTCGTGGGTTCTACCCTGGTGCTACCTATTCCACAATATTGCTAGAAGGATCGCTCGTGGTCTAGCTCTTACATGAGTGCTGGGGAAAATTATCACACGAATCTGCCTGATTTTGTTTCTTTATATACTCCATTATAAATAGTTCCTTTCATCTTTAGTGCTGAATCAGAATTGTATTAACATTTGATAGACAGACAGTGTCTTGCAACTTGTGTTATTGTAATTAAAAATGTTCAGAAAGTTTCGTGTATTGAGGTAATATTTCACTGATAAACTGTTCTTTTAGATAATCGTTCTTTTTTCAGTTTTTTCATCAACTACAGATAAGGAGCCAACAGCCGCGGACATGTCCAAATTATTGCACCTACCACAAGCGCTGCAGAAGAACATTAATAAGTTCACGGACCAGATGTTATACAAATGTACTTCGATTCCAGATGACCTCCTCGCAGAATGCCTAAGTGAGAATGAATGTGAAGTCATCTTGTCAAAGCCAAGTCCAAAAGACCAGGCTAGAATGCTCATTCGGAAAGTAAAGAATAGAGGACCTCAGGTGATTACTAAATTTCTAGATATTGTTGGACAATTTCATCCTGAGTTACAGCAAGAAGTGTATGCTACGCAAGAGAAACTTGCTACTGAACATAAAAACAAACCATTGTGTGTCATTTGTGTTATGAAAAGCACCGTCGATTTAAGGGATATTGGTGATAGTCTATGGTCGGAAGATATTATCTCCGATGATGTCCATGGTGATATATTTGACAGTGATCACAGTAATAAACACATATATTGGGATTCCATAATCAATTCTATACACAGTTATGAAGATTCAGGTGCAGCAGTTAACATTTTGAAAGATGCATTAGCAGTCAAATATAAACACATTGTGGAATATTTGAATCAAACTCCTGATAGGTCATCACTTAGCTGCTGCTGCTGTAAACCAAGAAGAGTTAAACGACGAACAAACAGTTCATCAGATTTTGGTAGTCAAACAGAATACAGTACAACATCTTCCAGGTTGCCAAGACTATCAACTATTCTATATGACCGTGATGATGTGTCTTCCGTTGCTTCGCAGAGATCCACAAGTCTGCCCTCCGAGACCTTATCATTTGATGAGTTGGGTTTCTATGAGAATATAAATTCCAACTTAATACAGGATGCACAAATCTCGAGTTCAACCGACGACAAACTGAACGACAAGACGAGGCATACATCTGGAAAATTTGTTCCAACATCAAATTATCAGGAAAACTGTGAAGATAGAATTCTCAGCGTCCCATCAGCTGAACACGTGCAAAACTTACAATCAGCACATACGGAAACGCCCGATATGAACCGAAGCATAAGCCACAATAGCTCAGCCACAATATGTGCAGGTTATTCAACAAGTTCAGGTGATATTTCTCCAAGTGATTCCTCTAAACCATCTGATAAACCGCCGCTTTCGTCGGATTTATCACCTACTACAACATCTGAAACAACAATTACTAAAACGTTAATGACACCAGTTAAACGTGAA
Organism: Mactromeris polynyma; assembly: GCA_032209605.1. Taxonomy (NCBI): domain Eukaryota; kingdom Metazoa; phylum Mollusca; class Bivalvia; order Venerida; family Mactridae; genus Mactromeris; species Mactromeris polynyma. The sequence goes on from JASFXZ010000052.1 coordinate 1,002,387, forward strand.
GAAGAGTCGGCAAAAGAAACTGATGATGATGATGATGAAGGTACCATGACTTTTAACAAACGACATAAGGTTTTACGTAAGCAAAAAAAATCAAGGGATTTACCGACCTATTCGCTCACTGCTTCAGACTCAGAAGTGTCTCTTCAATGTGACAGTCGGGTACATACTCCATGCAAACCTTCAAGGTTGTTTTTAAAAACAAAGGCCAGACCTGTTTCAAACTGCTCGACAACTAATGTAGGTGTAAGGCGTCAAGGGTCAAGGAAAAGCAAAAGCAGTCAAAAAAGAGCGTTACGCAGACAACAATCGCGGGATATGAATTTAGATTTCGCAATGACTAAAGAACGTTTGCGAGATACCGAACATGGACTCAAGAAACCGTTCAACCCATTGTGGAGAAAAGATGATATTTATAATAAAGCCTATTTGCAACCACCATTGGTTCCCAGATGGGATTACTTACAAGCCAGGCGCTACAATCGCATGGCTCATCTCACATCAAAGAGAAATCGTGTTGTTGAAGACGACTCTGATTTTGTCACTGAAGACAGTGAAACATTGACCAATAACACGATATAATAGTAGATACTACTAGAGTGGAATAAACTTATACCGTCTTCGATTATAACGAATAATCGGATAACTACTTACGTAGTAATTTTATGTATTGCTCTCGAGGGTTAAAATAGTGCACAGCAAAATATGAAAACTGTGAAAACTGAAAAGTCGAAATCTATAGCGCAAGTCACACAGCAGCTGTAATGTGCTTTCCTTAACACTTTTGTTTTGTCCTTTTCAACATGTTGTGCCATTATAGTTGGCAGTCAACTGACCTAACCAAACTTACAGGAATTGGGCTTCAGCAAGCACCTGTCATCTTCTCCACATGAATCCGATGGCCATATCCAAACCTCACGAAAGGACAATCGCTGACCCTCCCACTCCCCAGAATCGAACCGGGACCTCCTGGGGGACAGTTCAGCACTCTACCAACTGAGTACCTTATTATGAAATAAAGAAAAGCTGAAAACATTTAAAATATGCTTTGGTTTACTTTATGTACTAGCATGTAAGACGTCACGCGTACCCATTGATGCATGTATGTTTCTGCTCTCGGCTCTTCTTTGTTTTCTCTATAATTATGCAATTCATTTTATGCAATCGTTACGATCTTTTAAATTGTGTTTTCTGGTCTATGTGGCCGGGTGCTTAAGGCCGCAGACTTCAAATCACTTGTCCCATACCGCTCTGAGTTCGAATACCACCCGGGATGTAGACTGTCCAGCTGGCTCAAGAAAGGTCCCAACATAATGCTGGAAAAGCTACCTGGCGTCTTCATCCATCGTTATAGCTGGAAACGATACTACATGACCTTATATGGCTTAAAAAGTTCAAAACGAACAAAACTATGTTGATAAGAAGTACAGGGTGTTAAAAAAAGTTTGGTTACAAAGATCGAATTACGATAAATTTAAAAATAATATTAAGCTGTGTATATGTACTTTATTTCCTATACTGAACGATATTGCTTGTTTTCCTGTAGATATACCAGTTTTTTTAGAACTCTCACACAGAAGTAAACTATTGATTAATATAGCGACATAAATGGAAAGATCATTTTGAAAATTCAAATTTTGTGAACAATTTTTTTTTAACACCCTGTATATCGGTTGAATAACCTGCTAATGCATTTTGTTATCGTTTTCACTTGTTGTTCGACCTTGATTTACCAAATTTACGCGGCTTGTGCGTGATAAGTTATTACAATACGTACGGTAAATTTCATAAAGACATCTTATAAAATATTAAAACATGTTAAAGTTTATTCAGAAGTGAAGGTTTATTGGATGAACGCAGACGACATACTCGTTCAGGCGCGTAGCGTGCCATACTCGTTCGAGTAAACTTTGAAAATGAAATCCAGATTTTTGAAGATCAACGCATAATAATATGCAAGAAAAACTTATGAAAGGGGTTGACATGTGATGTTCTTTCAAAATAAAGTAAAAAAAATGTTTAGTTGATATACTTCAATCTTGAATTCGAATCACGAATGACGAAGAGAGGTCGCCGATTTGCATGATCTCATTGAATATCAGTTCGAGGTGCTCTTGTCCGTTTTTGCAGTCTACATTAATACCTCAGTATTATCCCCCTATCTTTCCCTACCATGAGACGAATCGAGACTTACCTCAGAAATACCACGACTACGAATCGACTGTCCGGGTTGGGTCTGTTGAACATAATTTTTACAGAGAAAAAGGAATTGTGTCCGAAAGAGTGGTCGATATATTTGCTCAGAGGAAGGAATGGAGGCTCGCTCTGGTTTTCAGAGTTTGATTTATAGTGCAACAAATAGATCAGTAGATTAAGACAGATTTTGTCTGAGCCATCTGGGCAAATAAATGCTCGAAATACACACCAGATCGCACCATTTACCTTTTGTTTTCAAAATTTCTCGAGTAAACTTAGAATTAGTCACGCTACGCCCCTGTCGTTATATCAAAAACAAGAACTAGAGTTTCTTGCTCCACTCAACTAATTTAGAACGAATTCATAATGAAAATAACGCTTGAACAGAAGATGTGGCCAGTTGACACTACGTCTATTGAAATAATTTTGACACGCAATTATAAATACTCGACTAATATTTCTAAGAGAAACAACTGCAACTTGTCACTAATATTTTATTGACAATCTACTACGCAGTGATCTCCCCTTATAGTTATTGGGAAGATAACCGTTGCGTGGAGTTTGCATTATTGACAGCAATTACCTCCCTTGATTAAGATGTTTATAATGAACTCATTGTCGGCCATTTTGATAGCTAAATTTCCTTATAGTTTATGGGGAATATAATGTAAACGATGATAAACTAATCCGATATATAAAAAATAACTTATTCATGATGCTTATGTGGGCATTTGGCTCAGTAAGTTGAAGAAAAAGTGGTTGTCACATGCAAATTCTCTTGCTATTTTCTCAATTATCACATATTTGGAAATTACTCCTATAAGGGCTTATCAGTTTTGCCTATCAAAATGGCCGACAGTTAAGAACAAGGGAGGTAAATATTGTTAATCACGGTAGGAACTATGTATATGAAGTATGTTATTGTTCGCGTCTGCCTGAACAAGTATGTATTGGAAAAGCTTTGGTATGATTGATCTTGGAATGTTTAAAATTATTTTTTAGAATTACACCAGGAACGTATATATTGTATTGAAAATGCTCTGAGTTAACAAGCCCTACATAGCCGTATATAGGCACATATATATATTTGGAATATGCCAACAGCGTATGGTCGCCCTACAGGAAGGCTGACATTACTAGTATCGAGAATGTGCAAAAGAGAGCTACCAAAATGTTGCCTTCACTAAGAGATATGACATATGAAGACCGTCTGCGAAAACTCAAGCTTCCCACCCTCCGTTACCGCCGATTGCGAGGTGATTTGATAGAAGTCTTCAAGATTCTGACCGGATTATATGATAATAGAGTTACCACTGACTTATTAGAGAGGCACAACACAAGTAAATCAACTAGAGGTTATTCAATGAAACTGAAGAAACAACGAAGTCGTCTAGATCTCGGGAAGTACTTTTTCACCAATAGAGTGGTTGACATCTGGAATAGCCTCCCTGAGGAAGTTATTTCAGCTTAAACTTTTAACACATTTAAAAATAGAATAGATAAATTCTGGTTGAACCGTTAAAATATGATTTTGAGGCAGAATATGAAATTTTATCCGGAAGTGAGAAAAGAACAATTAATTTTAATGACAATGAAGTAGAGCAGAATATATTGGTACAACAGTGCCAGCGTTCTGAAGATACATAGGTATCCATAGGTATATACCCTATATATGCCCCCGACACAAACTTTTCCCACCCCTTGTGTGTTCTCTATCCAACAATACAAGAGATTAGAAGATTCAATGTCCTCAGTTGTTATAAACGACCCTCATCATTATCAGTCAGACGCATACATATTTTAGAACAAAGTAAGCGTCTTGTGACAAGAACGTCGTAGGAAGTAAACAAAGTCGAAACAGTGCGAATAAAGTTTGTATCATTTCGTTATGTGATCGTCTGTACGCGTATGTTTAAAAATGCATTTAAGATAAAGTGTAAGATACTTTTATTTTATTCAAATGACATTCTTTTTGTCCAGAATGGAAACAAACGCTTTTGAGGAAGATTAGAATGAGGGGTGTATCATAAACACCATGAGCAACAGTCTACTGAACACATTGAGTTTTCACGAATATGTACTCATCTTCGGCAATGAGGTCTAAACTGTATTCATTTGTTTGTGGCAGTCAAATTCAAACTGTCTATTAATACTAGGCTGTCATTGATGTGGCAATTTCGGATGAGAAATATCGATGGTACATATATATATATATATAGATGTTGTGCCTAAAATTCTCTGGTCAAGACAAAAACAACAGAAACACTGTCCAATATCCAGCCACGCTTTATTTGGTATTAATTCCCTAACAGAGAGACATAATGTATTCTAACTCAACCTAACAACTCCCTCACACTAAACATAATCAGCTGCTTTTATAGCTTTAATATAGTCCAAAAAGTCCAAATTATCCAATGATCCTATGATCCTAACAGTGCCACTGTGTCCAATAAGTCCAAATGATCCTATGATCCTAACAGTGCCACTGCGTCCAATAAGTCCAAATGATCCTATGATCCAAACAGTGCCACTGCGTCCAATAAGTCCAAATGATCCTATGATCCAAACAGTGCCACTGCGTCCAATAAGTCCAAATGATCGAATGATCCTATGATCCTAACAGCGCCACTGCGTCCAATAAGTCCAAATGATCGAATGATCCTAACAGTGCCACTGCATCCAATAAGCCCAAATGATCCTATGATCCTAACAGCGCCACTGCGTCTAATAAGTCCAAATGATCGAATGATCCTAACAGTGCCACTGCATCCAATAAGCCCAAATGATCCTATGATCCTAACAGTGCCACTGCATCCAATAAGTCCAAATGATCCTATGATCCTAACAGCGCCACTGCATCCAATAAGTCCAAATGATCGAATGATCCTATGATCCTAACAGCGCCACTGCGTCCAATAAGTCCAAATGATCGAATGATCCTATGATCCTAACAGCGCCACTGCGTCCAATAAGTCCAAATGATCGAATGATCCTATGATCCTAACAGCGCCACTGCGTCCAATAAGTCCAAATGATCGAATGATCCTAACAGTGCCACTGCATCCAATAAGCCCAAATGATCCTATGATCCTAACAGTGCCACTGCATCCAATAAGTCCAAATGATCCTATGATCCTAACAGTGCCACTGCATCCAATAAGTCCAAATGATCCTATGATCCTAACAGCGCCACTGCATCCAATAAGTCCAAATGATCCTATGATCCTAACAGTGCCACTGCGTCCAATAAGTCCAAATGATCCTATGATCCTAACAGCGCCACTGCGTCCAATAAGTCCAAATGATCCTATGATCCTAACAGCGCCACTGCGTCCAATAAGTACAAATGATCGAATGATCCTATGATCCTAACAGCGCCACTGCGTCCAATAAGTCCAAATGATCGAATGATCCTAACAGTGCCACTGCGTCCAATAAGTCCAAATGATCCTATGATCCTAACAGCGCCACTGCATCCAATAAGTCCAAATGATCGAATGATCCTATGATCCTAACAGTGCCACTGCATCCAATAAGTCCAAATGATCGAATGATCCTATGATCCTAACAGTGCCACTGCGTCCAATAAGTCCAAATGATCCTATGATCCTAACAGTGCCACTGTGTCCAATAAGTCCAAATGATCGAATGATCCTATGATCCTAACAGTGCCACTGCGTCCAATAAGTCCAAATGATCCTATGATCCTAACAGTGCCACTGCGTCCAATAAGTCCAAATGATCCTATGATCCTAACAGTGCCACTGCGTCCAATAAGTCCAAATGATCGAATGATCCTATGATCCTAACAGTGCCACTGCGTCCAATAAGACAAAAACATCCAGTTTAGTTACATAGATAAATACATCCAAGTATCATTTGCTAAAATGACATTTAGATGCTTACAGTTCATGATTTCATATATTTTCATTTATATTTATGTAATTTTGATGCTTATGTATTACTTTGACCAAAATTGTTTACTCACAATGAAGAAGTATGTGTGTTTCTTGCAAATTTAATAAGAAAAATATATGAATGATATTCAGATATTTATTTTTCCTTGAACACATTTGATTGGTACATGTGCACATAAATTATTTTCCAGAGCAGACATGGCATTTGGAGTGGATGCCTTGTATCTCCTTGGTTTTCTGATTGTGGGTCAGCTTTATGCTCCTTATCTGTACTTCTATAACCAGGGACTCCATCAACAACAAGCAGGTTAATCTATTTTCCTTCTTTGTTCCTTTAATATGATTATTTTTATGTGTCAGAGATCTCTGTATGTATTCCATTTCACTGTGTCTGTCAACCTTATGATAATGTATTACTTAGCTAGCACTTCCTTAGAATTAAGTCCTGGGTTTATTTTTGCTATTTTGGGAAGATGACCTGACCCTTCAAATTAGGAATATTTGTGTGTTAAACTTAGAAATTGGAGAAAAGATTAACAATTACAGCAAAATATTAGGAAAAATAGTAAAGATTGTAGTGATTAATAAATGGACAATTGCTATTTATATAAACTGCCTGTGGAAGAAAAGCCACTAACTTTGTCAATGAACCAAATATTTATTTGGAATTTGTTTATTAAAATTGGGAAAAATCTATACTTTATTGCATCGGGAATATAGCCGAATTATGGCTATAGAAACACCTGAAAAAAACTGATGGGTTAGTCGTGGGCCGGTTATCCAACAATGGGTTATATTGTATCCGATTTCAAGCCTACAAATACTGTTATTGGTATAACTGTAGACATGTTGTCAGACAATTATAACCTTAACCCTATCTCTCAAAAGTGTTAGAACCTTTACCATATAACTCAAAATCTGTATTCTGTAAGTTTTTCCATTAACCATTCTGTTTTAGGCAAGGTGCGCCCCTATCTTTTATGCATGGTATGATATTCAATGTATAATTTGAAGTGCTGAAAAAATGCTTCTGTTAGTTTTTGAGTTTTTGAATGATGACTAAATGTGATTAGATTCTGAAAAGTTTAAACTATGATGTGCATTATTATTCAAGCAATGACAGGTTTTTGAATTGTGCTGTACATGCAAGTCCAAATGAATGATAGACAAATTTGAATGTACATGTATTTATATTTTGCATTTCAAAGGGATAGTGCCAGAATCTACAATCTCTTTAATAAATTTATATGGAGACCAACACCAACACTTATATTCATGATTGAGTGCATGCCATTAATGGAGGGTTCAGTGCAAGACTATCGTAACGCCTATAAAAATACATAGAAGTTACAATAGTCTTGCATTGAACCAAGAAGTTACAATATTCTTGCATTGAACCATCGATTTGTACTTCATATATGCAGCCGTAAGTGAACAAAATATGTCACCAAAAACTGCCCTAACAACTACACTCAACTTTAGGGCGTTTCAAAGCAAAAACTGATTGTACTTAACATATTTGCAAAGTTTTGTTACGATTAAAATTCTCACAGATTGCTAGTTTAAAGGGAATATGGTCCATTGATATAGTTAACTACATTTACATGAACATAATTTATATGAGCACATTTAAGATATTTAAATGTATTGTTTAGCAGACGACCAATCAGAAACTCCACTACTGTGTTACTTTTCCCTGGATCCCAGTTGGCCAGATAATGGTACCCTGCATCCAGCTATGAATGCTACTATTTGTAAGTATAATAAGAAATATGTATATGCTATCCTGATGAAGGTGTATGCCAAAACATTGATCCGATATATTCAAAAAAGATGTACAGTAAAACCTTGATAATAAGACCACCCTTGGGACCCTTGAAAACAGGTCTTAATAAAAGGACAGTTCAGTGAAAATTGTGTTCTTAATTTTGCGGTGGTCATATTATTGAGGTGGTCTTTTAGTGAGGTTTACTGTTGTTCACGGTCATGACCATGTTGCTGTTGATAAATCCATTATTTTAAATATGATAAGGTAATTATAATAATTTGATAGATTACGACCATTTTTGCGTGGTATGCCAGGAGGATTTAAAAATATGAGTCCTGTTAAATGTTTCTGAATAAATAAAAAGTCTACTTATGTAGTAGGACTAGAGTCCCCAGAACAAAGTAGGAGCTCTGGACTCCAAATCATGTGAACCCTTGTGTGGGAATTATATTTTCATTTCATGTTATATCAGGGGTTCCTCTAAGTGCTGAATCTCTAGGGTCATTTTGATAATTTTTGACCTGATTTTACCATTCTATAGCCAAAATGCCTATAATTTAGAGAAAATTGACCCTTCAGTCAGAATCCTAAGGGTCAAAAGGTGGCTCTTTGGGAATTCCAGGGGTCAACTCCAGGGTAATATGAAAGCCCTGTTTTTAATTTAAGGCATAGTATTTATTGAACAGACAATAAAATAGTTGTTTGAGTTCCTGCATCAGTTCGTGTATAACAGGGGTCTCCACTAGGTGCTGCATCTCAAGGCTCAATTTGATACTTTATGACTGGAGTTTACCATTTTGTAGCCATAATGCCTATCATTTAGAGAAAAATTGACCCTTCAGCCAGAATCCTTGGGGTCAAAATGTGGATTTTTGGAAATTCCAGGGATGAAAAGGTAAACTTCAGGGTCAAATGAAAACCCTTTATTTAATAGGGGATGTCATTGATGGCCAAGATTGTATCAATATATCGTGACTTAGGTGCTGAGTTAGCGCTAGCATAGAAAATATGTATCGGACGCATGTATTACAGTTCCAGGAAACATTTAAGTAGAGTTATAATGCAATGTTTTACAGTACATCTGTATGAAGGCATTAACATGTGATTTTCTCAAAATTATTACTTAGCATATTTTGATAGAATATATGACTATCTACCTTTAATGTAAGTTATGACAATTGCTTTTATGTTAGTTTAGATTATGTCAAAGATTGATATATATTTCTCCAACCCGCAGGTACACACATGATCTTCATAAGTTCTATAACTACTAATTGCAAGATTGCACCAGCTGACCCACATGTTATCACACAATACTTCAGTAAAATTCCAGTTTTGAGGAAATTAAATCCAAATCTTAAAATCATGATATCGAATGGTGGAGGAAATTTTTCACAGGTCCTGGCAAATGAGAAAAATAGAACAATGTGAGTATATATGCATAGAGCAATATGACATTGTGAAAGTGTGTGTTTTGGTTGCTAGGCAAATTATTTGTTTGTTGACTCTTTAGGGTTTGAGGCAAGAAAACTTAAAATTGATTTGTAATCTCGAAACTCATTTTTTTCCGTTTATTCTCAAGTATAGTAAAAAATTATTTTAAGACCTCATTGAAATTAGAACCACCTTATTGATAAGAGTCACTGTCATGTCATGTACAGTAATGATTTATGACTTTAAACAAGCTTGATAAAGTGATGTGTATGATTGACAAAATGTATTTTGATGAAGTAAATATTAAAGATCTCCCCAAATAATGGAAAAAGTAAATTCTGCTGATTTTGCAAAAAAGTGCTGGTGATTATGTTGGCATTATAAATTAGACAGGCTTTTAGTGCATTAGTAGGGTATTTAGGATTTGTTTTGGAAAAAAAGATTGCATGGAAAACTGATTAGCATATACAATGTATATAAAAGCAAATATTTTTGAATTAAATTGGAAATATCTATTACATTGTCATTTCTGTGTTTTGAATTTCTAGATTTGTGGAAAGTTTAATTCCATTTCTACATAAATATGACTTTGATGGGGTTGACATAGACTGGGAGTTCTTTGGTTGGAATGGGCTCCCAATACAGCAAAGAGAGAACTTCACGATAATGATGCAGGTAAACAACTTAAAATTCTCTCTCAGAAAAATTATATTTCCCTAGCTGTCATATTATCCATCTTAGATTTGACTGCTAAGTGTTGAATTCACTGTCTGATGTGTACTTTTATTTTATCCGCTACATAATTTTGGAGGGACACAATAGATTTACCCTTGTCAGTCAGTGAAATTTTCCTTTTCATATCATAAATACAAATTGCAAATCCTTTATTACATATACAATTATTACCTATATATTGTTTAAAATATGTGTATATACATTTTTTCCAATTTTGAAAATCGCCTAGAAAAATATTCCCAATTTGACCTGGGCCCTTTTTCAAAATCCCTAGAAAAAGCTGTAGTTAGAAATACTGGAGTGCTCGTCTGATTGCGGTATATGATAAATATTATTGACAAATTGCCTTAAAGTAAGTCTTCGTAACGCACATTAATTGACTTACGGTACATATTATTCTGGGTTCTCACTAGACTCCTTATCATGCATTTTGGACTTCTATTTTTTCTCTGGGACTCTTGTTTCTGGCAACATTTCTTTGAAATTCCATTGAAGGACTTCAACTTTTTCCAAAAGCATGGTTTTGGACTCCTGTTTAAATCCTAGTGAGCACCCTATAGTTTATGTAATGCAAGCATGATTTTTACATCAGGCTGTGAGGGAGAAATTCAACTTCGAGGAAAAGACCGGCGGCAAGAAATATATTCTGTCGGCTGCAGTAGCTGCAGGACGAGCCGTCATGGAAATTTATGATGTTCCTGGCCTTGAAAAGTAAGTGAATTGTGGAAATATGTACCTAAAAAACATGGACACTTGATGATTGGATAGTAAATAATAAATACCCCCTGGCCCTATGTTCACAACAAATTAGTTTTCAGGATCAGGATCAAATACTGTTTCTTATAATCTATTGCTATGAGGTGTATACAAGGCAGTACATGGGCCTTGTTGTGCCAATACGTACATTGGTTCATTACATGCAGTGTTAAGTTAATTTCTGTAGCATTTTTTCTCTTATTCAATATTTTTGTTTGTTTTGTATATGATTGCATTAAGTTGAGTTATATTCAAATCAGTGCTGTCTAATTGGTAGTATTTACACTCCAGATGAAAGCATGTAGACATTTTGCCATCTGTATGTATGTTAGTTAGTTTGACACATTTTGTGTCTTAGCTATAGCTTTTAAACAATTCTAACAATTGTGATGAAACTTTACACAAATATTCAGTATTATGAGAAGATGTGTCATGAACATATGCCAGATTTATACCTCCAAGATCAAGGTCACAGGTAAAATGACTTTGCATTACAGTGGGCATCAGCCCTTTGTTCAGTAAAGGTGTTTGCGGCTAACGTTTTTTTATAACGTTTGCAATTTGGTTTCCCGTGTGCAGTGAATGTGATACAGCTGGTCAGGGATACAAAACAAAACAGTTTCGTAACGATCGCATTTGTTAGCCATAACTGAACGCAGGGCAGTTGCCTACAAGTGATATCACTTATTTTCATATTTGTATATTTCAGATCTGTGGATTTTGTGAACTTGATGTGTTATGATTACAATAGTTATGCTTTGTATGATCCTATAACTGGATACAACAGCCCTCTATATCCACTAGATTGGATGAAGAAGATCGTTATAAGGGCAGGAAATGTTGTAAGTGGACCAATATAGATTCAATGCAATTCAGTGTATTTTTTATTTTCTGTAGACTGATGCAGTCTTTATTTCCATTTTATGTATGTGTAAAACTAGTCAGTTACTGTAACCAGTCAATACTAGCAACCATTTAGTATATTTATCCAGATAATATGTGTTACCATTTGATACTCGTTGCCAGTAAATTTATGTAACCAGTCAGTTCATGTAACCCACCAATTTGCTTGCAGTTCTTTTGTTCACTTCAATTGTTACAGGGATGGTCAACCAACGAGTGGGTTAAGCGTGGAATGCCAAAGAATAAAATAATGGTTGGTATTCCTACTTACACTCATACATGGACGTTGGAATTACCAGACAAATATCATGGTTTACATGCACCAGCTGTTGGTGTTGGAAGAGGGTGTGATGAGTGTACATATTCATGGGTAAGTCAGTAATGTTTGTATTGAATTTTTCTGTGACTTTCAAGTTAAGAATTAATCATTATATGTCTGCAGTTGAAGTTTGATTGGTATATAGAGGTCATCTTGAGGTCGAGCCTGAAACTGAAGTTTGGCGTCAATATGATCTGTAACTTTGAGCCTATTCTATCATATCGTTACATTCTATCTATCTATCTGTACATTGGCAACATATTGCAATATAAGATACCAGCGTAGATTTTTCATTCTTGTGCACTATTGTTCCACTGCAAGCTGTTCAGTTTTTGGCAAGTAATTACTGGTAGGATTTCATGACTAGATATCTTTCATATCTTGCAAACCGGTACGTTCATTTCATATGGTGATATATATTGCAATATATAGACATGCCGGAAATCAAGACACCCATTTTGTTTTCTTGCTTAATCTGACGATAACCTTTATATGTTACAGGTTTGTAAAATGTTGAAATCAAATGATACGACAAATGTATGGGATCAGGACGCCGCTGTTCCTTATTTCTATTACGACGATCAATGGGTTAGTTATGATAACGCACAAAGTCTTAAACTGAAGGTATGTTATGTGTATTTGATTAAGTTAAATATACAATGCAATATCTCAAGCACAATACCCTTTCTGGAGAGGTTGCACTGTATATCATAATAGTTTAGGCCTAAACAATAAGTATGGTTTCTATACTATTCTGAAAAAAATTGGTTAGTTAGTAGGGGTTTTCAGTTTATATTTATTTTCGACATTTGTGTAGGGATAGAGATCACTAAATTGAACATTCAGAAATATTGGTGGGAGATAAATGTGGTCAAAGGTAAAACGTTAGATGGGATGGGATTGCGGGTAAACAGATGATGTTATATTTTTTATGCCTGATTTAAATTGAATGCTCTAGTCTTAGCTTGTCGTATTCAATTCAGGCCTTACAGTTCAGAAAAACCTTATGTAATGACTAAGTTCATTATTTTGATAACACATTTTATCTAAGAATTGCAAAAAAACTACTGAACATGAAGGCACTTATTGAATATGATATAAGATAATAGCCAATTTGTTACTTAACAAGTGATTTTTGGATATTGTAACTCTATTGGTCCTCTTACAAGATTGTCTCAATTATTAAATTCCGTAAAAAACCATGGCTGCCAAGGAGCGGGGCCTTGTTCCTTATATACGTATAGTAGAAACTATATATGACATCTCCTTCTAAAACTGCTACGTTGATTTGACTGAACTTGACAGGAATGATGCTTTGATATGGCCATCATGGCCCTTGTATTTGTATTGACAAACATGTTTGTAATGATGATGACAAAATGATCTTTTATCATTTGAATTATAGGCCAATACATATAATGTTTCTAATAGGGAAATTCTCGAGACTTGTGTGATTTGATACAATGCTTTGGCAAGCTGGTGCATGCTACCCTATTATCGTTTTGTTGAAATAAAAAAAAATTTGTATTAATTTTTCAGTCTGACTGGATTTTACAGAATGGATTTGGTGGAATCATGGTGTATTCATTAAACAATGATGATGTAGATGGAAAATCTTGTGACCAAGGAAAATTCCCTTTGATTAGTACTATTAAAGAGGCAATTCGAAATAATACTTCAAAAAAGATTTAATGGAAATTATGAAAAATCACACATTGACAGAAATATTTCATAAGACTTTGGAAAGAATACATTTATGGAAATTTAATTGGAAGTCATAAAAATCATATTATGGCATACAAAAATTGATGCTAATTAGAAGTCATACATGGATAAAGACTAATGGAAGTCATTAAATCATACATTGATAAAGATTTATGGAAGCCATTAAAACTTATACATATGTGAAGATTTAATGCAAGCCATTATAAATGATATTATGACAGAAATATGTTTTTTAATTTAATATATTACATGCTGCACTAACTATCAAATTATTCAAGACTTTAGTGGAACCATATTTGTTCCACTTTGTTTTCCAATGTATATTTGTATATATCGTATGTTATGTATGTTTTATACTATACAAATATATTTTATATTAATATTTTTTCCAAGAGGGTTCAATATTCATAGTTCTTCAAGTGTTCACCCCATTAAAAATCATAATCTTAGTTCCTCTTTAGTTTGTGATATTCTTTAGGGGGAACTGACCTGGAGAAGAAAGTTAGGCCTTGTGGTAGTGGGTGGGGTTGTGCGACCAACTACTGATCAGATGATCAATGCTCAAATATAGTAAGGCGGGGGTTGAAGCACGAATGTTACGATCCCTACATCAGATGCAAAGAATGGTTAGGGAACCAGGAAACAGGCATCAGGAATAATTAATATAAACTGTTAACTTGTTTTGCATTTGATGTAACAAAATCAAGTTTAATCTTGAGTGGAAACATTTTCCCAATGATTAGAACTGACAATAATTTGATATTTATTGGTCATTGAGTTACACTTTACAATGTTTGTATTGAAAATTCATTTTAGTTCCTTCAACAGATATTAGTGCCAGAGTGTACAGCTTATTTTTGTTATGTACAAATGTATCTCTATTGGAAAGTTTACAAATCTACACGTCAATGGTTCAAAGTTAAAACAAATTGATAGACATGGTCATTTGGTGACCCTTGTCCAAATCGGCTAAAATAATTGTCTGAAAACATGACTGCAATTTACTGGGCTGGTCATCGTACACTACACATTAAGGTGTCTTATCATAAATACATAGGGGAATAATAAAGGGCCATAATATGTTTTTTTATGTCCGAGTATTTGCTGAATTTCACTTGATTATTTGATGCTCTTGGCTATATCTTTTCAATATGTCACCCACTGTTTTGCTTTTCAAAAATTATTGTGCAATATTTTTTATTTGAAATTATTTTTGTATTGTTGCTTATTGTAGCTCTATGTGTCTAAGCTTAATGTTGCGTAAGACTGTTGGGATCATTTTATGTTCATTTTTATCTGTTGTCTAGGGTTTCAAGAAACATTCCTTATCAAATGGTCCAGTAAATTTTATACTATTATCAGGGGACCAAATTTTACCAATGATTTGTATATACATGTATCTTGTTTGTGAATTTTTTCTTATCATCCATTTTACTGGTCGTGAAATGCTAAGGAATATTCATGTACATGTATTACGAAGTTTTGCTAGCCAATTTGCCCAGGGTATCATATATGTTATGAATAGCCTGATTACCGAGGATGGTCTAGCACTAGAAGGTAGCCAACTGCCATTGCCTACTAAATCTCACATCTGGCTGCTAAAATTTGTCTCATAATAGCCAATTTTATGATACTGGATGCCAAAGGTCAACATGTCAAGCCAGCTAATTGGCAAGAGATGAAGGGAATAGGGTTATATAATGCTATACAGTGCATGTCAGTTATACACATTTTTTTCATTTGACCTCTAAGTGTGACCTTGACCTTAGAGCTACGCCATCTCATCATGGTGAACTTATGTGCAAATTTCCCATTGAATGACAGAGTAATGGCCCATAGAAAATCAAATCCAGACAGATGGTCATTTCAGTGACTATGTGGAGCTGAAGGAAAGTGGACTTGACAAAAATTGCACAAGTTTGTCAAATTAATTTCTGATGTATCAAATCTGGGTGCCAACTTTTGAAAACTACCATCACTCTAAAATATATTTAAAGTAACTTTGTACTCGCTGATTAAGCAGTCCTGTTGACTACAGAAATCTTTCTTGAATAATATATATTATAATTATGTACAAATGTATTAGTGAGTACTTCACTGTACTTGCAAATCCATATGTTTTGTTGATCAAAGTAAATGATTGTATTGTTTGTTATAAATGTATTATAGTTATACAAATAAACTATATCTTACTGTCAAAGTACTCTCAGTTTTCCTTTATTCACAGTTAAGGTTTGGAATACCTTAATTTGAATTGAATGTTATCTTACACCTCACAGTATAGTATGTTATTGTATATAGCTCAAAATGCAGTAGCAGACACAAATAGGGGTTCAACTAGGAGCTGAACCTCAAGGGTCATTTTGATAATTTTCGACCAAATTTTACAGCGAGAATGCTTAGGGTCAAAGATGGCTTTTTAGTTTTTAGAAATTTTAGGGTCAAAAGGGTCAACTCCAGGGTCAAGTGAACCTCAGACAAAGTAATTAATTATCAATTAAACACAGCCTTGATAAAGTAAATGTTGACAGCTGAGGGCGGAGCTGTGAGTATTGTTTATAAATTCGGACCCTGGTATTTAGTGTTTACTGAAAGTGCTGTGTATGTTCACATAACAACAAGAAAACCACATGGACTTTTTATATGTTTATTCAGAGATGTTTTACACAGATGACATTCATACCAACTGGATTAAAAATGGAATTATTACTGTAGATATATATATTATTCTAGTAGTACATTGTCATGCTTATTAGTCTATTACTAGTTACCACATCGTTTTACTAATAAAATATGTTCTCAATAAGTAAGTTATATTTCTGTGATAAGACCAAGTTTTAAAACATTATTTGTTGCGATACCCTGACTGAACTCTCAACATTTTTACCCAAAAACATTGTTACAGCTCTTCTATTCAGAGGTATCTTTCGTACATGAAAGTCCATAGAAAAGATGGAAAGAATTTTTAAAAAAAACGCCCACCAAATAATTGTTGCTATTGTTACCGCAGAAAACAATATTTTAAGCATGGCCTTTGATATATTTCTATGACAATATAATTTCTATTTAATTATATACATACAACTAAGCTGGCAAGTCTTTAAGGATGAATAACATATGTTTTTGATGATCCGGTGTTGCTATTTTCAACAATAAAGTATCAAAATTATAAGTTTTAAAATAATCTAATCTTAAAAATTCAATTTGTAAAAATTAAATATCTTTAAAATTTATCTAAACCAGTAATAAATGAAGAATTAAAAAAATCATCAACAAATAATCGATCAAAAGTGTTTCAAGGAACATGAATTCTTTAATATCGAGGTTGTGACACAAAGCCAATGTAACTTGATTAAGTTGAAGTCGTTACAACATTGTTTAATACCCGTGACTGGTCTATTCCATTCATCTTCATTCGTCGACAGTGGATTATTTAGTTTGAATTATGTCGTTTTTGGTTTTACACAATATCGACATTTCATTGGTTGTTTTATGATTTTATGTAGATGTCGGAACCAATCACAATGCTCCTTTTTGGAGTGGTTTGTATTGCCCAGTTCTAGGTTAAGAGTTAATTGCAGACGTTTTCATATAAAGTTGAAAACCATAAAAATACATTTGCCTCATTTGCAGCAACAGAAGCCTGTATGTTTTTTCTTTGCATTTTGCGTCATCATACTAAAGATAATACGGTTGTGTAAGCGTTACTTTGATGTGTCGATCTTGGTCTTGTCTAAAACTACATTGTGAGACAGTTAACCAGTTGATGATTGTAGTCAAATGGACTAAGTCAATTATGGGTATCGAGATTGCAGTTACAATTGTTTGCGATCCTCGATATGCAAGATTTAAGCACTGGTGCAGCATGCTTTAAGCAATGAATGAAGAATTATGGCAAATATTTAAATTACTGAGCAAAATCGTTTTCTAAACGAAATAACACTAAGGAAATGATGTGTATCGTACTTTCGCTTGTATTTCATTGCGTGGTGCTTCTGAATGGGGAGATAACTTCTTAGAATAGTTTTGTAAGTAGGGGAAGTAACTCCATACATGAGTGTTTAGAAACGAATATACGAATGGTTACTATTGTGAAATACAGTGTATGTACTAGAATCCATTTAACTGGATTATTACCACAACATACTATGTGTCTAATATGTTATGATGTGCAGTACCATCACGAATGGACAGTTATTGTTTTAGCCTGAAATGATTAAATTTGTGAATTCCTTGACCGTTGTTTGCGTCTGTGTTAAAACTTACACTAGACTGAGATTTTTTGCATTGCACTGTAGATTTATTGAATACTTATGGTTGTATTAGTTTGCTATGATCAAAGTTGTGAAATTTTTACCTGAATAAGATTTGGGTGAAAAATAACAAGAAATTAACTTGTTTTGAATTGCAAGTTGAAAGTATAAAATATAAATAATATTCAATAAAAAAGTTAGGATTGATGTAAAAAATCAGTAGGTTTTGATAGTGTTTTAAACTGGGTGACTGAAAGACAGCACACCATAGTAACTTGGCATTTTCACTGAATTTGTGATACTATGAAAGTAAATGCACGATTTCTCTTTCCATGTTGAAATTTGTCATGAACATATCCAAAATTGTTCATTTAATTAAATTAACTTGCTCTAAAAATAGTTCCTCAAATGTGGTTAAGTTAATGCATTTCAATTAACTGTTGTGCCATCTCCATTCATGTTTAGAATGACATTGATTAAAAATGCTGCCAATTTGTAATAGTTAAAAAATGACCAAGTTATTATTGATGGCGTAATCAGTATAATTATGTAAACATTGCGGTAAGATTTCATTTATTATCCGAAAAACTCCTTGAATTCATCAAATGATATTGCGCCATCGCCGCTCATGTCGCTGTAACGAAGGAATCTTGCGACCACGTCTTCAACCATATCCGGGCTAAAACAATCATTGACCAGTTTCCGAAGCTCATTTCTGCTCAAGGTCCCATCTCCGTTGAAATCATACTTTTTAAACATTGCCATCAATGACTGTCTGCAGTGATATAAATTTACATAATTTAGTGACTTTCGTATTTTAATGGCGATACATTTACTATGGGAGGTAACTACGTAAGATCCGTGGGCGTGTTTAGAATCCAAACCGGCACAGTTCGTAAGCAAGATTATATAGGTCGACCACCGTTCTTTTTAGTGGTGTTACACGGTAAATGAAGTTGTAGTGAAATTAAACAAAGATATACGGTAGTTATGTTCTCAAAATGGTTGCTGCCAGCGTGGGTGGACGCCGAACATTCGGTAACGGTTGGTGCAATTTATAGCTTATACATTTTTTGGTACATTCATTATATCAAATTGTATTGAACGCTTTTAATGGTCATTAATGGTTGTACATGGCTGAAGAAGCACCATATACTTTGTTTATTATAGGATAAAACTATAAATTAAGATATACAGCGCTATCCTGCCATTACTATTTCGTATACAGTCGAACATCGTTCATTAGAATTCATCGGGTCAGAAATTGTGTTTCTGAAGCGTACTGAATTCATCTTCTGTTGATTTTTATTGCAGTACTCTATAGTATTTTTATTCAAATGAATTGAACTAACGAAACGATTCAATGTCGCGTTCATCGTACCAGATAAGGTAGTGAAAACTAAGAAAAAAACTAAATGGCAGGTTTGCCTTTTTGACCAGCTTTTTTCACGTATCTCTCGATTTTTCCTAATCATGAAAAACAACAACAAAAAACACCAGAATAACCAAAGGGTATGTAAAAAGCAGCAGGTATATCAATGTCTCCAATACGATTAAACAGATGATTTCGACATGTAACAGACGTGCCCACAAGAGAGTAATTAATTAATCAAATGACTGATTAACCAATCAACTATGGTAGCTGATCAATTAAGCTTTATTGGCTGTTGCTGACAAAAATACTTCCGCACACATTTGTTGCCAGATATGTAAGCTGAATGCCATTTGATGACGTAAAACAAACACATATCATTCAAACAGTTTTCTTAAATGGATGCATTGTGATGGAAGGGTGGAACGCGACTCCTGGTCCGAATGTCGTGGGTTCGAATCCCGCCTTGGACGAGTGCTGGTAAGTAACCTAGGAAACGGTCCACGTGACTGATTAATAAACGTTATAATAACTCGTTTCACACTCGAAATAAAATAAGTAAGAGTTAACTAAACCGCGTTTGTAACCGGAAAGGACAATCAAAACAACATTTTATTTACTTACGAACGCTGTGGTTTCACCGCCATTTCGGTCTTGAATTCTTTCTTGCTTATCTTATTGTCTCCATTTTTGTCAATTCCTAACAGCAACGCCTACAATATAAAAATATGCCAAGTCAAACATGCCATCTTGACCGCTTTTGTAATTCGTTCTAGGAATAACAGTATGCACAGCATTTTATCTGTGTTACTATTATTCAAAATCATGATCACATACACGCATCATGCAGTTGTTCGTCTCAAACAAGAGACAAGCAGGACCGGATGCGTAAA
This sequence comes from Mactromeris polynyma, assembly GCA_032209605.1. Lineage (NCBI taxonomy): Eukaryota > Metazoa > Mollusca > Bivalvia > Venerida > Mactridae > Mactromeris > Mactromeris polynyma. The sequence continues at coordinate 1,022,655 of JASFXZ010000052.1, forward strand.
GACGACTCCACAAGACCCATGACTAGGCCAGCGGCTATCCCTTATCTGTTAGGGAAGAATTGATATAGGGAAACAACTGCCGATTAGGCCAAGTGCTTAACAGAATGCTCCCAACGCTGGACGAAGCAGTCAGTTAATGATACAAAGCTAACACATTATATACATCTGCTAAATAACTAGTGAACGACTTTGAAGAAATTGATATGTCAATACATCAGAAATTTCTATTACGAAGTGTATGCGACGTACTCACCATGGCCACCGTTCACGGAAACGTTCGGTATTTACGGTATTTAAAACAGTTTTGAAAACAAACGATGGATAGTGTTCAGAAAACCTGTTTATTGATAATTATAGTATATATATATATCTGGACTCACTGCCTTTTTCTAAATAAACTTATCATCATTGTATAACATACTGACGTAGCCTGTACGACCGCCAGATCATTGAAGTTTCTTGTTGTAATGATATGTTGCATGTTAATACAACACTTTCTCCAATCATTCGAGAAAAAGTGTAGGTCTTTATTTTTTATCTGACCTATCTGTCGGTTTTCTTGAATGTTTGAAGAAAGTGTAGAATTACTGGCCACACTCACGTGACTGTAGGATACTTCAATGATCTGCTGCTCGTACCGGCTATATCACTAGTTTCAAAACGTATAATTTCAATAAAATAAATGGATTTTCTAACCACGTTGATTAATGTATACACGAAATGTAGTACTTTTCCGTTTACAGTGACTACGGTGGTATTACAATGGAAAGCTTACGTGTGAATTTATCAACATACATTGTATTTTCAAATGACGACTGGCCGTATACACCGTAGCCACCGTATACGGAAAAGCCTTAAATCAACCCGTCTGTTCGTCTGATTCCAGTATGCTTTGTATCATGCACAATACGACAATTCAAAAAATAATTAGTATAACTTACATTGCACTCTTTGTCAGTAATAGTTGGTCGGAATCTCTTGACTGCAACAGCCAATTCCTGGAACGTCAACTCTCCATCGCCGTCTTTGTCCGCCATACGCCAAAAATCGTCACATTGTTCAGGTGTCATCTTAGGAAGCCGAAATAAAATCCAAACGATTCAAGTCTTGAAAATCCGACCGCTTTGCCGATGGATCGCACGCAATGATTCACAGAGTCTGTGGCTCTACGTAATTTGGCAGTCAGTATTTAGAAACGAACGCTCCCTTCTGCTGTAATTGTCGTCTGGAATACATCAAAGGTTCTTAAAACGAAAACAGTCAAACAACATATGCACTACTGGAGTGTAAACAACACTGACACTGGCTTGTAGTGATTTGTGGAAACATAATTATTTAAATCAGTTTGACATTATGCCATCAGTTTGTGTATAGTAATTAACCTACGAAGCATAATACGTTTAAAACTTTAAGTTAAAGTACCAACACGTTAGTTCTCGCCCCAAACTCATTGTTCTTCGTCAATGTAATGATGAGTTGACTTAGCATGTGTGTGAATATTGTTCGAAGTATAGATTTATTTAGCACTAAGCGATCCATACACTCTAATCTCAGGTTCACACTGAAATCTTAAACAAAACGGATAACAAAGAACAATCAGCAGGAATATACACACACTTATAAGTGTTGCAGGAATAAATATGATCGTATCTTAGTCAATATTAGTCTGATCTTGCTGAAATTGTCAACAAATATAGTGTACATATCTGGCGTAATATTTTATTTATTATATGTCATAAATCCACTCATTAAACAAATAAAATCAATAAATGAGATGATGCGAAAAACTCAGTTCTGAAGCTCCCATTTAAAGAAGATCTGTTTGATTGAAAAGAGTCTAATACCGTGTGTGCCCACCCGGACTCGACGCATCGTATTATTTATGCCGATAAATTCGACCCGAGTATCTTATTCTGCACGTAGCCAATAGCACATATACAAAATTTCGTGGAACTGTTAATCAATAAAAATGTTATTCGACATTAAAAAAGTGCACACTTATAAGTTTTGTTAAGTGTATACTAGTACTAGCTTATTTACCAGCATATATGCTAGGTATTGCCAATGTCGGACTCTCAATTCTCCACCGTCGGTCCCATAATAGTACATTTATTAGCGCTGATTAAGGGCTACGCTTCCGAGCCCTGCACGCGCCATTCGTCCCCAGTCTGGGATTCATACGAGGGTTTGTCAATTACACAACTATGAGTCTGAGGTTATGAAATAGACCAGTCTCAAGATCAAAAAAATAATTGATTGGTTGTTTATAACCCTGGGAGACTGGTCTTTAAACTCAGTTTAATAACCTCAGACCAAGGACTTGGTTGGATTCAACGAAAACTGGACTGCGTTCAGTTACGGCTAACAGTCGCTCACGTTCCCTAGCCCACCGTATCACATTGACTGCACACGGGGAACCAAATTGCAAAACGTTACATAACTTGAGCCGCAAATACCTTTACTGAACGCAGGGCTGGCTATAACCGTAAACTGCTCTATGTAACGGCAAATCGATGCTAAACTCCAAACAATGCCAAATTTGATTATATTCTTGCATTGCTTTGAACATAATATCGGTCGAGGTCAACAGGATTCAACCAGCAGACAATTGAATACACATTAATTAGTGTACAAAACTAATCTGATACAGTCGCACAGTGCAATCTCTGAGCCAGTGTAACATGCCAATTTGGAAATACTTGTTGGTGTTTGACTGCTTCCCATTCACTTATACACTCATTCCTGTCTTTTCGTCAACCGGATGGACTACTCGAGGTACCGCCATATTCATAGTCTCAAGAAAATAGTACATGTAAAGTCCTCTGATTTTATCAAAGATTTGATGAGTTTAATGACTGTTTTTCAGGGATATATCAATTGTGGAATGGCGGGAGTCTTGATATAAACGTTTTTTTCTGGATTATTTGTGTCATTTTTGGCGAATAAGTTTACCCGAATAGTCGCGTATTAATTTCTAACACGATAATATGGAAAACGTACAGTCTTGCATTAGAAGCGTCTCCCAGTACCTTCAGTCTTTTGATTTGTTTATGTCACATTGAATACGTCACCAACCCCCATCCCCTCAGGAAGTCTATATTATTGTATTATGACTTGTTAGAGGGGCTATCCTTACTAAGTCGACGTTTGTAGAGCCGCACACTATCTGCGGTTCCATTTATAGGACACAAACCATGCCTGGTCACCTAAAAAGAGTTACAGGTCCCTACCAGACAAAACACTAATTGAAAGGTGTTCCGGTTGTAAAGGTTGCAGTGTACACGTTAAGTTAATAAAATGTTTGATGACCATCGTTTTGCCAGCCTGTTTTGTTGAAGTACTTAAGGTAAATGCTCATTATGCTGCAGAGCACCACTAGAAAACGTATTATGAATTAAATGATAGATACGTGTGATCCACAGGATATTGTCACCACATCTCTCCCTTTATCCATTCTCTAAAGGTCAGATGTGAAAAGCGTGACTACTTTTCTACATATGCAATAGAAAGGTAAAAGGGAGAGAACGCCTGATAATAGATATGTTTGTCTAAAATTGCTGAGGAATTTTGAATACAATAATCTTTTCAAAATGAGTGACAAAAAGAGTTGCCAAGTACTGTGTTTGTGAAGTGTCCGTTTGTATTGGGTTGAGTAACATGCTGCCATTGTGTTGAATTCTCTTTATAAACATTATTTATGTGCAACTGTTATTACGCCAAAGAACTGTTCACACATGACTATACATGTATGTGGAAACAATATACATGCACAAGCAAACGAAATGTTGAATTGAAAATGGGTGAAGTGATGCATACAATGTTGACCTTTCATTGTGTAGGTTCTGGATTGAATGATGACATGGACAAGATGATACATGTACAAGTACTGGAACATTCAAACCATAAAAGGAATGAGTTGGGTTTCAGGCTTTATTTTAGTGGAAACAAAATTAATAATTACTGGTTTATTTTTCATGGTTTAACAGAATATATCATCCATGCAATACGCTACACTGACACTTGTGTATTTGGTTAGGATGTCAATTGAACACAATAAGAACTCCATACAAATAAGGTAATACAATTTTGGAAATTGATAAAAGGGAGGTAACTTGTATTCCGATCAACATCCTTCAAGAAAATATTTCAACAGTGGATATTGCTTGTTTAATAAATTTATGTTGTATGTTATAACAAATCATGAAAGAGGAACGTGCCTTGGTTCAAAATGTCGGGCAAGTATGTAAAGGCGGTCATTTTGAATCACTCTCACCTTACTTCGCTGGCATTTTGCATTTACGACAAAAGGAATATCCTTAGTCGAAAAGGCGGTCAGGTTTTGTCCCCTTATTCAAAATTGCGGCCATCTTGAATTAGGGGACATTACTCTTACCTTATTATAGATCATATAAATGTTATCATCAAGTCAATGAATATTTATATTCAAATTGTTCACGTTCCTAGTATTTTACAAACGAGGTACCTCATACTATGTGCAAAAATAGCCTGTAACTCAAAAACATAGTGTTCATCAATAAGCGTCTTTTTTCTCGTGTCGCCAGTGATATGGTGTTGTAGCTACTGTAGCATTTGTACAAGTATTGTCCAATTGAAAGGCTCTCCGTGGCGAAACAGAGGTATGTAAACACTTGTTAGATAAATACCCGGAAAGAGAATCGACAGGGTAGGACTCCTACCTAAAAGTTTTACTACTTTGAAATCAGGGGGGTAATTTCGGAAATTCGCAGAACTAGACGGCATTACGACAATCCTAGATGATATCAGGACATGATTTTTGTCGCCTGTCGTTTTCTCCTATACACCGGTACATTAAAACAATCGCAGTAAAATATTGGGATGTTGATTTTTCCAGTACAGTACAAACTCTCCAAAGAGTTGCTCCTTTGAGCCAACACCTCAACACCAATTACAGTAGCAATGTTTCCTCCAGTAATCATTTACCATCAGTTTAGCCTATCTGGAGCAACACTCTCTCCAAAATGGTGTTGCTTTGGAGATGATCCTATCTTATTTTCAATATAAATTAGCACAGTACTATATTCACCTAGTTGCTAAGAAACTACATGAATGTTCTACTGTTTATTTGGTTTGCACTATTCTAAAGCTTTGACAGGTGTACATGGACGTTTTCGGTATATCAATTCATTTCAATCATAAATTGTAAACTTTACTGCATTAAAAATCATTAGAAGATATATCCAGAAACAGTGTGAAAGTTTGACAGTTTGAGTCTAATTTAGGAATATGTGTAATAAAGTTCAACAGAATACCACGTGACCATGTGTGCATGCTCTAAATATGGAATAAATGGTTACAACGATGGCAGCTATCCAGACATTGATGAATGAGCAGTTCTGAAATACCATACCTATTTTGATACAAGACTCTGAATTAAGCTTCGGTATGTCCCTGGCTTTTGAACTTTCCACATTTGATCTATTTAGAGAGCCCGTTAAACTCCGAATATATGCAGCGTTTTTGGTAAATAAGACCCGTATATCGCCTTCTAAGAAGTGCTAGCTGTTGGGTGATGCAAAGCATTGATATTGCATTTTTTCTTCCGCATCGGACGGAACAATTGACTCTATATATGTCGCATGTTTGTGTACTGAATATCTCCCCTCGTCAATTGGGTCCTCTATGTATTCCGTTTAGTTTAGTTTAATCGTATTTATTATGTATACATGTATATATATCGTGCAACAAGTTACAACTTGTATTAATCATTCTCGATGGCTGCTTCCTTGGTTATTAACCTGTACTTCCTTGGGATTGTAAAGATTTCGGTTCATCCACGGCCACGTCGGTCTTCGAACCCATAACCTTCGGAATCAGGAATCATGTGCTATACCTTTCGACGACTTTGCCGCCTTCAACGTATCTGTTTAAGGCCTATTGTGTATGAATGTAGTATCGGTGTATACATTAGCGAATATGTCCCTCTCTTACAGAAAGCCCTGAGATAGGTTACTTTGAGCCATACCATTTTAGGCAACACGATAGCTTCTGATTTTATCATATACAATAGCATGTATCCAAATATGTGAGATATCGTCCTGACATTGGAAGAAATAAGCTCAGTGGTTGTTTACTAAGCAACCTAATGACTTACCTAAGAAATATGGCTTGTTCAAATGGCTTCCTTCTCAACTAAGTACTGTGATAAGAGCTCAACATATCACATGAATATGTTGCTTAGCAACAAAGAAATACAAAAACACTAATGCTTGACTAATTCATGACTTTATTTCGGACAGACCTATCACGGTTGATTTAATAACTACCATGCCAGTTTCAAAATATACAGTTTTCAGTAAACATTCACTTTATATCCGAACACATAAGTCATTTATACCCTTTACAGTGAAAAAAGAAAGTTAGAAATCTAAAACAAATAATTGAATATTTATAAGACAGATGTAGGCAGTATTGATATTATGTAAATGAAGTTTTGAAAAACTTTATAGGCGCTCTACACATACATGCAATTTAAATAGTTTTATGATTTTAACTTAACTATTAATTTCCTAGACCATAAAAATATTATCTGTACAAATCGATGCATGCCCAAAAGATGTAGATTTATATAAAAGTCTAGTCAATAATAAATGTCAAAATAATACTTGCTCTGTTTTTACATGGATGCAATATTTGATCCCTGAACTGTTTGTTTTACGAGTATTGTTCCTTCTAAATATTTTCATAATGATAAAAAAAATCTAAATACAACAAAATGAGTCGATTGTCACACCTAAGAATGTAATTTATGTAACTTTTAAAAAATAACTTTTGGTTTGTACTGTTTAAACCGCTGACATTAAATAACTATGTTTTAGTATTTGTTTGTGCATATTGAATGCAATAGCATCTAAACAATACATGAATATACTGACTAATTTTTAGTCCAATACAGCTATTTGAAGTTTTCATATACATCCATTTTATCGACAAAAGACTAAAGTGATTAAAAAAGTTAAGAAAACATTGTAAATATCAACATGTTTCTTCCACCGAAAGTCAAACAAGAATTTAACTTTCTTTCTTCACTGTAAAGGGCATAATGTTAATTCAACATGAAATATACGTATCTTTCAGAAAATGTAAATATATATTTTGTTCAGATGTACAGAAAATATGATCACAGTTTTGTAATTCTGTTGAAATGCTTGCAAAATTCGATAATGCAAAAATATAGCATGTGGATTTATGGATGTTTAGTGAGGCTCATTGCAAAAACATGTAATAAAGATATAAATGTATATCCTATATCTATACCTAAATAACCGTTCCAAACTCCTAAACGAATCACATTTGAATGAAAATCAAAGCACTCAAAGTACTGCACGAAATGTGACTTCAAAGTTCATAGACACACAAAGCTCTGGGTGGATCAAATGTTGTAGCAAACACGTCGTGTATATCAGTTGAATCAGATGTAAATGTTGATAATATATAGTTAAAATACTGTTAGTCACAGAAAAATAGTGGGAGCGGGTAAATTCAGTAATAGGTATTTTATCCGAAAAATGCCTTGAATTCATCGTAGGATACCTCACCATCACCGCTACTGTCTGTCTGGTGCAGGAATTTTCTAACAACTTCGTCGACCATTTCCGGTTCGTAGCAATCCGCTATCAATTTACGAATCTCACGTCTGTTTAACGTCCCGTCTCCGTTACGATCGTACTTTTTGAATAGTCGTAGTAAATCTTGTCTGAAATAAAACCAGTTGTGTATCAGTTTTGTATCAGTTTACTCATTCGTTAGTTGTAGCGATCAATTATACAAACTATCAAACAAATCACGTGATCTCCGTACAGGAAGTTACTTTAAAAGGCGTTTAATTTCTTGAAACATTTTCATGATATTCAGCAATTTAGCTTTGATTTATCATGCCGTATAGACAATCTTTCCATATAAACAATTTATTATTCGTACACCAATTGTGTCAAGTGAGTGAAAACATTATGACATATCACAACCATTATGTCGTTAAAACCAAATTGAATGTGCGTGCAATCAGATACCGAAAAAAATCTATATTGAAATAAAACGATACAAGTGAAAATTATAAAATCGCCCGGTTTTCAGAGAGTCCGGTTTCCGTGTTTTTACTGTACCTCGAACCATTATTTTTGTTAAGATGAATCGATTTTTATAGACTTTTTACTTTCGAAATCAATGTTAATGATGATGTGCATGATTTTTTTCTTCCAAAGTTTAACTCGGTAATCATACCACCTCAGTTAAGACTAACTTTCTTCAGAACTATTGGTGGTCTTATTTCGACCGACATCAGTAGCGACTAAAAACCAGTATTCCGAATTGAGACTGTTATCAAGTTTTATTACACCAGACAACGATTTTCCAAAGTACTACAACTGAGATCTGTGTCAAACGTTCATTTCTAGAGTACATTGATTTATCAAATTGAATGGAATTTAAACTAGACCAGCACCAACATCGATGGCTAGATCATAAGTTGCAGAAGTATCACTTTCACTACAAATGAAATTAAATATTTGACAAAAAATAAAACTTTTTCTGAAACCGGTTCCAGGAACAATGACAAGAATGTATTATCTTTAGTCAAACTGTCTCGATGAATACACACCCCATCCGAGGCTCAAACCTACGACCTTCCGGTCCGCAGTCACGTGCTCCACCGCAACACTACGGTAGTATCCTTTAAAGTAACATTTCCCCAAACCTAACATTTGCACCATGTCTCACCATTAACAAACACATTTTCATATCATGTCACATCGATTTTTAAAGGCATGAGGTAAATTTACCGTACAGTGAAACCACCGTGGTTTGACCAGACTTGGCTCTCAAGAAAACCGGTCATAGTGAATAAAAACACTGTTGAGGTTTTACCGTAGTCGAACGAAAAATGGCGATTATTAAAAAAAAGGTAAAAACCCATGGTCTATATCATCTCACGGCTAATAACTAAGCACACATGACTAACCCCACAGTATTACTTGTTTCACTAAAAATAAGGTTCGACGTGAATAGAATTTGATATACGAGTCTGGTTTTGTATATAGACCCCATGGGAATAACCGGTGTCATTTTGTCTGAATTAAAGACATTTGGACATAATACAGGTACAAAATAATGAAAAATGTGAAGTGTCTTTCCTCATTAACCAATAATATGACCACGAGACTTTTCAACCGAATTTGAGGCTAACCTGTAATGGATGTTTTCGGAATAGAATGGACAAACACTTTAAAATAGCCATCGCAATATTCAAAATATCTTAGCCGTCTTATTAGAAATAATAACATTCATTACTTTTTGTTCGTACTCTTACATGTTTCGATTTAAAATTCTTCAACATAGATCTTAAATAATCACCACTTGTTTATTTGCGAACTAATTTCAGAAGTTGTATAATTTATAAACTGCCTAATGATTCAATATATTGTAAATTTTGAACATAGTTGTTTAATTATTTAATAAACAAATGTTTAACCTCAGAAGAAACAGTTGTAGTACAATATAAACTGTGACTTAATCAAAGTACTGAAAGTATCCTAAGCAAGACGTAAGTTGACAAGGGTATTTTCTACGTTTCTTTGCGCTGTTACATACACATTCAGTTAGAGCGCAACGTACCGGTTGAATCTTGAACTCTATAGAAAACGTAAAAATAGTTCCAGTACTTTCAATTGACTAGCAACTCTAATTGATACAAAATACAACAGAGTACTACCGGGCAAGACACTGAACTAACTTTTTAAACCCTGAATCACTGCACATTAATTAAGTTGCAACTAACTAAAATTATTCAAACACTCTTTTAAACACAACGCAAAATTACAGAAATGATCAATAATTTGAAACGAACGGGCACGAATACAATTAACCAATATTCGAACTACTTTTATGTGGTAAGATCTGCTGAGCTCATTTACACATAATTAACCAATCGCAACACCTCGGCTATTTCCGTACAGTTCGGACGTAGACCTCGAAGGTACGCGTATGAATATACCTAAATATTTCGGTACGTCATGCGGTTTTCCTACACTGTTAACTATAAGACATCTGACATCCAGGAAACCACAATACAACATCATCTGATTGTTTGTGTGCCTCGTATGACTAATATTTACTTTCCACAGAGACTACATACATTCACTTCGGCAGCCATTTTAGAACTACTTTCCACCACTTTACTTCCGAGGTCTATTTTTAAGCCGAGGCGATCCGATTGAATGTAAACTTTGGAAAAATTTCTGTCGCCCGCTCATTCAACTTTATTATCACTAATATTCGATCGCAGAGTTGTTACTTACGAACGCTTGGATTTTTTTGCCATTCCCGCCATAAATTCTCGTTTGCTGATTCTGTTATCACCATTTTTGTCAATTCCAAGGAAAAGTTTCTGAAACAAATATTGATGATAATGCTAAAAATGACTCAAACGGTAAATGTTTGTATGAAGTTTGATTTGAAAAATTGTGGTTATTTTATACCGGGTATTGTTGGCTGCATTTTTGTTTTAATGTTTTAAAAGTGTTTTGGGTAGTTTTGCCCTTGGATATGTTAAAAAGATGTAATATTTCTTAGTTGTCTGTACACTACGATGTCCTTCTTAAAATGAGCCATTCATCGTGACAATATGTACGCTTGTGCTTGTATATAAGAGGGTAATGTTGCAATGTTGTCCCTGTTTTCATCATGTTCTGATACGTATGAATTATTGTTATTGTAAAGAGATCAGTATCGAAAAGGGTGTTTTTATTTTAGGGTTCCACAGCAAAAACTTTGACTTAAAATATTGCGCTATATCTTATCGCGCACTAATTATTGTTAAACCGATTATCTCAAAAACTATTCATACGCGTCCGCTTTGAACATAACACATTGTACACTAAAATTTCGACGGCGCGCAAGTGCTTTCTTGCAGTTAGGTTTTGACGCACGCGACTGATTCAGGAATGAGAGAAGAATGAAACTAGATTTGTATATCAGTAAAGGATACAACATCTAACACGATACATGCCAGAATGTGTGGATTGTGTTGTGTTTAAATGATATGTTAGTACTGAACGTTCATGCATATATTGCGCAAGAGTGACTGTTCAAACTGCAAGTCTTATACACAGTATATTCCTTTAAATATTAAATAGTACTCTGTGAAAATACCATTTTAAATAACTTGAAATATCGCATACAATCTCTTAAAATATATCAAAATGACCCGACTACATGTTCAAGTTATCAAAACACTTATATTAGATCGGTTTTATTGTTTATAGAACATAATAGTATTAATATTTTATTAGTACATGTATTTCTTTAAAATTATTAGGCAAAAAGCATATTTTCGTTATTAAAGTAAAAATAGTTAACCATTTTAAGTAGGCCGTGGCTTGTTTAACACTAAGACCATAATTCAATCTTAAACAACATTTTCATCTATACGTAGTTCATGTGAAAGTTGTGACGTACTGCAATCGATGCCTTTCATTGAATGGTGAGGATTATAAAATTCGACAACATAATCTGTAATTCCAAACGCTTATGGCTTAGATGCAAAATTTGCTTGGATGTATCGGTAAGTAAAGTACAAGCTTTTTTGTAAAAAACGCTGATAATTCCCGAATAACTATTATAAATAACGGAAGAACTAAATAAACAACTCAATAAACAAAATTCAAAACCATGGTGGGTTCTTGAAAGTAACAGTTTAGGTGATTTGTGTTTGCAGAGCAGAGAAACATGATCAAGATTATCTGGGTAATGACACGATTGATACCACACTTCCTTAAAACATTGCACAAAACAGACACGCACACTAAATTATTCATGTCAGAGAAATAAATTAGTTACTCTATAAAAACTAGTATTAATTAACTCTAATCTAGTAAAGCATCTAATCATTAACTACAAATATAAAAAAAACACCACAAAACAACGTCAGAATAGAAGAAATAGATTAAAGATTTTTAAAGTAAAATGAATTTAAAATAATGCGTAGAAAGATAACATTTGATAAAAATTTCTTTTATGACGAAAGAAAACAAACAGAGATAAAAAAAAGACATATAAGTACCGTTAGATCCCTATCTGGCATATTTGGATCAATCCGCCGCATTGCTCTCTTCATTTCAGACATTGTAAGTTCTCCGTCTCCGTCCCTGTCTGCTTTCTTCCAGAAGTCCTCACATTGCTTCGGCGTCATTGAGGAGGTTGACATTCGCGACATTTTGATAACCGGCCGCAAAAATTCGACGTTCCGATCGGAAATAAATTAAATAAAGTATGAAATTCCTGTTGTTAACAGAGATAGGACGACTCTATGAGAGAACACGGGAGAACACAACTGTTTGTCCTTGCTGTTTTATGAAACTTTCCCAAAGGAGTAAGATGTCGTCTGCTTATCATCGTATATGTTAAGATCAATAGAAAGTTCTATAACCCCAATTTTTCGGCAAAGGTTCATGCACGGAGGTTTTTGTTGCAGTAAGGTGTGTTGAAATTGAAATTTCGTTCGTTACGTAACCGATAACACATCACGTGACCGATTGCTTAATTAAACGAGACAAGACATTGGATTAATGAAATGTGTTTTCGAAAAGTTGTTACTGTGTTAAAAAGTCGCACCAAATCCCGAAAGCAGATAATGAGTGATCTGTGGCACACACGATTTGTAAGAATTTGGTGTCAATATTATAGAACATGACTTTGCTATTTGCGTATCGGCGCTGTGTAAACCAATCAAATCTTACGTTAACCACTAAATCACTAACCACCGAACAACATATGTAACCTTGACGCGGATTGGTTAACCCGTCGATAAGGTTACGTTACCTTACCGAAATCCACTGAATTTCGATGAATTTACCGACATTCATTTTGGGTATGGAGTGACTAGCAATCGTAATATCTTGGCAATGTTTTATGTTGAACAACAAATCTTAACCTTAACCTTATCTTTTTTAAAGATATCTATTGTTTCTGTTATTTCACAAAATAATCTTAGTTAGTATTTCAGTTGACTACATGGCGCTTCTAACCGAGACATTTTGTTTGCATGGTCGGCCTATTGCACAAACATACTGTGTTCTCCTTATCGGTCATCATGATGTATACAATAACAAGATATATGATTACAAACTAAATCACAAATATTATACTGAACGCCCAAAACATTGCAGCACTTTTAAGACATACTGTTTGTATCTGTCGCTACCAGACATACATTAGAATCTTAATTGCTTTTGGGTTTTGAAAGAAATCGGATACCATCGAATATAAGATGTAATATTTGTTCCATTTGTTGCTTTCAGCTAGGAGTTATCCGAATTTGAGCATTGAAACGCATTTTTATATAAAGGGACGTTACCAGAAATCATAACTCTACGATTAACCAAATATAGTGCACACAATTGAAGAACAAATTGTGCATATACATTGTAGAGGTATGATTATAAATGTTCTCGATTTTTTGTCGAGACTTTCAGAATATAGCGCCGTTTTATCGCTCAAAAGCTGTTCATCACATAGGGCCCCATGATCTTGGTCATGAAGATGTAACATTGTTTGTCAGTTTTCCCAGATAAGTTATACTTCACTTTAGCGATAATTTTGATATTTTGAAATCCGAAATGTATTCAAAAAACTCTTTTGACGCCCAGTATATCAAATTTAATGTTCGATTTGGTAGCTTAAGTTATCTTAAATGATCGTTGAATGTTTTAATCTAATGAGCTTCAAGTGAATAATTAATTATAAGGAATGACAAGTAAATAAAAATGCTTAATGTTTACGTTGGCATCCAATCATTTGTATTATTTTCGGATATTTTTATGAATAGTTGTTATGTTGAAAACATATTGACAAATGAACACAGGGACCATGTATATCAATATATGATATAAACAAATTGATGTCAGTGGAAACAAATTATAATCAATGATCGGTATTGTAAATGTAAATACACAATTCGAGGGTTAAGTGCAAGACTATCGTAACTCCTATATAAATACATAGGAGTTACGATAGTCTTGTGTTGAACCCTCAAAATTAAGTTATGGAAATTACAAATGTGGGTTACAACACGGACACACATCACAAACAAATACGACCAAACTACCAGATACGTTGTCTACATTTTTGATTCATTGAGCGTCGTGACCGGTCAACGTATTAGCGTTCTATATGATAATTGCCTAAAGCAATATTTTTCTCCATTCTTATCCCAGTCACTGTTTTTTATAGACTATCGTTTTCGCATATTAAATGCAATGCAACCCTCCACAGAGTGGCACTCTCTCGTGCAACAACCTCTCTTCAACAATGGTATCGATTTTTTTCTGTACTAAGAGTATGAATGTTCTATAACTTATTCACTCAAGAAGAAGAACCCTTCCATAGCAACCGAATTGTGCATCTACTGAAGGATGTTGCTATGGAGAGGTTGAACCGAAACATTAAAATCGGTGTTAAAGAAAATGTTAAAATGTAGCAAACGGTTTCTATGGAAACTACTAAAGGTAACTCACAACAATGGGTTAGTATACACAAAGAAAATGTTAAAAAAATGTAGCAAACGGTTTCTATGGAAACTACTAAAGGTAACACACAACATTGGGTTAGTATACACAACAACCACAACAACAACAACAATGGGGAATGGTATTTCTACATGCCTATAAGCGACTGATGAGGCAGGGTTAAGTGAACATGCAATGGTTAATCATCTCAAACGCCTTGCTGTACTGTATGAAGTATGAGCAGCAGGCTTAAATTCATTTGTATTGAATGCCATACAATAATTTACTTATAGCATTGATATGTTTGAAATATTGCGAGTCGAATCTCCATGGAAATGATAATAATGAAAGGTGTTTTCAGTATATGTCAATGTTTTGAGACGAAAAGACAAACAAGCGTATATTAACAACAACGATTTTTTTCTGCTTCAAATTTATTTTTTACAAGCTCAAAATTTATGAAATAACAAAACATCAAATTGAAAACATCATTAGTTTTAACAGAATAAAATTTAGCAAATTAATTAGTAAACATATTGATAATCAACTTCTAGTGAATTGTGCGTTGCAAAACAATTTCAAACTACAGCACTATTCAAACTGGTATGGTTCTATGTTTTAATCGTCTGAACAGCAGTGGTAAACGTACGAATTATCCAAAAAGAAAATTGACAAAGTTATAACAATAAGGAATCTCTAAAAATATGCGGATTTTCTTTTGTTTTTTATCTTGAAAGAAATGTAAATATCTTGTTAGTAATAAATATCTTATAAAAGTTAAACAGTGGTAAAAGGAATAAGAATTAATGTATCACTTTCTTAGAATGTATGCTTTTATCAAATACACAATGTTCGTACAAAAATTGTAAAGACAAAATCGTGGTTCTTCTAAAAGAACACAAATACAAGAAAAGCAGCAAAAGGAGTTTTATTAAGGACAAAAAAAAACTACCAAAAGAAACACTCGAAAAGTATACTTGTATCATGCTTTCAAGCATTCTACGGCAATAACCAAATGTCTAGCCATATCTACACAGGCAAATCAAAATCTGCACACCTTGATCTAACACATAATGTCATTTATAATCAATGGAGGTCTAACCGAAAAACGAAGCGAATTCATCGTATGATATTTCTCCATCTCCACTGGCGTCCGTCTGTGCCAGAAACTTTTTGACAACGACATCAACCATTTCTGGTTCATAACAATCGCCGATCAATTTTCTGATCTCTCGTCTGCTCAGAGTACCGTCACCGTTCCTGTCGTACTTTTTAAACATTTTAAGTAATTCTTGTCTGAAATAAATATATTCTGTTTCTTAGAAAACATTTCTTGATGTAAAGCACCGAAAAACGTGTAAAAGTTTGATAAGAATCGAATTAATAACAGTAGAATCACATATTGTATAAATACAGTAAAACCTCACGTAAAGACCACCTTAATAATAAGACCTACTCAAAATTAAGGCCAGTCCATTTTGACTGTTCTGCTTTTTATTCAACCTTAATATTAAGGCCACCTCAATATTAAGTCCAGAATTCAAGGATACCAAGGGTGGTCAAATGATGAAAGTTTTACTGTATATTTCAAACATTTCTGTATAATTTCATGTTATTCCTTTTATTCTTTAAGCAATTCTTTGATATCGACTCCCATGAAATTGTCGAAAGCAAAGGTCATGCCATGTCTCTGAATTGTTGTACGTGGTAAACCATTCTTAACGCCTATTCCAAAACGAGAAAGTTCTTTTCTACTTTCACCCCCAAAAGGTATGCGTTGATTCTTGTAGTCTTGGATAAATTAACCTCAATAGTACAATGTAATGTCTCATGATTGACCATCACTAGCTTCTCAGCAACAGACACAATATGTGATTACCAAAGAGTGCTGCTTTTGGAGACGGTCCACTGAGCATTAATTACCATGTCAATAAACGATACGACATGAGTAATATAAATGTATTGCTGTATATTTTAATCTCATTTTATAAATACACATGTATGCTTTGTCGTCCAAATTGCGTCACAGACTTCTTAAATTTAGTTTTAGTTATTTTGCCATTTTTGTAGTCGTCTCGTAAGGACATATCTTAATTTCTATTTTTTAGAATGTCATCGTGTTTTGCGTGACTGCTGTTTGTCAATGCATGAGTCACTATGGCACTATACTTTTTTGGAGATGCGTTATTTCTTAAGCTTAAGGACAAGCTATCATACTTACGACTTCTTGGCCTTTTTCGACATGGCTGACATGAACTCTCGTTTGCTGATTCTGTTGTCCCCGTCTTTGTCTACACCCAGGAACATTTTCTGAAAATGAATTTCTTTTGCATATTTTTGTGATCACCTGTGAGACAAATTAGCATTTATCATGCATGGACAGTCGACATGTGGACATCTGAGATAAAATAAGCAGTGGACATGTCCAGATTAGGATAGTCATTTTGGCAAACTCGCAATCAGACTGGCGTGTTCCCAGTGTACATATTTCAGGATGACATATCACCATCCCCGACAATTAATTGTCTCGTCAATTAATTGGGTGAACTGCCAAGTTTGATGCAAAATTGCCAACACTGCGCTGAATATCACCTTTAAAAAATGTATTTTTACGTTTGATCATTACTAACACATTCCGGTTTAGACATGGAAGCCAAAAGGGAAAAACCACTAGACGATTATAATAAGAAATAAGAAGTTTAATGAATAAGAAGAAATAGAAGAAATAACGAAACATACCGTAATAATATCTGAAAACAAATCACAACATGAACAACAAACTTCCATGCAACAAAACATAGCAAACATATGACTACTCTAACTGTGCAAACAAAGCAACCAGTCCCAAGTCAACGAACCATTCGCTGAGACAATACGTGCAGTCAATGAACAAGTAAAGGAATTCATACGAAAGGAGTATAACTGTACTCAGGAGAATGAAAATGAAATAGTAAAAACAAATTACAAATCCTCCGACGTTTCGTAAATTTAACGGCTGATTCGTTCGCTTTTGTTTAATACTGAAGATTAGTAGATATTACAGGCCATGTATTGTGTGCATAAGAGCGCTGGTGTATCTAATGGTTCTACTGAGATGTTCTTATTTTACGCTATATTCCGGTTCTTCAATCGCGTTTGGGAATTTCCAGTAATAAAGTAGATATCTGAGCTTTCTAATATTATATATATGAGATCGTTGTTGTGTTAAAATGCTACTACTGCGGGTTTCTAATGCTACGATATGTATCTCGCCACGATGCAACGACGCAACAAAGTATGCTCCTACGCAGTGGTCTCCCTTTGCAAAGTACAGAGACCTCTGACGTCACAAACTGTCTAATTTGTATCTTTTGACTTACATATTAGAATAAGACATTGATCGGGTAATATTTCTGAGAAATAAGGTTAATTCATGTAAATTGTAGGTATAATCAAGTGAACAGAATAAAAAGACCATCGAAAAATGTGTAGCCTAAGGTGTTTCCAAACATCGATTATCACGTGACAATCATGAAGGTTGTGGTTAATGTACCACAAGGGGAGATAAGCGCTGTGAGGAGTTTGGTCCTTTAAATGTGGAAATATTACAAAAAATAGTCAAGACCAGTACAGTATTTGGAACATGTTCTACATATTATTGCAATCACGACAAACTTTATGATGAATGTGGCGCCATTGCAGTATGTTTTGTTTACAACAAGCACTGTCGCGGTAAGCTTGGTAACTAGAATGGTGGAATATTTTGACAGGAACCATCATAAAAAATGGGAAACACAGAAGTTAGAGACTATGCTAATTTTGTAATTCGTATGTTAAGCATAAATTAGGATTCAAATTCACCGTGAACATTTTAGTGACCTGGCCTGGGTATTGAATTGAACAATTAACAGAAAAAAACCAACGCTACTAGATAACTGTACGAGTAAATGGAGCAATATTTAATGACTCGTCTGTCTTTAAAATACCCAACGCATTCTGTTAAAATGTCTACTTTTACTGAGTATATGGAAAAATCGTTTTTAACACTTTTTTTAACGAAAGTACTTTTCTGTAGATTTGCAAATATAAGTATCAATATACATGTATATATTTGACCATAAATTATATGAAGGGATAGGGGACATATAAATCCATAGCATATTAATTCAAGTAGCATAGCTAATTTAGTAAAAGCCATAATACACTGAAACTTACACACTCCAAAAATGCAAAGAAGTTCTGAAGAATGTTACATGAAAAAGAAAGTAAAACTGATTTTTGTCATTCATTTATTTTATTATCTTTTGTGTCCATATTCATAGTCACGGTTCATATTAAGATTAAGATACGATTACACTGAACTATTGAAAGAGTTTGTGGTATTCTTTATGAATTTGACATTTACTGGTTATAATCTGAGTTGGGAGATCAGTCTCAACACTCGGGCTTCTGATTGGATGGTTCTGGACGCAGTCTTCAGCTTAACCTATGGCAATGCTGTATTTTGATAGGAATCCTCAAACTCAATTTCGTAACACTAGGCTCAATAAGATATGTTCCATAAATTGTATCCTTCACATTGGTATTTTATCTATCATTAGAAAGTTTAATTTGTTTTACATTTTACTTTGCAATCACACTACATATTGAAGCCAAATTTTCAGCATTACATTTAAAAAGATAATTCATTACGACCATGTACGAAACGAAAACGCAATGTTGTAAATGGTAACTATGGTTCGTAGTTCACTGACGACGGATTTACGTTCTGAATTTTACGACGCACGCGTGGCAGTTATATGCAAGCGATATCGTTCTTGGAAGAATAAAGACTTGGGAAATTATTTTGTTTTCGCCCAAAAGTTGAATAGTAATCAAAATTTCACGGCAGTTTTACTAGTGCTTGTTTGATAAAGAATTGTTATGTTCTATTCATCCAGGCATTAAGTCCTTAATGGATGTCTGACAATATGTGAGTACTGTGAACTGTTAGCAATTCACGGATTGTTCCTGTATTGGCATTTAAATCATGTTTAAGATAACTACGCATAATATGAACATCGAAAACACGTCTTAAACAACATGATAACGTAATCTAGTAGAATAAAATAATTCATAACTGTAATAACAACCGAGAATAATAACCAAATAATAAAATAAACAAATGTATTATGTAAAATATTACACATTAGTTAGGGTAATATGGTATCTTATTGCCCTTGATAATGTCTGTTAGTGATGTTTCAATAATTCTACAAACAGTAGACGATATGGTCAGTTTCTTTGTATCTAGTACACAGTTATTTCAAAGCATAAAATGTTGAAAATAATTGTACAAGGAATTATATATATAACATTTCAATCAAAACGTAGTTTTCTGGACATTCGACACTTTGGTTTAAAACATATTTTTGGAGAGAAAAATGAATATATGTATTGTAAGACAAAATCTCTAAATAGAGTAAATTTTTGATTAAAATTTTAATTCAAAACAAATTCACATCATGAATGCCTCCAGGCTATTGGTGAACACAGACACATTAAATTTTACCACCAACGATCAATGAATGGAAGTTAATTGAACAATACTATCACTTTCTAGACTTGCATGATAAAGTATAATCTATATAAGACTGACGCTTTTTTTGTTTCAATTAAAAGCATCAATAACAATCTAGAATAAGCCCGTATAGATCGACAGCAAACTATTATTCAAACAACAATATTAAATACGTGACTTTGAGCATATCTGTTGGCGCTATACACAGCTAACTTGTCATCATTCTTCTTTGGTTCTAAATGCAAAATCTACACTGAAATAAATTAGGCTTGTATAAAGTTAGAAAGATATAGAAACAAATGATACTTACAGTTATGTCTCTTTCACTTTTGTTCGGTTCGAATCTCTTCATGGCTTTCTTCAATTCGCCCATACTCAGCTCACCGTCCCCGTCCCGATCAGCGCGTCTCCAGAACGCCTCACATTGCTGTGGTGTCATGAAACTCATCTTTGTTCTTTCGTTAGTTTGCTGTTATTTTCCTAAACAAATTGCAGCGCAGAGCTACTTCTAGTATCAAAACAGAAACAGTTTGTAAATTATTTCAGCTTGTAAAAGACGTTTGTGATTAAACTTTTTCCTCTAAACCTCAGAACAAACTAATTCCTGTTTGGTAGTCCTGCGATTTTTATCGTCTAGTAATTCCCAATGGATTTGCTAAACATCTGTATACCGTCATCTGACAAAGGGTCAATACGCTATTATCTATTCAACACATATAAGATATACAGGAACTGTTGTCATCTCTTGGCAAAACCTCTAGGCTTGAATGACACTTCTCTTTATACACTAAGTACTCGATTTTCTCTTCCAGTGCGATGGGATAGATGCTCTGGGCCAGCAATTTATAGACATCTGATTGGACAATTCTTGTTAGATTGTGACAGTCGCGTGACAAGGGTTCGACAGTGAAAAGCGGCAATAAGTATCTATCAAATCTGCATTTTACTTCCATTTGGATTCCAAAACAATGTACTGTAAACAGTTAGACCGGATTACAAGATATGCGAAAAGGTGCACCAAAAAGAAAAACACCTTACATTGCTCTAAATTCGATAACCATTCTTATTATGTGGGAGCCGACGTCTTACCTATTTGAAAACTGTTTTAATCCTTTAAAACCTAGATTTAATGTAAATACATGCTCAATAAAGAAGGTAAATGCTGTCGCGTTATACATTTTCTTCTTAGGAAGGCATGATAGAAAAGGTTATGGAGTAGAGCTCGTTCATCTGATCAGATTGTCACTGATGCAAAGTGAGTCATGAGCATACACTAGTTACATCGATGATCAAACAAGTTACACCGTATATAAATCATTCTCGATGACTGCTGCTGGGTCAATGTAACCTTTACAAGTCTTATTAGAAGAATGTGATTCCAGGATCAAGCGCGCCGCAAGGCGGGTTTCGATTTTCGGATCAAGAGGCCGGCACGCTGACCTTCGATCAAATTGCCTCTGAATTGGTAATGTAATGCAGTACAAACCTTTCCAAATGTTCAAAACAAAATCTTAATTTAAGGAGAAAATACCAAAGTGAACCTATTAACTTAATGGTGACACCAAGAGTTTGAATATCAAAGAGGCAAAATGATGTTCATCCTTTATGAGGCTAACTTAATGGCTTCCGGTCTGTGAAATGAGTGTCGTTTACAATGTATAGCACAAACATCGGTTAAATGCGATATTGAAGTGAACAACAACGGCGGCTGCAGGGATGTGTTTGCCGTGGTACACACCAATCAACTGTGCAATTATGTTCGCCCATATGAAAATAATGAATACGACGTTCGAAAATAATGAATCTCATCAACAAACGTTCATTTAAATGATATTCGTGAACACAATGATGTGTCAAACCCATGACCCCTACGACTGTTGTGACTATCACTGAAGTAATTGTAACTATACCTACGACACTGGAGCTTCGTTGTGGTCGTGGGTTCTAACCATATCAGGTTAAATAAAGTTTGGTTTTATGTTGTTGTCCAGTCGTATTAACCATTGAATGCGTCTCTTAATAACAAAATATTGCAAAAAATGTTTAACTGTGCTAAGCACCGAACTTGAATGGCGTGTATCGAATTCTTCAGTGGCTATTTCAAGGCGCACATCTACATTTTATATAAAATAGAAGTTTGACCATCAGAATGTACTTAATTTTGGATCTGTCTCAGAACAAGAACCTAAAATAGTAGATATCACGAGTTATTGACGTTAAACAGGAGTGATCTTTGTCCAACTTTGAATACTCGGACAATCACCTGGTCTGGTAAAAAAGCTAATGGTAATAGCGATGTTGGCATTGTTGCAATTTGTTGGTCCAGCCAACTTAAAGGCTTGTCTGAGTGGATATTTACAAATACATATACATACATACATAAAGCATTGTCTGGCATATGTTTTTTCGCGTTGGGGTTTTTTAATTTCTTTTGCTGCGCATTGACATTAGTCTGAATGGAGGAATGTTGATTTTATACTAGTTTGTTGTTATTGTCTGTCTGGTATTAAAAGTACCCATTATGAGACATTTCTTCAAGCCACGGGGTTAAAACTGTCGCTCAACACAATAATCTAAATATAGTTGCAGCAATCTGACAGCAGTCGCCCCGAGTTACAAACGTCAAACGTGTCCTCCACCTTTGAACTCTGATTTATGAGAGGAAATTGTCAGTTGCTTGCGGAGGAGCAGGCTAGTATGATTGGTTACCCAGGAGCACTGGTTAGGTCAACTGACCACCGTATACAACTGAAAACTGTAGGGAAACGGCGTAAAACAAAACAAAACAAAAACAGAAAATAAAACGCTTACTTTCTTGTATGAGGTACAGTTACCATTGTGTGGGTTCCACTAATTAAAAAATATCCCTTAAAATGGCAAACGCTCATCAGAAGGTGGCGGCACAATTATGTTTTGTTCATTTCGACTGCTATGTTACATATTTCTTGGCCAAAAACTTGTACCATACCTATCCATAAGTACAGTACACTACACATGTGTGTCACAATAGGTCAACATGGTTTAGTCAGATAAGTCCATTGCAAATTTTGCAAATGGAAAAACCTTTTAAACCAAATCGAATAAAACGCCATGAAGGATTGCTCAAATATGCGAATAAAATAGGATCACTGTGCTTGTATTAGGGTTTGATTAGGAATTCTGCAACCCCAGTTTGATAAGTTAGTAGGGAGACAGAATTCGTTGTCCATCCGGTAAGTCGTGATCGTCGGGGAGTATCACGTGGTCTCCATAGTACATTTGCCGTACAAGATAGCTGAATATTCCGTCGGTTCGACGCAAAACTTCGATGTGTATTGATGCTTACCGATAAGGTAGACTCTTCTATTAGTTTAAGCCTAAAACTCGATAAATATTTTATTTGTTTTTTGTACATTGTCCGAAAATGTATGAAATTTGGGTATTTTGGCGCCAACATCAGGTATATGATGCCTACTTTTACAAAATATTGATTCAATTTGCGAATGTATCCTTCGTGGTAAGTTTCAAGAAGTATTTTTTTTTTTTGGAAGGGGCTCGTCAGAGCCAATTGCTATAGTAGGCGAAATCCGCGGACACTCATCGGATGAGTTATCCCAAGTCTTACATTCTGAAGCGCCAAAGGCTACATACCCCTGAAGAAAGTAGTCATTGTCTAACAAAGAAATAGCGGTAAGCATTTTCTGGAAACATATTTGAACTAACATCACCGACGCATTAGAGAGAGCCCAATTGTTTTTTAAATATTGCAATTACAGAATAAAAATATCACGGTATATCGACACGGACTATAATAATGTTGTTATGTCCGTGATACACCGCAGCCGCATGAATTTATCATATGACTTGGCCATTTACGTATCAGGCGTGTATCACGCGTGAAGTGCTTATTGAATGCAGGAATATTACGATAGTACAAGATAGTACAGTAGGCAGATAACTCAGCAGATGATAGCAGTAGGCAGAGATACGTATACAAGAAAACGGTGTCACAAATAATATATCCGAAGAACAATTATACGTATATTGAAATCATGGGAAATGCAATTTTCCGCCATCGTTCCGTTAAATATCTACGATTTACGGAAACTGTTCTAAATTGAGCTAATTCTCATACTTTTTTGTTTTATTGTCATCCTGTCTGTAGGTCGGTCGATTGGACTTTCTGTCCAAAATACAACATATGTGGTTTGTGTGGCTAACTACTTCTTCAGGTTTCAAGGGATTGCAATGCAATTTGATAATACAAGTACCATGATACATGATTTGTAGATGTGGAAGACATAAATTTGCCGTGCATCCATCAAAATGTTTTAGAATTCTCTCCCTTTGAACGGAAATCTCCTTTTAGAACACATGTAATAACATTATAGTTAATGTTGCAAAATACATTAGTTTTCAATGGATTGCATGTAGATTAGGCATATAATCAACATTAAAGTACTGTTTAATTCTTCTACATCCATCCTTCTCACTGTCGACACAAATTCATTGTATACAATCTTGTGTGTTCAACTCCTATATTATTTATTATACTGACATAACAAAATGTTCTTGATAGACTATTGTGATAGGTAAATCTATGTCAAAGTGACGTCTGTGATCTGCAGTGAGCCCCTTGCTGTTAGCACTTTCAGTGCTTTGATTTTTATCGGTCTCACTGCTCATCCTTTAATTGTCTGGGATCATCAATCGCTAAACGATTAATACTGCATGCTTTCACAAAATTATCTGTCACAATGGTACGTATATATATATATGTACATGTACATGCTTTCGCGTGCGTTTGCTTGTTTAAAGGTGAAAAAATCGTCTTTCGCTCTTCAAATAAGTTAAATCAAGAAAAAGTAATCATAATGATTTCAAAATTGATTTTTTGTAGATTAGGACATTGAATATGATCAACCAAAACCCAAGACCATACAATTACGGTTACACAATACAGAACCGGGGAATAAAATATCAAAAACCAATTTTGAAATTATTTCAAATAGCAAAGATTACCTTTTCTTAGAATTAACTTATTTAAAGAAATTAATTCTGTAAGCGAGAGAAACTTTTTCACATGTAAACAAGCATACGTGCACGATAGTATGTACATGTATATAAACGTACTATTGTGACAAATATACGTTGTTCAGATCCGAATTAAAATATGATATTATATTTCAACCCGGTGATGAAATGTAGTGGTTTTAAAGAAAACATACCATAAAGAAGAGACGTTCTGGGTATGAAGAATTTCATATTAGATACTGAAAATAAGGTTTCACGTCACCAATAGGCAATAGGTTCATTGAAAAAATCGTTCGGAGAGTGTACTCATAAATAGTTTGTACGGACAATGTACTCGCTTATAAATGTATCACTAATTTCTGTTAGAAACCGAAATACTACTTGAAACTTGAATCAATATTTTGTAGAAATATTTATCATATACCTGCTTTTTGTGCTGAAATACCCAAATTACATACATTTTCGGACAATGTATGTAAAACAAATAAATTTGTATCGAGTTTCAGTCTTTAACTAATAAAACCTCGCAAAAACGAAAAGCACGTGAGTAACTTGTGTTACAAAGCGGGTACTCTGCACCTATTCTAACGAGTCTACCTCATCGGCAACCATCAATACACATCAAAGTGTTGGGTCGATCCGACGGAATTTTCAGCCATCTTGTACGGCAAATGTACTATGGAGACCACGTGATACTCCCCGGTGATGGTCCCTTGAATGCAATTTGAACGGCGTACGTGTCAATACGCGTGACACATTCTATGTTTCTGTTTATTAAGATCAGTTTTTGTGGAACAAACACATTTTGTTAGAAAAAGAACGACACAAAATATATGTAGTTTATAAATTATTGATTTATTAATAACTGTATACATAAATATAAATTCAAATAACCTTGGTGTACAATAAGCTATAAAAGTATTGGTTCATTAAATGATGGAATATAATGACTGTGCAATTAGCGACTTAGCATAATTTGACAAAAACCAAGACTATATATCTTTTACAGCAGTATCATTTTTCCCTTAAGTAAAACATTAAGTAAACCTCTCTCGAACAGAGCCCTCTCTACAACAGCCAACATGTGTGGCTCCTACAGGTGGTTACTCTGAAGAGATTGGACTACACACTTGAAACTTTGGAACGGGAATCTCGTATGTGATGTTTCCTGTTTTTCTGCGAATAAGAACTGGTCACTTACGTGCATTCAAATTACTGCATAATAAACATTATCAAGCTAATAATATATATTATTCTAAATTAAATAAGATGTAACTTTAAATATGTGTTTTCTTTCATTGTTTGTCGTAAACATGTACGTATGTGTGTACTGCAGTCATTGAATGCTAGCTTTAAGGGGAAAATGAAGTACATGTATCTCAATACTTTATTCCATATTTATGTAATATAGCTGGCGAGTTAGGCTGTGGACAACCCTGTTGTTGTAAGAATTCGCATGTTAAAAGAAATGTAATATATAAGTGTACCAAGCGTATAGAAAATGAACAACGAACATGGCAAATAACATCGTCGAATACCTATTAACATACCATTCTCTTAATGCATTGCATTTATATTGTTTTGATCACATTTGATGTTTGAGGTATACAGTGCAAGTCATTTCATTGGTCGCTTCGTGAGCTGATGAAGCTGCTTGGACCAATCGCAGTGCTCGTTCTTTAATTGTTTTTTTAATTGGTGCTTTGATTGGTCTATATTTGGTTTAGTGTAAGTCGGTATGTAATCCGTAAAACAAGTGTTGGTCAGTCAATTAATCTACACTTGAAGGTAGCTGATAGATGTAACAGACAATTATGGGTATTCAGCAATGATTGAAGAAGAAACACTGGAAGAAATACGAGTATATGATAATTATAAGATTTCGACAAAAGCTCGATCTATGCAAAGAATGATTTAAACTCGTTAAACGAAACAAGACCGTCACCACTCGAGTCACTGTAATGCATGAACTTTTCTAAAATGTCCTCCACCTGGTCTGGTCTGAAAAAATCACCAACTAATCTTCGAACTTCATCCTGACTCAATGAACCATTTTTATCCTTGTCATATTTCTGGAACAGAGCGATCAAAGCTTGTCTGCAAAATATAAAATAGTCTGATTTCAATCATTGTTTGTGAATGTTGTCTTTTTGTGCATAGAGAGCTTAGGTTATTTAACGCGCGTTAGAGATGGTGACTACTTGTCACAAATATATCGCTGTCACACTGTGATACCACGTTGTAGACACATGACATGATGCTATACCCAGTAACATCAACCTGACAACGGACTAACTATTCCTAGCAATACTCTTATAATGCCGACCATAAGCAAATAAGCTAAATATACTATGACCATGTTGACGCCTTAAGTATGTCGTAGCAAGGCTTCGAACATGTAACAGTGTGCATCGGAGGCGACCACCATCGAGCCACTGCCTTACTGCGATGTCCGCTGCTATTATGCGCTAAAATTCCTACCAAAATGAGTACGTGTATTTACAATTTTAGATAAAATCTGAATTTATTAAGATATTTGAATAGTTCCGGGGAACGCCACATGTACAACATATATGGGAATATGGATGCAAAGAATGGTCTAACAACTAAGAAACATTTAGGGGCCAACAAGGGGAAAACCAATTTGATGGATGAAATACATTATGGAACAAACAAAGATAGCTAGCAACAACATGCCATAAGGAGAAATAACACGAATACCACAACAGGCTTATTTTCAGAACGAAAACGGTATACATATCATCAAAAGGACGTTTTATTGTTCGATATAAGTAAAAAAATGCACATCGGAGAACGCTACGTTTACAAATAAGAACTTCTCCAGACATACCTAGATAAAAGAAAATACAAGAGGAAAACACAGGGGGGACACCAAACAGGCCAGTAGGCACATACAGGGACGGGACGCAAAAACAATACAAAATGGACCAGGAGGCACATACAGGGAGGGGACACAAAAACAATACAAAACGGACCAGGAGGTACAAACAGGGACGGGACGCAAAAACAATGCCAAACGAACAGGAGGCACATACAGGGAGCGGACACAAGAACAATACCAAACGAACCAGGAGCACATACAGAGAGCGGACAAAAGAACAATGCCAAACGAACCAGGAGGCACATACAGGGACGGGACGCAAAAACAATGCCAAACGAACCAGGAGGCACATACAGGGAGCGGACACAAGAACAATACCAAACGAACCATGAGGCACATACAGAGAGCGGACAAAAGAACAATGCCAAACGAACCAGGAGGCACATACAGGGAGGGGAAACAAAAACAATGCCAAACGAACCAGGAGGCACATACAGGGAGCGGACACAAGAACAATGCCAAACGAACCAGGAGGCACATACAGGGAGCGGACACAAGAACAATGCCAAACGAACCAGGAGGCACATACAGGGAGCGGACACAAGAACAATGCCAAACGAACCAGGAGGCACATACAGGGAGCGGACACAAGAACAATGCCAAACGAACCAGGAGGCACATACAGGGAGCGGACACAAGAACAATGCCAAACGAACCAGGAGGCACATACAGGGAGCGGACACAAGAACAATGCCAAACGAACCAGGAGGCACATACAGAGAGGGGACACAAAACAATGCCAAACGGGCCAGGAGGCACATACAGGGAGCGGACACAAGAACAATGCCAAACAAACCAGGCGGCACATACAGGGAGCGGACACAAGAACAATGCCAAACGGACCAGAATATATTACAGGGAGCGACACAAAACATTACCAAACGGACCAGAATACACATGCAGGGCACAATAACAATACAATTCGCACCAGGAGGCACATACAGGTAGGAGCTCAAAACAAAACCCAACTTGCACAATCTCGCACTAATTACCGAACTCTAATATTAACGTAAACATGAAGTAAACACCTAGCTTAATAAAACACACCAAGCTAGCGGAAATCTAACTATTTGCTTTAGTAGTTAAGATATCATTATTAACGACAAAGTATCTATACTGTACAGTAGAATCAAATAAGTTCTAGACTTACGATCGCTTTGGTTTCTCTGCCATTTCGGACATGAATTCTTTCTTGCTTATACGTTTGTCACCATCCTTGTCAATACCCAAGAACATCGACTGAAACAGCAATATAAAAAGGTGTTTGCTACGGAATTATGTTAGGGACACCGCGATCTTACCCCTCACATATCGAACATATCCTTGTAAACGCGATATATGTTTTTTTACCTCTCGTATCGTTTTTATCAGATTTCCAATAGGCATCAGTAGTTTTACTAGCACATTTCTCTAACCAATGTAAAAATCGTAATGTCCCGAACAAGATTCCATAGTATGAATGTGTTATAACATTTATATCAAATACACATAATGTATAGTTTCAAAGATAAAGAAAAATTTCAATAAACACCACCTATAGGTAAGAGAGCAACTCTTTTTGAAACACTATTTCCTGGACAAGTTTTCATTTCTTCTTTATTTTGACTCGATGAACTGACCTTCTTTGACCTAGGACCGATTTGTTCAGAACCAATTGTGATCAGATAAGAGAGGTTTCGTTTTCGTAAGAAATAAATGACCACAGTTTCATTGACATGTTTAGTATTTATCCATAAGTCATACTGATACTCAGACCACCTCATGACTTTCGCCAAAACCACTTGTGTTCCAATTATTGGGGTTATACTTTGCACTGTTTGCATTTCCCTATAATATTTCACGATCGTTGTAAAAAGTAGGTTATGTTAAGTATCAGTTTGATGGAATACTTGTCAATGTTTACGCTCTGTCATGAAAATAAACTATGACTTTCATTAAGTTCAGGACTTTTTATACGGAACAGTTTATAAAAACTTAAATCCAATTACTACATTGATATACCACACAACACCAATCAAGTGAGTTTTATATTATTGCATATGTTGTGTTAACAGGTGTCTTAATTATTAACTGACTGTTCAGTATTATCAAGTATTTAAGAATATTTTCGTTACGTACGTATGCTTCTCAATAATCACAACAAATCTTTTCATACGGAACGCTTGAGCGACGCTAGATCCGAAATACATGTATCTAGGTTAATGCAAGTTTTATGCGACTTCAAAAGACGAACAATTCATTCTTTTTTTACATCGAAGTTAATTGAGCATAAACATCGAAACTGACAGTAAAACTTCTACTATCCGTATTTATTTACTTGAGAACGGTTGTAAACAAATTGTGAGGTTGTCAGCCAACCAAAACATGTTTTGCAAACTATTGACCAATAGAGATAGCGTACACAATAACGGTATCCTCAACTACTTACTTAAGAATCGATTTTTGTCCGTTTCTTTTTACTTGAGAATGGTTGTAAACAAACTGCGAGGTGGTAACCAATGAAAATACGTTAACTGAATTTGAATTGGTTTTATAGTGCCCCAGCTATAACGTGACTCCCGCACAAACAGTAGGAAGCAACCGTTTTTAAGCAAACTGACATTACAGAACTTTGCACGTGTTTTATTTTACCAGTACAGGGATAACTTGTTATACCCCATAGCCCAGCATTCCATTATATATATTATTTATATAGTGCTGTTAGATTGATCGCGCTATCCATGTCAATGTAGGTAAAGCAATGCTCTCGTGCTCTCGTGTGCTCGTGCTCTCGTGTGCGCAATGCTGTAACAGAGGTGCGGGAAGTAAGAGAGAAAATTTACCCTATATATATCTAGAAAAGGTTGTTGTCTTAAAACGCTTGAACACTTCTCTAGCTACAAAGTGGCGTCCGCCAGACCAGGGCCCGTATTCACAAACGTTTTAAGACTGAATCTCAGACTTAGACTTTAAAATAGTAAATTTTCATTTTGTTCCTACGTCATTGTTACACAATATATTTTGATAAAACATGGCAAAAGTGTAGAGTGAGTAACAAACAATATTCAGGCAAACATTTATCCGTTTAAATATAATGAAAACGAAATGCTTGTAAATTTATTTATTGCAATTTTTAAGTCTAAGTCTGAGATTCAGTTTGTGAATACGGGCCCAAACGACATTGTTCCGCATGGACACCATTTTGTTTAGCAAAGCTAGCATTGTCAGAGCACGCTACCTATCAAGAATAGGGGCAACGCTTCCGACGTTAAAGATACGGCCACATTACTCTTCACTACGTAGCGCTAGGTAGAACTCTACCTTTCCTACCTCTAAAAACGCGCATCTACTGTTTGGTTTACTTTTCTATCAAATCAGGACCGCGGCTCTATCTCCGTCAAGTTTACGGACAATACACCTATATTTTGAAATGCAACGGTTCAGGTAATATATTCATACGTTCGTGGTTAATAAATCCGCACAATATCAATGTTTGAAAATAGCTTAAACTACTTGCTTGTTTGAAACAGTAAACCAAATTTAACGTTTGCAAAAACAATTCGGTCATGAACACGAAGAGTGTTTATAGTAATGGTAATAAACTAGAAAATTTGATTGCATCCTATAAAAGCTGATAGTAGTGTAGCAATTTCGAGCCATTTCCTCTGGGGGTCGTCTCATATTTTACGTGTTTGTCTGATAGCGAAATAGGTTACTTATTTAACATGTTTAATAACTGCATCCATCTATAGTACAGATCATTTTAATAAGATGTCATGCTGCGCGCGCACGGTCGGTTATCAACCAAAAGGAGCGCAGAAAAAAAATCTCACCTAACAAGAAGTTGCGTTTGAAAAACAGTCGGACCTCGTTCATTCGAATTTACCTGGTCCGAATTTTTATTTCGAATACTACATAATTTTGAACAGCCTATTTCAAATCGACGTGCCTTAGAAGATACATCGTTACCTGATATTTATTTCGGATAATACCTAGTATGCGGATAGAATGTTGTCCGACTATAACAGTTTTTAAAGTCAAACATAATATGCACATGTTGGCTGTTGCTGGGAGATTGTTGCTCTCGTTCACGAGGGGTTGTTGTTCAAGGGAGGGCCGCTCTTTAGAGGTGTAGATGCATTATAGTGGGTGTTTCGATTTCAAGATATTGCTTTCATCTCTTCTTATTTCTAAGTTATATAGTGTAGCTTCAAACTACTTAAAAGGTCTAGAGATATCGTTGCACATGAAGTAATTGTGCAACTGTATTTCTCTTTGTCAGGACTATGAAAATCCTGCCATGGGCTTCAACAATTTTTGGAGCGAAGTGTTGTTGGCGAGTAGTTAGTGAGACCGCAAACGAACGTTTCTTTTTGCTGAATGAACGTGTCCGAATGTCTTACTCATATGTTTATCATGTTAAACAAACAATTTCTTATATGAACATACATCACTGTTAGCCTACAGTGATAATTTGTTAATACTAATTAAGCAACATGACATGACTCATATGATTATACTTCATTTCGGACGTAACACATACTAAGTTTTATAGGATGGTTGCTGAACACTACCTGTCATTTGTTATATACAATGCACAATTAAATTCTTTTCTAGTTGGTCAGTTACATACCACCTTATCTGTTGCAATTCGCACGCACTAATATCTCACTCATTAAATTTCAAAAGGTCCGACTACATAACATTCAACTTGAAAAGGATTTGATGAAACAAAAACCCAGATAATCTTTTACAACCTTATTCCTTGAAATGGTGCTTAAAGTCGTAAAAACAGCCAGTGTCATATCATGACTATTCTATATATTAGGGTATAGAAAGACCCAAGGTGGACACCTGAATAGAACCATCGAACTTCAGTGTAAGCCAGCTCGATGGCTCTCTCACACAATTTAAATCTCATGTGGTATTTGAGCACGCAGCGGTGAGGGGCAAAAGAAATGAATTCATCGAACATAACCACTTGACCATGGGAGGCTCCATAACCAACATTAACAAAGAACGACCAATTAGAAAAGCGTTTTAGGGTAATTTACAAAGATAAAATAAATGTCTAGTTGTCTATCGATTTTTTTTATATGGTATCAGTTATTAAAGTCTCGTTAGAAACGTAAGTTGAAACGAGAACTGTAATTTTCAAGTAGCGTAAGATACGTTGACATAGCAGGTACGCATCTGAACAATGTCAATATTGGTAGTAAATAATAATCAGGTTTATTACTTTAATATCAAACTGAAGTGTAAGACGGTCCCCTTTTTGTTTTATCAGTTTTAGTCTGGTGTGGATGGACAGATAACATTAACCACAAAATCCTTTTTCATCATAGGACGGACTATGTGTCTCGTCGAAGATTAAAAACAGTGAGATCAGTCGCCATGCTCAAATCTCAATTCCATTCTTCCGTGACTTTTTTTGTCTATTTTATTATTTTGTAATTATGTTTTTAGTAAACAAACCAATTTATCATAACACAAACCGAATCCAATTTCGGTTTCTTTAAAACTTTAATTTGAGAATCTACAGAGACAAAGAAATCTAGAGAACGATCAAATATAGCCACTTAAAGTTTAATAGTGTGCGACACCGGTCTAACCTAGCCGGTGACTCGGACAGAACAATGTATAGTTCAACACACATTGCTAGCTACAGGAACATGGATTTAAACCCTTTAATTAATGATATAATCATTTGAGTACAAAATCACCATCCAAAACTGAGCCGAGTGTTGCATTTAAAGATGTGCGTGGCCCATCTGAACATGAAAATTTTTTATACAGGCTTCAAAAAGTCCCCGTAAATTAATACGCCAAACGATTGATATTGTCCGCGATATAAACACACTAATATTTCGTGCCAGTATGTAAACAAGATAATGTTTATAGATATTGTAAAATCTAACGATGTGTATATTTTTGGCGATAACTTATTCAGAGTTTTTGTTCTTAAATACAATTTATTTTACATTGCGAACTAAAATTACGGTTAAAGATAATTCTGCTGATTTTGTTGAGATGCCGGTCTACCATCTTTGCATGTGTGTACTTGAGGTTGACACAGCTGTTTAGTAGATTTAATATTTCCTTACAAATCTAAATCATAAAATAACTTTAATTTGTATAAATTATACATAAAGGCAGATATCTATCAAAGACCGGTGGTGACATTCACATTTCATTTTTTCTAGTATAGGAAATATTGAATTCGTGAGGTTGAAATGGTGAATTCGTGAAGTTGAAATAGTGAATTCACGAATTCACGATTTCAACTTCGCGAAGTCATTTTTTTCTAGGAGAGAATAATGAAGTGTGAATTTCACCACCGGTCTTTCATAAATATCAGATCTATTCAACTTACAGAACATTCTTTGTCATTGAGCTTGGGATTATAAATCTTCACAGCAGCAGCAAGTTCTTGAATGCTTAATTCACCGTCGCCATCTTTGTCGGCAAGGCACCAAAATTCTTCGCATTGTTGTGGAGTCAGTGACATTGCGAGCTTTCACTTAGATTGGTAATTAGGCAAAATATCAAATCTGTAAAGGAAATACATACAAATAAACTGTAAACAGATATAAGCATTGGCTTCGTATAGTAAAGGTCAAGCAAAAGGTTACCACAAAGCAGAGTCAACGAGAACGGGGAAATGTTTCCACTGAAACGATCGTTTTAGGTTTTATAAGGTAATCCCCAGGGATATGTTCAGAGTCTGCAGTATATCTGAAAGCAATGTGAGGCCAAATTAATCCAATTAAATCTGCCAAGTTCCAATGTTTACTACAAAATCAATCCGAATCGATACACGGTCCAAAATGTGTTCGTACCAGAGCTACACTCGCCCTCAGCTGCTCGAAATAAATTCAACCGACATGAGGCAATACAAGGAAGTTTGAAATATGGATTACACATAAATATTGTAAATATTCAAACCACAATCAAGTACATATATCCCAACGACGGTTGATTTTAATTATTATCTTTAAAACAGTTATTACAACAAGCACACACATTTAATATGCATTTACTGTAAGCCAAAATACTGAATATTTACTTAAACCTGCGAACAAAAGTACATTATTGTCGCACATACCTTGTAAATGTTGTGATCCGATCTTAATAACAAGACTTAAATAAACTGAAGCATACACGGTAAGTTTGTATAGTTTATAGACCGTTACAAGTTGATGTCCACTGATCCATATAGAAAAATGTATGTACAAACGTCTCTGTCTGGTAAACCACACAGTTTGACAGTATAAACGTTGATTAACCTGTGTGTGTAAAAAACTGACTTTCCTCAAATGTGTGTTTATAAACTACTGTCTAAATCCGAGAGATAAATTTTGTCAGCTTTGATGCTTGATATAAAATCAATTGCCTGTAGAGATAGAGTTGTCTCCCTTGTCACATTGACTAAATTGTCTGCACCGCGATTTATCACATTCTCCAGTTGTGTTAGGGAATTTTATGCCGAATTATTTAATAATTAATTAAGCATTCATTGTTTTCTTATTCTCTGCATCAGATGAAATCATTCAGGGAATATATCAAAATGCATGGGGATAAATGAAAGTTGCAGGAATATAAAAAAAATAAAGATTTTTTGCAACAAAGTAAAACTGCGTTTATATGGCCACGCATAGAATGAAGTCATGGTACAGATAAATTCGTGTTAATGGTTGATGACCATCGACCACTGTAGATCTAGCTTTACTAACACCACGTCATATAGATTCTTTCAAAAATGGTTAGGATTATAACCGTTACTAAGCACCAAGATCTGAAATTTCTTTCAAACATCTTTTGTCAGACGTTTTCTCAATCCCTGAATTTGACACGAGCACAAGGCCGAGGATAAAAACCTCTGCACTCAGCACTCAGAACTCAAAGTTTACTTTGCTGAGTATGAGAGTGGATATTTGTGAGTGCAGTGGATTAAACTGCTTTCTTTCTAAGTGCTGAACATATTGTGTTCCTTCGTGTCCTGAGTGAGAATATAAGACTGAGTGTAAGTTTGAGTGCTGAGTATAAGCGTTATACTCAATATTAAATAAAACCTTAAACAATATGGACCACAAAAAATACTTAGAACTCTGTAAACATGCGTTATCCACTTCACTCATTCAGACCTTGCCACTTAGACTCAACAGAGTAACTTTCCAGTGATGAGTTCTACTACTGAGCAACGGATATAATTCTGGACCCATGTTAGTTACCCAGGAATATGTCAGCGACATTGATTGATAGAAGTGGTAAGAACTTGTTCCACAATCGAGGTAAATTACAGTCGGACCTCGTTTATTCGACAACCTTCTATCCGAATACTTGGTATCATCCGAAACTATAATCAGATCCCGAAAAAGGCGCAACAGCCAGAACTCAGCGTTTCCATCATTCAGTAAGTGTCAAAGTTGGCATTCATTCATACAGGCAAGAGCGACACTTTTCGTCAACGCATCTACGTATCAGGATTAAAACCGTTACAAGCACCGCGATCCAATACGGCATATCTAGACAAGCCGTTCATTAAGGTAGCACTACGTAGGCCAGACTATTACGGAATCGTAACATTTAGCGCCTCTGGTCTCCAAGACATTTATTTTGGACTCGTCCCAATGGACAAGTGTGTTTGTTTACCGGCTAGCCCCGTATCATTCCTAGCTTCGCTGATGGTAGGGTGCGCATTTTTCCTCCGTCGATGTGACCTTGTTACTGATAAGTGCTTATTGTGAGGGGATCGATTTGGTGGGGGCAGCGTTAGGCTTGAGGCGGGGTGTATCCTTACAATCTTAATACCGAGTGTTATATTGACGATTCCCCCCGTCCACTGGTGGCTCATTTTTTTGCATCAGTATACCGGTGTGCTAAATCTTTAGGTAATAAAAAACACATTTAATTCGACACGTTTATTAGATGCTCATGGCTTCGCGATTACGACTGAGTTCTGGCTCTTGTGCTTCTTGAATCGGGCGTACGTGTCAGTGACAAAATAAATCGAAACAGTACCAAATTCGAGGGATTGTGGTCCGATAAAACGCACCGGGAAGTGTCGCATGCACTTTTTATAAATTCGTGACATACGCACCAAACTATCCTTGTCATATAGTCATGATAAAGCATTGACATGCGCCACCTTTAATCGTGATTCGTGCCGCGTATTATCAGGGTTCGGACGTCTGCACTGTCCTGATTTTTGTCGTTTCAGGACTTTTTAAGAACCGTGAATTATCTCTTTCAATGTAATGCACATTGACAATTGGTATTTAGGGCATGAACATTTTAATAAGTAAATAATCAAGTGCACGTTTTTGAATCATGAAGTAGCTTTTTTTAATCTCCTTTATTTTGATGGAGGTGATTTTGAAAACCCTTCTAATTATCTTGAGGGAATGTTGAATACCTCGAGTATTCTTCAGCCGAGGGTGTTTTTGCTTTTAGTGTCACTCTGAGCGGATATCTCATTAATACTGATTTGCCTTTAAAGAGATAGAAGCTTTCAAAAACATCTGATCGGAGTCTAACATTGAATAATCAAACCATAACGATCGACATATATCAATAAACGATTTGAACAAATCGAAGTTAAATTGATAGTAAGTTTACAATGGCAAAAACATGATACTGTTTTTAAACGAGATTTTGTTTAAGAGAGTGCCATTCTGGATTAGTTACACCATACATACATACATATGACCGCTTATGTACCACTCATCGGCTCCTATGGTTTATATTTTATGTCTGTAAGATTATTACTGGCTAATAAATTGATTTTCCTGTCTTAGTTTGCTTCAACAACAAGACAGCACACAGCATCTGTAGATGGAGTATTCACTTATTTTTAATTAACCAAAATGTTAACTATATTACAGTTGACACACACCTTATATCATGACTGTATATCTTGGAATGTAAACAGCGCCATGGGCACACAGTGCGTCACATTATGAGTGCACTGACTGTCCATTGTCCATTGTCCATGACGGGTGATTTATTGTTGAAGTCAAACTAACCACAGCATCCATACATTCTTCAAGCATGTAGTACTACCTATCATGATGGACAATACACAAATATTGTTTTAAATTGCTTTGGATGGCTGAAAAAGTCTACATGGTAAAATGTGCATGTGAATACAGTAAAACCTCAATAACAAGACCACCCTTGGGACCCTTGAAAACTGGTCTTCTTATTGAAGTGGTCTAAATATTGAGGTTGAATAAAGATCAAAACAGTGAAAATGGACTTGATTTAAATGTGGTCTTATCATTGAGGTAGTCTTTAAGTGAGTTTATAAATGGTATGTTTTGATTGTTGCGAATTATTTCGTACAGGCCCATTTGTTGGTCAAAGCTTTGGTTGCACCGTTTACACATTAGTAGTTTGTCCTGCTTGGTGTACGATCGATCAAAATAACATTAATGTAATAGCATGCTCCATTTTGTTCATTTGTTTTGTCTGTTGGTAATATGGTACACAAATATATTTTCAATGGGTTATACATTGCAATGGTTCTTAGTAGAGATGTTTTAGCCAATGTAACAACAATACTGGATGAAGCCAATTCAAACATTTTATGTTCAGATGAGCCCGATACTTCTTTAAGATAACGCAAGACTTGTTACATTTATTTTAGGTCACAATATTGGTCTTGGTTTTGTCAAATTCAACTGGATTTAGCGAAATCCCGATTAATATGTAAACAGTTCTTTCCAGATTCAATTCAATTTGTGCAATTGCATCATCACCCTTTAAGTTATTTTGATATATCCTAATCAAGTAGTTAATCTCGACTTAGGAATAACCGTACGATTAACAATTGCTCTAAATTTAACGGTTCAACGCGCAAGTCATGTCATAGTACATATCACAGTCATGTGAAGACGCAAAAATCTGTAAAAAGTTGTATTACATTGAAATCTCTAAGAAAATAGGCCAAAGGAAATAATCAGCACTCAATTAACATTACCGTACATTTGCACACTCAATACGAGTGATTTTTTTCGGACACAGAAGTGTTCATTTTGTGTCGTCGGTTTATTAGTGGATAAACTTGTTTCGATACAAATCTTCGCTTAAAGTAACGAAAACCCCCGCACACACTGCGGAATATTAATGAATGCCAGGTCAGTACCAACGCACTGTATCACGTCTGTATGTTATTATAAGTCAGATTAGGATATACCTCAAATCCGATTTATTTATTATATGTTTATCCGAAACTTGAGACTAATTCAATGTGCCGGCTAAAATCACCGGGTGTCTAATCCTGTCGCTAAAGATAAAGTAGAGTATATGTATAGGAAAGACAACTCGAGTCGCTTTCTCTATTGTGTAGAGTTTTGAATGATGAATAAACAGGACGCCTTAAGTTTGAAATCTTCAGCCTTAAACCTGTAGATTTTGGTTTCAGAACCAGCCGATTTCACAACTGCGTATTCTCTTAAATAGTACGGGTATTCACAGGAAGCGGACTCAAGAAGGAGGATGTATATAGTGCTACCCGATGTCACAAAGGCGATGCGGCGTCCATTCCCTGAACAGGTCGATTGAAAAGGTGCAATTGTAAATTACTTTTTAGTACACAAACTATTTCCTTGTCATGTCAGTATGTCGTAAATGTTTTAAGATGGAGCACATTTGATGAGTATATTCCTACTAGAAACAGAGGCTTCTTAAAGTGTTGGTTTTGTTATGCTGTAGAGAATTTCTTCATGTTAACATGTTAGTAAGAAACTTAAAATTTGTGTTGGTAAATTTATAGTATACATTGATAACTATGTGAAATGACATTTCTTTATAAATTAATACGTATGAATCAAGCTGTTTTTATATATTAAATGAAATGATATGACCATTTAAAGATTGCAATTTTACTTTTACTGATCAATAGTTCGAATACGTTAACTATTTACTTCAGTTACTAAACTTAAAATACGGCTTTAATATAAGTGATTGGTGATCCTTATTAGTTTTATGAGTAAATTCAAAATGATTTTCAGTATTTTATCCCTGTCATTTGTTCCTTTCAAAACACCAGCTTCGAATAATTAGGTTTACATGAACTACAGTAAAACTTCACTTAAGGACCACCTCAGTCAGACTACCACCTCAAAAATTAAGATCACAATTTTCAAGTCCATTTTCACTGTTTTGGTTTTTATTCAAGCTTAATATTAAGAGCACCTCAATATTAAGACCAGGTTTCCAGGATCCTAAGGTCGGTCTTTTAATGAGGTTTTACTGTATATGAAATAATTGATCAAACAGATCAATACAAAGGTCACAGCCACCTCAAAACATGAACTTTATACATTATAAATCATGCACCATAAAGACAAGATACAAACTAAAACGATGGTCGAAGATAGGGACCCCGCTTTGGAACATTTAGTGATAAAAATACACTCGGGTTTAGACCTGGTTTAAGGGAAAACCCAGCATTGCGCTTATACTACCATCTCCAAACTAAAACGCTCCAAACTAAAACGAACATCGCAACTAAGATGATCCCCGTTGAAAAATTCCCATTGTATACATATGAATCGACGACCGTACGATAATGCACGTGAACTTAAATATCTACTCGTGTTCAATGAAAACGCACCGAATGTTTGTCTTATTATATCAGTTACCTGTTACGTTCTTCATTGTTGTACTTACTGACCGCTTTTCAACAACATGGCGTAATGTTTGAAGGACATCAGCTGTCCATGACCTAGTTTCGTGAACCCCGTACAAATCCTTATTTTGCTAACACTCATGTTCAATATGAACCATATCAATGTGCACGTGATAGCATTTCATGACATAGCTTTAGACTATCAAAACGCCAACAAAGTACTTCAGCTTTATTCACATTATGGGACGTATAAATGCCGCCCAACGTCATGAAGCCGTCGGTATGGTAGCCGGGGGGGGGGGGGGTCTCACCACTCTACTGCACGTAATATGCATTGTTCTCACTTCACTATTATGCGGTTATTTAGAGACACCAACGCGGCTCTGTTGCTGATCTACCACGTCCAGGACGCCAAAGAGTAACGTCTTGTCAACAACACCCTTATACTGTCCTTACGCATCTCCGTGGACGCTTTCAAACAGGAACAAAGAGTGCTCAGGAAATAAGAGGATAAAACCAGCAACGCATTATTCGATACACCGTGTGTCGACCCCTGTTAGTTGCCGGAATTCCAGCCCATTCCTCATGTAGGAATAACGTAGTGTCACCAGAGAGGCAATGTTACCGTGAGTTGTGGTATCGTCGGCATCTACGATGGACGCAAGGTCAGCGGAAAGGTATTTCACTGATGAGTTCATGTTTTGTACAGATATTATGGAAGGCGTAAGGTGTGGGGTCGCTGCGGTCAGCTTTATGCAGATTGCTGCGTCAGACAGCTCGCACAGTGGGGAGGGGCATATTATGTTAGTTCATCCTTTTTCCATTCCGCTACATTCAATTAAACCACTAGATTCACGGCGACTTGATTTTATGTAAATTGACGTAAATCTTCTATGTAACAAGCACACAAGTTTGCACCTATATATTAATCTACTTTGATTCGATCGTCTCTCGAAACAAAACAAAAACGGAGGGTGCTAACATTCAGAGCAAGAAACTGGAACACCATTGTTTTGAGTTTTAATGTATAATACATAAGGTGATAAGACACATACTTTGTTTATTTAGAACGCAAATTACACAGTGCGACGTGGTCAATGCATTCTAGTACAGGTTCTAAATTTAGCAGAGGAATTAGATTATCTTTGTGTTTTTTTACAGAAGAATATATTGCTCATATAAGTAAAGGAACATTATTAGATGCTTGCACATGTAGTTCTAAGTAGCGATAAAGAGTTATACTAGTA
The DNA here is from genome assembly GCA_032209605.1 of Mactromeris polynyma. Lineage (NCBI taxonomy): Eukaryota > Metazoa > Mollusca > Bivalvia > Venerida > Mactridae > Mactromeris > Mactromeris polynyma. The sequence continues at coordinate 1,064,506 of JASFXZ010000052.1, forward strand.
CATTTGTATTAAACGGTATATGGCGACAAACAGACGGACGGACGATCGGACTGATAGATACAGTTCTGCCGAAGACGCAAAAGAAACTTGAAAACCAAACTTAGTGATGGACGAGAGAAAACACTTCTGAGCTCATATTCATTGTTCAGCCATTGACATCTATCTAACTGTTCGATAACAATGCATCGAAACGCCAGTAAACATATTCTAATGCGCATGTACTTATACTTGACGAGCAAGTATTTCAATGAGTCAGGACCTCCGCGGTCGAGTGGTTAAAGTTGCTGACTTCAAATTACTTGCCCCTATTGCCTAACAGTGACGGCCACTTATGCTATGCGTGAAATGGTTGATTGCAACTACAGGATATTGCCACGAATTAACACCCTTTATCACAGTTCTATCACTTAACCCTTCTATAATACATGTTTAAAATAAAACTGTTAATAATTTATTACCAACCAACTTGCTTCTTTTATGCGTAAGTGTTAGACTGTCAGGTACAGGAATGTGTTTGTATTTTGACGTGTTTATAATCAATGTAGTTTGTACCTATTGCTGTATCGTTGTCAGATAACGTTTGAAACTAATGTCAAATTTTGATGTCAGAGCCAGTGGATTAAACCAAAAGAAAGTAATTACAATGCAACCTTTGCAGCGCGGTCCTCTCTTGAGCAACAACATTACTTCAACAACAGTTTATTATTTTCTTTGGTGATTATATACTATAAATTTAATCTCTCTTAAGCAATAACTGTTAAACAACAGTCGCAATATGTGTTTCCCAAAGAGTATTTATGAGGAGTGTTGCACTCTATTTTATACTGGCATTTAATTAGTCTCTATAGAGAGTCCTACATAAAGATATGCAGCATACTTGTCCTTCTTTGTATTAAGTATAAATTGCTATCACCGAACGTAGACTCTTCAGTACGAATACTGAAACACTTCGTACATCATGTTTCGTTTAGCAATATGTCTGCTCTCCCTTCTACCATGTGTGCTGGTGGTGCCCACACCATCATACCCAAACATGAAACAATTAGACAGTAACTACGTCCTCTACTGGGAAGCAAACTCTACGTATATTACGTTTGAGACTCACGTGAAAGCAAACGGTTGGGTTGGATTTGGCATTTCTGAAACTGGACTAATGTTTCCTGGTGACATGGTCATCGGTTGGGTTGACCACAACAAGGGTGTCCTTAAGGTAAGATTTACATATTTCTATTTATTTATCTATATACATGTATTTACAAATGTTTCGCAGAGAGTACAGGATACGTGAAATTTTTCATTGAAGTTCAATAAAGTCGAGAGAATATCAGCCAACATTACGTTTCTCGTTCTCTTTATAGAATTTAATTGCATATTTGACAATTAATGTTATAATAATCATTTCGGCTAATCGGAAAAATTCCCACACGCGAAGCGTCTGCAATCGAACTATTTTTGTCTCGCTAAAACTCCACTTATTTAGTAATTGTAGTAATTCCATTTTACACATGTACTGCAACTTGTTTCTGTTGTTGACCTACTGGTTGATTGCTTTTATCAGCTTTTTTTACAATATATGATTAATGTTTCGTATGTTGGTTAGCCGATTTATTGATTTCATTCGCACAGCCTAGGATCTTATTTCGTTGAACCACAAAATCGTTTTGTCATGTCAAAACTATAATATCACTGCATATCGAAATATTGCAGGAGAAGACCTATATAAGTCTTTGGCTTTCGGTCTCGTCCTTTTCACATTACTACTGAACAAACTCGTTTAATGTAAAATGTTGTATATTGTATTGTATTAATACGTATGATGTTCATAGTATTCAAATAAAATATGTTTAAAAACTAATATCAAGATATTGCGTCCGTTTTCACTATAATGATATTTTTTTAACCTCCAGTTTTTGTAACGACGCGTTTCACATATGTTCACGATTGTTATCCAGCACACGTGCACTATATGTTCCTCCCATATTTGTTTATATTAAAGAATAAACAACAAAAGTGGTTGCAGTTAATGATTCCTTTCGATTTCTTATATATTTTTTATAATCATTACACTAAAAAACAAGACTTCCTCAATGACAAGACCATCTCATTCAACCTCGATATTAAAACCACATGAATAAGAAGACCATTTTAAAATTGTCCAATGGTGGTCATATTATTGAGGTTTTATTATTATTTCATTCTAGGATTACCATACCACGCAACGTGGACCAGCCATCTTAGACGCTTCTAATGACTGGACATTGTATTCTTACTCAGAATCAACAGCAGATGGCACTATCTTGAAGTTCGGACGTCCGTTAAATACCCATGATACAGAAGATATGGTGATACAAGTAAGTCGCTGTTATGTTGATGTTTTTAATAATCTTCAGGCTATGTTCACTTTATAAATTGGAAAACCTTTTGTACCTAACTAATTCGTGTCATTCTCACGATTGACCACTTTAGGCAACATCAATCGTGTTTCTGCCACTGACCTATCCAAAGCGGTTCTCCTATTTTCCATCAATTATGGTTGTGTAAATTTGCCTGCGTAATAAGTTACACCAACATTCTATCCGAATATTCGGCATCATCCGAAATAAACATCATGTCCCGATATATCTTCTAACATTGGTGAGACTTTAATAAATAAATAAAAAATATTATCCATGTCAAATTGGCTATTCGAATCGATGTATCATTCGAAATAGAATTTCGGCCCCAATGAATTGGAATGAACGAGGTTCGACTGTTCTTGTATGTACTAGGCAGCATCTCTATAGTAATAACCTTAGGGAGAAGCGAATCTTGACTGTTGCTCCAGTCAGGTTAATTTGATAGTAAGTCTTAATACATAAAAAAATTATGTCGAAGAAAGACTGTTGCTCAAATTAAGGGTTCTTTGGAGAGGTTTGCCTGTAAATAGTGTCATGTCTCGTTCACGTAGTATACTGCTTGACTTCTGTATTCTTTATATATATAATATCTGTTCATTTCATATTGTGATTTATTTCAGCCTGGCTTGATTTACGTGATCTACGCCTATACGGACGTTGATCCTGTAGATGAAGTCTTGTATCATGGGAATACAACCCGTGGTTCGGCACAAATAGATCTTCTTCGGGGCAGTGTACCTGTTGGAAAATAAACGGGCTCAACAGCCACGTGACATTTTTATTAGATAGTCAAAAAATATTAAAGCATTAAACAGAGAATTGTTGTGTTGTGGGGGCGAAAACTGCAACCGTAGTTACAAGAATACTTTCGACAGTAAGTGCATCCTTAATATATTCCAAACCACTTCTAAAAACAAGAAATATCTTTTAAAAAATATGGTCGGCGCAACTTGAAGAATGCAAATTTGTTGCAATCTGAAGGTTAAAATTTGTAATACAACATAAAAAATTGCCTAAATGTTACGACTTCCGGTCATTCAATTACGCTATACTACAGAAACTCAGAGACCTGTAAGGGGAGATCACTGCATAGTATGATTAGCTATAGACACAGTATAGTTTGTTTCAATATAGTTCATCAATATTACTTAATGCATTAGTCGTGAACTCACACATTCATGTTAATAAACTTGTTAGCGATGTATCTGATTAAAACGATATAAATGATCGCGACTGGTACATTACACCAAGAAAGTCTTCTTAATTCCAACACCGGACAATTCCTCGTGGTGATAACTAATTACTCAGCGTACTCTGCACATGTAATGTAATGGTAAGGGAAGGTAATCCATGCTATAATGACTAACAACACTACTTACTGGATAAATCATGGAATACAATATACACAATGTCAACCAATCTGCGTCAATGTTACAAATATTTTTCAGTTGAAGAGAAATTGCCTTGGTGGTTAACGTAAGATTTGATTGGTTTACAAAACACTGATATGAAAATAGCAAACACCATGTTAGTACGGCTGCGCCGAAAAAGTGCAAAATAAAAAAAATGCCGAGATGTTACGCTTGCTGGTCACTCCAGATCCAAAATGGATTTCGGTAAATTGACCAAAATTCAGTGGATTTCGGTAAATTCACCGAAATTGAGTGTATTTCGGTAATTAACGTAACCTTAATCGAGAGTGTTAACCAATCCGCGACAAGCGCGCATGAATATGAAAACATTATAATAATGTCTTACCGAGAAATATCTTGAAAAAAGATGGTCGGCGCAATCTGAAGCAAGCAAATTAGTTGCAATCTGAAGGTTAAGATTTGTTGTGCAACATAAGAATTGCCGATATGTTACGATTGCTGGTCACTCGGTTATGCTACACTATAGTAACTCCGATAGTCATAAAGACAGTATAGTCTGTTTCAATATAGTTCATCAGAACTTATTGTATAAGTCGCGAAATCACACATTCAGGTTAATTAAGTTTATCTGACTAAAACAATAAAAGTGTTCGTGACTGGTCAAGAAACCTAGAATATTCTTAATTCCAACGCCGGACAATTTCCCGAGGGTTAGCAACACTACTCACAGTAATAAGAATAACGCCTCTATTGTGACCAAAATGTGTTCTCAGCAAACATAACACCATTGCTATAATAGTGTTCATCACTTTTATTCGGACGACAACATACATTGCAATAAACAAGTTTATGTTTTTAGGTTTGGTAAACACATATATAAACATTGTATAACGGTACGTTACCTTACCGAAATCCACTGGAGACGTAATCGTCTATTTTTTTCTATAAGCCATATTTTCCTTATGTGTTTTGTATGTATATTTAAATCAACCTAGTAGTTAATATCATGAAAAGAAATTAGCAATATATAGTTAAGATGTATTAGAAGTGGATTTCGGAAATGATAAATGTATTTCGGTGAATAACGTACCCCTTATCTAAAGGTTAAGCAATCCGCGTCAATGTTACAAACTTTATTCGGTTGAAGAGAAAAAGGGTTAGTGGTTACCCTAAGATTTGATTGGTTTACACAACACTGATATGTAAATAGCAAAGTCATGTTAGTACGGCTGCGCAGAAAAATCTTAACTGCGAATTTCTACCATAACACAGGATAAATCGCAGAGATTCGCCTATAACTTTCGAAAATTGAACACTTAAGGAAAAATCGTTTCATCTATAATGATTCTTGTCTTAAAACCAGTTCTGCAAAAACGTCTTTAAATCAACATATTATTTAAATGTTTAATATTTATCTGACAAGAATTATCGTTCTTCACTTGCATCCTGTAAAGAGATGATAAGTGGCCAAAATGTATCGAGTATAATTTTTGCATGAAGCTGGAGTCCGACTTTGTATTGACAGTCCGTATAAGGTAGAAATTCTCAGCGAATCAAAAACTGTATCCAAGCTGTCCTGAACAAATTGTTTGCTTGCAGTTACGCAACCAACTCATGAAAAAAGCCACGACTCAATTTACTTTTTCATGTTCATCGATAAATATATCTTTGGGTCTTTATTCCTTGCGCGTAGAAAAAACATAGATTGCTTCTACAGTTGAAGGTAAAACAACATTGAATGTACACTTTGCATTGCTTTTATAGGTAAATGAGAGGATAAACCACAACTTGGGAGGAAATACTCGTAATACATACAATGCATTAATACATATGAACACAAAAAGACTATTGACGAAGCCATTACAGTACTATACTAAGCTAAGGAGAAAAAAACACTAGCTACCTATCCACTGTTAAATATCCGGGACGGGTAACGGCAAACAAACATTTTTTTTAAGGATGACTTAACGATTTCATATTTAACAAAACACAACTTGCTATATAGGACCAAAGAAACAAAGTAACATAAAGACCTATCGTATTGGTACTATTTACTAGCTGGCGCTAGCACGTCCCTGGATTCTAATCAGGAACATACTGAAAAGTATTCATGTTTTATCCGGTATGACGAGGGATCGAGCATCGGGTTTATAGCCAGCAGCTTGAACACCGAACCATGGGTCCATCTTTGACTATCTAAATTTGAAAAAAGTGGTTTTATAACCTATACTGAGATGATTATTCTGATTGGACGACAAATGATATAGCAAAACCAGTATGAAACTATATTATTCACCATCAGCGTCAACTCAAAATATAAGAGATAAGATATAAACTTAATATCAAAGCCACAACGTGATTACATATATTTTACAAGAAATGCATTGATGCAAAGCACCCAAGTGCGCCGCAAAACTGGTGCACAATGTTTTGGAATAGCGTAATGGCGGAAAAATGTTTTGGAAAAATATTTTCGTACAGCATAGCAAAATAATATTTGTACATTCTTTTTAAAGTAATAACCCAAAAAAATCGCAAAAAAAGAATAATAGGAAAATTTAAATGTTTGGCTGAAATACAAAGTTCGGCAACAAATATTGAAATTTTGTTGGCTTCTATTGACAACTACTTTTTAAGAGGATTGTTTAATATAACTGGTTATTAGGTTAACATGAAAATATAGTACCGTTGTAAAATGTTACAATAGATTATCAATGTATACTGAGCACGTTGGGATTTCTTTATATATATCATATAGAGCTTTAAATTCTGATTACTAAAAAGTCCGACCATAGTATATGTGAAGAGTAGTTTTAGAATAAATCAGTTAACGGTATGTCAGACCAAAGATTTTTCATAATAAAATATATGTGAAATACAAGATAGAATGTAAAAGTACATTATATAGTACCAAATGTGACAACATGATTAAACATTATACAATTCATATCTTATTTTATTACCATAAAAAAGACAAGAATATCATAGTGCATGGTGTCTAAAAAGGGAGGTAAGTATGTTATTAATTGGATTGTGACAGTTCCTTCCCTTGAACAATATGTTTGCTGAACTGCAAAAAGGAAATTACATAGTTTTATAAATGTTGAGTAAAGCATTGCTGTACAAATGAAACATTTTACATGTTTATAGAAAATAGATTGGAGATGAGAAAGAAGGTCAATACAAAGAAAAGGTAAAGAGAAAAAAGCACTAAAAGTAGGAGAAAAGGAAAGAAACATAGGTACAAGGTGCGTTCGTGTGAATGTTCCATCAGCAATGAATGGGAACAAAAACACTACCTAGAAGAGATATCATTCCGATAAAGCATGAATGCAAGGAAAATGTAAAACATAAAATTTCTGCAAGAAAATATTGTATATCTCAATGAATTATTCTTGGCGAGGTCTTTGGTGGTCAATTCTCCAGATAGCTGCAAAACCTATCCAAGTTTTCATAATTTTGTTCATGGAGCCTGATTGAATAGATTGACAGTTTAGTGTAAAAATATATGTTTTAAACTTTTCCTTAAATGTTTCTATATTTGGAAGAGATTTATTCATTTTACTTTTGTATATATGTTGTTTTGCATCTAAAAACATGACATTTAAAGCAGTTTGTAGTCTCATATTTCCAAGAATAATATCACACTTAGACCAGTCTGTAAAGATATCATTAAAGTTTTGGTTTATCAATCTTTCAGTTGGACCCAAAAGGCGTATGCATGTCTACACTCCCAACATAAATGTAAAATACTCTCGGAGTGATTATGGCAGAATGTACACTCTTCAGAAATGACTATCCCCATTTTTGAAAGAAGGCTGTTTGTACCAAGAATTATGTGATTAATTCTATACTGCATCCATTGGAGTGATGATTTTTAATGAAATCACTACCAAATGAGCTAAATAGTTTAGATATGTTGAGCTTTTGGATATATATTTCCTCAGCCAAGTTGTTTTAAATGAGCTCATAAACTGTTTTATGTCCAACATTCTTATTCCCCCTGTGCTATATGGTTGAACAATAGATTTTCTCTTAATCTTGTCTAGACAACCATTCCACGGGAATTTAAAACACATATTTTGTAAACGATTAATCACTTCCTCATTTGGGTCCGGGAGACTAATAATTAAATGATTAATCTTTGGCAAAGCCAGTGTTTTTATGAAAACATTTTTTCCTATAGGAGTTAGTATTCTTTTATTCCAGGATGCAAATAGCTTTACAATTTCATTGATCTTTTTGTGTAATTAATTAATGTGATTTCGTTTAAATTTGTTGATAAAGTGACTCTCAGTAGTTCAAAGGAATTATGTTCCCATTTTAAGTCTAAATCTGGGCATAAGTTATTCTGAGAACCAATCCAGACTGCTTTTGTTTTGTCAATGTTCACGTATAAACCCGAGATTTCCGCATCAAATTTTAAAGTATTCATTGTGTTGCGTAGTGACTTCTCTGAGCCATCAAGTAGAACTGTAGTATCATCTGCATATTGGGATAACAGAAAATGAACATTATTGATATAGATACCAGTAATATTGGGGTTATTTTAAAGCATTAAAGCTAAGATTCAGCACATATAATAAAGAGATATGGTGACAGTGGATCGCCTTTTTCTTTAAACTAGCTGCCATTTCTTCTTTAGACAGGTTGTTTTCCAGTGAGGTTTTGTCGGCATTTGAAACCCTGTTTATGTTGTAATTTTCAAAAAAGGAATTTAAGTTTATGTCATTTACTGTTCTTTTGGAATACACGGATTTAAAATGATTCATGGTTTCATTTAAGATAAGTTTTTGATCAGTGAGAATAAGTCCAGTATTTGCATGTAGTTTGTTCATAACTTTTGACACATAATTTCTATTTTCTAGATTTGCAAAAATAATTTGAAGGTTTTTCTCCTTTATTGAACCACCTTGCTCTGGACCTAATTTTTTGCCTTCCATGATTTTTTTAAGTAAATCTTGTAGTTCCTTATTTTTTTCATCTATTAGGTTGATATATAAGTTTTTATGATTGTTGAGGGACTCTAAATCTTTTAATATTTGTGATTCTCTTTTTTTTTCTTCTAACTTGCATATGATATAGATTTCCCCCGAATTTCTAAAAGCAAGGTTTCAAAAAACAATTGGTGGCTAGACCATTATTTGCCCCCTATTTCCAAACATGTTTACCCTTGCACCTCCTTAGTGCCTATTGTTTTTTAATCGGGGTTCTGTCTGGGGAGGCATTGATTTTATGTATCTGGCGTTCCCTGTAACAACTTAATCTCTCTATCAAACCCATTATTTGAACATTTAAGACAAAACATAACCACATAATGAATTCCCTTTACTTTCTCATAACTTTAACTATAAAGAAATATTGACCTACTGTCCAGTATTTGAAACCATGCATACAAAACCGTTAACTGACAGTAACACTCCGATTTGTGGTATTCATTTGTTCGTGGTTTATGTTCGATGGAGAATACACACTTAAAAGTATACATATTTTTTTACAACAACTCTATGACCAACTCTCTACGCTCCCTTTGATTTAAATATACGGACAGACCAAAATTTAGATGTCATTTGGGGACAAGCAACCACGACCTACAAATGGGTTTAGAACTACTAATGTATAAGGAATTTGTGAAAAGTATGACTTTATTCGGATATGCATCTTATGTACATGTAGTTGACTTGTTCAGCTTCCAGAAAAGCAAACGCCGAAACTTTAGCATCATCAATCATACACATGAAAAATGTCTTGATTGTATGAGATAAATGTTAACATTGTCAGTAGATGATGCAAGTATCAAGTTGATGTACACATGTGGGTATTCGAAGCTATTTATTTGCATACAAAATATTGTATTCATACATCACAACTGATGAAAACTAATACAAATGTCCAATCGGAGTTTTTAAAAGCAATAAATATATTTGCTGAAACTTGATATTCCTACAACATGTACCAAAAAGCTGTGATATTGTATTCATTTGTGATGTACACTTTTACAACCAATACAATATTATACTGGTCAAAAGAGCTATACGGCATTTGTATTTTGAGACTTTTCACAGCACAATAACTAAGTAAAATAGACTAGTTAAATTCATTGGATTATTACGTAATATTATAGTAAAACAGGTACTGACGGGTTAGCACTTTTGTCAAGTACAAACCGATGCTCTATACATATAAAGACAATCTGGGAATCAGTCCTTGAAGTTTCACAACATGATCAGCCCAAATGTGAAGCACAAATTGTGCTACACCCATATTGTCCAATGGATTTTTTTCATCCATACGTGTACCTCATTGTATCCCTCTTTGTGTGTGCCTTCCTGTCTGTTCGGTAGTGTTTAGTGCCTCTCCCGTTGTGTGTCTCCTTGTCTGTTTTGTATTATTAAGTGTCCCTCCGGGCTAGTAGCTTCTTGTTAGTGTGGTATCATTTGGTGTCCCCTCCCTGGGTGTACCTCCTGGTCTGTTTGGAATTGTTTGGTGTTCCATCCCTGTCTGTGCCTCCTTGTCTGCTTGCTATTGTTTAGTGTCCCTCCCTGTATGTACCTCCTGGTCTGTTTGAACTTGTTTGGTGTTTCATCCCTGTTTGTGCCTCCTTGTCTGCTTGATATTTTTTGTGTCCCTCCCTGTGTGTACCTCCTGGTTTGTTTGGACTTGTTTGGTGTTCCATCCCTGTTTGTGCCTCCTTGTCTGCTTGCTATTGTTTAGTGTCCCTCCCTGTATTTACCTCCTAGTCTGTTTGGTATTGTTTAGTGTCCACCCCTGTATGTACCTCCTAGTCTGTTTGGTATTGTTTAGTGTCCTCCCCTGTGTGTACCTCCTTGTCGGTTTTGTATTATTGAGTGTCCCTCCGAGCTAGTAGCTCCTTGTTAGTTTGGTATCATTTTGCGTCCCCTCCTTGTGTATACTTCCTGGTCTGTTTGGAATTGTTTGGTGTTCCATCCCTGTTTATGCCTCCTTGTCTGTTTGGTATTGTTTAGTGCTCCTCCCTGTGTGTACCTCCAAGTATGTTTGGTATTGTTTAGTACTTTTCAACAACATGACGTGATCATTGAAGGACATCCGCTGCCTTGTAAACCCCATACAAATCGTTATTTTGCTAACAATCATGTTTATTATGAACCATATCAATGTACATGTGACAGCATTTCATAATTTAGCTTTAGACTATCAAAACGCCAACAAAAGTCTTCAACTTTATTCACATTATGGGACGTTTAAATGCCACCCAACGTCATGAAGCCGTCGGTATGGTATTGTAATATGCATTGTTTTCACTCCACTATCATGCAGTTAGTTAGACGACGCAAATATCCCGGTTCTGTTGCTGACCTTCCACGTCCAAGACGTCCAACAGTGACGTCTCGTCAACAAGATTGCCTTTATTTCCTTACGCACCCCCGAGATCGCTTTCAACCAAACCAGGAAAACAAAGGATATAACCAGTAACGTATCAGTCGATACACCGTGTATAGTGGTGTTGTATTGACACCAGAGAGGTGACGTAACCGTGAGTTGTGGTGTTATCGGCATCTACGATGGACGCAAGATTAGTGGAAACATGTTCTTTTCACTGATGAGTTCAAGTTTTGTATAGATATACCGGCTGGGAGGCGTTAAGTCGCCGAGGTAAGCGTTACCCAGATTGCTGCGTCAGACGTATTGCACGGTGGGGAGGGGCACATTGTATTCGTTCATCCTGTTTCGTTCATTCCGCTACAATTAAGCCACTAGATTCACGACGACTTGATTTTATGTAAATTGGCGTAAATCTTCTATGTAACACGTACACAAATTTGCACTTAAACATTAATCTACTTTAATTCGGTCGACTCTCATTACAAAACAAAGACGGTGCTAAAATGTAGAGCAAGAAACTGGAACACCGATGTTAAGACGTGGTCTATGCACTCAATGACAGTTTTTAGATATAGCAGAGGAATTAGATTATCTGTGTGGTTATTTTCCACAGCAGAATATATTGCTCATAAAAGTAAAGGAACATTATGAGATGCTGTAAGCAGCGATAAAGACTTGTACTATCTGTAACAAAAGTGGTATATATGACGACAAACAGACGGACGTACGTTCGGATAGACTGATACCTTTGTTCCAAAGACTCAAAAGAAACGAGAAAACCAAACGTAGCGATGGCAGAGAGAGAGAATATTTCAGTGTACGTAATCATATTTCAGCCATTGGAATCCATCCGATTGTTTGATTAAAATGCATCGAAACGACAGTTGACAGAACCCTAATGCGCATGTACTTATATTTGTCGAGCATGTCTTTCAAGAAGTCATTGCAAGGAACCTCTGTTGTCGATTGGTTAAAGTCGCTGACTTCAAATTACTCGCATCTATTGCCTAACGGTGACGACCACTTCTGCTGTGAGTGAAATGGTTGATTGCAACCACAGGAGACTGTCACGCGTTATCTCCCTTTACCCCTTCTATAGTTCTCTCCCTTTATCGCTTGTATAATATATTGTATATAATGCTGTTTATTAAGTAAGTTATAACCGTAGCGGATCCGTAGTCCAGTGGTTACGCGCTGAACTAGTAATCCAGGGATCGCAGGTTCGATTCCCCGCTCGATCACTGACCGTACTAACAGTCTTTCGGACGAGACTTTAAAAACCGAGGTCCCATGTATGATGCTTTACATCGAGCACGTAAAAGAACCAGGGGTGCTTCTGGAACTGGGGCATCTCCTGTATCATGCACTATCCTCCAAAAATCTAAAATGACTAACATTCTTCTAGAGGCGTCGCCCATGTTAGAAACCGGTGGCGACGATAAATTAACGCAAATACAAAAAAAAAGTTATTACCATCAAATTTACCTCTTTCATGGGTAAGTGTTAGAATGTCATATACAGGAATGTGTTTCTGTTTCGTCACGTTTACAATGTAATTAATGAAGTTTGTACCTATTGCTGTATCGTTGCCAGATTTTGTTTGCAGCTAATGTCAAATTTTAATGTCAAAGCTAGTGGATCTAACAAAACAAATTAATTACAATACAACCTTTGCAGAGTGGTCATCTCTTGAGCAACGACATTTCTTTAACAGCAGTTTATTTTGTTTCCTATGGTGATACATGTACTATACTATAAACTTAATCTCTCTCAAGTCATAACTGTTCAACAATAGTCACACTCCCAAAGTGTGTAGATCAGAAGAGTTGCACTCTAAATACTGGTATTTTATCAGTGTCAAATTTATATAGATTGTCCTAGATAAAGACGTGTCCTCCTTTTTCTTAACTATAAATTGCTCTCCCCGAAAGCAAACTCTTCATTACGAACACTGAGACACTGTGTACATCATGCTTCGTTTAGCAATCTGTCTGCTCTCTCTTCTACCATGTGTGCTGGTGGTGCCCGCACCATCATACCCAAACATGAAACAATTAGCCAGTAACTACGTCCTCTACTGGGAAGCAAACTCTACGTACATTATGTTTGAGACCCACGTGAAAGCCAGCGGATGGGTTGGATTTGGCATTTCTAAAACTGGACTAATGTTTCCTGGTGACGTCATCATCGGTTGGGTTGACCACGGCAAGGCTGAGTTCGGGGTAAGATTTACATGTTTCTATTTATGCGTACCACGAACAATTGTATCGCAGACGGTATTGCATACATGACAGAAGTCGCGCCGTAGTAATGTATGCGAATTTCGCGAATTCAAGGAAGTCGTAAGAATATCAGCCAACGTAACATTCCTCGTTCACTTTTAGGAATTTAGTTACATATTTGACAATTTATGTTATATTAACCATTTCGGCAAATCGCCATTTCAACTCTTGAAACGTCTGCAATCACTGATTCGGGCATTTTTGTATCGCTTAAATTCCACTTCTACAGTAATTGTAGTTATTCCGATTAACACTTGTTATGTATGTGTATGTGTCGTTTATAGATAAAAATGTATTCGTTTTGTTACAATATGTGACTAAAGTTTCGTATGTTCATGAGCCGATTTATTGATTTCTAATGGTTTTTTTGTACAACTTTCATATTATTATGATAAAATCCCCTCCTACATCATATAGTTAGTTTTTAACTGATACAGTCTTTTATCCAAATGTAACATTCTGTGTTCGTTTCTTTCATTTATTTTATATTCCGAAATTATATGAGATGGGACAATGTGTTTAACTACAATATTCCCAAACTATAATACCGGTGAAGGACAAGATACTGCATCTATCTGTTTTACTAGAACTTGTCTTTAAACCAACCGTTTTTGTAATGACGCATTTCACATATTGTCGCGATTGTTAAACATCGGTTAAAGACCTACTCCATGACAAGACTATCACAAAAGTAAGAACACAATTTTTAGTCCATTTTCACTTGTTTGCTCTTTATTCAACAATGATATGAAGACCACCTCAATAAGAAGGCCAGTTTTCAATGGTTCCAGTGGTGGTCGTATTGTTGAGGCTTTACTGTATTATTTTATTCTAGGACTACCATACCACGTGGTCCCAGTGGTGGTCGTATTGTTGAGGCTTTACTGTATTATTTTATTCTAGGACTACCATACCACGTGGTCCCAGTGGTGGTCGTATTGTTGAGGCTTTACTGTATTATTTTATTCTAGGACTACCATACCACGTGGTCCCAGTGGTGGTCGTATTGTTGAGGCGTTACTGTATTATTTTATTCTAGGACTACCATACCACGTGGTCCCAGTGGTGGTCGTATTGTTGAGGCGTTACTGTATTATTTTATTCTAGGACTACCATACCACGTGGTCCCAGTGGTGGTCGTATTGTTGAGGCGTTACTGTATTATTTTATTCTAGGACTACCATACCACGTGGTCCCAGTGGTGGTCGTATTGTTGAGGCGTTACTGTATTATTTTATTCTAGGACTACCATACCACGTGGTCCCAGTGGTGGTCGTATTGTTGAGGCGTTACTGTATTATTTTATTCTAGGACTACCATACCACGTGGTCCCAGTGGTGGTCGTATTGTTGAGGCGTTACTGTATTATTTTATTCTAGGACTACCATACCACGCAACATGGACCAGCCAGCAAAGACACTTCACAAGACTGGACATTGTATTCCCACTCAGAATCAGCAGCAGGTGGCACTATCTTGCAGTTCGGACGTCCGTTAAATACCCAGGATACAGACGATATGGTGATCCACGTAAGTCGATGTTATGCTGATGTGTTTTATAATCTTCAGGCTATATTCACTTTATAAATTGGAAAACCTTTTGTATCTCAGTCTATTTGCGGTCACGCGACCCGGAACTTTAAAAGTGGGTAGGTAGGTAAGTGTTTTTTAGTTTAGTACTGTAATAGCTAAATGAACATGAAACAATAGATTGAATCACAGCATTTTCATGAGTGCAATGCAATCAAATAATTTTTGAGGATGACCTTGTCATATGTCTTTGCGCCTTGGAGTTAAAGCTTACTTTGTATACAACTTGACTTCCGTATTCATTTTTATATGATCTGTTCATTTCATATACTGATTTTTTTCAGTCTGGTATGAATCACGTGATATACAGCTGGTCGGACGTTGATCCTATAAATAATAATGTCTTGTATCATGGAAGTGTTACCCGTGGTTCGGTACAGATCGATCTTCTTGGGAGCATTATACCTGTTGGAAAATAAATTAGCTCAACAGTCACGTGACATTTTTATAAGATATTTCAAAATAAATTAAAAAATTAAACTGCGAGTTGTTGTGTTTTGGGGGCGAAACCTGCAACCATAGTTATAAGAATACTTTCGCAATTTGAAGGTTAAGATTTGTTGTGCAACATAAAAATGCCGAAATGTTACAATTATTGTTGGTCTCTTTAGATCCAAAATGCATTTCGTTAAATTCACCGAAATTTAGTGGATTTCGATAAGGTAACGTACCATTTATCGAAAGGATAACCAATCAGCATTTTTAAGTTACAAACGTTATTAGGTTGAAGAGAAATTGAATTCCATCACACTGGATGAATCGCAGAGCTCCAACCTTAACGTACGAAAATGGAACAGTTATGGAACAGTTATGGACAAATCATTTGACTTCATCTGTCTTAAATTAGTGATTTGGAGTTTTTACACAAGCACACTTCTAGTCTTAAAACCAGCAAAAACATCCCTTACTGTAAATCAACGTAATATTTAAATGGGATATTATTAATCTGATAAGCATGATCATTCTTCACTTGTATCCTGCAAAGAGCTGATAATTAAGTAGCCAAATATATCGATCATATAACAGAGTTATAACTTTGAGTCCGACTGTGTATGAGCAGTACGTAGAAGGTAGAAATTCGCCGCGAATCCAAACAACTGTTTTCGAGTTGTCATGCAGTTCAAAGCATTAAGTAATTACGAGTGAATACTTAACAAAACACAACTTTCTATACAGGGGTCAAAGATACAGAGTCACACATGAGACCTATCGCACAGTTAGTATGCTACTGGCTAACTAGTACGTCCCTGGATTCTAACCAGGAACATATTGAACAGATGTAATGATTAATCCGGTATGACGAAGAATATGTACACCCGAGCATAGGGTTTGTAGTCAGCAGCTTTAAAACTGAGCCATAAGGCCCATCCGAGACAGTGGTTTCACAACTTATGCTGAGTTTACCACCTATACTGAGTTTACAGCCTAAAATTATTTTGATTGGAACACAAATGGTATGTCAAAAGTAGTTTGAAACTATATTAATTATCATCACCGTCTTATAAAATTAACAGTGTATACAGAAGGCACGGATATAAACTTAATTTCAAAGCAATAAAATGATGACAGATATTTTATTAAGATTACATTATTATCAATATCATACAGAATACTTGCAATGGCACATGAGATTATAATGAGTTATTTCCCTTTACCCCTTCTAGAATTATCCCCCTTCGTCTCTTCTACATGATATGTACATACTATCAAGGACCTATATACCATGGTATATAGGTCCGTGATACTATATACCATGTATATATATCATATAGATGAGATAAACTAAGGGAGAGTACTCTAGAAGGATAAAGGGAAAGAACTCGTGATAATAGCCTGTGGTCATGGATAACAATACAGATAGAATAGTTACAGGCAGTACTGTAAACTGAAGAGCTGTAATACTGCTACTGGTATTATTGCTGCCAAAATTCCTCACATCACTTATCTCCCTTTGCGGTACATTAATCTCGGCCTTTATGAATTTCAGATAGTGTTGCTGTTTGAATAAAATAACCGAATCACATTGAAACTCAGTTGTAAATTTCTTCTATTTATTCCATATTTTAAGTTTACTGCCTTAAGTGACATTCTGTTTCCTATATGTAACCAAAACATCAGTATCTTACACATAAAATCAAAACAGCGCTAGACTGTGATACATGTTTGTGATTATCATGTAAAGGGAGGCTACTACGGAAGAAATTGACTCTTGTCGCGACAGGAGATTGTCACGAGTTCTCCCCCTTCTATAAAGACGATCTCCTGGGGTTGCCACTGTCAACATAAGGTTCTTCTGAGTGATAAGCCTTCGTTAAATCAGTTGTTTCGAATCTTGCTACAACCAGCTGGCGTTCATTCAGGTGTTTTGTCATAATTATTTATACAATTATTCAATTTAGTACTGTGACAAAGGTTGATGTTAACTGTTGCATATTTAAGAGTATAATGATTGCTCTACCTATGTCTCTAAAAAAATCGAACATCTAAAAAAAAGAAAATACAACACAATCATAAAAATATAATAATATTTATTTTCAAATCTAATATATAAGTCTAATAAATACATTTTCATTATAGTGAAGCAATTGCACATACATGTATATATAGAAAGCTAATAATATTTGCAACAGTAATAACTTGAAATGAATTACAAATGGGATGAGTGGTGTATTTCGCCAGTACGTCATCATATATAAAAATATACTACTGGGTACATCTTGTGTTGACTTTGATTGAAGTACACTATAACATATATGATTCATATCAATTGAGTTGTCTATGTAAAATCTCGTTCATCGTTTCTGAAAAAATTCTGCTAAAACTTGACGAGAAAAAAAAATAAACGATCGATAATCTGACTCCGCCAAATGCCAATTAAAGTAAAACTTCACTTAAAGACCACTTCAATAATAAGACCACCTCAACATTAAGAACACACTTTTCAAGTCCATTGTCACTGTTTTGCTCTTTATTCAACCTCAATATTAAGACCACCTCAATGAGCAGACCAGTTTTCAATGGTCCCTATGATGGTCTTATTATCAAGGTTTTGCTGTATACCGCATAATGTTAGCATATGAAGCAGAAAACATTGATTATTAGAAATACTGTTGAATGTATTGGCAGACACTGTAATGCTCTTTCAGTATTCAAATGAACATAACTATATAAATGAAAACCTACATGAGTAAAAAAGTAATGAAATTGTCAACAAACAAAACCATTTCCAGTCACTATGATTCTCAGTAATTTTACATGAACTGTGGAATCGCGAAAGTCTTGATTTCATACATAATGAGTTAACATGAAAAATATTGCATAAGAACGGGAAGTCGTGAACTGCCACATACTGAAGTTCACGATTTTAAGGTTCATAATTACAAGTTTTCGAATGTGAAATTCTGAATTTACCAAACTACTGATCTTTCGTACCAATACTATTCGTACTATACTGTATATAATTAAAACATTTTGAAATCTTAGTACAACTTACAAACAACTTAGCTGCAAAATAGGGATACGTTCAACCAAATCATACAATTTCCAGGTTTTCTTGCTTTTATTGTAAACAATATCAAATTTCTCAGTTGGAAAAAAAATGGTGATATTATGATGTTCGTAACAACTCTTTATCCAAAGAAGGAGAGGAATTCATCGTATGATATCTTTCCATCGCCACTGGCGTCACTGACTTCGATAAACTTTGCATAAACGTTATCAACGCAGTTTGGTTCGAAGAAATTTTCAATCAATTTCCTCAATTCATCCTTCGTCAAAGAGCCATTACCATCTTTGTCAAACTCCGTGAACATCTTCTTCATCCCTTCCCTGCAAGTAGATAAAATGGTTTTCATATATACATATTTTCTTTTGAAATATTACCAGTCGTTTCTATTTTGAATCGAACTTTCTTCGTCAGTAATTCAGATATGAACGGTAATCACTCGATTGAACCAAAGTTCTAGCGTAACCAGCGCCAGCACTAACATAGCCGTCCCCTAGCAACGTGCAACGTCCAATCAGGAATCAGAGGTGGATGACAAATTATTCCGTATGTATTATCTTCAGTCAAGAACATATTAAGTCCATTAAACTCTCCCCCTCTCTAGTTGTCCCCCTAAAGTATCCTTAGTTGTTTTATGATCGGCTAGACCATTCTTGTCCCCCTATTCCCATGTATACCTGTTTACCCTAGCACCTCTTTAGTGCCTAATGTTTTGTAGACTGTTGTTGTTAAGGGGATCTGCGTGTGGAGGCATTGTCTTATGCATGTTGCGTTCCCTGTATAAACTCAATCTCTATATCAAACAGATTATTGGAACAGTTAAGACAAAATAACCATATACATTTTTTTTGTTAATTAACACCTTTTATTTTGTCAATACTTACGTGATAAAGAAATATTACGCTACGGTGCAGTATTTGAAACCTAGGATAGCACAAAAAGGGTAGACTTTTATTTTCATTGTGGTCCTACGTTACTTAAAAGTATACCAACATTTTTTTGCAAATACTCTACATTCCCTTTGGTTTAAATGTACGGACAGACATAAAACTACAATTAGTTAATTTAATTTTGTTATATATTAATAAAACGTCTGTCAGACATTTCTAATCCACACTTGTGTTTGTGTCTTTACTGTGACATAAATGAACTTCATTGACAGGGGAACACACATAGATGCAATTTGGGGACAAATAACCAACATTTCGACCTATAAATGGGTTTTGTATAAGAAGTATATCATTATTCGGATATGTACATGTAGTTGACTGTTTCAGCTTCCATTACTCGTTAACTTACGATCTTTCTGTCTTCTGCACCATTTCCTTAAAGAATTCGTCCCTTGAAATCTTCTTATCTCCACTTGAATCCAGTGAAGAAAAAATCATCTGAAAAACGTAACGGAGATGTATATATAGTTTAAGAAATGATTTAATATTTATATAATTTGACCAGCATCTTTGTAAAATATTACATGCGAGATATTAAAAATGCAAGCGATTGGAAAACAAGTTTGAATCAATTAACTGGTATTATAACATATATTAAACGACATTGTTACTGTTCCTATACATTGGTACATTTAAAATATGCAACTGTTGTTACATAAGTTGGCACTAATTGTGCAATTGGAGTTTAAAACAAGAAAGAATAAGTCGCAACCGGGAACGCCACATACATACAACAATGCAACTCCACACAGACCTCCGGTAAAACAAAAGTCCATAAAACAGCAGGCATTTGAGGAGGTGCAAGTGTAAATACGCAAGGCAACCGGTGGCGCAAGGAATGGCCTGGCCGACCATAAGGGCTAACTAAGGAGTATTAATGAGGACAAACAGGGGAGGGGGAATTAGTGGGTAGAATACATCACAGGACAAGTCAAGAAAGCTGGCAACAATAGACACTCTATCAAGTGAAAGAATTGCCTATGGGGAAAGGGAAATTTAACATACATATAAAACACAAATAGAAATAATAACCATACATCGATTAACAGCCTTGGAACTGTCAGTAAAAATGAGTCACATAAACAACCAGTGGGATGGAGTAACTTTCCAGCAATTAGGGTGGAGTGAAACCACTGATGACCTTTTAAGCATAGGTAGGTAACTGGGTAAAAACATTGACATTCAGCAAGCCAATTTGATAGCTTCCTCACATACCATTCCTACATACCAGATGGGATTCGAACCACAGGGTTGAGGGACAAGTGATTTGATATAAGAAAACAGGCTAATTAATGTAGTGGTCTTTATTTCGAGGTGGTCTTTAAGTGAGATTTACTGTATTGCAAGAGATGTTGTGGTTAATATTGCAAACACGATCACGCGTTATTTATCCACTTTACAACACTATGCATATTCCGTTTGCAAATTTGAAGCGGAATGTAAATATCGTATATCATGACAGAGGGGGTGTTTGTTTGTTTAGCAATAATGTTTACTGCTTTTTCAGTATGGCTGATATTGTTATCAGTTGTATGCATAAATCTAAATGTGTAAGTTTATATTTTGGTTGACCTAATTCAAAGAAGTTTAAAAGTGACTGGCAAGTTGATAATCAGATGTTTCACCTTCTAGGCGATAAAATCTAGACTTCTTTTCATAATGTTCACAAATGATTAATTATATAATTAATTATTGCAATATTGTATGTAACACTCACAAAAAGAGGACTGAATATGAGGACATATCTGATTTAAATGTTAATTCGTGTTTATTTTCGACTAATTCGTCGCGATCATTTTGTGCTACCCAGACGTGGTGTCTTTTATCTCGAGAAATTTGTCGTATATTCCCACGCTTTCTTCCAACATCACCTAGAGCAGTAATGTAATGTCTCTATCTGCGATTGTTAACAGTTGAAATTACTTAAGCATGCAAGTAGGAACACTTTTCACAGCAGGATGTATTGTGTTTGTGAACAAAAGTGAAATATTTGCCCCAAAGCCAATTCGGACATCGAAATGTTTGTTCCTATGACATGTATGCTGATTTGTCGCCACTTGAGCGTCAAAATAACACATATTAAAATACTTTACTCGTAGCGTTCCAAACTTGCATGGTTAAGATACAAATATGTCTACACATAAAGCAGAAAAGCTAATACTTACCGCGGTTTGTTTTGGGGTAACATTCTTGTCGTGCTGGCATAACGCTGCATCTAGTTCGTCAATGTCAATAGTACCACTGCCATCTTTGTCAGCCATCGCCCAAATCTCCTCGCAATACTCAGCGGTCCAAGCCATTGTGACAGGTCAGATATTCTACTAACTCTAAAAAGAACAATTGACTATTATGTGTGAGCTACGTTGTGCTGTTTGACCATTCGATACCTGTTTTAGATATCTAATATTTGAACATGTGATGACATCAATTCGAATTACAGATTTCTGCTACATTTCCAAATACAGACATCATCAATAATTCGTATTATAGATAGCACTACCTCTTCGGATTACAGATGTTACAACGTCTTCGAATTACATGTATAAATCAGAAATTCTAATTATAGATATAACCAAATCGCAGCGCAGAAAATCAACAACATTTCGAAGTACAGACATCACCACTTCGAATAACAGTTATCACCTGGCATATGTCGAATTACTGTTATCACATGGCATACTTCGAATTACAGATACCATCAATTCGAATTACAGATAGTTCCAATTCGAAGGATAGATTTCACAAATACGTCGAGATATTGATATCCCCATTTTGCAATAGAAATATCACCATCTAAAACAGTATTTGCGATTCTAAAGTTTAGAAATTGTGCATTTAATGTCATGATATTTCCAATACGAATCGGTGATATCACACATTCAAATACCTAATATCTAGGACAACTGATGTCATTTCTTTAAGTTTACAATTATATAAAACTGTAAACTTTCATTAAGGGAACCGTTAATGTAAACATTATAGTAAACACCTTTTCACTACGTCAGAGTCGCCATTTCGTCCAACATTTATGGAAATATATAATGCAGGTTTTATTTAAATATACATGCATGTAACAATTCAAAGTTGCAGTAATCCTTAAAATCAAAAACCATTGTATCATAGTTTCTATTTTGTAGACATCCGCTCTTAAATAGTTATAAACCGCTTAGAAGTGATAAACAAATATAATATTGTAATTAACTTACAAGTGTTACTGGTTTAAAGTATCCCCTGTGTTGAAGTTATTTATTACCGTAATATTATAGAACCGGTCTGTGTTGGACACAATAATGTTTCTAATGATAGGTTTATAAATACTGTAGTAGCAGTTTTATGTTAAGTAAAGCGATTTTGTTCGTACGCTTCAGAAGGTTTCGCTTACGATAATGTACACCGCCAGTGCATTGTCACGTTAGTTCTTTCCCCTTAAGGCTGTTTTGTCTGGGGATAAGTTTTCACCGACGAGATATTTATCCTGTAATCGGTAACCAAGTCTGTATCTAAACCTAGTTACTTTACAGATGCATATCAGATCAGATTAGCATTCATCAGCGGTGTCATTCGTGATGTCCATGACAGAGCCCATCCTTTCCTACACGACCGGGTCATACATTTATATATCAATGAATTTGACATATCCGTATTTTAACTATTTCGTGAAATACCACACTGATCAGACTAGACATACATTTTAAAACATCAGTGATGGTTATGTTAAGATAACGCCACGCCCTTACTGACAGCAAACATACTGATAACGGAGTTGTGTTACTATATACAGTGTAATCTTTCTATAGCGGTCCTCTCTTGAGCTACAATATCAATTTTCCCGCGAGTAAAAAGTTCAACCAATTTAACCTCTCTAGAGCAACCATCTCTCAACAACAACCGAAATGTACATATCTAATAGAGTTGCACTGCACAGCTGGTCCTTTACAGTAAAACCTCAATAACGAGACCACTCTTGGGACCCTTTGAAACTGGTTTTCAAAAGGCGGTCTTCTTATTGAAGTTGAATAAAGAGCAAAACAGTGAAAATGGGGAAAACAAATTTTGAGGTGGTCTTTATGTGAGGTTGTACTGTATATTGTATTACGCGCAGCGCAATGACTTAACACATGCACTGAATTCCATCACACCCACGTGTGAAGAATGTGACACAAAACTGTTGTAACTCGGTACTTGTGATGAAACAGTTATGATATTTTTGCATTGAACCCAACATAGAATGACCAAACTATTTAAATTATCAAACTCACTGTATGACATTTATGATATACATAATAATTGACCAGACATGCAGTTAACATTAAATCTGTCATCACTCATTCTCTTGTTACTCCACTGGTAAAAAAATCATTTTTAAAGATGCATTGTGAATAAACTGCGTGTAAAAATACAAAAAAAAAACGTCAATATATGGCATTGAATTTGTAAGAGTAAACATAATTTCGAACCATTAAACAAGACACAATCTCTCACACAGCGAGATTAGTTGGTATGAAAATGGTAAAATACTTAGGCACTAACTGTGTTCTTTAAACTATCCGATACTGTCTGTTTTAATGCAGAACAGACAAATGGTTTCTTTTTAAATTTCTGTCACGCATTTACGGCATTCTGCACTTACAACTTTTTGTCACAATTCTGAGTCATAATATTAGTTTAAACTACAATTTCCAGATACGCAGAGATCATAAACTCAAATGTGTTTTCCAAATTGGTCGTTATTATATCGCCATTTTTGGTGAACGTGAGAAATAAAACTCAACCAATATTTTACAATTCGCACAGATCTCGACCATATTCTTTGAATCGCAAATGTTAAAAAATTAAACACAATTCATAACATCATAAACAAGTATCAGTATTGGTGAGAAAAGAACAGAAAATATTTCACAAGTGTTACAAAAGTGTGTCAGTTTATGTAGAAAATTTTTTTTTAGTCAAAACTTTTAAACAGCATTGTAGAGACATCGCAACAATCAATTATCGTGAATATTGATATAAGACAATGAAGTATATACATCAGTTCAAAACATACATATCCCAAAACACTGCAAACAATTAAAGCATTATTAACCTCAAAGTTACCGAAAATATTCAATAATTTATTATAGAGAGATTACAGAAAAAAATGCAATAATTTGAAGCAACATTGTCATCTTAGATACCTAAAATGTTACATCAGTTTATAGCACAGAGATTTAAAAAACCCAGCTCCAATATAATGCAACATTTATCATACAAAGTTGCCGAAACTAATCAATCTGTTTACAACACAGAGAGAACAAAAACACTGAAACAACATTTCATTAAAGCGACCTACAACATTACATCAGTTTATAACAAAGACATCACAAAAAAACACACTGCAAATCTTTAAAACAAAATATCATCAGAGTTACCTAAAATAATACATAAGTTAAAACAAAGTTTCACAAAAACACTGCAAAAAATGAAGCAATGTTATCATTAAAGTTACCTCAGCTATTACAGCAGTTTATAACGGCGGGAGAATACAAAAAAAAACACTGCAAAATTGTGCAGCAACATTTTTATGATAGTTACCTAGAACAATACATTAGTTAAAACAAAGTATCACAAAAAAATGATGTAACACTTACATCAAAGCTTCCTAAAGACGTGAAGAGATGGTATCCAAACTGATTTGCTACGACACTCCAACGAATCTGGATTAAATATACAAGGAATGTTGGTACGAAATTATCCCCCCACAACTTGTGTTAGTCAAGCAACAATGATCCCATTAAAGGCTAACCTGTATTTCAAGTTACTAATAAAAACGTCCAAGTATTTACATAAATACAGGCCAATACACTAAAGACGAAGTATAAATATCGTATGTTAAGAGTGAGGTTTCGAAGTTTACAAAAAAATGTATACTAGGTGATAAAAATCAAACTTAAGAATGATGAATGAGACGGTGTGATTTTATCCCTGTTCTTGTAAGAAAGTTACGTTGTTTGTTGCAAAAATGTGACATTTGTAAAGGAGATAAGCGCGGGCA
This sequence comes from Mactromeris polynyma, assembly GCA_032209605.1. NCBI lineage: Eukaryota > Metazoa > Mollusca > Bivalvia > Venerida > Mactridae > Mactromeris > Mactromeris polynyma. The sequence continues at coordinate 1,089,997 of JASFXZ010000052.1, forward strand.
ATATTGTAAAGAAAAAAACACTTGCTATGTACGTGCAACCAGAATATGCGAGCGTTTTTATAAACTCAATCAAATCTAAAGATTTGTCTATTCCCCTTTCAGTAGGCATAGTGCATACGGTGTTGATATATATTAGCTTTTTTCACAATGTTTTCTGGACAAATGAAGCATGTTAAAACAGTTGTTTCGTTAGTTTACATGAGATGTACGCGACCCTGGACCACAGGCGATTGTCAAGAGTTCTTTCCCTCTATCCCATCTAGAGTTCTCTCCCTTCTATAGAATATGTATATGCCCTGGACTGTATAGCTGTTTTGGTCCACGAATAACATTTATATATGCATACATAATATACGTGCAATGCAAATCGTGCATATAATACGTAATAGTGTACATGTATACTGATTTTCATCGACAGTCGACAACAGTTAGCGAATAAAACATTGCGATCTTGCATAGATAATGTGGTTAATGCATGGTTAATTATTAGATGTATGAGGGATGTCCCAGAATGTTATACGTCTCTATCACACCACCGTTCGTAAGTTATAGTAAAAGTTTACGTAATTCTGTGACCACCCCTCGTACATCATCGGATTTCACATGATGCTTGCTATAACGAATGTTAGTTAAACTAATTCATTTAACATCGATTGTAAAACAAGGTGACAACCTATATAAATCATCCTCGATTACTACTAGTATTTTGTAGCGGATCCCTAGTCCAGTGGTAACGCGCTTGGACTTGTAATCCTGGGATCGCAGGTTCGATTCCCCGCTCCACCAGTGACCGTACTAACAGTCTTTCGGACGAGACTTTAAAAACCGATGTCCCGTGTATGATGCTTTACACCGAGCACATAAAAGAACCAGGAATGCTTCTGGAACTGGGGCATCTACTGTATCATGCACTATCCTCCAAAAATCTAACATTCTTCCGGAGGCGTCGCCTATGTGGGAAACCGGTGGCGACGATAAATAAATACAAATACTAGTATTTCCTGTGTTACAAATCCATTCACGCCAAATTCGCAGTTCAGCCTCGCCAAAAAAGGGGTTAGACCCGGCGACATTGGATCAGGGGTCAGCCAGTATTTGCCTCAAGCACTATCATGCATCCCTTTGAATTTTGAAGATATGAACAAAATTCTTATAAGCCATGCATTGGCAGTCGGTGTACACTTTGTTTTCGCTATTTGTGGGACAATCCTCGTATATTATTATACACCTGTAGTAATTACTAAAGGTTAAAGATAGTTCAATTCTTAACTGCAAAACTGTTTTAGTTTTCGTAATGTGCATTACATCTTTGCGCAAGTTTCATTTTAAGGTGTATGGCAGCGATATCCGGTAATCTGATATTATGTAAAACGACTGTAATGCTTTTGTGAATATAAAACTGAATACACTCTCAAGATATTTAAAAACAAACTAGTGTATGTTTCTCTTATTATTTACAACGGATATTGGAGTACATATACATTTACCTTAGTCTAAACTTATAAATACAGTAAAACCTCACTTCAAGATCACCTAGAAATATTAAGACCCCCCATTTTCACTGTATATAGTTTGCATTCTTCGTATACACATCAAATCGAACTCAAAACATGATATCCCATGCAGACGATCTATGTGCCTTGATGAGAAATCATGCCACAAAATGTAACGTTAAATTCGATGAAGTTCACAACATCGCTTCGAGATGAAACAAAATACTTGTTTGACAGTTACAACACATGAGTACTGTTAGTTTACATATACAGTACATGAGAGACGAAATTTTAGTTTAATACAATCATATGAGCGCAGCGATACTGGGGTTCTACCCCAAATATCGTGAACAACGTCCTAGTTCCCGGCATAATTGGAAAATGACTTAACTTGTTGAATAACTCAAAATAAAGAAATAAATCTTAATTTTGTACCAACAACAATTTTGGATACAATTTCCAGTATCTCTTCCGTTTCGATTAAGTAAAACAACCTCCATAGCATGTTTCATTCGACTTTATTTACTTTGCTTTGTTGGCACTTAACAATTTGTAAAATGGCGCTTTTGTTATCACAGTGGCCCATTGACTATAAGGCTACCACCGAGATGAACAAATTCGGTCCTGTTACGTGGTAGTCTGATTATCGAGTTAAGATGTGGAAGATATATTAAACTAGTCCATGAAAGTACAATCTTTTCCAGGTGGTCGTTCAGTGAAGTTTTACTGTAACAAAACAGTGTGAAAACAGAAACTGATATCTGCCAGTAGTTTTCGTTTAAAAGCCAACAAAACGCATTTCATATGATTAATTTTATTGTTCAACCATAATAATGCGCTCAACCAGAAACTAGGTACAGATTCTGAAATGGCTTTATAAAAAATACTATCGTATTTCAAATACGAAACGAATTTATTATATTATACATACTATAATAAAAAACATGTTTACCTTGTCAACGCACCAGTGATGTTGAACCAACATATGAACATGAGATATTATTTGATCAATTAAATGGTAAATTGAATGAATTCTACTACGTAATAATAAACTATGTAAACTGAAAAGTTGTTGAAACATCCTCATACGGCTTGCATACATTCTGATACAGACAAACTTCTCCCGAGTGGCCCTTTCTTGAGCTACAACCTCTCTTCAAAAACATTATTAATGTTTCGTGCAGTAAGAATGTTAACCATTAATTTACCTCATTAGAGCAGTACGCTCCTTAAAGGTACATAGTCTTAGCCTATTGACAAACTATGTTTAGTTATAAATATGAGAAAATAGGTGGTAATTACATTCATGCATATATACTCTACAACACTACATTGTCATTTGTCTCAAAAGTTCCAAAACGGTCACAACATTATAAGTGTCCTATACAGGTATTTTCTATCCTGACTTATGCGCCGAGTTAGCGCTGACTTTCAAAATACCTTTATCAGACTCGTGTTATGCAATTCCAGGAAACTTTTAAGAAAAAGTATAATGCAATGCTTTAGAGCACGTCAACAATATTGTTTAAAGCATGTTTCGATAGAAAATCTACCTTTAAAACAGCCAGAATTTGCATTTCAAAAAAGGTATTGCTCTGGGAAGGTTGGAAAATTTTTTTTACACAAATCTTCTTTTCCCATTTTTGGTTAAATTACTTTGCACTCACCTAAACATTAACTGTAGTACAAAATTGATGGACGTCATTTGAGCGTGACTGTAGATATATCACTACCAAATACACAACCTCAAAATGAAATGAAAACATTGAAACGATAGTGATCGGAGGAAATGAAAACATGTATGAACCCACAGGTGAAACAGATCTGATGGTATGTATACTTATGTATGAATGACTGAATCATGTCAACCGTGCAAGGGTTAAATGAGAAATGCAATTTAATCAAGATAAAAGCCATTGACCCTTATTACCATAAATTGAACTTGACATGACAAGCCAACCTAAAGATATATTAGTGTATCGATTTACTGCAAAAGGTTTTAGTATAGTTGTACCACAGGAGAGTGTCACGAGTACTCTCCCTTTATCACTTCTAGAGTTCTCTCCCCGTTTCACCCTTCTTTTGTATATATATGTAGTACTATATACAGTAAAACTTCGAAACCTCGAACAGTTTTGGCTCGAACACAGTAGATAGTTCGAACAGGTTCTTAAGTCCCGGCGAAACCCTTTCTTATTTCATATTATCTAACAGTAGTTCACTCGAACAGAGATAGGTCGAACACTCGAACAGGATTTGTGGTCCCTAGCTATCATTTCATTCATTGTTCACCATAGATAGGTCGAACAATACAATAAATCACACCTTTAAATTTCATTGACCGCTTAATATACTATTATTTGTTGACGGGTTAGATTGGCGACACATGTTATTCGCACTTCGTGATAATTACATGCCAGTTGTACATGTACAGTGGAAACTCCCTAATCCGAACACCCCTCGGACAAACTATAAAGTTCGGATAAGAGGAGATTCCGGACTGGAGAGGATTCCTCCATTAAAAGTCAGACGGCAAGACATTCTTTCAGTAATTTGATTAAGTTCGCTAAAGGTTGTTTGCGTTATCGCGATGTAATATACAATGTCTGAATTCATTCTTTTATTCGACTTTGCAGAGTAATTTAAGCTACAATATTTTACGAAAGTTATGTAACCTTGAAAATTCAATGTATAGCCCAAAATCATACGTTATATGAGACCAACATATTTATGCTCCTTTCACAAAAGGAAGATTTGCAATGCGATATGCAAAAACATGCTTTGTTAAATATTGGTTGATATTTGAATTCTTTATAATTTGTTTAGTCGTTATAGAAATTGTAGAAATTCAGAATATGCACCGCTATAGACGCCTCTCGTTTAATTAAAACTGTATGAAAGCATTGCATATAATTAACTTAAGATTTTGACCTACAGATTATTCTTAAATAGATGTAGAAATTACAGCAAAATTACACTGTGCAGAAAATGTATTAGATATTTTATTTCTTAGAATTTTATTGATATTTTGATAATTTCACTGCATAAGGTGGATATATCAATCTCAAGCAAGTATTTCAATGAATCATTCAACATGTTAAATGATTTCAAACATAGCTGAAATTAAGTATGGATGTTTTGCGACGTTATACCGTCCATAAAACCTGACAAGCTATGCACATAGTACGATGTATTTTCAAAACGCCATACCTTAAAACTATGCACCATAGCTTCATAGATTGTTCGTAGAGGAAAATAATGATCTAGGGTAAAAAAATTGAATTGTGATTCGTGTATCTAATGGGCCCTTTTCTGCGCGTTGCCTGTCAGTTAGGACATATACGCGTATACCGTAGATGCCTCGAACAATAGATGGCTCCAACTAATTGCTAGGTCCGACGGCAAGTCGAGGTTTCGCAGTTTTACTGTATACATATACTATAGAAGGGATATATATATATACTATATAAGGTATAAAGGGATAAAACTCTAGAAGGGATATAGGGAGACAATCTCCAGTGAGTTGGAAAATGCTAATTTGCCCTTGTATTTCCTGTTAATCCAAAAATTATTTTCTGCAAAATATTAAGAGTACATTTCAGTACATTGTATAATTAGCATGCACCCGACAGATGATAACAGCGAGTGTGCATGAAGAGATTGGTGAGATAAAGAAGTGTCTGCATAATGTTGTTGTACTATCACCTTGAATTACTCATAAAAAACCCATTATGCGCCTAATCAAGGACATAAATTGCTTTCACAACTTGACATATGCGTATTAAAATAGAAATATGATAAATGCATGACGTGTCAGTCTCTTTTAGAATACCCAGCAATTCACGCAAAAATATCTACTTTTATTTGATGCTGTTTTCTTCTTCTCTTTCTGACATTCAATTAATTATATGTTCTTGACATTGATGCAGGTATTTCACAACAACAAGTTTTGTGCTTTAACTGATGTAAACTTAAAGGTAGATAGTCTTTTTTTCTATCAAAATATGCTAAGTAATCATTTAAAACAAATTGATAATGCCTTCATACAGACCTGGGACCAATATCCCAGTACAGAAAGCTTCCTGGAACTGCAAAACACGAGTCCGATACAAATTCGTATATATGGGTGAGTCAAATTATGAGTACATGTATTTGCATACCAAAATATTAAACATCACAACTAGTTAGCAAGCTAATTTCCTAAGCTGGTCCTTAACTCGGCGCGTAGGTCAGGAGAGAAATTACTTATATCGGACACTTGTATGAATGGTTTTGGGAAACATATAAGAAAAGTGACAATGCAGTGTTGTAGAGTACATCAGTATGAAGGCAATTACCACCAATGTTCTCACATATATCACTGAGCATATTTTGTCATAAAATCAGACTAGGTACCTTTAATGCTCGAATAAGCTCAAATTACGATATTTAAGAAAAAATGTAGACGGTGTTTACAGTGAATGTTTAAAACTGAGGCAAATAAATCATTAAGCAGTGACAAATACTAATATGACACATAAACATCTGCATTGTGTTTGCATAATGTTAATCACACTGACTCAGGTTAATAAAGTAGTGTTTATTTATTATACTATCACCCCTACTTAAAGGGCCAGTCATTTCTGACTTATGAGACACCTTCTTTCTGAGCACATTTACTTCCCGATTCCTATCCTTAACTGCCAGACACCAGGCAGGTAGGCGCACGGTAACCATTATTATTTATTTCGAATAAGTAGACAATTTAATTTTTAAACTTGCTCTATTTTGCACTTAAACTGTATAATTAATTTAATAATGATCATTTCTGGCTTGATGTTAAGTACTATGGTTAATATTGCCATAAAAATAATTGCATATTTATATGCAGAGTCAAAAGAGAAAGTGTGATGGAAAAATATGGACATTTTTTGATACCATGGGGGCTAAATATGGACATATCGGGCACCAACTGAAACATAATCTTAAATTCTATCTGGTAGTATACCTCTTGTTATCTGTATTGCACACAACTGTTAAAAATTGACTGATATAATTTAATTGGTTAAGAAGTAACAGCAAAATACACTATGCACCCTTTCTATTTTTTTACTGTGTGTGAGTGCGTGTGTGCGTATGCATAAGTTTGTGTGTTTAGGGGTGTAAGTGTTGTCTATCTTATTGTCTATGGTATATAACTATTCTTATCAGCTTCACAGCTGTTGAGGCAAATCAAAAGTCTGATTCAAGTTCTTCAGAATGTATGGAGATGCAATTTCTTTTTTGTTTTACATGTAATCTAAATTGTAATCAATTATAATCTGATTACATCACTTATTTGAGTAATTGTAATGTAATTATTACAAATGTACAATTGAAAATAAAAATACTTGTAATTGTAAACAAAAGTAATTGTAATTTAATGATAACAGGTTAATTAGCAAAGAAATTGTAATATAGTCAATACATTTGTACAAGCTTTTGCCCCAGGTCTGGTATAAAATGGGAAATGAAAACATAGTTTATAACAGAACATGAATCTTAAGATTTTATTCTACAAGTAATAATCAATAACATACAACTGTTATATAACTTGGCAACATTGCTATTACATGCATATAGAAATACAGCACCCTATGGTGAGCATTTGACAATATACATAAGACACATATAAGATACAATTGTGAAATGTTTGCATTTTAGGCAAAATTAGACTAGGCGAATTTTCCAACTCAGATTGGGACACTTTTTTAACAATCATCAGACCAAAAACTTCTGTATCTGAATGTACATACCATCTACCATGCAACGATAAAAGTTCTCTGTCTTAAGAAAATCACAAGAAAATAGAAATTACAGAAAACGAAAGCGAGAGTTTTTGAAATGCAGTAAATACTCATATAAAAACCACCTCAAAATTTAGTCTACCTCATTCCTAGGATAGTACAAATGTACTTTCAAGGTCCAGATCTCAATTTATCTTCCATATTTTAACTCGATACACGGACCACCTTACAACTAAGACCAACTATCTTGAGAACAAATGGTGGTCTTATTTATCAAGGTTTAACTGCACTGACAACAGTTATATAGAAAGTTTATAAAATTCTGAATATACAACACAAGCATATCTTAATGCAAACGTAGTTAGACAAAAACAATGCAAAGTATGAATAAAAATAACAGAATGGTTCAAATTTACCAATAACACAAGCACTTCATAAGTAAACATGAAATGTAGACAATGGAGCCCCTACCACAACAACTTTAATCCAGAAACCCCTTCATACTGGGCATATTTTCCTGGTGCAAAGCTTGTCTGGTGTAAATGGGCTCCAGTGTACAAAAACACATGCTAGTTTTCTGTCTTGGCACATTTATGCAACAAATAGTGTCGGGAAAGAGGTTTCCTGAGAAAAAGACTAACCTTCATACTTCTAATGCCTATTTTGTTTTATTTATTTAATCAGGTTTAACACCATTTTCAACAATTTTTCAGTTATATAGGGTGATAGGTTGATCAAACCAGTTTTTCTGGAATTGATAAATACCCAGACCTAACTTGCCTCTCTGGGAGTAGCCGACAACTTCCCCACATGAATAAGGGGTAGAAGACAAATGCAAAAGCCATGACCTGCCCAAGCTAGGATTTGAACCCAAACCTGTCCTCCCGGGCAACAGCCTAGCACACCACTGAGGCAACTGGGCAGGCTATTTTAGGTCATAACAAGTGGCTAAATCAGACTACAAACAGACAAGAGAGTTTTGACCTCTCGGAAGGACTATGTCGACATACAGACTAGACTAAAAAGACAAGGTCCATGACGAACAGACAAGACTTAAGGCCATTCAGAAATGTAATTCCAATATTCTACACAAATCAAGCTTGGAAATATAACTGAGCAATTAAAAAATTTGACTGAACTTGTTCATGGAATTTTATAGGCACACCAAATGAATCCATATATACATGTATCTTTTTTTCTGTTAATCTAGAATTTATTTAATTTCTACATTTCCGTTGAAATGGGCTTCAGCTAGTAATTTATAATTTTGTTACAATTCTGACATATGTAGACATTATAACATTGGACAAGCTGTAAAATACATTATACAACAACTTGTAGAAAAATACAGTATTGAGTTGCAATTACGACTCTGTGAAACAGTGAGTAAAAAACCAGATACATGTATAATAAAGCCACAAACCAGATGAACAAGATAACGACCTCCACAATACTTAAATCTGATCCCTGCACCAATAAACATTCACATAAATAATACATATTATATAAGAAGAAGGTAAATGCTGTTGTAACATCAAGTAGTTGTATTTGACACTCATTATTTCATGCTCTGTTATATTGCTTGTGACAATGTTAATCCAGAGCAGCACTCTCTCGGAGATGCAAATTCAACTGTTGTCGAGTGGTTGCTAGAGAGGTTCAACTGAAGTAAATTATTGCTATAAGAAAATTGGACACTTTTAAAGAGAGGTTGATGCTCAAGCAAGGGATGGTCTGAAGAGAGGTTTCACTGTACTATGCCCTGTCCCCAGATGTCTCGGCGGAGCTTAAGCGATGGATGCACAGCTGCCATCAGAGTACCGTACGCATCATCAAGCAATGATACTTGGCTAGCATTCATTGTAACATTGGTTACACAAAATACTTGAGAATACTATCAGGGGATGGGGATCACAGCAGAGTTAAATAAATTAATATTATGTTATAATATTTCGTTAAACTTATACAAGATCTTAATCCTAGATGAAACTTATCTTTCCATCCGATATCATGTAAAGAGAACAATAAAATAAATACTACAGGTATTTAAACAAGTACTGGTTATAAAAGTATTTCTGTGAACACATAAACATGTATATGAATCTTTTCAATGTTAAATTTTTGACACAAAACTGAAGTACATGTAACTCTGTCATGGTAAAGAAGATAATACAATATTCTTGTTTCATTTAAATGAGTATCACAAAGTGTACTGTGGCAATTTACTCTGCACTTTTCTTGTCATTATCACAAACGTTCCATAACATGCAACTGTCACATGAAATATTAACCCAAATATAGACCGATGTTCCCAGAGATATAACTGACAGACGCATATACTTCCGAGTGTCGCACAAGCCATAGCTTTCCGTCTCTTGAGCGGGTAACATATTAAATATGCCTGAAATTTTACAAAGAGAAACAATAATTAAGACTTCGTGCTCAGGTGAGCTAAAAAATCATAAGAATCCACTTTTAAGTGACATATGAGCCTTAAGAGCCAACATTGCATGTGACATATAAGAAACACTAGGAGTTCAGAACCCTAATGTGAGGTTTTTGGCAGTATCAAAGATTGAAGTGTTAATGTAACTGATGAGTGATGTGTACACAGTTCTGTCATCCTTAGGAGGTCTGTTACAAATAGTTCATCCTAGAATGCACGGTTTACTTTTGAAAGCAATAATTCAAATCAACATCAATTACTTTACTTCAAAGTTGTCAAGGAGTTAAACAGCAATGACAATGGAAGTTTCTTAAAATGCTGCGTGAGCAAAGCAATCAAGAAAATATAACAGGAATCCATGAAATGTTTGTCACAGAATTATTGTCAAGGAAACCATAAATCTGGGTACATTATAGGACACTTTTTTTCCAAAATACAGAAATTGTTAATTGTTCTGCAATGAACATAAAGTAACATAAATGCTGAATGCAGGCCTGCGATAAAAGCAAACACTACAAATCTAAATTATGCTATAACAAATTCACACATTATGATTACTTACCTGATAAAAAGATAAAAAACAGCAGACCAAGAAAGTAGCACCTGTCTGATAATGTTCACTGTCAAATGTCTGAAATGAAGACACATGATACAATTTATCACGGCAACTAATAGTAAAACACAAAGGAACAGCACGTTGGAAAGTAAAGCTATTACAGTAAGTGATGAATATTCCCGATAATATTGCTTCATCACAGGGAACAAGGCCCGTCCAACCCTGACATACATGTCACACACACATGTTTTTCGTTGTGATAATATGTATGAAGTTTCACTGAAATCTATTTAAAGTTTAAAAGTACTTTTGTTTCTTTGTAACAAAATCCACAAACTAACCAAATATAAGGTGGACTCCTATTTATTAATTTATTAATAAATATGTACACCAAAGCCTTACTTTTCCATATGGGTTGCCTAGGCAACTGTTTAGGATAAAATAGAATACAATACTTAACTTACTGCATCAATATGACTGTGTGTCTCATTCATGATATGAACGCCACGGCTTAAGTTGAGAATCCCACAGAAACAACTAAGGGTAAGGGAGACAATTCCAAGGAAATGAAGCGGCAAGAATCTTGTGTAGGAAGAAGCTGAAATTAGGCAATAGAATTTCGTATAAATCAATAAATATGCGGTGTTCCATGACAAAATCTGAGGAAGCAATCAGTTTGTGATGTCAAAACATTCACGGGATGTACTCAACGTCATAACCAATGTCTGTAAATACAGGTTTTGTCTTGGAAGCGCTTATATACTCCACACGATTAATAACGCAACTAAAAATTGTCTGAGTCGGCACGGTGACATTATAAAGAAATAATTAATTTTTAACTTAATTTCTTAAACTTAATTAATTATTAAATATGAATACTGGGGCCATAGTTGAATTTCTTTTTGAAGAATGATTTACTCATTTGTAATAAAATGCCTTTTTACAAAATGAAGTCTTAAGTGATATAGTTGCGGTTTTAATGGCGTTAAGTATTATGTTCTGATTAATGGTTAAGATTTACAAAATGTGTATTGTATATCAATCAATCTAATAAAGCATAATTTTGAATAGTCCATTTCAATTTCATTGCAATGTCATTTATGATAAGTAAAGTAATTTTATATCAAGGAAAATAAAAAATATCTCCCCTCCGAAAAAAAAGTAATTTTAAATCATGTACATACCTGTTGTTGTACGTACAGACTCATTCTTTGAGTTTTGTCCATAGCCTGGTCTTAACTCTTCCTCACAGAGAAAATACGGAGGTCGCAGTCTCAACTCTTGAGTTAGATCATGTAAATTTATCCTGGTGTTCAAAGATCGGGGGTTGTTATATCTCTGTTTCAATTTTTGTAAAGGAACATCTGTAAAAATGTGCATAAGAATTAAGATATTGAAGAAGAATATAATCATTTCGTATTAATTCCTGCATTTGATTGTTTTCTTACAATAGAGTTGGTCAAGGATTTCGGTAGTTTGCAATTCTTGAACATCAACCTGTATCTCTCTGATTAAGGATTTATGAGGACTTGTTCATTTTACTTGATGTGTCCAAAGGACCGGATGCTAAAAAGGGGCCAAAAATCCTCGAAAATTTTGTGGATCAAGAAGGCTGGGTGTTGCACATGACAAGTTATGTTTAATTCCCTCCATCCATAATAAAGTTATAGCCCAGACAAGAAAATATATATATGGGGGGGCATAAAAAACTTGTTTCCTACATTTCAAATCTCAGGACTATATGCCACAGATTGACAGCATAGTACGATAAACCGATACATCGTGACAATCCTTTGAACTAAATTATATTTTCTGATAAACCAATACAATGGAAATCTTTACCATCACTTACCAAAATCTATGAGAGCGTATGGTCTTTGTACTGACATCACACGCTGTCTATCAAAAAACTGCAAGAACTCTCTTTGAAGATCAGATAAGAATGAGAATGCCAGAACTTGAGGATAGTTTATATCACAAAGCACTAACAATGAAAGGTCCAAGGCTGTGATAAAACTGAAAGTAGTAAGAAAACAAACATATTTACATATATCAGGCTTTCCACTAGGTGCTGAATCTGAAAAAACATTGACCCTTTAGCCAGAACCCTAAGGGACAAAATGTGGCCTTTTCGAAATTTCCAGTGGTCAAAGGTTCAACTCCAGGGTCAAAGTCAACCCCTACTTATACTACATATTCACTTCATTACTTAATGATGTCAATCTAAAACTAAACAAATTAACCATATTTATTAAAAACAGTTGAATTGCAGCTGAAATTTAGGTCTATGAAGTTTACATACATACATGTACTTTGTCTTACATGTTTAACACATATATGATAAAAATCACAGAAGCCCAGGAAATTAAAAATGTTGTGCATAAGCCAAAGGACAAGTGTGACTGTCACACAGAAACAGACACTCATCAAAAAATATATCACCAATATTTTAGCTGTCCTACGATGCCAAATATGGACCCCAATCCCTATGCTGAAAACAGTTGGGTGCAAGGGGGACTTGACAATAACCATAACTACTTAAGCATGGAGGCCCTTATTTAGCTCCAAAGAAATTCCTAATTTGACAGGCAGATTGCAGAGGCCTTTTTCCAAAACAGACAATGAAAGACCAAGCATTAGATAAATTAGAAAACTAACAACATACTGTATAGTATAAGCGTCACATTGTAGCGTACATCTGTCAGGAAACTTAGAAGATATTCTAGATAGAAGTTTCAACTTTCTGTAAGCTTCCTCTAAGCCTGGGTGGGACGACATCTGTGGACTGTCTGAATTAGCTGCCAAAGCCAATCCATCTGTGCTGCGGCTCACGATGGCAAAATATATCATGGGTATACTTTGAAAATCAAACCATAGACTGTGCAAAGATTCTAAAGAACAAAGTAATTTGATTAATAAATTATCATATCTCAGAAATATACCCAATATTATACATGCAATATATATTAACTATATTAGTTATTACATTGCCAGACGGACTTCTTCCTGTAAAGTACAGGGTGAACCAAGCATCAACGCAGTAACTGTTCAAACTGACATCTATTTCAGTGTGTGTAATTGTCAAAACAAGGACTAAACATGTGCACTAGTGGCTCAAGTGGGAGGGGGCGCACCCCCTAAAATTCCCTCAGGCTAAGGGATTTGTAAAAAATGACCAAAACGTTACGCCCCAGCCCAAACCCTGGATCTGATGGTAGTCTACATTAATGCATGCATTGGGATGGCAATTAAGGTCTTAACTGTCTTGTAAAGAAATGTGACATCCCCATACATTCTGTGTTGGTATAATGGCGTCCTATTGAGATTGTTGATCATAGTTCTAAGTGACACTATGGGGCTTGTGTTGGTTGTACGGCTTATTACACACAAAGCATACATACTTCTTCAATATGTTTGCCTGGGATCTTTTGTAGCCAATTCCATACGGTTGCAACATTTTTAAGATTTGTCAGATTAGGCTATGATAGGCTCGTTCTTTAATCTATTGCAGACAATGGTTCAAATCCAGCCCTGCGGCCTGCGTTCAGTTGCAAACGTTTAACTTTTGTATTGTATCCCTTGCCCACCATATCACATAGACTGCAAACGGGGAACCAAATTGCACAACGTTACGAAACGTGAGCCGTAAATACCTTTAGTAATGCTACGTTTACACTATGTTCCCGACGGCCACGGCAGCCCCGTTTGCCCGAAACGTATTGCAACGTGGGATTTTGGCCATTTTTGTCTCCATATCCAAGTTTTGTTAGGTTGTGCTAAGTTTCCTCACGGTTTATCACGGTATCCGTGACGGGCCGTTGGGGCGAAGAAGCGGTTCCTCCAAGGCGCACTAAGGTTCGGGCCGCGGTCTACCAGGGATGCATGTATGTTGCTTCCCGGTCCGATGCGTTCTGATGGGATCCATCACGTTGTTCACGTCTTCATCCAGGTCTGATGCGTTTTTCACGTTCTGTCAAGGCCTCCTATGGATCAAACGTGGACGCCGGAGAGCTTTGGAGCACGTTTGTGCCCATGGTATAAAGAAAACCCCTCAAGCAACAGCAATCATTGTATCAAGATACTTCGACGAGTAAACCTGGAGTGCCGGCAGATGGAGCTTCTTCTGGAGCCTCAGGAGCACCGTGTCAGACCGTAGTAGAACTCAACGTACCGTAACGCACCGGCCTGCAAAGCGTCACACACCGGGACGCACCGTAATTGAAACGTTACGAAACAGCTACAGTACACCCTAGCTTGCCGTGAGAACCGTGACAAAACGGAGCACAACGTGACAAAACTGGAAAGGAACTTTAGATGCCGGGGAATACAATGATTCCCGTCCCACTACGGACCACTTCCAAGTTTTGTAACGGCCTATTACGTACTGTCACGTTTTATAGCGTTTACCCCGTTTTACTGCGGCCTATTACGTTTCATCCGCACCGTGGCTGCCGTGGCACATTTTTTGACAGTTTAAAATTCTGGCCCGGCATCCACGGCAATTACGGTCTGTAACGTTTGCCTATCCCGTCCCCCCGCGTTATCTCACGTTCATCCCGTTTTCTCCACGGTGGCCTGAACCGTGATTGCCGTGGCCGCCGGGAACATAGTGTAAACGTAGCATAAGGCTTTACTGAATGCAGGGCTGGTTGCGATTTAGGAAAACAAAAAGGTTTGTTGCAAAGGTATGCAATGAAAATATTAACTTAAGGTTAAATTGTACTAACTTACATAACATGAGTACCTAGTTATTAGCTGGATAAGTATTAAACTGAGTATTGTGCGTTTGATATGTTCATCAACAAAATGGTCAAGCCGGTTATCGCGAAAATGTATTGCAATTCGTAAGAATTCTAATCATGGAGTATTGCGTCGATCTAAAAACAACTACAGTTAATGCTAGTTAAAAATGCAACTGGAATAGTCGAAATACACACCTTAACTATGGACACGCACTTAGGAAAATCACGACGAATATAATGACAAAATAGTTGACAGGTTGGACATTTTACGACATTACTTTATTTCTTATTAAACGGTAACATTTCAACGTTTACTATCGTATATTGTATAAAGCACAAACTTTAGATAGAAGAAATAAATATTAAATGACAAATTGATTCAAAACTTTATTGCGAACACTTTAGATTTTACGACATTATCACGGTGTCAACTGTAAAAAATCCCGATGCAATTTGTCCGGACCGCTTGTCAAAAGATTTTTGCACTGCCTTTTCGTCAAACTGGTATATTGTATTATGTTTTCTAATGCATTAGTTTTACAGCATCTTTCTTTCTCAAATTGGTCGGCTGTCATTACGATTTAACTTTTCAGAAGGAGAAATTTTGTCTCATGATTCTTGCGTCTCGGTATGTTTTACCCTGAACAATTAGTCCGTAGGGCCTTAGTTTCTAGAACATAAGTTCCAAAGTTGAACTCAAAGAGAAATTATACGCTTGGGACCTTTCAATTTTGTAGGTATAATCTCTGTACATAATAGTATTTTTTGCCTGTCTGGAAGAATTTTTTTATTTTATTAAGTAGATTTTAATATGTCACTGTAGTGTATCTTATTTCTAACTCTCTAAGTCTCAGGTCTGTCAGGATTTTTCTGATATTATGATCTTTAAAATGTACTTCGGTTCCAATACATGCTGTATTTGCATTGTAACTAAGGACAAACGACCGAAGACGAGTTTACATTTTTACAAAATTAGCTATGTGTGCAGACTTCAACTTGTACCAAGTTTATATTTAGTACATTTACAATAATCAAAAATACGATGATCAAAAATCATACAAAATTTGGATTTGGTACACTCCGGTGCACATATTGAGTTTTGATAATTTTTTGACATTTTTAGGCGTAATTTGCTAATTTCAGTCATTATGGGGTAACATGATATCACGTGTGACATCATTAAACGTGTGGATTGTTTGTAAACTTGATTTACTGCAAGTTTAAACCATGATTCATTTATTACAACAAAGAAAAGTTAAAACAGTGTAGGGCTGTCATTGATACATTCGATAATCGATATATCAACAATTTTATTCTGTTGATTGATATTTGATACACACTTACAAATATAAATATTATGGTGGGAAAGTACTGTAGAAGAGGGACAGTCTTAAAATGTGCCAAAAAAACATAATGTTGCTTTCTTATGTTGGCTGCTTGTTAAGCAGTACTGTGCTAGTGGATGGTGTATTCCAAATGTCGACAATATAACAAAATACAGTGAAGTTAAAATATGGATTAATTTCTTGAATGGTATCTTGTTATCATAAAAATACAAGTTGAACATTTAAATATGTAAGGCATAGACTCATATAAACATACAGAAAAATAGAGTAATAGTCTATAGAAATAGGATTTATAGTCTATAAAAGGAATTTAAAAATATCAATTTTTTATAATTGTCTTTCAATATATCAGTATCATCGATATGCAAAGATTTGACTACAAGTGTGATGTTTATGTCTAACCCTACTTGGGATGATATTTAAAATATTAGCACAATATCATTATCTAGTGTCTCTCCGTATAATGTCTCTATACATTGTTCACCATTAAGTTGAAACTCAGGAAACTTCCGTAGTTTTCAAGGCATTACTCAACTTCTTGGCTATAAGAATTTGAAGGCTTTTGTTTTTATATTAAAATTATGAACAGTATCATCACTATTGTTGTTAAATAAATCAGATGTAAGTTCTGAGCACAAATTCAACAAATCCGTGCATAATTATACAGTAATACCTCAATACTGAGACCACTCGTGCACCCTTGAAAACTGGTCTTTATATTGAAGTGGTCTTAATATTGAGGTTGAATACAGAGCAAAACAGAGAAAATGGATTTGAAAATGTGTTTCTTAATTTTGAGATGGTCTTATTATTGAGGTGGTCTTTAAATGAGGTTTTACTGTACTTGGAAAATGCTTTAACTTTCAGTTTGTCGGAATCATTGTCAAAGTACTACAACTCAACTTCGCAAAATGAAAATCAAGCTTGTGCCAGCGTTGGAGGATAATTATATGTACTTGCTTATAGATGAAACAACAAATCAATGTGCTGCTGTAGATCCGGTCGAGCCAGAAAAGGTGATATATTAAGATTAGTGACTGTAAAATCCGAAATGGGGGAGTTGAAATATTCCCTAAAACCATTTAGTTTGTGAGAACACATGATCACATGGGCACCTACTAGTATAAGTTTGATCATTAAGACTCGAGAAAACTGTGGAATAAAGAACTTTATGATGGCCTTAATGTTGGCACTTTTTTCTTATTAAATTTTATGAAGCTCGTTAAAAACATGAATCATCAAACATTTCTGATTTAACACTATGTGAACGCTGTTTAGTTTAATAGTAAAACATCCCACTCTAAATCATTTTTGATGCAATGTAATGTTATTTTTGCTTAATAGCAATGAGTGTGTACTTTTATAAATCTGCGTGTGAAGAGGGTATAAATCAAACTTCTGACATGTGTCATGAAAAAAGATATACAAGCTAAATGGTTTCATATTTCATTTTGGAAATGCTTGGATCTCATTCAAGTACATTTGTATTAGAAAATATGAAAATTATTGGTATGGTAACTGTTTAATTTGAACTTTATTTAGTTTATTGGTATGGAAACTGTTTAATTCCCGAGAACGATATGCTGGGTGTGTATTATGATGTATTACATTCATGTCTGAATTTATGGTGATGTGATTTTGTCTTGGATTCAGCGATATACAGCACACTTTTGATTGCTAAATTTGTTTCATATGTCTGACATTCAAGACTGAAGTGATGTTCTATGTTTGTATACAAAATTGACGGATGAAAGGAAATTATGGCAGGCCTCTTAGTGAAACCTTTAATTTGTTAAATTGCAAGCTTTATTTGTATTGAGGCCTGGTAGGAGGCATGTTATGGTCAATTTGATTGCATATATGCTTTCAACCCCTTGAAATTTAAAGCTTATAATTACTTTTTCCTTCCAGTTATTGAAGGCTGTGTCCGAAGAAAATGTGAAGTTGACCTGTGTTCTTACCACACATCATCACTGGGATCATGCCGGTGGTAATGAGAAATTAATTGCCGAGACAGGTAAAATGCCAGTGTATGGTGGTGATGAGAGGATAGGAGCTTTGACGAAAAATGTTCGTGAAGACAATTCAGATTTGAAGGTATTTAAAATTGCTACTGTCTGTGAAATGTACTCCTTATGTTTGCATATTCGTAGCAACCCGACACAAAGCTCTGCTCATGTTGAAATACAGGCACTGAAATAAAACATTATGTAAAGGTAATATAAGTGTTTGAACTGGCAAATTATAACTTGGACAAGTAATTCTGATTTCGGGGCACTTATAAAGATAAATAAGCCCACTTAGTAAGCTCAGTCAGTAGAGTACCCAACTGCCAATTTGGAGGTCATAGGTTCAATCCCCAAAAGAGGCACATATTCTTGGTGACACATTAACTGAAGATAGTTCATTAAAACGACAAAGTTATTTGTTCTCCACATCTGATTCACATGGCCTCAGTTGTCAGGTGCTTGTGAAAGATGAGATTAGTACTAGTTTATAACCTAGGAACACTGGTTAGGTCAATTGGTGGCCGTAAATTCTGTTGAAATGAATTATGATATGGTAAAACTAACAAGAATGACAGGAATTATTTTATGATTTGTTCTTTTTCAGCTTGGAAATCTGAATATCAAGTGTATGTATACACCCTGTCATACATCGGGGCATATCTGTTACTATGTAACAGGAGATTCAGCCGAGCCTGCTGTGTTCACAGGTTTGTAAACTTGTAAGGTCCATGCTTTGTCAGTATCTTGAAATTGAAGCATGTTTTAATGGTTACCATTCACCAGTGTTGTGAAAAGGCCAATATTTACCATATTGTTTCTCTTGAAATTATAATACATATGCAGATATTGTTTGGTGCACAACTACTGTATTTGTTTCCTTACCATAACTGAGTTGCTATAGTTGTGACTAGGTGAGCAATGGGGGAGTTGAATGCAGGTAAATTGTATGAATACATGCATATACACACAATTTCCATGGATGTTATACTTGTTAATAGTATAGACCACTATTGGTTAAGAAGATAGTAGGACTTGGTTGTGAAATGGTCTGACTAGAATATGGAAGAAAAATTGAGAAAACTGGTCCATTAAAATACAGTGTTATTAATAAGATGGTCTTAACTTTTTGAGACGAGGTTTTACTGTATATTAGTCTGATACTAAGTTATACAGGTATTTATAATGTTACGGATTGGTTTTCACAGGGGACACATTATTTAGTGGAGGATGTGGAAGATTCTTTGAAGGAACTGCTGACCAGATGTATGAAGCTTTAATGGACAAGCTCTACAAATTACCTGAGAATACAGTAGGTTTTAAATCTATCATTGGTTGTCAAAACTTATTGAAGTACAGTTTTCAATCTGCCTTATGAATTGCGGCTATTTTCATGCATGAATTTGATCCCTAGAAAATCTCTGTTGTATTCAGTTTCATGCACAGGAGATTGACAAAAGTTATCTCCCTTTATCCCTTCAAGAGTTCTCTCCCTTTATCCCTTGTATAGTATATGACAATCTTCTGTGGGTTAATGGTTCATTTTGTGTATTTGTACTGTTCCAGTTGCTTTTACAACAAATAAGGTGAAATGTTTGATCATTAAATCTAGAAAATTGATAACAAATGGAGACTCATGGAAGTTTTACTGTATCTGAATTTTGGATCTATTTCAGCGTGTATTTTGTGGTCATGAATACACGGTTGCAAATCTCAAGTATGCTGCATTTGTTGAGCCCAATAATGTGGATATACAGAACAGAGCAAAATGGGCGCAGGTATGAATAAAGTTACCCATACAACCTGATCAAAAGATTATATATGTAACCATTTCACAAGCTTGTTAAGGACATCGTTAGAGTCAAATGAAGCGAGTAGATAGGGGGCCACTGCATGCAGTCGGAGGACGAGATGTACTGTAAAACCTCACTTAAACACCACCTCATAATTAAGAACACTTTCAAGTCCATTTTCACTGCTTTGCTCTTTATTCAACTTCAAAATTAAGACCACCTCAATAAGACAACCAGTTTTCAAGGGTCCCAATGGTGGTCTAATTATTGGGTTTTTACTGTATATCCCAATCAATGTCTTCAAGCAGTCTGGATAAATAAGTGTATTTATGACAATCATGAAATAATGGATTTTTCAGAATTAGTAGCAGCATTGATATGACTTAAAAGTCTTCACCTCCTCAAAACAATTATATTTAATCACATTTACAAATTTATACAATTTCTTATTTATCTGTTATTTGGGTTGGGTTTTTTGTTATCCAGTTGTACAGATTGGTAAACAACTGTAGTATTTAAAGCAATGTTTCTGCAATTTGTGAACAGAAGAATGTTATTTATACAGCGTTTTTTTATTAGATACGCTTATAAGGTGCAATAATTTTGTTCTCCATGCTTTCTTTGTCTTTCAGAATCAGCGAGATAAGAATTTACCTACCATACCATCAACTATTGCAGAAGAGAAAAAGATTAATCCATTTATGAGAGTAGAGTAAGTAAGGCATTTCTATGGTAAATTACACATCCAGTTTACACCCTGTCTTTATGAAGGACCATTTTTAGATACTAGGTTTTATCTGTTACCTTTCATGTGCAATCTATGTATTTCATGTGCTTGTTACTGCATGAAGTTACAGTCCGACCTCGTTCATTGGAATTCATCGAACCCGAAATTTCATTTCAATTAATAAATGGTTCCTAATAGCCCATTTCAATTGGACGTGCCTAAGAAGATTTATTTCGCATGATACCTAGTATTCGGATTGAAGGTTGTCCAACAATCTAGGTCCGTCTGTAAATTATCTGTATATTCTCTAGTCACACCATGAAATCAATTACAGAATGTAATTGATTTCATGGTGTGACTAGAGAATATTTATCAGTATGAAAAGCCAGCCTGAGACTATTTATAGCTCACCTCAGCAAATATCGTATTCTAATTAGCCTGATTTATCCATCATCAATCTGCCAATCCATAAACTTTTCTTTAAATCAATTTTTATGATGAACCGCTAGATGTATGTTCAACAAGCTTGGTATGTAGAATCCTGACAGAAATCTTCATAAAGTATGTCAAATGGTTTTGCTGCTCTGCAAACAGTGACCATATGGCTAAAATATTTTGTGTTTAACTTGGTGTCAGTCATATTCCCTTCAAAATCAATCAAGTGGGCGTGGCCTCTTGTAGAGTGTCTCAGAATGTAATACAGTAAAAACCTCAACAAAAAGAACACCTTTAAAACTGGTCGTCTTATTGAGGTGGTCTTAATATTGAGGTTGAATAAAGAGTTGGGATTGTGACGTTCTTAATCAAATCCTGTTCATTGCATGGCTCAAACCCACAACCTTCGAATCCTGGTCATTGCATGGCTCTAACCCACAACCTTCAAATCCTGGTCATTGCATGGCTCAAACCCACAACCTTCGAATCCTGGTCATTGCATGGCTCAAACCCACAACCTTCGAATCCTGGTCATTGCATGGCTCAAACCCACAACCTTCGAATCCTGGTCATTGCATGGCTCTAACCCACAACCTTCGAATCCTGGTCATTGCATGGCTTTAACCCACAACCTTCAAATCCTGGTCATTGCATGGCTCAAACCCACAACCATCGAATCCTGGTCATTGCATGGCTCAAACCCACAACCTTCAAATCCTGGTCATTGCATGGCTCTAACCCACAACCTTCGAATCCTGGTCATTGCATGGCTCTAACCCACAACCTTCGAATCAGGAGTCAGTCCGGTTTTGAAAAAAATAAAATAAAAAATGTTCAAGTAAATGTACAATTATTATTGTATATTTCAGTCAAAAAAGTTTACAGGAAAGAACTAAACAAGAGGATCCTATACAAGTGATGGGTGCATTACGAAAAGAAAAAGATAACTTTAAACCTAAGTAAACCATGTTATGTGTATAGATAGTTTTAGATTTTGTTGATCATGCTTTGTACACCAATAGTTGAGTTTCGAGAGGTTATACATATATTCTGTTGATAGCATGTTTTATCCTGTCTACAGATTCATGAAGATTTGGTTGATATTATGAAATCTTGTATCCATAGATTTATAAAGATTTGGTGATAAATTTGTAATGTGATATTGTAGGTTTGTCAATACATAGCACAATTTTTCTACACAGCCTGATATTCAGGTAATATTTTGCTTTACATTTTAAATTTTCTATCACTCTGACAACAGTTATTTTTGAAAAACAGTTGTACTTTCCAATACTTGTATTGTTATTTTCCCCATTTACTGTGTGCATGACTGTCTAACTCTTATACCAATATTATCTTTGACTGTAAAGATATATAATTTATCCAATTAAACCAGTCTTGCTCTCAATAATGTGTTTTTTATTTGTATCCACAGATATTTGATTGTGAAGTTAATGATACATATATTTTAAACTTCAGTTTCTAATAAAGTGAAGATAACCAAAAGACATCGGTTATTAATTGTCATTTTACAATCTATATATAGACGCTAGCCTTTGTGATATTTTATCTGTGTATTGAACCGTAAATGATCATAAAAAAGTATGAAATTTATTTTGTTAATGGTTACAAAATTACTGGGCATAAAGAATAAAGGGAAGTTATCATTGGTGAATTGTGAATGGTGACTTTCCATGTACGTATAATCACATACTGGATGAGAAGAGTGTTTGTGGCCAAGGAGAGCGGCAGTTCAATGTTGTATAATTACACTACAGTAAGCTTGTTATGCTGTTTGTTCCATATTACTGAGTGGCAGAGGTGTGGTGCATAAATGATTGGACATTGTTAATACCCAGATGTCGTTAGTATCATGAAAATACAAGCAAACTTGTAACTTTGGTATGTCAAGTCATATACATATCATACAAAATGTGCCAAATATCGAACGTATATAGTTGTAGAGTCCACAATTGAATGTAATGGTTTTTCATGAATTAGTAATAATGTAGTTTAAATCGCAAGGATTTATCAAAAGCAAATAGAAGCAATAGATTTTGATAGTCGTAAATATTGTGATGCATATAGGCCATCCATTAAAATACTATTGTTTGGTATAACCCTACATACTCATGAAATTGGCCCCTACTCAAGTATTATTTTAGGTGTCCGAGTGTGGAAATTATTTTGGCAGCGTATTAGTAGTTGATACGCTGTAATAAGTAAGAAAATAATTACATACCCACCTACATTTTGCCAAACAAACATTTTTTAAGGATGGCCTTACAATATAAATACAATTGAACACAAACCCAAGTAATATGTGTATAATGTTGGAATGCAATAACAGATATATAATAAATAAATATTAAATATCATACACATTTTTTTGAAAAAAATATAACATCACAGTTAATATTTACAGTTTCATATACACTGTCTATATTACACTTCACTATCTTACATATCACTGCATCTACTGACAGTTGGTCTATACAGAACACTTGTCTCCCTGCTGTATGACTGCCAGAGCTGAAACATCTTCCCCTGCAGTGTGTGATACATTCTCCTTTGTTTTTGTTTTTTTGTAGGTCAGTTACAAGCAGCACGTTCCTTATGGTGACTCGTGCCTCATTATATAGTATCAAGTAGAAAGGCGGCGTACCATTTGCTTGTCCATTAGGAAACCTGAAAATTATAAACATAAAAAAACATATTATATTGAAAGTAACTTGTATTCAATTCACGTTTAAGGTGTTCATATGAGGTTACTTGAATACATCTGCAATCCAGGATTCGGCACTTGGTAGAGCTCTGACCTGTCAATGGTTCGAACCCGACAACGGGAGGTACTCCGGTTCTATAAGTGTTGAAAAATGTGAAAATACAAATAAATTTGAGACATTTTTATTTGTTTCTATTTTGTTCGCAAAAGTAAATTATTACATGACAAAAAACATATCTACCTTCAACACCTTTATGTAGTCTTTGTTCCTGTATCCAGACGTCAATGTGAAACATGAGTGATATCTGTTTGGCGCATTCCCCACTACTAATGAATGCATATATGGAATAAGGTCCCATAACAACCTGAAAAAGATGTGATGCATGTATACTATACTGATAGGCTAAGCTTAGTGATGGGCACAGCTAGTCTACATTGAGTATATATCACGTATTTCAGGGCAATATAACTTAACTGATATACAAAGTTTAATGATAAACAAATGAAATGCATGGGTTATTTATTTGTGATTGATCACATCAGGTACCGTATATAATGTGTTCCAGATTGCATTGATTGCCCATAACACACTTTTCATTGCAAAATAACACAAATAAGTCAAACTGGTAGGTTTGCCTTTTTAAACGATGTTGAAAATGGTGTCATAGGTGGACTGAGCATCAATAAGCAATACGCGAAAATTAAATCCATGTTCACCAGTTTTTTCGGATGCATTACTAGTTTGTGGGTCGAAATGACGGAGGACGCATCGTGAAATTAATTTGGCAGACGACATATATCCAAATTATTTGAAAACAGAAAAAATAAACAGGAGAATAGTCGTAAACAGTGATAGAAGCTAAACCTTTATACAATATTTTGATAACCAGCAGACAATCAGAGTAGCCAAAAAGAATTGTCGCCTTACCAATTAATTAAATTTAAAGCAACCAAAGTCGACAACGGACCAAGCCAGTTCGACCCCGTTTTCATCATGCGCACATTTTACGGGGGATATTAGAGCATCGAAATAGAGAAGCAGTATAACTTCTAAATCATTTAATCTTAAAAACTATATAGCATTGCCACATGCATGTCTTGCTGGAGACGTTGTCGTCGTTAACAGCCTATTATCAAAGGGAAACAACTGGATTGCAGTCCCAATTAAAGGTCAAAGGGAAACAACTCGTTTTAAAAAATAGCCGAGGTGACCCGATTACAAAATAGTATAAACTGGTTCCCGGCTGATCGTTTACGCTAATGGTACCCGTCTTATGTACTTATGCATTGAGTTGCTTCCCTTTGACCATGTTTCTTATTTCAAATGCGTGTTTATACAAGTCATAAAATGACATTGTTCGTCTTAAAATATACAATTATTCTATAAAATCATTATCGTTGTAATCTATTAAAATTACAAACATACTATAATTCTACCATCAGTCCAGAAGAAAATAGATACGTGTTTTTACGCTATCACAATGTATGACGACAACGATGTTACAAATATCGTATTCGAATTTGTTCACATGTCAACGGAAGTAGTTGTTATATCACGTCCGGAACTGAACAAATATGTCAAACAAAATATTGAATTGGTAGTGAATAAATTCTTGACTTTAAACCCCACTCAGAGAATCATATTTCCTGAAATATAAAAACCTAGGTGAGTATACCTGCTAAATACAAATAACATTCATGTCTGCGGTCATTTCGGTGCGCTAACTCTGGTCTGTCTCTTGTCATTGTGCACTCGGAGTCGGATGACACATTCATGATGATGATCATCGGCACAGATTCACTCTTTGGCTATGTTGGTGTTTGATGTGAACTCAGTTTAGTTAAATATCTTTAAACTAACAGAACTTGGATAAATTATTACTACATAGTTGACTACCTCTGGACGTAGAAACTGTTCATAATGTTAACTTTCCCTAAGTTTTAAGTTTTATTTAATAAATTTAGGCAGTGGCTATGGGTACAGGTCCGGAGTCTAGGGGTACAGGAGTCCTGTACCCGTAGATATTCTGTTATGGACAGGCTACTGGTATGGGAGTTTGACACATACTGACATAGACAGACCGGAACAGTATGCGGACACGAGAGACCGGAACAGGGGTCTCACTAAAAAGCGTCACGAAGCGACATGAAACGAAAAAATACCTTTTATGAATGATTTATATACTATTTCTACCAATATATATTGCATTGTTTTTCACATAATCACAATTTGCAATTATCACAACGATGTTATCTGTACAGAGCGCTGCCATGTTTTTGCGAGTTTGTTTTTTAGGCTGTCATAATGTTTTTTTTAAACTATTTAAAATAAAAAAAATAAAAATATATTGGTAGAAATAGTATATATGAACATATATAAGTATGTTTTCATACATTTATAATCATAAATCATTCATAAAAGGTATTGTTTCGGGTCGCTTCGTGACGCTTTTTAGTGAGACCGCCGGAACAGTATGCGGATACTACCAGTACGCGGACACCTCCATAATTAGCGTTTCGTAAGGATTTAAACATTCTTGACTGATGTCAAATTACTCACAATTATTCGCACTGTACTTGTTCTTCTTCCGGTAACTGGTATCGAACGCGTATTTGTAAATTGTACTATTCCGGGTTTTTAACTTACAAGCAGGTGAACTCGGGTTGAGAAACATAAAAAACATTGTTTTTGCAGTCAACAGGTGAATAATTTTTTGCTGTCTGTTTAAATCAGTGGGTTGTTTACAATCACGATTTCCTCTAACTTTTAGAGCAATGACTTATCTGAAAAGTTTCAAAGACCAGATGGTTTGAAACACAGCTGAGTTTACACAGGTTATTAAAATGCTGTAAAATGTGTCCGCGTACTGTTCAGGTCTGTCTATTCAGATTGAATAACCGTTTGATAATGAAATCAATATTAATATGAACGCTATCTAACTTCATATAATATATTATGTTTGTCGTTAATAGAACAACAAAATCACCATTTTAGTTGATATTAAAGCCAGAGTTAGAAAATATTGTAGTTGTCACAATTTGTATAACTATAAGCAGATCCGTACGCAATACGAAATGGTTTACTCTGTCTCGGAAATTAAAATGAATTGAGGATTGAAAGTGTCTGTCAATGCGACGGTCGTACCAACTTTTATCATTATTAACACGGCGGTTGTGCCGATAATTTATTGTTTATTGCTATATATGGTAGTTATTACTATTAGTATTAGTTTCGAATTTTCTAAGATTTTTGGAATTCGCCAATACATGCCCTGGAAACTGCTAAAAATCCTGCAACAATCTCATTTTGTTATCAGTGTTGTTTCGTATTGCCCTGGAAAATTTTAGTTATCCATTAAAACTGTTCGAGAAATATTAGGTCAACAATGTTGAATATGGATAAGGAACATAAACAGCATGACTGTAGTGCGGATGATACATAAATCAGCATAAGGAAATTTATGATTGTGGCCTACTCTGTTCTACATTTGTTAGCCACTGCCTTAAAATTTAAATTTAAGAAGTGGCTACAATTACAGGGCCACAAGACTCCCATTCTAGGAGTCATGTAATCAGTTGAATGAAGATTATTAACAATGTAGTACAGGCTACGATTACGCTTACGGGAGGGTGTTGAATTATAATGCTGTACAAATGTCAATATTAGAGTCATTTACAAGTAAAAATCCAAGTATCAACAGTTTCAATATCACTAGTCAAGATGTTTTCTCCAGATATATGAAGAATCCCATAAAAATGTAAATTACCTTATCATTGTAAATAAAGAGAACATGTTTACATGATAAAAGCAAGATATGTCATGTTGTTATCACTGATCATAAGAGTTTGTGTAAATTAGTGTAAATAATGTAGAATTATCATAACTATTATCATTGACCTAAATACCACAGATGCACTACTCGGCCAGATATCGTAAAATCTTGCAGCAAAATATTGTTGCGAGAGCAGGTGCACATAAACCAGATATGGCCCTTCGATATTACACACTGCCTAAAAATCATATATTGATACACAGTCTGTTTTGTTATTCATACTCACATTAAATTAAGATTGTTTATAGTTTCTTTTAAAGGAATGTCTTCTGAAAGCAGGACATAACACTTTAATCAATAAAATATTTTTGAAGTTGTTCAGCGATTTAGTTTCATTGGAGAAAATCAAACTGTCGACATTAAGGATCTCTGTAACCAATTAAATAAATAACAAACAACTAATCCATCCTGTAGGCTTACCTTTTGTACCTGTAATTAAAATGCACACATTGTTGAGTAAAAAATCGGCAAACTGGTGAAAATCATCCTATACTTATTATTATTAATTATATAGCATTGAAAGCTTCTGTAATTGAATAATGGGGTTCAAATTTCTTTAAATGAATACGGGGGTTCATTGGTCCATATTAGTTGCGCATCTGTGGTATTTAGATCTTTGCTATTATTGTGCATACATGTTATTAATAAATTTACTTTTTAACATCTCTTTGAAATTCTCTACAGGTGTAAAACAAGTGTTACAGCATCGCTGTTGTCTCGAAACAGCAGACATTTTTGCTACTACCCCTCAATAGATAATGACAATAAAGGATGGTAATCTTTCCAGAAACTAATTGGTTCTGATGACGAAAATGATAAAATTTAATCCCTGTCATTATATTTCAGGATAATTGTCAGTTAAATAATTGCATTGTTTAACGATTAATTGTGGTACTGGCATTTCAATCTGTTACCACCCAGTTCTGATGCTTGCATTAGGGATTGTTCACAGTTGGGATTTAAACTTGTATGTTTAGCCTGCGCTACTTTGAACAGTTGTTCATTAAATAATATGATTCTTATAGTTATTTTATTCTTTCAGAGTATTGTATCCTTGGTGTACCAGGAGAGACAGTGTTTGAATCATGCAGGTCGGGACAGCATCTGGGTGTGAGAATCCCACATCATATTATTTCAATCAGCGTGGAATATGGTTAACATATGTCCTTGTCATCTTCCTAGCTCATCTTTTTATACTCAGTATGCCATTTTTCACAACAGCTGTAGCTTGGACTCTTACCAATGTATTGCATGATATTGTAAGTATTTAAAATGATTTACTTCCTTACTTTTGCACACCTTCAGTGTGAGTAGTTCCAGTTTGACGATAACAGAAGTCAGACAGTATTATTGTCGAAAAAATAGAACAAAAATCCTTCATATAAATTTCATTTCTGTCCTTCACATGAATATGTAGTGTTTTTATTCAATTGTCTCAGGTGAGAGATTCAGGGCCATATTGGCCCTCATGTTTCTAATACCTTATAAACAATTAGTACATTCTGTATGTTTTGGATACATGTAAAAAACTATTTTCTGAAAATAAAGTCTTGAATATAAATTTTATTAGTTTCTTTTTGGAAAATCTTGTCAAACTGAAATTTATTTAAGGCAATCGGCAATCAAAATATATAATGTATTTTTAAGTATGCAGCGTGGAATCATAATGATTAAAATGTTATCAATGGGCTGAGTGATTATTATCTACTCCATATTAACTAGTAAATTTTGATTTTATTTACTTACTTTGCCAATATGATACTTTATTCATTTTGGAAAAAATATACTTTTGCTTTAAGAATATGACCAATAATGACTTTAAAACCTGCTGTAATATCCTTGTTTTAACATTATTATGCCCATAGCAATATAACAATATAAAGCCAGAATGAAAAGACTGAAGTTCTAATCTTTTTGCAGTCAATGTTTGTGATTCTTCATGTGACACGAGGAACACCATACATGCTGGATGATGCTGGTAGAGCCCGTAAAGAGACTCAGTGGGAACAACTTGACCAAGGAAAACAATTTACACCCACAAAGAAGTTTCTCACCATTGTTCCTATAGTGCTGTAAGATATGTTTATATTGTTAACAACAATCTGGCTTAAATTTTAAGATTCATCCAAAAGACTGTTAGTTGTGGATTGGGGGATCGGAACTGCGACCCCTGGATTGCTGGGGGATCAGAACTGCGACCCCTGGATTGCTGGTCCAGCGCGTTACTGCTGGACCACTGATCCGCTACTGGCAACCTTAAAAAGTCTTCTGTCCTTAAAATTATGTAAAAAACAGTGTGATTATCCATATTTATCTGTCATCAGTTTGATGCCGGGTTATCTGCGGTAATTCTGCAACACCTGAGTGGGTTGTTGCTGTTGCTAATTGATGATGTGGTTATAGTTGTTGCTGGGGGCTGTTGTCGTAGTAATGCAGATTGGATCCCCTTGTCTGGTTTCTGAAAATCTGTACATCTATATCAGTTATCTACGTAATCTCTGCTTAGTAGCAGAGGTCCTCATAATCGTTTTATGAAACTGCAATTTAAATGAGTTGCCCGTTTTAATGGTAACCAGACAGGTTTCGTCCGTTATGTCAGACTCGCTATTTTACATGATTCATATTAATTAATTAGTATTTGATATATATATATTACATGTATATATATACTATATATAAAGAATTCGAAAAACATGTACCTTTTTGTTTCTATTTTTAAAAATATGCAGCTTAAGTATCATGTGCAATGTTTGGTTAAGATCTACTTCCTGGTTTTGTTGAGCATTTATTGAATGAAATAAGGGATGGAATTGGAACAAGACTGTCTGCATGTAAATAAAAAAAAGCAGACATGCTTGTTTTTCTTTCACTATTTAAGATCTTTTGTTTACTTTTCTATTTAAAATAATATTGGTTACCTCATCCAAGATTGAATAGCAAAAAATGTGATTTGTACAAGACAGGGGTTCCACTAGGTGCTGAATATCAAGGGTCATTTTGATCATATTTTACCGTTTTATAGCTAAATTACTAGTACCTTTAACTTAGAGAAGAATTGACCTTTCAGCCAATATCCTTGAGGTCAAAATGTGGCATTTTGGAAATTCCAGGGGTCATAGTGTCAACTCCAGGATCAAATGGAACCCCTGTAATATATTTATACCATTTATGTTTTAATGTTCTCTGACAATTTATCTTTATTGCATTTCTACTTTCAGATTTTTTATGGCAAGCTTTTACACAAAATACGACAAAGTACACTTTTTGATAAATGCATCATTTTGTGCTCTTAGTGTTGTAGCAAAGATTCCTTGGTTTCACGGAAAGCGATTTTTTGAAATAAACAAGTGGTGAATGAATATTTTACATGGTAAAGTGATAAGTTAATGACGTCTATGACTATGATAGGAGTAGAAGAGAGCTTGACAGTAATTGGTTGAAAGAGTGAGTGTTTATCCTGAACTTGTCTAGTATGAGGTATGACCTCATTGTATCCCCTCCTTCCTCAATGAACTATGTCCATTTGTTTTTATATACCTTCTTTTTCTAAGGGTTGAAGTGATCTGGAAAAATTGGAATGTGAAAATACCCGGTTCAGTGTTGAAATAAACAGCTGAGTGAATACTGGAGATGTTGTATGAATGTTTGTGTGTGTATGTTCAATCTAATGTTATTCTCATGTTTTATTGCAGAAAATTGATTCTTCAGTTGATTTATACTTTCCATATTATTAAACCTGTACTTCAAAAAAATCTTTGTATTGTTTCTAAAACAAATTATGGATCCTTTGCAACTGACGCACTCTGTTAAACAGTTGACATTTTCGTATGTTAAGTGTGTTTATTATAAGGTCAAATAAAAAAGATATGTGTGGTTCAGGTAACATGGCGAAAAGTGTTGGGGTTGATAGGTAGAAAATAATTTTATTTGACTCATTTTTGAAATTTAGGTGATTGCAGTCATAATTTTTTTTGTAAGATTAATTTTTAGTTATACATACATTTTACAGGCTAAAACGAACAAAAATGGCTCTTTCTTTCAAGTAAATTGGAATCATTTTTAAGAATTATCAGTTGCCGAAACAATATTTGTTCTTCAGAAATCATTAAAAAACTTAAGATGGGTCTGGAAAAACTAGGGTCAGTCAGGTTACCTGAACCACATACATTTTTATTTTAGCCTAACTTAGAATAAATATGATTTGTTGAATTTGTGTGTTTATTTATTATTTCATTGATTGTCGAGATAATTATTTCTTAATCTTTCTTTCTTTTTTAATTTTCTGCATGTATTATGTGTTGAAGATTTTCTTGGTCCAATCCTGATTTGTATTGAGTGTCTGTCTTTCTGCTTGAATGAATTCACCATGAACAGTCCTTGCAGCATGTTCACTCATTTCCCCTTTCTTCAGTCATTGAAAAATATGATGCGAGTTTTTGATATGTTTTGATTATTTTCACTTTTAATTTATTTTTTTATTATTTGTTAAAGACATATTAGCATAGGAACATGCGCTATTTTGTTAGATGAATGTATGTGTGTCGAAGTTGTGTACCATCATAGAGGTAATGTTTGATTATGTTGGGCCGATATCATTGTCAGTTAAAATGCTACCCTCAGTTCTTGTTTTTTAGTCTTAAATTTGAAATCATGGCTAAATTTTCTCTTGTTTTAACATTTTTAGATTTGTTGCTCTTTAATGCCTTGTCAATAATACGGATGATTCAAATAACTGGACTGACTCTCGTATTTCCGTGCCATTCAGACATTATTTTGAAATCTGAAGAAATAAGTTGCTATTTATAATTTCTAAACGCATGTTAATTTTCTTGAGTGTAGAAAGTATACTGTTTTCTCTGAGATTTTATGTTTTAGTGTCAAATATTTCTTATTATAACCCATATATATTCCTTCACTTATAATGCCAAATAAATATTGACTATAAAAAACTTGTAGTAACAATTTTTCACCTACAGACCCCAATATTTGAGCAAAGTTGCTTGAACCACACATGTTTTTCGTTTGTCCTTAAGTATAACATTCTAATATGAAAAGCAATGAATTTTGTGGGATGATTTGGAACTATAGTGCAAGGGTTGAGATTGGTATAATGTTAATGATTATTTTCACTTAAGGGAGTTTGAAGGTTAGTTTAATTGACCCCTAAAATGGTAACTGTAAGTCAATGATGAATCTTGTAACAGAATGAGAGTATTTGTTTTTCATTCCAGAAGTATGATAGTTATAACTTTATTTTGTATAAGTTTTTTAATAAGTTTTCTTGATTATTTATTAAATATTTATTATACAGCCTGGGTTTTATGTTCAATAAAAGAGCTTAAACATTTAGTTAAATAGTTGTGGATATTTTGACTGACTAAACCTGTAAAGATTACTGATACTTGTCAGTTTGTGACTTTTATCCACGATTCTGCTAAATATGTCTGATCACATGACATATCCTGTTAAATTCATCTGTGGTGGTTTAAAAATCACAAAACAATATAATTAACAAAGAAATTTTAAAAATGTTTTCAATGTGATGAAGACTGAATTTCTCTGACAAACTCTGTAACAATGTATGTCTCTCAAACATCAATGAAAGAAGTGCTTATTTAAAATGTTTTATCAATGTTTGTGATACGGATGAAGCTTCTAGGTTTCAGTATTAGTTTTAACTTACTTGATTGCTTATACCTACTTGATGTGTTACTCTGCACCGCTTGCATTAGATTTGTGTTCTACACTGTCCATATTACTTAACATTTATGTAGTTTAAACTTATCATTTTTTTTTTAATTTTCATGCTTTTATCAATGTTTTACCCCAGGGGGAGTGGTTGAGATAGACAGGACTTCAGGCAGAAAACGATTCCCAACAAGTGGGAATTTGATGCGCTAAATGGTTCCGGGTCCTGGGGAAATAGACTCGGGTCGGATTTTTAATAGATCCTGGAAGTTGGAAATAAGACTTCTCCCACTGTGGGGATATAGACAAAATGCTTGGCTCTAAGGTTCGGAATTAGATCCCAAAAAAGAGGAATTATTCAATTCATTCTGGTCAGCCGCCACTCCCCCTGGGGCAAAATATTGATAGGTGCATTACGACCAGTGTTCTTGTTTTAAATTGTACTCAATTCTTGGAACTGTATTGGTGTGAAGTTAACAGAAGTAACTTTAATAGTATTACTGCTACCTACCATTGTTAGTGGCGCTGTCAGCACTACTGCTACATCTGTCAACAGAAAACATATACTAAATTATATGTATTTCTGCAATGTCAAGTACTATAGTTGAAGCAACATCACTGTAGTTGTGTTGAAGAAAGTAAGTGGTGGCATTGCGTTAAAGTAATATTATGCTCATCTTTGGTACATTTTTTTGCCTGAACAAAAAATGAAAATTAATTTAAATTGCTTTCGCATAGTTAAAGCATCAATAAATATGCATTATCATTTGATACACTGATAATGTGTTCCTCTTTATTTATTCAAAGAAGAAGAAAATACTAAAATAGTATCTTGAAATAAAAATAAAATCAGTTTTTAACAAGCAAGGACTTTTACAATATTTGTCCATGCATAACATGATAAAACAAGATTTTTGGAATCGGTATTACATTGCAATTGTTTGTATCAAACACCTTGCCAATGTAGCAACAACACTAGATGAAGTCGGTTCAAATATGTTTTATTCAGATGAGCCAGATTATGAGATACATCTTTAAGTTATAAATACTCAAACATTCGTGGGAAGTGTATGACTATGAATGTATAGTACATATACAAGAATACTGACATGATGTTAGCTGTAGAGTAATTATATCAGTATTCCTGCTAGTACTGTAAGCAGACAGAGATGTGATACTGCCAATGCAGTTACTGCTACTTCTGCCGACTTCACACTGATAAATATCTATTCTTTCTCAAGTCGGTTATTTACCAGTCAAATCTGTATAGCTCGCTCTGATATGCTGTTTTTTTCGGTTGATTGTGTGCCCCTTTACATCGATCCAATGTTGGTCTTTTGATCTTGCCAGCTCTCTAGACTGTGATTGAATTATGCTACAAAAATATATTTCATGAGGGGTGTCAATAAGAGCCGGGAGCCGGTAAAATTACCAAGTAACTTAAGCATTATCACCCGGCTACTTTTCTTGTATAAGTTATCATAATTATGGATTACCCCCCAGACCCCCACCTACTTTTTGCGATTTTCTTGCTACTTCAAGAATTAGTGACACCCCTGTACATCCTGATAATTTGAGCTTGATGCAGATCTGGGATGAATCATTTTGGTGTAAATCTGCAGTAAAGTCTCATTGCTATAAACTCATTTTCATTCTTGGCTTTTTTTCTTTTGGATATATATAATTGTTACATTTCGTAGTAAAGAAATGTTCAGATTAGTTATGCTGCCAACAGAATACATATACTGATTAATTAATTGCTAAATCTTTGACCATAATTAATTTGAGAACATGTCAAACAAAAGATGAGATTTTAGTTTTGAGATCAGTCTCAAGTTATATGACCTTAGGCTTTTTTTATTATGGTCTCTCTTCCTGTTATATTACCAGTAATTCTGAAGGACTTGTGTAATGAATTGGAGTGTAAAATCTGCCTCTAAGTGATGTCTGTTGTATATGGTACATTTCCTGGGAAGAAAGCATATGTTATGTGTGATAGGCAAGCGCATGGTTTGTATATATTGTTTTGGCACCATGTATCGTGTTACTTATAAAATGTTCAATTGTTTTATACTTGTTCGATCTTGATACAGATAGTATGCTGTTTGTTCGATATTGGAGTGGTAAATGTTTTACCAAAACTATGTTTTGGAAATCAGAATGTGTATTTTTTTCCCTTAAAACATATACATGTATAAAACAACGAGCATGTGGTTACCGTGGTTAACATGCAGCTTCTATCCCTGTGAAGTAATTCAGGGATGTGATGGTTTCATGTCCATTGTATAGACAAATCATATTAATTTATTTCTTGGAATATCTAAATAATCTTTGTCCAGAAATTGGTAAAGAACTCCAACCTTGACTCATTCAGTATTATTTAATCAATTGATAAACAATTTGACCCCTTTCACTGTTAGCAGGAATATATTGAAATATTTTTTATACGTAATACCAGAATCATTTTTGTTAAATGCTTTTCATTGTATCTCTATGTGTAAGAATATATTTCTCTCTTTAGTGATCTAACAGTAATTTGTTAAAATGAATTCAAGTTTGGAATGCTAGATCTAAAAGTCATTGAAGCTTAGAAAATAAAATGTCAACTGTCTGATTTATAAGGCAATTGTTGTAAATAATGATTTTCATTTCTTTTTTTATATTTGCAAGTTTCAGCATTCTTCAACATACCACTTTGGATCCATAATCTTCAGGACGTATATTGTGTTTGAGTGCACTGGAATAGTTAG
This sequence comes from Mactromeris polynyma, assembly GCA_032209605.1. Lineage (NCBI taxonomy): Eukaryota > Metazoa > Mollusca > Bivalvia > Venerida > Mactridae > Mactromeris > Mactromeris polynyma. The sequence continues at coordinate 1,126,302 of JASFXZ010000052.1, forward strand.
ACGGAACATCATAGTTTTCAAATTATGACATTTTTGTAGTTTTGCAATTTTGAGCAAACATGAAAGAAGATGATAAGAAACTGTTCATACAAAGATGTATTGAAATGTTTTACTGATTTGTACATTGAATTATGATATTTAATGTGGAAAAAAAAACAGCCATTAAAATGTAATTGTTTGTTGTTGTTCTTTAATTGAATAATTAAATCAGCATATTACTTAAAGATGTATATATTAGTGTCCTAAATCTGTGCCTCCACTACTGTGCACCTGTCAAGTTTAAAAATGTGATTATCAAGATACAGTAAAACCTCAATAATAAGACCACCCTTGGGAAACATGATCATTGGTCTTGTTATTGAGGTGGTCTAAATACTGAGGTTGAATAAAGAGCAAAACGGTGAAAATGGACCTGAAAATTGTGTTCTTAATTATGAGTTGGTCTTATTATTGAAGTGGTCTTTAAGTCAGGTTTTAATGTAAATTTACAGAGTCAACTACCATCTGTCCCATAAAGGCACCATTTGTTAGCTCAGTCGGATGAGTACTCATCTGCCAACTTGAAGATTGTGGGTTCAAACCTATGCGGAGATGTTGGTCTCTGTGGCAAAGTTACTGAAGATAATACATCCAATTTCATTTGCCGTACACATCTTAATAAAGCGGGGAAGTTGTCAACGCCACGTGGAAGAACAAGTTAGTACTGCTGTGTTACCAAGGAAACCCGATTCTGTCCACTGACCACCAACACATAATTGAAAACAGCGTAATACTCAAACACACACCAATTCCTCGTCCATAATCCAACACACAGACTAATAACTTGAACACAAGAACACTTGTCACATCAGTACTCTAAGTTGTGCAGGACAGCATTTTTGCATACAAATATGCCCACACTTTCGTTTGAAGCTCAGACACCGATAGTTTTACAAGTTTTTGCAGCGATATTTTATGTTATCAATTATCCATGCATGAAATAGTTAGCCTCATTGCGAGACCTATAAATATTCATAAGCAATAAATAAACAGGGCGATTATTTTCAATTGTGTGGAAATCCCACTATGATCAAAGAAACATATGGATCTTATTACCGAATAAAATAACCATGTATGCTAATGTTGTGTTTTTGTTACTGTCTCCGCGTTTTCTGTACCATTTTATAAAGCATAGTTGATTAATTAACCAATTATGTCTTATCTGTGTTTAATTAAGTGGAGCTGGTATGTGGCATTTTGTCTAGACAATCACAAATGCATGGGAATTCTCATGTCACGTTTACAGTTGTCAGAGACAGATATATTTGTGTTGTCAAGTCTACCACAAGCCTAGAACATTTTATTGAATTTCAGACTCATATGATCATCATTTAGTTATTTAACATCACTCAGACAACATTATTCCGTCGCTGACAAGTTTTTTTTAATTTGAAACTGTAGACTACAATGAATTTAATTTCGAACAATGCATGGTCTCGAATAGCCCATTTCAATTTGACGAGCCTAAGAAGATACACCAGGACCTGATATTTATTTCGGATAATACCAAGTTTTCGGATAGAAGGTCGTGGAATAACCGATAGCCGAAATCTAAACCAGTTCAAGAATGTCATTACTTTTCCGAGTCTTTTTCCTATTTACTTTATTCATACACGTAATTGTCCAAATTGATATTTAGTTTTTACTTAATTATTTTGTATCATTGTGAAACAAGTTCTTTAAACTTACACCGATCACTCTCAATGACTGTATCCTGGTTACTCGGGCCAAATTTAGGGATCAGTGTGAAGTTCGTGAACAAACCACGCTCATCGCGGGCTAGAACTTCGGATCAGGAATCAGGCGCTCTACCCTTGGACCAAAACGCCTCCCACATTGGCATTGTTACAAACGAGGATGTCATAATTTTGACTTTTTTGTAAATCATCGGAATGACTACTTTAATCAGACCTAGGGTAAAGGGTATTTTTTTATCTGGAAAGCCACAAGTTCAAGTAACGAAGAATTTCCAGGATGTCTGTAAATCAACTAAATAATTACATAATACCATATACACTGTGGCGAAATATAATGGGAAAGTGCTTATGTCGGATAGTCTAACAGATTGGATATTCAACAAAGCATATCGCTTGACTTATAAGTTAGCACTTCAACAATATACAAAGTTAAATATAGTGCGAAGATAAGGCAATATTTACAATGAACAATGCGTCTCTTTGTTTTTACCCATAGAAAAAGAAATGAATGAATGGCGGACTTTTAAAACGAATAATATGCTTACTCTCTAGATTATAAGTTCAGACAATATAGAAGCGTGTCACATTTCCAATGACGTTATAAGTAGGTAATTAATATGAATAGTTTAAAGCATACAGAGAAGGCGGAAGAATTTGGAGTTTTCTCTTTTCATTCGCTGGAAATACAACGCATTTGCAGCGGCAGTCTGTCTACAGAAGAGGTACACATTGGTGAGCACAGTTTTCTGTTATTCAATTTGTAATGCCAAAAAAAACATTAATGTAGAATTAAATATTTTACTTTTGAGCGGGATTCTATTGAAAAAGAGTCTAACATTTTGTATTTGTATGTTTTTCGTTTTGTAAAGAAATTTATTCATTTTCTCATATGAAAGGTGTACAAAATTTCGAGGAACAACTTCATCATTAATTATAGAAATAGAATATCGGTAATGTAGTTATGGACAATGACTGGTTATATACGACCATGCTATAAACAAGCTTCCAGATGAGAAATTGCCTACGAGTCTGATTACTGCGTTCAAAGCATTTTTTCAGCTCCATTGAAATACGTTATAGACATTTTATATTCTCTTCGGTTGTTTTAAAAAGTACGTCAAAAGGTAGTTGTCATAATTAGATTTAGAATAAATTTAATAGAAGAAAAATGTATAAAATGTGCATGCAGACTGAACAATAGAAATAGAACCTAGTGTTCCTAGCTTTAATTTTGCTATTGGTTGTATGATTATTGGTCGTATTTTTTATTACAATATTGAAATTAATTATATAACTATAAATCAATATTACAGACAGATTTTTATTCATTTTTATTTTGTATCTGTGAAGCCTGTTCAACCGAGTACAAAACGTAAAATAATTTATAATAACGAGTATTTCTAAGCAAATAGCATTTTTAAGCACACTACGTGTCCTTGTTTTTACAGTGAATGCTGTATTTGTTAATGATGAAGATGGTATTATGGCTGTGTCTGGTGATTGTAACCATGACAACAAACACCCTTGGTTACCGTGATGACACATATAATGAGATAATAGAGGTAACCGACATTCTTTATTTAGCTTTAAAATAATGGCCTGACTTGATACATGGCCATTTATCGATAGACGTGTAGCTACTTTCTGGGGCTCCTTTTGACACTGGAGTTGACCCTTTGACCTATTGACTTCCGAAAAAGTCACATTTTGACTCTCAGGATTCTGGCTGAAGTTTCTCTAAATTATAGGTAATTCGGCTATAAATTGGTAAATCCGGTAAAAAAATATCAAAATGGCCCTTGATATACAGCACCTATAGTGGAACCCCTATACATTCTAACAGTGGAAGTGTTTGAAAATACCAAAAAATGAAGACATTATTATCAAATTCTGATACTTATGATTACTTGTTTTCTGAACTGCACGCTTTTTTAGTTCATATGTTGTTTGTTAGCTTCAAAAGTTTTATTTATTTGAGAAAACACATGGACATCAACAAACAATCATATACTGTATGTATCTATTGCAATGTATGTGTATGCCAGATACCCTGTCACCATCAACAAACAATCATATACTGTATGTATCTATTGCAATGTATGTGTATGCCAGATACCCTGTCACCATCAACAAACAATCATATACTGTATGTATCTATTGCAATGTATGTGTATGCCAGATACCCTGTCACCATCAACAAACAATCATATACTGTATGTATCTATTGCAATGTATGTGTATGCCAAATACCCTGTCACCATCAACAAACAATCATATACTGTATGTATCTATTGCAATGTATGTGTATGCCAGATACCCTGTCACCATCAACACACAATCATATACTGTATGTATCTATTGCAATGTATGTGTATGCCAAATACTCTGTCACCATCAACACACAATCATATACTGTATGTATCTATTGCAATGTATGTGTATGCCAGATACCCTGTCACCATCAACACACAATCATATACTGTATGTATCTATTGCAATGTATGTGTATGCCAGATACCCTGTCACCATCAACACACAATCATATACTGTATGTATCTATTGCAATGTATGTGTATGCCAGATACCCTGTCACCATCAACACACAATCATATACTGTATGTATCTATTGCAATGTATGTGTATGCCAGATACCCTGTCACCATCAACAAACAATCATATACTGTATGTATCTATTGCAATGTATGTGTATGCCAAATACCCTGTCACCATCAACACACAATCATATACTGTATGTATCTATTGCAATGTATGTGTATGCCAGATACCCTGTCACCATCAACACACAATCATATACTGTATGTATCTATTGCAATGTATGTGTATGCCAGATACCCTGTCACCATCAACAAACAATCATATACTGTATGTATCTATTGCAATGTATGTGTATGCCAAATACCCTGTCACCATCAACAAACAATCATATACTGTATGTATCTATTGCAATGTATGTGTATGCCAAATACTCTGTCACCATCAACACACAATCATATACTGTATGTATCTATTGCAATGTATGTGTATGCCAAATACTCTGTCACCATCAACACACAATCATATACTGTATGTATCTATTGCAATGTATGTGTATGCCAGATACCCTGTCACCATCAACACACAATCATATACTGTATGTATCTATTGCAATGTATGTGTATGCCAGATACCCTGTCACCATCAACAAACAATCATATACTGTATGTATCTATTGCAATGTATGTGTATGCCAAATACTCTGTCACCATCAACACACAATCATATACTGTATGTATCTATTGCAATGTATGTGTATGCCAAATACCTTGTCACCATCAACAAACAATCATATACTGTATGTATCTATTGCAATGTATGTGTATGCCAGATACCCTGTCACCATCAACAAACAATCATATACTGTATGTATCTATTGCAATGTATGTGTATGCCAAATACTCTGTCACCATCAACACACAATCATATACTGTATGTATCTATTGCAATGTATGTGTATGCCAGATACCCTGTCACAATCAACAAACAATCATATACTGTATGTATCTATTGCAATGTATGTGTATGCCAGATACCCTGTCACCATCAACAAACAATCATATACTGTATGTATCTATTGCAATGTATGTGTATGCCAGATACCCTGTCACCATCAACAAACAATCATATACTGTATGTATCTATTGCAATGTATGTGTATGCCAAATACTCTGTCACCATCAACACACAATCATATACTGTATGTATCTATTGCAATGTATGTGTATGCCAGATACCCTGTCACCATCAACAAACAATCATATACTGTATGTATCTATTGCAATGTATGTGTATGCCAAATACTCTGTCACCATCAACAAACAATCATATACTGTATGTATCTATTGCAATGTATGTGTATGCCAGATACCCTGTCACCATCAACAAACAATCATATACTGTATGTATCTATTGCAATGTATGTGTATGCCAGATACCCTGTCACCATCAACAAACAATCATATACTGTATGTATCTATTGCAATGTATGTGTATGCCAAATACCCTGTCACCATCAACAAACAATCATATACTGTATGTATCTATTGCAATGTATGTGTATGCCAGATACCCTGTCACCATCAACACACAATCATATACTGTATGTATCTATTGCAATGTATGTGTATGCCAAATACTCTGTCACCATCAACAAACAATCATATACTGTATGTATCTATTGCAATGTATGTGTATGCCAGATACCCTGTCACCATCAACAAACAATCATATACTGTATGTATCTATTGCAATGTATGTGTATGCCAGATACCCTGTCACCATCAACAAACAATCATATACTGTATGTATCTATTGCAATGTATGTGTATGCCAAATACTCTGTCACCATCAACACACAATCATATACTGTATGTATCTATTGCAATGTATGTGTATGCCAGATACCCTGTCACCATCAACACACAATCATATACTGTATGTATCTATTGCAATGTATGTGTATGCCAAATACCCTGTCATTAAAAAGTTAATACATGTATGACATATGTACGAACAGATCAAACTCAATAATGAGACTGTCCCGCTATAATTAAGACCAGTTTTTTAAGTCCCGTAAGTGGTCTTATTATAGAGGTTTTACTGTACGCTTCATACTAGTATTGTATTTTGCGACATATCGTTAAAATGGATATGATTCACTGAACTGATCCAAACTGTCACACATTGTAAGTCAATGCCTTTTAGTGTTATATGTTTCATGTAATATGTATAGCAACGGGTATGTAATGCTATGTATTGTATGAATGAGAAAAAGAGACCAGTGGTTGTTAAAATAATTAAGAGTGACTAAAACCAGAATTTCTTTCTTTAAAAATGCTGCGACCGAACTGGTTTGAATTTGGACTTAATACTTACCGTAAAACTCGCTATAAAAAAGGAACAGAAAAAATAATTACTATTTCAAATTTGCGAGAATTTAAGTTCATTTTCTAGGATTGTTTTAGATTAAAAATGTCTGAAATTCTTAAAAATTCTGTAGTCATTACTAAAAAAAAATCAAATTTCATATTTATTTCTTGGGAGTGCCCCTCTGACATAAATAATTTTAGCATTTACTAAAGAAATGCAGGGACGCCCTTAATACAGACTTTTTAATCATATTAAAAACATTTATTGATTATGTTTGATTTACACAGGTAATAATATAAATTAAAAACATAAATTTAGTTATATTTTATATATATAATAAGTTTATTATCAAGTAGACAAAGACAGTTTGACGTATTTAATGAACTCGGAAGTGAAAAGAAACACATTCAGTTCTCTTACTTGGAACAAAACTGACATTTTCATTGAATGTATTGTTAACATTTGTTCCACTTCATACAGTCATTATTGTGCAATGAACTCATTTGACATTTTATTATTTCGGACTATTGATTTTGAAATAGACAATTCGTTAATAACTACCCCCCCCCCCCCCCCCCATGATCGAATTTCATTTTGTGCTCATCGAAATCAGTGTGTACCAGGGTATTTAACTGACGTTAGTAATGCTGTCAGCTGTAATACAATCTTACAATTTTGAGCTGTCGTGGCGTATATGCGTGTTCCTGGTACAAGGGAGAGTACTCTGTTTAAGTTGGTAACGTTCGCAAATGGGCTATTTCAGACGTTTCGCGAGTGGAAATGTTTACCATACGCAACTTTGATCAGTTTAGAATGTAAAACAGATACCCCAGTGAACAATGAAAGTTACGCTGACTGATTTTTTCGCGAGTTTCTAGAATTCGCGAAATTCGCCGACATTTCGACGTCGTGAACTTGACCACTTGTCCCGTAAAATAGTACATCTATTTATTCTAAAAGAGCAGAGAATGACATTTATTTAATAACTAATGAGCAAACTTTTTACCCAACCCTTTTTGTATTTTTCATATAAATATTATTCCGAGCAAAAGCAACACCTGTGATTTGCTGCCCAATGATCGTTCAAATGTGACAATAATATTACCTTCTACAAGGGACATGAATGTTGGTTGACGCATATGTATATTATATTGCGGTTGTTTCCCTTAGACCAGAAAGCACAGGTCGTTTCGCGCGAGAGGGACCTGACGTACTCCGGTTGCTTGTTATATCAAAGCACTGACGGTGCTGTTTGGAGCATTTTCTCGTATTAGTGGGATCAATCTACAGCTTTTGCTTTTCTGGATAGAATGTTTGTATTAATGAAATACTAAAATAGTTCATATTCCCGCAATTATGTATACTTTCTTTTTCATTGAGGCCTACTAAAATGTTCGGTTTTTCGAATTCATGTATGCGTCGAATTATCGGATTTGCGGCTTATTAAACATGGGAAATGGTTGAGCAACGTTCCCAAATATCATTTATGCACAAAATAGAAACACGATGGAATGGTATTAGCGCTTTATTTAACGCAACGAATGCATTTCAACATTACTGTGACATTAAGTAAGTTGGAAAAGAGAAATATTACTGTACAAGCATAATTATCAAGATCTATTGCCACGAACAGTACAGCTATGATATGATTCGCGTATGTCATCACCAATCGCGATGTAGAATTACAGTACGTCTTAATCCCGACCTCTATTACTTAGTCTTTGTGAAACACAATTTTGAACACTTATCTATGGTATCCTTTTGTATTTAACTTGTGTTAAACTTTGAAGTATTGAACAAACTATTCTTATACTTTCAGATGGACGTGTCTGATAGCGCCAATTCAATAGCACGATTCCTTGGATGTAAGTTTATGGCTCTCAAAAGGCCAAACTGACAAAGAACATATCATTAATAGAACCGTATTTTCATGGACCCGTTTTCATATTTTAAATTGTTAATCCGACCACCACACTTTCCAAGGGTGGTATTACATGTATATTCATTTTTAAGGGTTTACTCTATTACTTCGCTCAGTTTGTAAAATGCTTGTTCATGTTCTAGCCAATGTGCAGCCACAGTTTAAGATTCCATAGCTTGAAATTACATCGACTTTCTTTCATTTTCCTGCATTTCTGACCGACAAAACAAATACATCGGTATACTGTCATCTTCCGTTCACCCAACAGCATTTTCCCTCGCTCTTAAATTATTCTAATGTAAATCTAGATGACCGCCAATGAATGTCACTAGATAGGGCTGATTCAGAAATATTATATATAAACAAAGATTGAGTAGATTTTCTGATTGCATTTTCGAAATATTTGTAATGCACATTAAATTAATTATATTTCTTCTTTTCAGTTAAATGCCCCAAAGGTTATCGTTGCTTGCCGGTTCTGGAGTGCCTACCCTGTGATTATGGCTCATACAAATCTAATGAGGGCTCTGATCTTTGTGAAAATTGTCCATCAGGATGTACGACTCTGAGAAAAGGAGCAGAGAAGTGGAAGGAGTGTGTCCGTATGTAGTTTGAGATTTTTTATTTTTAGTTTGTTTTATCGAAATACGGTAGATTAAATTATATTACGTTATTCTAGATAAGAATTGTTGGGCAGTCATTCGTGGAAATGAATGCCCAATTTGTTTAGGTTCGTTTTATGTCCATTCGGATTTCATATTCTGTCGTAATATATGTGTTTGGAGACCTTGCTAGTGACTGGGGTATTCTCAGTCATGCTCTGTCTCGCTTCTGTTTGGTGAACCTTTTCATAAAGCCATCGGTTTGCCAAGTATGTTTACAACAAACAATGGTTTAGACACAGATTAGATGAATATGCAATACAAAACATGTGCAAGATGCAGAAATATATTTTCCTAGGAATATCCGTTTAAGTTTAAGTAATTGATATGTATGTGTGTTGACCAATTGTCAGCGCTTTTAATGCATCCTTTCAGCAAAATGTCCACCAGGTTATGAAGAATCAGAATGTGGAAAGACATGCACGAAATGTCGTGCCGGACACTACAAGTCCAAATGGAAAAATGTGAAATGCAGCAAATGTCCATCAAGAGCAATATATGATCATAATAATGTTGGAATGACGAAACGTCGCCAGTGTTTTGGTAATAATATTTGATATACAAATACCATACATTTTCGTTTCGAATTTAGACTTACATACACATAGTTATACAGCAATTTAGAGTAGTAAGGTTCGTTGTTTTATCATGCATTTTGTTTCTTAGCAATACAGGATACCTTTGTGGTTTTATAAAAGTCTATATAGTATATTTTTACATATAATAAATATGCAGCCCAAACAGTGGTTTCGAATATACTTTTATCCCTTAACTGTTCCCTAGATAACTCAACTTTTCATCCTTACAGCTGTTGAAGATACTACAGATGAACCGGAACCAGGTAATATATCCAATAGGATCACTGTGGGAAACTACTTGCACGTGCTTAGTTACTACATTGAAACATTTCTAACTGGTTATCCAGCATTTCTGTTCCTTTTTCAATTTTGATAGAACCATTAACCAGCTTTTTTGTTCAACCATGTGTGAATTTTGGGTCTCAAAACATTAAGGTAATTAAGGGTAAGGATGTGAAACAGTTTAACTATTACATTTCACTGTACATAACATTTTGTATTTTCAAAACAGTGACAATATAAGAAGTGACCAATTAACAATGCATTTTCACAGTTTAGATACTGTCATATCTTGATTTGTCTGCACCACATCTTAACAGTTACATCAACACCACAGTGTATACTACAATTCAAAATTTGGTGCACAAAATTCCTGTCATAGTTTTGCATGGGGTATTACAATTCCATCCGTGAAATAAACAGGGCTATCAAAATACCTTAAAATGCACGTGTTTACTAATTAATCCAAAACGAAACGAAATATAATTATTAAAATAAACATTTAGAAAATGTATATGTTCAAGAAGTTTAAATGTGTACATATCTTTGCCTTGACCACGGTGGCATGGCTAAACAGGTAGGAACTGTTACTCCAATAGATGATCAGAGAAATATTACAATTAGCTACTTATTTCCGGTTGTTTTTTCAGTTGTCACAGAACAACCAGGTAAGTAAATTGACTCAGAAAGTAACTATTTAAATATATTTTGATTTCTTATGCAATACATTTACTATGTTAAGCAATGCTTTCTGTATAGAAATACATGATATCATTGTGTGTTATCTTTATTTATTTTTGAAATATATATAAGACGAATATCTGAAACAGTGCAAAAAACTGTTCTGAAACATTTGTTGTCAATTTATACGAAAATATTTTGAACAAACGAATATTAAATGAATATTCCTTTCGCAACCTGAAACCAAAAAACAACCAAACAATAAAAACGCTTCGAATATAGCTTGACGAGCCAAAGTATATGTGTTCTTATGTCTTTTTCAGTCACAGAAGGATGTGAGGCACTAGGTAAGTGTAAAATAAACATCATAGAAAAATGCATGTAGAGCAAAGGCATATTAAAAAAAAAAACCCACATTATTCATTGGAATTTACAAACTGCACCATCAAATGTATACATGTAATGTATAGTGATGTTGAACTGAACACTATTAGTTAGTACACTGTAATATATTTACGACCCTCTTCTAGGAGCATGTGATGCAGGTGAATACTCAGAAGTGCGACTTGAACCAGCACCTGGATCTTACTGTACACAGTTCTGTCAATGTGCTTATCGGGCTGGTTCGACAGGTGAAGAACAAACACACTATTGGGAACTACACGACTGTGCTCCTGGGACAAGGTTTGATGACTCAGTGAAAGTATGTGTACATGAGAATGAAGTTCAGTGTATTGGTAAGTATGATTTATCAAAACAGTTATATTTATTTTAATACAATAATGTACCGATATTTTGGTATGATATAATGTTTATTGTGTTAGGATTATACATATATAACGATAAACTGCCACATATTAGGTACGAACATGTGCCATACATAAATGCTTTCTTGTATTTCATTTCGTACCCGAGTTGGGAGTTACTTGTTTTTGGATGTAGCATATCCTTTGTAAAACTTTCTATAGTTTAATATACTAACTAATTTTATGCAGTCAACTAACAGTTCCTCAATATAAACAGAATATATAAAAATGTATCGAATGTGTAATATTTCCATAATTTTGCGCATATTCCTCTTTCTTATAGATCAGTCAACATCCTCTCCACCCGTCAGCGTTGTGGTTACTGAAGGTGTGTAAGTCTTTGATTGATTGCCTGTTTTTATAACAAAGTTTGACATGATGTTCGCAACTGATACGAAATATGGTCCCCCGATTACATACCATGGCGTAATTAATGATAATCACTCCTTAATGAGTAGAAAATCAATAGGTTAAATAGGTTAAATGATTAAAATCTAAATTTATGCTAATGACTGCCCTTACCCGAACTTCTTGATGGAATTTAACGAAATATTTCAAACGATCATTAAGAACACTCGGCCTCTTTGACATTATTGTATAAGGAAGAGAATTATGCAAATGTGGTTTGAATCATACCGGGTTACCCATTACTTCACTATGACCACTCTAAGTTGAAAAGGATGAATATTATACTAAATAACTACAATTATCTAATTATAATTTTTCATCTTTTCTGCTTTCAGTTGTAACAGAAAGTCCATGTAAGCATATTGACTCAAATTGTTGCTTGTTGAATGATATTTGGTTTCACAACTTTAGTGTCGCAATCAATGTGTTCGTTACAGAAATACGTAATATTGTATGTAACCTTTGAAGAGTTTTGAAATATTTGCCGGATCTCTGATGTAATGAAAATGGATAAATAGAAATATTTGTTGTCAAATATAAATAAGTACGTGTTTTAAAATTAAGTAATGAGTATCTTTATTCAATAAATAAATTGTGCTGTATCAGATGAAAATACACAATACAATTTAAATAATTTGGATAATTGTATTTTAATGTCTTTTTCAGTCACAGGAGGATGTGATGCACTAGGTAAGTGTAAAATAAACATCATAGAAAATGCAAGCAGAGCAATTACATATTAAAGACAAGACCCATAAGGCTGTTCAAATATTTCTCGATATTTACAAACTGCACCATCAAATGTATACATGTAATGTATAGTGATGTTGAACTGAACACTATTAGTTAGTACACTGTAATATATTTACGACCCTCTTCTAGGAGCATGTGATGCAGGTGAATACTCAGAAGTGCGACTTGAACCAGCACCTGGATCTTACTGTACACAGTTCTGTCAATGTGCTTATCGGGCTGGTTCGACAGGTGAAGAACAAACACACTATTGGGAACTACACGACTGTGCTCCTGGGACAAGGTTTAATGACTCAGTGAAAGTATGTGTACATGAGAATGAAGTTCAGTGTATTGGTAAGTATGATTTATAAGAACTTTTATATTGATAACAATACAATTATATACGGATATTTTGGTATGATAAAATGTTTATTGTGTTAGGATTATACATATATAACGATAAACTGCCACATATTAGGTACGAACATGTGCCATGCATAAATGCTTTCTTGTATTTCATTTCGTACCCGAGTTGGGTGTTTCTTGTTTTTGGATGTAGCATATCCTTTGTAAAACTTTCTATAGTTTAATATACTAACTAATTTTATGCAGTCAACTAACAGTTCCTCAATATAAACAGAATATATAAAAATGTATCGAATGTGTAATATTTCCATAATTTTGCGCATATTCCTCTTTCTTATAGATCAGTCAACATCCTCTCCACCCGTCAGCGTTGTGGTTCCTGAAGGTGTGTAAATCTTTGATTGATTGCCTGTTTTTATAACAAAGTTTGACAAGATGTTCGCAACTGATACGAAATATGGTCCCCCGATTACATACCATGGCGTAATTAATGATAATCACTCCTTAATGAGTAGAAAATCAATAGGTTAAATAGGTTAAATGGTTAAAATCTAAATTTATGCTAATGACTGCCCTTACCCGAACTTCTTGATGGAATTTAACGAAATATTTCAAACGATCATAAAGAACACTCGGCCTCTTTGACATTATTGTATAAGGAAGAGAATTATGCAAATGTGGTTTGAATCATACCGGGTTACCCATTACTTCACTATGACCACTCTAAGTTGAAAAGGATGAATATTATACTAAATAACTACAATTATCTAATTATAATTTTTCATCTTTTCTGCTTTCAGTTGTAACAGAAAGTCCATGTAAGCATATTGACTCAAACTGTTGCTTGTTGAATGATATTTGGTTTCACAACTTTAGTGTCGCAATCAATGTGTTCGTTACAGAAATACGTAATATTGTATGTAACCTTTGAAGAGTTTTGGAATATTTGCCGGATCTCTGATGTAATGAAAATGGATAAATAGAAATATTTGTTGTCAAATATAAATAAGTACGTGTTTTAAAATTAAGTAATGAGTATCTTTATTCAATAAATAAATTGTGCTGTATCAGATGAAAATACACAATACAATTTAAATAATTTGGATAATTGTATTTTAATGTCTTTTTCAGTCACAGGAGGATGTGATGCACTAGGTAAGTGTAAAATAAACATCATAGAAAATGCAAGCAGAGCAATTACATATTAAAGACAAGACCCATAAGGCTGTTCAAATATTTCTCGATATTTACAAACTGCACCATCAAATGTATACATGTAATGTATAGTGATGTTGAACTGAACACTATTAGTTAGTACACTGTAATATATTTACGACCCTCTTCTAGGAGCATGTGATGCAGGTGAATACTCAGAAGTGCGACTTGAACCAGCACCTGGATCTTACTGTACACAGTTCTGTCAATGTGCTTATCGGGCTGGTTCGACAGGTGAAGAACAAACACACTATTGGGAACTACACGACTGTGCTCCTGGGACAAGGTTTAATGACTCAGTGAAAGTATGTGTACATGAGAATGAAGTTCAGTGTATTGGTAAGTATGATTTATCAAAACAGTTATATTGATAACAATACAATTATATACGGATATTTTGGTATGATAAAATGTTTATTGTGTTAGGATTATACATATATAACGATAAACTGCCACATATTAGGTACGAACATGTGCCATCACACAGGCCCGGATCCAGAAATTCAAGACTGGGGGGGCCAATCATGAGGACCAATGATCCCTCCCCGAAGGGGGGTCCGGGGGAACTCCACCGGAAGATTTGAACAATATAGGTATGAAATGGTGGCTTCTGGTGCATTTCGGGGTCTAAAATTCGAGGACTCATTCATGAGAATTGCACTAGTATTATTTTGTTAAAAATACAAAATCGAGCAAATTATACAAGTACCAACTTTTTAAAAATGTCTTGAGGACATCAATTCCTGTACCAACCCCAGCCAGATCTCCCCCGGAAATTTTTACAATATAGTTATGAAATGGTGGCTTCTGGTGCATTTCTAGGTCTAAAATTTGAGGACTCATTCATGAGAAATGACTAGCATTACATGCGTCTTGTTAAAAATACAGATCGACCAATTCATACAAGTACCATCATTTTACAAAATTTCCAGGGGACACCACTTTCTGTACCAACCCCAGTCAGATCTCCCCCGGAAATTTTTTACTATATAGGTATGAAAGGGTTGCTTCTGGTGCATTTCGGGGTCTTAAATTTGAGGACTCATTCATGAGAATTCCACTAGTATTTTCTTGTTAAAAAAACGCAAAACGACCAATTCAAACGAGTACTAATATGTTTTACCAAGGTCCACTTGTTGACGATTCATCGTTAACAACATTGACAGACGACATAAAATGCCACCCAAAGGCAAAGTTTTTGAAAACAAAAGAACTGACACTAGTCATGAATACTTATTGTGACTAAACAACATTAATTTTGATGACAGCTGCGCGGCAGCAGAAAATTAAAGATGAAAAAAAAAACTTTGTGTGATGTCAAATTATCATTATTGTACCTCTTTTCTAGTATTACATGATAGTTCTTTTTAAACAAATTTTTAAGAAAATGTGAAAATAAATATGAAAGGAGGCTTATTCGGGAATTTTTTTTAATTTTATTTTGCAAAACTTCATTATTTTTTTATAACTCCCCATCAATTCTTTATCACTAAACACCACCACGACAGACCTCTGTTACGTATGATGTTCAATAATCTGTGTTTTACAGACGCTTTCAACTTCTGTATATATATGCATGATAAGGAAATTGAAAGCACCTGGCTGATATAGAGTGAGCATACTATTCTAGACGGTCTCAAGGCCAATCAACACAACAGGGGGCCAAATTTGATGGCTACTGCTTCGGTCTCAAGGGCTGATATAGAGTGAGCATACTATTCTTCTAGACGGTCTCAAGGCCAATCAACACACCAGGGGGCCAAATTTTATGGCTACTGCTTCGGTCTCAAGGTCAATGAGCACAACAGGGGGCCAACTTTTATGGCACTTAAATTGCTTCAGCTATACTGGCAGTATACAAGAGGAAATCGACCATAAATCAATGTATTGCATTTAAAATGCTAAAATAGTAGTGGATATATTTTTGAATTTAGGAATATAAAAAGGTCACTCCACAGCCGACTGGGGGGGCCAAGGCCCCCTTGGCCCCCCCGGTGGATCCGGGCCTAAATGCTTTCTCGTATTTCATTTCGTACCCGAGTTGGGAGTTACTTGTTTTTCGATGTAGCATATCCTTTGTAAAACTTTCTATATTTTAATATACTAACTAATTTTATGCAGTCAATTAACAGTTCCTCAATATAAACAGAATATATAAAAATGTATCGAATGTGTAATATTTCCATAATTTTGCGCATATTCCTCTTTCTTATAGATCAGTCAACATCCTCTCCACCCGTCAGCGTTGTGGTTACTGAAGGTGTGTAAGTCTTTGATTGATTGCCTGTTTTTATAACAAAGTTTGACAAGATGTTCGCAACTGATACGAAATATGGTCCCCCGATTACATACCATGGCGTAATTAATGATTATCACTCCTTAATGAGTAGAAAATCAATAGGTTAAATAGGGTAAATGGTTAAAATCTAACTTGATGCTAATGGTTGCCATTTACCGAACTTCTTGATCCAATGTAACCAAATTACATATGTGCCATGTTTTAAACGATCTTGAATAAACAACACTTGTCCCTTTTGACCTTATTACATAAGGAAGACAAATATGCAAGGGTAGCTTGTATCATACGGGGTTACCCATTACTTCACTATGACCACCCTATGTTAAAAAGGACGAATATAATACTAAAGAAATACTATTATCTAATTACATTTGGTATTATTTTTCATTGTTGTTGCTTTCAGTGATTACCGCAAGTCCACGTAAGCATATTATCTTGTTACTGGTTGAATGAAATTTGGTTTCGTAAGCTATACTATCGCAATCAACGTAATCGTTACAGAAATGTGTAATTTTGTAACATGTGTTACGCTGCCACATTTAAAGAACGAACACGTGTTATGCATCAATGTTTTCTTGCGTTGCACTTCGTTCCCGAGCTGAAAGTCACAGTTTGTTGGTTGTATCTTATAATTCGTTACGCTTTTTATATTTCAGAAGTGGATTTGTTAATTTTCTATCATGCATGCCTTGTGTTCTTCAGTACATTATTACTGCTATATGGTTTCAAAATGCTCTGAAATCAACAAATAATTCAAGTTTATAAACAGAATATATAAAACATGTATCCAATATCCAAATGTACATAATTTGATATTAGTTTCACTTTCTTATAGCAATGCCAACATCCACTCCAGCCGACACCATTGAGAGTACTGTAGGTGAGTAAGTCTTGAGTTTATAACAGGATTTTGTTAAGCTCTTACCAAATATATGAAATAATATCTACAGCTAAATTACCAGGACTGTCTCATCATCACATCTGGAGGATATTCAATTTAAAAACAAATTGTTATACATGTACATGTATTACAAAATTGCAAACTATTATTAACATGTTAAATATATTGAAATAGTTTCTGTTTAAGTACTTACAATGGCTCTATATGTTTCAACGACATATGCTTAAGTAAATTGATACAATATAGGAGTTGCAATAGTAACATTAAAGTTGTATATACCGGCAATAGCTGGAACTGTATAAATATCGAATGTTGTGGGTAATAATTACTATTGACTGACTGCGGCGAAGTCTAATTTTGATTTTTGAAAGGTAAATAATAATGCAATGCATAATTGTTAAATCAATGAATAATATTAGTGGTATGCTTAAAGTGCCTGCTAATTTAGTAGAATATATCATTTTCGATTCTAATTAAGTTCTCTAATGCACTTGCTTAATTGATGGCGATTTCTGGTTCGTGGAATTTAAATAAAATTCTCTTCTGTTTCGTACTGAAACAGAAATATTTGCTGTGGATTTAAAGATCCATGTTAAGTATTTAAATTATTTACTTAATAGATTACGATCCATTTCTGCAAATATTGCCGTTAAACATATGGTTACCTAGTGGCAAACCAACTTTGTATTATTGCTTCGGTTATATGTTTTATTTTACATTTGTGGAGGTGATCCGAGGATTTGATGAAATTAGCAAAAGCTATTGGACTAAAAGTGTTCTTTTGATGTAATTTGTACATGTTGTGCTTTTTCAGTTGACCTACTATGTGAGGCATTAGGTTTGTATCATTTGTTATATTAAACCAATAATTTCGCAGATAAATAATAGTTATACCTTTTACTAAATTAGAATTTCGTAATATATAGTGTAGGTATGGGAACGAATACTCGAGTATTCGTGTATTTTGGTCATTTAAATAATTATGGAATAGTAAAACCTGTGTTCGAGTACTCGAAAATGTAAAATATATCAAGTGTTACATGATATTCATATATATGAACAATTTGTTATGCAATTAATCATCGACTTATAAAATACTGTGTTTGCCTTTTCATTTTTAATAACGCATTTGCCCTTTGAAATGTCAAATTGACTTGTAATTGTTTATCACAAGTTACAAAGCCGCGACAAAAGGTTTTGTTTAAGGTGTAAAGATGTGAATTATACGTAGAAAGACACATTCAGATGATCTATCAGCAAGTTCGTTCTCCATTCCTTTTACTACATAAAACAATTCTACATCCGTATTCCATGAAGTATACGGACAACAGGTGTACACCTGGAGTTCCAACTTCAAAGTCAGTTGGTATGAGCAGAGCTACAGACCTAAATTTCCTAAAAATCGATTATGTGTTACGCATATCTAAAAATGGTACAACGTAACAAAACTGCGTGGGAAATTATTAAGCACATGAAATTGTGCCTCTGGGATTTCGCCCATGGATTCAATCGAAATGCACAATAGTGACACTGGTATAAGTGTTACTGACATCTTGAAAACTACCCAAACTGTTTAGATCAGCATTGAATTACATAGTACATGTATTAGTCAGCACATGTAGAGTATCTAGCATTTTTAACTTAGTATGGACAGAGTGTTTACCATTGGTTTTATCAAAATGGTCGCTTATAAATAAAATGTTGAACGTGTTTTGCTAGGTTTATTTATGTTACTGATGATATATTTACATATATATTTAAAAGCAGTGAAGTTTAGTTTACCGGTAGTTCATTGCTAGATACATTCATATTCTGCTTGTGTTCATTTACAATAACACGGAATATGTATTTGGGCTACCCATCCATAATTACTTGTCGGTGAGTTTTGAACGTCTCAGGTATCTCTATCATTTGTTTAATGCAAAGGTAATAGACATTTGCAATAGGCTCACAACTGCCCATTTATCAAAGTGAGGAAGCAAGCAGTATAATATTCTAGACATTCATTCCAGTTACATGCAGTTCAACACATTTTGTATTAAGTAAATCAAGTAAACAAAGCATGTTTAGCACACATACTTTAAACATAACATCATTGTGTGGTTGCATATCTAGAGTTTTATCATCCATTGTAGTTGTAGAATAATATTTCTGTACTGTATCATAGCAGCTTGACAGCAGTTTGAGTACTATTGTCCCATTGTCTCGCTCTACCTTATAATACACATCGAATTACTAGTAACTTGGTAATCCATTCACGTGCTGCTTTCATTATATGAACATTATACAAGAAAATCATTGATGCAAGGCATCAAAGCTCGCCGCTAAAGAATTGAATGATATTTTGTTATTTACATTCTTTTGTACAAAAAACATGTAACTAAAGCATTACACTCCATTTTAGTAGTATCAAACACGTAAACAAAACATATTAATCTGTTTACAGACCCAGTTCCAACTTCTCTGTATTTAGCAAGGTCTTTGTTCACAAACATAATAATATTTAAAATTACATTCTTTGAATCTTTTACATAAATTCTCATTAAGTTTCTAAATAATTATTTCAGACAGTACGACGCACTTCAGTGCGGCGACAATTAATTGGTGTTATGTAACGTTGAGGCATCATCAATCCTCTTTGTTTCTTTCCCGAGTTTATTTAATTGTACATTGTATTTTTGTCATGTATTACTTCAAGGACCTTGCGATGAGGTACAATACGCTATTGAAAGGCTTGTTCCAGCACCTGGATCAAATTGTACAAAGTTCTGTCAATGCGCTTTTGAAGACGTTTCTACAGAAGGAGAACACACATATTATTGGCAACTACAGGACTGTGGTACTGGGACATTGTTTGATGAAGCACTGAAAGTGTGTAATCATGAACCCTCTGTTGACTGCATTGCGACAAGTACGTGTGAGGGATTTGCAAATATTGGGCCCATTCTTATCGCGTTGCATCACATTGCGTCAAAGCATAGAGGCAATAATGGAATCTGACCGTACAATATTTGATCATACCGCCTCGTCGGTAGACACGGTGATAAAGGAAGTCTTGTTTTTGTGTCCAAATTAGATCTGTGTAAATAACACAATCTTATGCCGAAACATTAATATAAGTAGAAATATTAAGAAACACAGATAATCACTTGTGCAATTGATTAAACACTGCTAATACAAACAATCGATGCATATTGTAACCATTGGCCGAACATAATTGTCTATGACATATATTTGCCATTATGCTGTTTTTAAATCGACCCAGTGGCATCACCACTGTACTTGCCTTCAATATGATATGAATTGAACCAACCTTTGACGTTTTGTAAATGTTACTGCGCCTTCATGTAGCCTATGATATTGCTAAGCATACATTGTACAAACATCCGGTAGTTCAGTGACAGGAGCTGTCATAATAATAACAAGGCTTACAATCGTTGTTTGATTGTTTATTGACGATGTAAAGGTTAATGGACGACTACATAATCATGAAACAGTCTTATATGTTAATCCTTTTATTTCAGCGTCGACAACACCTTTTCCTGGACAGATAGTCACAGAGGGGACAAGTATGTTGCATATATTTTTAATGAATGTACCAATAAAATTAATGTCCGTAATAAGAATAAATCGTCAGAAAAAACATCTTGTAACCCTTCACAACGTTATCTAAAGTCACTGTATCCATTAACAATCTTCCTCAAGCGTTCACTGCAAGGTCCTTGTGTATTTCTAAAAGCGACTTAATTTCTTTATGATTATTTATTTAACAACGATTACCGAGACCAACAGTAAAGTGTCACCGTGTACCCTATTGTCTTGTTTATTTATTATAACAGTTCATATAATTCTTAGTACATTATTTCGAATCCTTTGTTCTTGCCCATGTCCCTCTTTTTTATTTCATTTTAGTTTTTCTTGTACATGTACCAACTTAATCCATCATTTACTATTTTTCCACATCTCTTACCGTTTAATTCGTACACTAGATTATCAGTGTCGGCTGGTCTTTTAAATATGGTCTCCTTACAGCTTCACTCTCTTTACATCAATAAATTCCCTTACAACAGTGCACATGTATGTTATAATATTAAAACTGATTCCATTTCTTCTTTTAGGCTCGACGGGATGTTCAGCCATAGGTGGGTACTTTGAAGTTTGTCCAACCCACAAAGCTAAAATGCTGAAAACACTCAAATTGTTATCTGTGTAACACATTTATTATATTTTCGCCCAGTACTTGATATATTTCAAGCAAAGAGTCATAATTACTTATGCATTTAACAAATCTGAACCATTCTTGTAGGGGCGTCACAATATATGGGCATGTCGATATAGTGCAATATCAGTCAAACTGTATTGTACCACAGTATGAAATGAAGGTACCGGTTTATTAGGATACATTTTTTCTGCTGTCTGCTAGAAAGTTACTAAAATATTAAATTATCTAACTGTTAAAGCCTAAAATTAGTCAAAAACTTATTCTTGAAGTCGCGAAAACTTCATATTCGATTACTAGTCAATAACTGAAATGACGTTGATAGCTGAATCCTTCTCACTTACGCATATTTATTTTTGCAACACATTTTTAAAGGTTGGGTATAAAAAATGTTCAAGTTAGAGAAATATTTTAAATTAGAGAAATATCCGTGCAGTCATAATTTGGGCTAATGAAGCAAAAGTATTGTAATATATCGTGACATACTTGAGGCGTATCCTGACACCTACTACCTAGACTGACGGATCCGAACAAAAGCAAATGGAATAGAAACACACAGAGGGGAGTAAAACAAGACCGATATGATAAAAACAATTGCAAATTAATACAATCGAATCATGTACGAACTCAAGAAGAGGAATATGAAATAACACAGAAGTGCACGACATAACAATAACTTAGATAATTTAACGTAATCATATCCACATATTTCAAGGCTGATTTGTTAGTATATATCAGTATATGTTTTTTGACAGTCAATACAGGAATATGTGATCTTTTGTAGGACCATGTGATATGGAGCAGTACAATGATGTGAGACTTTTGACATCACCGGGATCATCATGCACACAGTTTTGTCAGTGTGACTTTAGTGAAAAAATTTCCGGGGTTCAGCAGTATTATTGGGTTCTCCATAAATGTCCTGTTGCTACTTTGTTTGATGAGTCGTTGAAAATTTGTGATCATGAAAATAACGTGCAGTGTGGTGGTAAGTGAATTTTTTGTAAATGTTTCATATGTAGATTATCTCCATTGGTACTGGTACACTGAATTAAAGTAATTTATATCACATATTCCCCCTTAAGTGAACATATTCCTGCACCTATGAGTAGGGTTTTGACATGAAATTATTATCTGTGAGCTCATTCCCAAAAACATACGACTGCTTTTTATTCATGTTTATAGTTATCGCCATATAGATACTACTCGTACATCCTTATTCTCCAGACTGTGTCACTATATTTCAGCGTTTGTCAATAATTTCTAAATTATTTCATAAGAGAGTGTTTTTGAAAGAAATACATATGACCAAATTGTGCAGTCCATTCGGAAACTATCGATTCAGCATTATGGTCAACTATGCTGTCTATCTCTGAAGAGAGTGATTTGGAAAGAGACATTTGACCAAATTGCACAGTTCATTAAAGCACAACCCGATATGGTTATTGAGTCATCTAAACTATCTACCTCTGAAAGTTCGGTATTTCATGTACATGTATATAATGATATGGGTCGAATAAAATTGCAAACCATACATTAATAGTTCAATGTGCATTTATGAGTTAGGTAGTGAATAAAGGTATTTAAGAATTCTTTAACTATCTTGATTGTACTGTTTATTACAGCAACGACAACATACGCGTATTACCCATGATGACTTACAGAACAATTGTGGTGAGATTTAGTTATTTTTTAGATAATTAATTGATATAATGTACATGTATGTATTGCATTACCTGAAGTAAACTTTGTTACCTATTTGGTATATACCATTGTTTATCAAAACTCTTACATGTACATGCTTCGGTATATATGAATTTCTTTAAACTTAATTATATAGTAAATCCGCAATAATAAGACCACTCATGGGACCCTTGTTTGTATTGAGGTGGTCTTGATGTTGAGGATGAATAAAAAAGAATACAGTGAAAATGAACTTAGAAAATATTTGTGTTCTTGTTTTTGAGATGGTCTTGATATTGAGGTGGTCTTTAGTTGAGCTTTTACTGTACGTACGAAGTAAAAGGCTAAGATCAGTGAGACGGCTATTGGCAATCTGAAATGTTTAAATGGTACATGTATATATTTTCAGAAGAGTTTCAAATGTCGTTTGATGGACTACAACTTGACAATATATTGGACTTCATGTTGTTTTAGTAGCAGCACGAACAAGTGCCGTACATTTTTTTAGTGTTTATAATTTTAGCATCATGTAGACTAAAACATTTATTGTATATTATTTTGTAGTTGATAAAGGAATACCTATGGTTTCTATTTAACAGTATATTAATAACAGACCACCCAGTACTTTATTACAGTGTATAATTTAATGTTTTATATAAAAACTATTCATCATATGGTCTGTGTACTTTCTTATACGCCGAAATTAGCGCGAGGCATATATATATATTTATGTGTGTATAATATGTTACCTTATGTTATCGTTTACGTTTGTTTGTAATTGTTGACCAACACAGCTAAAACCTTGTGTTTAAAAGACACACTAATTTGCTTACACATGTTGTCGTTAAACTGCACCAATTGAATTCGTTTTCATATAATTCAATTTACATTTTTCTTCATGAATCGCTGAAAATATTCGTTTTATGCGAGACCGGTTACTCGTGTACCAGTACAAATCTACCCTGTGTTACTCAGATAAATTTATACTTTATAGCAGTCATTGATTAAGAAAATGTGTAGGTAGTTTAGGGGAAAATAATGCCAAGTTTCTCAGGCACCGCCGCATTCATTTTAAACCCCAGCATCATCATTTTTATTGTCCTAAATTGCCCATGGATATCTGGTGCATCAGTTGGCAAGCCGAACGTTTTTGTAGAGCTTACGGCGGGCAACGCTATTTTTCAAATGCGTATTGATAATTGACACTGAATTGGAGTTCGAATTTAAGCTCACAACGCAAGTACCGTTTGCAGTTTGCGAGATCATT
This sequence comes from Mactromeris polynyma, assembly GCA_032209605.1. Taxonomy (NCBI): domain Eukaryota; kingdom Metazoa; phylum Mollusca; class Bivalvia; order Venerida; family Mactridae; genus Mactromeris; species Mactromeris polynyma. The sequence continues at coordinate 1,150,984 of JASFXZ010000052.1, forward strand.
TTCATATTCTGGCAAATAAATTCGAGTTACTAATTTTATATACCCAAGACAGTTTTACACTAAAAGTGATGACGTAGCCAATACATTGTGGTGTTTAAACGCATTTTCCTTTGTTTCAATTCTAACTTATGTTCTTGTTATTCTCGGTATGTCGGGAATTTTAACCAGAAAAAAACAAACAACAAACATCACGTAAGAATTACGACCCGAGTTCTCGCAGTGAAATATAAAAAAAAACATGCTTAGCTTTTCATAGAGCAATACCCCACCACATCAGAGACAAAAACCTTTTGTTTTCGTCAGCTACACGTAGAAAGACACTGGATATGTGAAAACATATTAGAGCCTATCATTCAAATATTTCAAAATGTTATGAACAACAAAAGAATTTCCATTTTTTATCAACTAATGCCATTGCTTCTGTAACCTGAGGCAAATTTCAAAATATTGGCAACAGCGATTCTCTATTTTGGATCAGGATTCTTCAGAGATATTTGTTTTACTTTGGGGAGAGTAGGAATCATTGTCATGTTGATGGCCAGTGTCATAGTTGGAAAATAGGTACTCACAAAATGAAGTGTAGAAAACACGAAAACGTGATTGAAAGTGATACCATCAATGTTCCGCGATGATGATAAGGTTATGCAATGTGTCAGCTGAATTTTAAAACCTGGTCAACAATATTTATGTGTGTATTATACATACGTTCGAAACACATATTTTATATAAACCGCTCTGCATTGAAACCAGAATAAATTTCCAATTGTTTAGTATGGCCCTAATAAAAAGGTTTAAATAATTTTAATTGTGGTATCAAGAAATTTGGATAATACGTTTCTCTTTGATTTAGCAAGAAGTGTTACTGACATCAAAATTGATAAAAAATTAGAAATATTCCTTAAAGTGCAGGTTATTGGTAATCACCTATAATGTATTGATTATACATGATACCGAGAGTTGCTCCAAATGACGGGGACACTATCAAGTCTAAAAAAGCAACACTGTATTACTTACGATTTTTTTTATTTCTGTGTGTTTTGTGTTTTATAATTTTAGCTCTCCTGTATCTAAAATATTTAAATGTACACGATTCTACCTTCTGTGCTCCGACAATTGTGTGCGGTGCACTTGGATTAACCCTTGTCCGATCGTCTTTTCGTCAAACCGTCCGTCCCAAAAAAACTTGAATCCTTTATATCTAAAAAAGTATTTGATTTAGACAGGGCTAGAAGATACTAGCCCTGATTTAGAGTAACACGACTTAAAATATCACATGCTACTGCGGCCTGGGTTTTCCGATTGCAAGAGCATAGTTATGCCCCTTGACTGAGTAAAGTGGGGACACATGTACCCTGTGAAAATAGTTCTAGGTTATTACTAGTAGACATGTACGTGTTGATTTTGTGATGGTGAACATTCTCTAATGAAGTTTATTATACATTTTTTACAACAAAGCACATCTGTTACTTAAATTTCTTGTGTACGTTTTATTATATGCTGTTACTTTATGTATTTGTATCACTGTGTCTGTCCAATTAAAAGTGTGAACACAATAGTGTTAGTGTTTATTTAATAATGTAGAACATTTCACTTCTATCACACAGAACATAATTATCATAGTACATGTACATTACATTCTCAGATTGAAAGACGACAGAGGCATACACTAATTTTGAAAACACAGCCAATTAATGTAGAAAAATTAAAATAATAATTACAACAAGCGCATAATGGTATAATAACCACCAACGCATAGGACAGCTCATGAATAAAAAGACTCTTATTTCCATTGTAGTCCTTTGTGCTGATGTCATCATATAGTGAAGCAATAACGTACATACGTATAAATGTACTAATGACGTCTTAGCGAACTCCTTTAATAAATTGATAAAGGGTATATGTCATTTCAAAGTATGTGATAGCATGAGGTCATGTAACAATGTGCTAATTGGTAAGATAAGTTAACCTAGTCCATTTGCATGTACTAATTTCTGTTCCCGTTAGCACATGCATGTCATCAATAAACACATTCTGATGGATTAAAATGTTGTTCACATACATTGCAGAAAGTAATATATATCTCATTTTTACCAGTCCTTGTTTTCATTTGTCATGTACGAACAGTAAACACCGAAGACAGTTATTGTCCAATGAGTTACCTATGATAATATAAAGTGGTTTAATTATGCACGAAGGCAAAAAAGGCAACACATAGTTGAAAACACTGGAACCTAACATCAGATATTTCTCCTTTCAACAACTGTTTCCAAGAACAGAGCATAAAGAGAAATAAGTTACATTAAGTCTTGACATTTTCTTTCTCCATTTGGACACACAAGGCATTTCTATGATGTACAAATCAAACATGACATGTTTAAAAGCACAAACACTACGTATATATTAATAATACTCACGACAGCTGCCATATGATGTACGTCAAGTATTTATGTTGTAACTCTTAGTAGCTTCAACCGTCACGATTGATAGAAATTGTAACCTCAAAGAACTCTGTTGTGTTTTATTTGAAGGTTGTAATGGTGATGATGTTTCAGGGCGGATTAAAGCATCGGCATCAAACACTAAAATGTGCATATTCTCTAGAATTTTCATCACTTTTAATCTGTCACTTTCCGGTTTACAGTGCATTAATAAAGAAAATTTATATATAGAATACTCGCCTATGGATTCGTGTCAGTAACTTCAATTCAGATAGGCATACCGTCGCCAAACATTCTATATGGCAAGCTTTAGCCAACAGAACCGGTTTGAAATAGTACAAGTTTGTCACTAATACCAGAATTATGATTTTCGATTAAGAACTCTAGTCAGTAGTAAAATATAGCAATTAAACTTGGTGTGTAGCTTAATGGGCAAAACAAAACGGAATAACACAAGATACCACTGTGGTCAATGTCAAGGTGAATGTTAATAAGTTTGCAAGAACCCGTATCAGAAGTAAATGTCATATGAGAGGTTTAAGAAATTTTAAAATGGTATAGGGGTAGAGAATCTATCAAAAATGTAATTAAAAGGAGAATGAAACGCAAGTTGAGGAAGAACATAAAGGTATATATTACTAGAAAGGAACAAATGGTGTCCACAAATGACCATCAGTCGAAGGAACAGAGCATTGCGACTGTTCTAAAGTAGAGAGCGGATCTTGTAGAAAGATACTGTGGGGAAAACAATGTAACCGGCCACAGGGTTTTGACCTACCTGCGAAATCACAAAAGAATGAGCACCTGAAGAAAAAGCTGATCAGTGCGAAACACAGTGTACCGAGTATGAAAGTGGAAATAAAATAGAGGTGAGTCAAGTAAGGTCAGACAATAGCCTTCTTGATTATCTGGCTTGTCATTGTACCACAATATTACAACTCCTTCTCTGTTAAGTATGTGAACACATTCTTTTCGATTTTTTTTATTTATAACTGCGTCAATTTGATCACGAACCTCACAATGACTTATATAAGCGCGATAACTGGTTAGTAACTCAAGAAGCATTAATAATTGATCATTTATTGGAATTTAATGGAATTAATTTCAAACGTGCGACCAGCGGAATTCATGATATATGAGTCACTTATAGTTCATCCCACCTGAAACCTTATTCTAAGCCAATCAGTGCACTGAAGCATCGCGTGATATTAGTTCTCCATGTATGGTAATTATAATAGATACTTCCAACAACTTGTCTGTGTTGACGTTTCCATGTTTATTCTTCGAAAAAATCTCATTAATTTAAATGTTTACAAAAGAGGATCGCCAGAGTACAATTAAGGTTTTATGTCATTTTAATAACTCGTGTAGATATGTGTTATCCATATCATATACGTTATTAATAGTCTGGGTACCGAGAATGTCATCGACAGTGATTAGTATTAAAAGTTTAACAATCGATGTAAAATAAATAAGGATGAACTGCATCAAGGACCCGTTTATTACGAACGCTAACAAAATCAGTGCAAATATTGACGTCATCGACGATGCAAATCGCGTGTCTTCATGTGAGAACTAATCGAAGTTGACGTAATTACTGGTCTATGAATCATTTTCCTTACAATTCTATTCTAATTGATTATACAAGTACGACGTTCAGAGCGCGATAATTACATAGCTGTGTTCTTTCAACACCCACTTCCTTGACATGAGTTATGTAAATATGTTGACTTTGTTTTAAGCTTGAAAACGAACGATAAGGTATTGTTGTAGCTTGGCATCGTCGTTCTATTCGTTGTCTGCATCCACAATGTAAACTCGTTTAGCGCCCAGCTTCTGGGAAAGTGTATGTCTTAATGAAAATGTAGCCCGAAAGTCTGCGTCTGCCAGTAGTAATCATGTTCTTAGTATTCATGCATTTGAGTATAGTTATAATTATCAAAGTTATAAAGAAATGAACTAAGCTGCTAAAATAATCTGCGTCTTTGTGGGACAGAGTGAGTATTAAAACCATTTGACCTTCATCACTGCGAGTCCGAATACCATACGGAATGTAAAATATTTATGAGAGAAAGATTCCTTATGGCTTGCGAAAAGTCTGTGGTTCTACCAAGGGGTCCGCTATGCCCAATATAATGCTCAAAGGGGCACCGGAGTAATTATTTCCCTAATATCATTACATGTCACTTAATGCTCTATTATTAAAAAAATAATCTTCGTCTTTAAATATCTATAGAAATATTCGTCCAATCGATACACTCCAATAACTATTTAACTTGATAGTATCAAGTATCTTTTCAATGTTTATGTTCGAAACCCCCTGCTTAAGACAAGGGTCTTTATAGTTGTGTTGTTTTTCAACATTTTCTTCTTTCTTTGGCTCAAGTCTCACGCTTAGTCCTTATTGATAGTTTCCGTGGTTTCCATTGCGCATTCCGGTACATATCGGTGCATCTCAGACAATTTGCATGACAAATTCATTTTCAGCGTCATAGATAGAATACGTGTTAGAAAACGAGTGACGTAAAAGCTTGAGCAGTGGTTACAACAGAATGTATATATATATCGGGAACTTTTAACTTGAATGATAACTGATGTAAACGTGGCAGTAATGGATCGACGTGCATTTTTTTCACCGAAGTTTATGTGTAAGAGCAGAACATTGAGTGACGCGATTGATACAAAATCTGGTAATATTTTTCTGCATTTGGATAAAAATGGAGTGTCGACGAAATACAAATTGTACATGAAAGTGTTCAAAAATCTTTACGAACACCATTCCCAGATTTATACAGATGATAGCTGTAACGTTATGTATGGAAGCATCAGTCTAAGAAAATGTATTGTGAAACTCAATGGTAGTAAGCGTGTAACAATTACTACTGAGAGAATTGGGAGTAACAACTTTGACACAGGTCTGTCTTTTGAAGCCATTAATAATGAGGACGCTTTGGAATGGGTTGCTGCTTTGACACCTAGCACTGACAGTTGCTCATCCTCAGAGATTTCACCAGTGACACCGAAACGAGTGATTAAATCGATTCTCGGGACTTATTCATCCAAGTGATTCAACGAAGTGATTCAACGCAATGGTGCATCAGAAGAAACATAACAGTTTACAAACTTTTACTCATATATCATGAGGCAAAACTTTGTCAATTTGAGTTGTTTTAAATTTATTTCGCAGAGTTTGAAAGTTCTTTTGTTTCGTTAACGGAAATTTATCGTAGTTCATAAAGAGGCATAACAGGAAAATGTATTTACGTTCTCAAATAGGCTTTATTGTAGAAAAAAATCGTTATGGCAATATTTATACCATTTCGTAAAATCATAATTATAATCATTTACATTTCATGAAGAAACCACGCAACTTGAAAAATACAGATCTGTCAGTAACAGTTAAATGAAAAGAAACAATTGTATTAATCTTCTAAATATGTCCTTGCTAACAAGGTATACTCTTGCTAGTAAACATAAATATGTTCGTATTCTTCTAAATGTTAAAAGCCGAAACATTTATTTGGGCAATTTGGTGGTTTTTTGTGCACTTTTTATGTATTATGTCACTATTTAAATTTAGCTACAACCCGGTTCTCTGAATTGTATAGGATGTTTCTCATTATTGTTTCAAATTTGGACTTTGTGGGATTGATATAAATTATCCACATAGCGCTAATTATTGCATCCCCGCGCGATAAAGGATATATATGGTCAATTACTGCATTAATGAAATATTAAATGCAATAGATGCACACGTGCATTAGCGTACCTTAAAATATTAAAATAAAGTCATGATTTGAGGAACGATATTAAGACTATATAACAATCATAGTTTGTAGAAAAAACGCTCGTATAAAATGTTATATTACAAATACCACAACGGAAAATATTTCAAATAATGTAGTGAAAAATAGTAATTCTTAGATAAGTGTAAATGACATAAGTAAGTATTACCTGGTGAAATTTGTCAATAAAATCATATCTATCAAGAAGATACACATCTTAAGGGTAATATTATATACATAAATACAGAAAATATATTGATAATGACAAACGTAACAAAAGAAATGAAAACTATATTGGAAATACACCAATTATGATGATGTGAAAGTCTTTACTGCAGTACAAAGTATTCAAATTGAATATCAACTTGACTGAGTCTCTTGTATGAATTTATTTGTATTTCTTATTGAATATCAACTTGACTGAGTCTCTTGTATGAATTTATTTGTATTTCTTATTGAATATCAACTTGTCCGAGTCTCTTGTATGAATATATTTGTATTTCTTATTGAATATCAACTTGTCCGAGTCTCTTGTATGAATTTATTTGTATTTGTTATTGAATATCAACTTGACTGAGTCTCTTGTATGAATATATTTGTATTTCAAACTGAATATCCACGTGACTGAGTCTATTGTATGCATATATTTGTATTTCAATATTATTACTTGATGATCATAAAATGGTACTTTTGTGTACGTTCACTTTTTGTTCATTGATTGTTGTTGATTGTACATGCATGTTTCATTCATTATTTGTATACATTATGTCTTGTTTCCAGCTTTGGGGACCAAAGTTTGTTAGCAGGAGTACGTTATTATAAAGCTAAACTATTATCATTCGTTCTATGTTTTGTATTAAATTCAGGAATTGAAAGTTCGTTTGTTTCTATAGTTTATAAAAACCCCTTTGCGTCGATTGACCCTACATATACTATCAAGTACCCGTAAGTGTTAAAACCGCATGCTGGTGTAAAAATGTATTAAATTGATGAACTAGTCAGTCCGTAGTCCTTACACTTATATTGATATATTTATTGGTCACAATTTTGAATTTTAATGCCAGAAAGCATACTTGGAAATAATGTGTGAATAAATATACGTGTAATTACAATTTGTACATTAGCGATGACAAATAAACCATATAGACAATCATCAGACAAAATATACAACGAAATAAGCGTTACAACACAACAAAAATGCGACAACGTACGTTTTATAACACACGAAGAATATCGTAAAATATCGTTTCGATAAATACACGCATGCACAGGTAAAGTTAAAGTGACTTCATACGCATATAAGTGCGCTATGTGTTTTCCGTGTACGGTTAACATTACCATTTGAATGTATATATTAAACCTGTACTACTCTCGGATTTAATACATGAATGGATAACGTGCAAACTATACCTGCGTACATAACATACAGACAGTTAGACGGACGGATATAAGCAAGCACAAGATGAGAGGAGAATAACGTTCTTACATATACAGGGTAAGGTATCTTAAGCGAAAACGTTTAAAAAACATAAACATGAACATAGTTTTATAACATCACTGTTTATCGGTTAATTTTGGTCATTTCAGAAAGTACGGCATATTTCCGTGTGTTTTTAGAGAATCGGTGTACGAAGACATTCAAGTATTCTAAGCTCACAGACGTCACTTTGACATGTATTTTACCTATCACAATAGTCTATCTAGAACACTTTGTTATGTCAGTATATTAAATAAAATAGGAGTTAAACACACAAGATTGTATACAAAACACTGGAATACACAGTCAGAAGGATGGATGGAGAAGAAGTAAACAGTACCTTCATGTTGATTATATGCCAAGTTTCAATGCAATCCATTCAAAACTAAAGTATTTTGCTACATGTGTTCTAAAAGGAGACTTCAGTTCAAAGTGACAGAATTATAAAACATTTTGATGGATGCACAGCAAATATAAGTCTTCCACATCTACAAATCATGTACCATGGTACTTGTATTATCAAACTGCATTGTAATCCCTTGAAAACTGAAGAAGTAGTTAGCCACATAAACTACATAATTATGTTGTTTATTGGACAAACCTACAGACAGGATGACAATAAAACAAAAAATATTTTTCCATAAATCGTCGTTATTCAACGGAACGAGGACAGAAAAATTGCATTTCCCATGATTTCAATATACGTATAATAGTTCCTTGGATATATTATATGTAGCACCGTTTTCTTGTCTACGTATCTCTGCCTACTGCTATCGTCCGCTGCCTACTGTACACTATCTTATACTATCGTCCGCTTGCTTGTTTTCAGTGCACTTCACGCGTGATACGGCTGCAGCGAAGGTAATTTTGTAATTTGAAATATTTAATCAGCAAGTTTCTTTGTGGTTCTTTGCGTAAGTAATGTCAGCTCAACTCCATTTTCTAGCTGATGCCGCTATTTTTTGTTAGACAAGGACTACTTTCTTCAGGAGTATGTAGACTTAGGTGGTTCAGAATTACAGACTTGGGATGTGTCCGCAGATTTCGCCTACTATAGCAATTGGCTTTAACGAGCCCTTTGTCGTCCGCGAGTGAATTACATATTTCACATATTCTTGGATTTCTGGGAATTTTATTAGGCTTATGCCATCTTCCACTTTCAATTCCTAACCTATGGCTCGATATAATAAGTTAAGTGAACGGTTTAAACCTACAATGTGCTATGAAATTGCATGTAATTCTTCATTCCCGAATAATATTGACAAGTCGTCTTAAACTCCAAGGCAATCGATCTTAATCGCCATCAATGAAATAAAACAGTTTTTTTTCACAAAGCCTCTGAGTTTGTATACGAAACTGAATACATAAAGATTATAATTGTATTACTTTATTAAATCCCAACACGTCTGAGTCGTAATTAAAAATGCGCATGATTAATTTGTCAAGAACAACTTAAGTGTGACTTCAAGCTGTTGAACTTATTTAGATACGATTTCATAGACTTTAAAGACCTGCATCTTAGGTATTCAGTTGCATTGCTAACAGTTGGTGATCTATTTCTGGAACCACATGTTCTGCTAACTGTACTTTGTATATTGTGTATTGGTTTCTCATATGATGATCTATGCTGTCGATTGCTTCTACTCATTTTGCATTTGGTGAACATTTTTTCGATATATATTATTTACCATTTTGATTTTGGTTATTTTAAATCCTTCTTTTCACACGACATCCTTTGTAGCTTCTACCAGTACATGTAATGAATGTGTCTTGAGCTTGACATTGTTGTATTTCGTATGTTTCGTATGTCTTCGGTAAAACGAAACATCGATATCCGCAAATTTCATATTTTTCGCTGCATATCTTTTATAAATCATTTTCCCTTTAAATGATAATAACAATAGTATTCTACCTTTCCGAACATGGGTGTTGTTAGAACAAACACAGAATGTTTAAAATAAAGCCATTTGAAACAGTAGGCATAACTAGCTCAAGATTATAAACAATACTTTTGTCGTAACTAATTTGATGTAAGATGTTTTCACCACTGCCTTTAGCCATCTTATGTAGGCGATATTAAATCAGACTTTCTGCTTAGATCCACAGGCTGGTATGTTTGTCTAGCTGATTGAAAGGGTCTACAAATGACGACACGTGTATATAAACACATGAAACGGCACGTTTCAATGCATCCTGCCGAAAAATCCGTCTTGTATTCATGTTTGGGCGTAAAAGTTACACCTGGAAAATATCAGAGAATAACAGTATTTACGTTTGTCTGTGTCAAAGAGAGGAAATGCTTTTTTAACGACTCTTTGAGTGTATTCATGGCGTAATAGACCTGTATGTCTCGAAAATGATCGGACAGCTAAATATTGATCCAATATCGTATGGATTTTTTCTTGCGACTGAGGTGTTACAATGTTACCACATAAAAAAACAATCAATGAACATATTTATACCTACACGTCATGTTCTCTCATAATGAAAGTAAATAAAGTCGATCAGGAAATAATACATACACAATGCAAAACTACCTCAAAAGCCCCAGGAGGCTCGAACAAATAATGACAAAGACATAAAGGTACACAAATATTATTCGTGATAATAACGGTACCACATTGGAAGTGTCAGAGGCTAACAATCCAATGACATATCAGTCTGGTTTAAATGTCCTGATTAGCAGGACTTACCTCTTATATTAGCAGAACCGACTAGTCTGTTAATAACAATATTATGACTAAATGTTGCGATACATTGAAAAGGTCGAGAGCTTACATACCGCGATGACATATCAGTCTGGTTTAAATGTCCTGATTAGCAGGACTTACCTCTTATAATAGCAGAACCGACTACTCTGTTAATAACAATTTTATGATTTAATGTTGCAATACATTGAAAAGGTCGAAAGCTTACAAACCGCGAGGTCCAAGGTCATGTGGTGTGTTATGCAACAGTTTGCGTGTTCATTCGACACCATGTATATTAATCTTACCCATGGCGTTTTTCACCTCTTAGTTTAAGACACTTACTACGTGTATAATTATATATTTAAAAAAGCTGTATACAAAATCTATTGTATAGTTACATATTTCCTATTTATATAATCGCCATGCTAACAAACATATATCCCATTTTGAATACATGGCTACAATGGCTCGATATTACACATATCGATTGATCACAAAATGTCAAGGAAATGCATTTATACACGTTCCTTTCTGATTTCAGTTTAAGGGTTTGGAGAAATCGGTAAAATTAATAGGGGTAATTTCAAATGTTCATACTATGATTGATGTCATTAATATACACTCAAATTCATATGTATTTTAGGTTTATATTTTTGGACTCGGTCATGTTATTCTATAAAGTACCCATACCAAAATAATTTCGCATGTGTGATATTAAATAAGTACTTTACCTATTAACACATTAATATGTTAGAAACGAATGCATTGATTTTGTAAAGATCATGACAGCGCCATCTGCTATATAATCCAAGAGATTAGCCACTTACAACATGTGTTTTATTAACATTGGGCCATCATAATATCCACAATATGTGTAGGGAAATAACGATCATTTAGAAAAATGTCGTTATATACAAAATTGTTTTTGTACGTGCTTTCGTGTACGTGTATGTGTTTATTTACTTGGATTCTTATAGTTTACACTTTAATTAACTTTAATAAAACAGGTACTGTTCCGACAGAAAATAATATTATCTACGACGTCAATACGAATAAAGATAACCTCGATACAGTTAAACCATATCTTCGCGAAACAACTATTGGAGAGTGGCTAACAGAACGTCGCTCATATTCACGTGCATGGAAAAGAAATAATATTTTCCAACATAATCGAGATACAAAAAGACTGAATACAGAGACGCTAGAAGGCTTGCAGGTATCAATCAAAGTGAATGACATAAATGCAGTTACTGAAGTAAAACGTTCCTTGACAACATCAAAGCCAAACGAGATCTTGACAGATGGACGTGCCGGCAAGACAAAACAGAACTTGATAGATGGACGTGCCGGCAAGATGAAACAGATCTTGACAGATGGACGTGCCGGCAAGACAAAACAGAACTTGATAGATGGACGTGCCGGCAAGATGAAACAGAACTTGATAGATGGACGTGCCGGCAAGACAAAACAGAACTTGATAGATGGACGTACAGGCAAGACTAATAATTATTTGACATTCGTTTAAAAAGTTCTTGACTTTATAAGTTTCGTCATCATGTCTGTACTGGTTGCTATACACTGAAACACTGTTCTACTAGGTCACCCTACGTTCCTGTTGTCAATCAATTTTGATAAAAATCTGTATAAGCAGACTTTTTGCCAACAGTTGAGTTGTGGGTAAGAATGAAAACAAATATTGAAAACATTCAGTATTCTGATATTTTGGTCAATTGTTGCAGTACCAAAATGCTCTGATTTGTGCTGTTTTTACTTTTAAAATAATCATATTTAACATGAACAGGTGAAATGGGAACAGGGTTTGACGTTAATTATGAAGACCTTCCCAAAAGTGAGATGGCGAAGTTTAACAGATTGTACAAGGAGCACAATTTCAACGCTTACGTCAGTAATCTGATCCCCGCCAAAAGGTCACTTCCAGACACACGTACGAAAAGGTGACAATGTGTCTAATAGATATTACGTCGTTCGAATTCATAAGGTTAAAGGCAACAACTGTATTTTCATTCCCTTTTCAGTTTGTTCCTGTGAAGAGCAGTTATTGTTTAAGTGACATCAAACCATTACAAAGCATAGCAGCATATGTTTTTGTTCTATTGATTTATAACGTATTTGTGCTACACATTTTACCGGAGACTTTGATGCCTTGCATTACTTTTCTCTTGTAAATTATATTTGCCATTACACAGCAATGATAATCAAGACAGATGATGAGTATAAAAGTGCAAATCGAAGTAAAACGTCTGACTGACTAGCAGGCAACGGTCAGACCAGACTTTTTGTTTGTGTGCTATTTTCTTGTGACTTACAAGTGGACAAACGTGAATGTAAACATTTATGCCGGCCATGTGTTTACTTCAGCATTCGTCACTCTTGACCTACCGCGTTGATATTGACGTTTAAAAACATGACATACCAATAGAGAATCAAAATATCTAATTACGATTATGTTCACAATTCCATTGCCATGGAAGATGTCTTTTAAAAATTCTGTATTATTGGGAAGAAAAACATCATGACCTTTAAGAAAGAGGTTGCCGAAATTTCATTCGTACTTTTCTTGCCATATCCACTCCGTGGTATATTTTCAGATGCAGGGATATCCAGTACACCACAAGCACTCTTCCACAAACTAGTGTCATCATAGTTTTCCACAACGAGGCTCTGTCTGTATTAATGCGCACTATTTATTCAGTCGTAAATCGTTCACCGGACTACATGTTAAAGGAACTTATCCTTGTAGACGACTTCTCATCGTTAGGTGGGCTTATATCATATGTGACCCAATTCTCGGTGATTATCTATTACCAGTAGTAACCAAGTATTCCGAATGTACTGACTACTTACCTTCGTAACTTCCATCGTTTATTGTTAGCAGACAACTGTGTCAGCTAGGAATTTCAATAAATTGCCAAATAAGTCCTTAGTGTGGGTTAAGATTTAAGCATGAAAACGCGAGTACTAGAGATATTAGTCGTTAGTTGTTGCTCACCATTATGCGAAAAGCACCCGAAAAAAGCATAATAATCATCGGTCTTTGGCCTTCGATCGGTTATGGCATAACGGTGAACAACAACCATTTTCCTATTAACATAGCTTCTTATGCGGATGATGATGTCTTGTGAACTTGGTTTGTAATGTATATGGTTTTATTACAGATGAACTTAAAGAGCCACTTGAATCTGCTATTGTTCATGTAGAGAAGGTTCGTATGATAAGAACAAACAAACATGAAGGACTTATACGAGCGCGAATGGTGGGTGTTGCAAATTCAACAGCACCCGTTCTGACCTTTTTAGATGCTCATGTTGAATGTTTTCAAGGTACTAAACTTTTTATGGCGCAGCCGTACCAACATGGTTTAGCTATTTGCATATCAGTGTTGTGTAAACCAATCAAATATTACGTTAACCATCAAGGCAATTTCTCTTCAACCGAACAACGTGTGTAACCTTGACGTTGAATGGTTAACCTTTCGTTAAAGGGTACGTTACCTTACCAAATTCCACTGAATTTCGGTGAAATTACAAAATCCATTTCGGATCTTAACCTTTAAATTGTTCAAGATATTTCTTGTTTTAAAGTACATTTGTAATTAAATATGAAACTTAACTGCAAGTATGAGAACGGTTTCTGTGACTTTGAGGGATAATTGTGTTTTTTTTCATTTTATACGGTTTGAGTGAAGCAATCTTGTACAATAACTTATTGTAACAAATGACATCATTTAAATACTAAGTATCGGTTATGTATCAAATGCATGTATTTCAGTTTACATGTATACGATTATTCATATCCAATATATGTAAGGTTACATTTCAGGTTGGCTAGAACCTCTTGTGTACAGAGTTGCGGAGAAATCTGATGCAGTTGTTTGTCCCAATGTACATACTATCTCCGGTAAAAATTTCAAGGTATGAACTTATATGATGTCAGAACATCCAGAGCATTCAAAAGAATATACTAATGGAATGACATCGTTGGAAACAACATTTGGACAAATGACATTTATGAAAAATGTAGCAATGAATTGTGAAGTCTTGCAGAAAATTGTCACATACATAGACTTGTTGATTGTAGGGTGATTGTGACAGTATCGCGAACACGAACATAACCGTACATGTATGTAAAGCAAATGGGAATAAGACGAACATAATGACGCACAAAGACATTAGGGACACATTTGAACGGTCAGTGGCAAACACACCACTGATGACTTAATCTTGGTTTAAGCGTGCACGCAACCTTTCAAGTAACCTACCTCCCTACGTACAACATTAATACGTAACTTGGCAATCATGTAAAACTTTCTGTCATATGCTTGCTTAAAACATATAATGAAAATATATGATCGATCTATATGTATTGTTGCTTTCATCAGTTCAGTTGTTGACAATTTATGTCCTTCATCATACAAATGCGTTAAAATACATTCAGAAAGTCATCAACATCATTGCGGGAGCTCGAGGCCGTTCATAAGAAAACAATTCGTGCTCATCAATAGTTAAATAATACTCAAAATCTAACGGATTGTTTAAAAATGTCATATATATTTCCATTAATAACCAACTTCCAGGGGTACATGGTAATGGGAATGCTTGTGTGAATCAGGAACGAAACGGCTATATAACTGTTATGAGTCCAACAGACAGGACGACATTTTGCAACAAATGCAATGATAATAATACGTGTATATACATGTACATAGTTTCTCTTTGACTAGATAATTATCCATGATGAAATATATGTAGGCAGCTTTAGATTGTCAGATTTGGTGTTTGATTGGATACCTATCCAGAAAGCTGACCAACTACAAAGGACTTCTGACATTGATACCATAAGGTTGTTATTACTTTATTTACGTTTAATCTATTCTTTAAATGATACACTCACATGCCTTTCTAATTTATCACATCTTATTTCCGTAATAAGTACAGTAAAATTAAAAATACAAGTATATAATCACTTAATCTGACTCATACCTTAATCTTTTCTAACTCAAAACTGACATAATATTATGATTCTACAAAAAAGCTTGTTTATAAAGATTTCTGCCAAAACCGAGAGAAATAAGCTATATAAGTTGACGAAATAGAAACGTGTTGGTCAATATATACATTTAGATAAAACTGTTAAGACTTGTTATGTTAGTGTTATATATATATTGTATTGGTGAAATGTAATTCATTATATTTGCTATGTAATTGCGTTTGATAATAAAATACAGTACTTATAGTTCCTAAGATACAATATTGTTCTAAATATAATGTTCACCGATATATTTGTTTACCATTCAGGTCTCCTGCTTTTGCTGGTGGTTTATTTTCTATACAGAAGAAATATTTCTACAAAATAGGCACCTATGATGTTGATATGAATCTATGGGGTGGGGAAAACATCGAAATGTCATTAAGAGTAATTAACCGCATTTATTCAATTTCGTTATTTGTTAACATTAATTTTATACATGTGTGATAAATAAAGGTTGTTTAAGCTCTGGTGTTATTTAGTGCTATGTTCTTAACATTTCGGTCTTTTGTCGTGTCTTATTATTTCCTTCGGTCCGTTTGGTATTGGTTTGTACCCCTCTCTGTGTATTATGCCTCTAGTTTTATTTGTCTGGGCCGGCAAGTGAAGTTCTGATTGGTGAATCAGGCATTCCCTTCTCTTTGTCCTTTAACTTTCTTAATTAAATATGTAATTGTAGACGTAATTGGTTTCGTCAGTGGTATCTACAGCTTCATTTGAACTACCTGAACTTTTCTACTGTGTATGTTTATAAATATAGCGTTTGTACCACTGAAACAAAACATCTGCCCTGATTTCACAAAATCGATTTACACCTGTCTTTAATTTTGAGTGACAGAACTCATATCAAATAAAAGGAATTGGTACATCTTTGCATGTACACCACGTATTTTAAGACAAGCGATGAACTAGCATTGGTAATTACAATCAGTGGTGAGAACTGAGAACATATAATAAAAGCCATTAAAAACGCAACTGGGTACCAAGTTTCGATTTACCGATAATCTACCTTTGTAGCATAAATAATAAACAGGTATCAAAGTCACAGACATCATCATTGTAACCCTGTGTTACAAAAATGTTGAAGCAACAGGGTAATGGTGGATTTGTGCACATGAAAATGATTCGCGACATGATGTAGTGCACGGCCCGCTTGAATTTGTGCTTTTGCGAGCGCACGGTCAGTAGCATTAATCTCATAGCGTGAAATTTAGAGAGAAATAAAGAATGAGTCAACCGTATTCTGTGTATACACGTTCGATTCCCTAATTTGTGTGCTTTTCTCCGCTAATCGGGCTGTACAGCGCACGAGGTGCACGTGCATTTCGGAAAAATCGATTTACGGGCCTTTTTTATTGATTTTATTGAACAATATTAATCTAAAACTTTACATGAAAAATTATATGACAAGGGAGTACAATATTCAGATACGGAAATGAATTTGAAGACCAACATTTAGCTAAATATAGGGAACTACCAATTTAGGCTGATTGTTGGATGTTTTACAGCAATTAGTGTGTTCTCAGTGGTGACATGAATGGAATTATACAAAAAAATATACAAGAAATATACGAGAATAATTAGTTTAAAAATGTCCGTTTGAACAAAATATTTACGTTTATAGTCAGTTGCGTTTTTAATGGCTTTAAGTATATTTCCATTTAAAAGAAATGACATATTTGGCTTGACATTTATGTTTGTGTCTTGTCCCATTATGATTTTGAAATTGTTCACTTGCATGTATTTATTTTCACGTCTTCTTGTGTTTTCGACTTGGCTCTGCAATTTTAATATAACATTACATGCTCGACTTCTTCATTTATTTCAAGTTTTTAGAAAATGTGCTAGATAAATTTAAGATTTTGGACCAAGTCTACTCTTTCGATAGTCTTAAAAAGCAAGTCAATTGTGTTTGCAAACAAATATTTAACCTTGCAGTATATTTACTGACCAAATATGCTCTCTTTGTATCTTTTTTGAATAATGATTCCTTTTTCAATTTGTTTAGATCTGGATGTGTGGTGGAACAATAGAAAAACATCCATGTTCTCATGTAGCACATTTGTTCCGACAAACTAATCCACTAGAAACAAACATGAAGGAAGCATTAGATCATGCTGTTATGAGAAACAATCAAAGAATGGCTGATGTATGGTTGGGAGATTATAAGAAATTCTATCATGAACCTGGTTTAGAGAAGGTATCACTGACATCGATACTATTTTAAAAATTCAAAGCAGACGAAACTTACGCCCGCTTTTCAAATATATTAAGTTATGCACGGTGGTCAGTCGACTTGACCAGTTTTCATACATTATCATCTAGACAACTGCCGCACATGAATCAGAGACGGTAGGCGAATAATGTAGGCGAATCACTTCGGGTGTGTTATCATCTGCAGTCAAATTTTCACGGAGAACATACGCCTCACTCAAGGTTCGAACCGATGACCTACAGTTTCGACTGTACGACTGAGGTAACCGGGCGAGCTCACAAGTTATAGATTGGTATGAATATTTATTTTAAAACGGTTTTGAAAACGTCTAACTCTACAGAGACAGTTTGCATATTGTGAAATTGTAAGTGGAGATTGTTTGGTGGTATGTTTGGTCACTCTCCTAATGCATTTATTAATTCGTCGACCGATTAAATTATTCAAAATTCCTCTTGTTTGCTGGTGGATTTCAGGTGGAGATTGGTGACACGTC
Organism: Mactromeris polynyma; assembly: GCA_032209605.1. Classification (NCBI taxonomy): domain Eukaryota; kingdom Metazoa; phylum Mollusca; class Bivalvia; order Venerida; family Mactridae; genus Mactromeris; species Mactromeris polynyma. The sequence goes on from JASFXZ010000052.1 coordinate 1,169,128, forward strand.
AGACCGCAAGAAACTAAAAGAAAGTCTGAAATGTCAGTCATTTGATTGGTATATACAAAACATATATCCAGGGTTGTACGTGCCTGGTCGAGCAGTGAAATTGGGAGCGATTCAGAATGCTGCTTTTGATGTGTGTATTGACAGTGGTATAAATATACTTACTGCTCATGTGAATGCTCTTCCCTGTGCTAACAGGACTATGCAGGTACATGTATAGGTGTGGGTCTTAAAAAGCAATGAACATATATCCATACACTGAAACATTTTTCAAATTTTGAAATTCGTAATTCACAAAAATGGTAGGGAACAGGGAGTTTCGTCGAAGTATAAATTTTGTAACTGGTCTTGTGTCCTTGTTTTTCCCCCTAACATTTGACATTTTATGGGTATAACAGGTTGGCATAACGAAATGATTTGGTTTCCTAACAACGAAATCAACGAAAGCCTACAAATGCAATAGTTTTGCCGTTCTGTGCAAAGCATTGGCATGCTATGAACGAACTAACAAATCGTGTTTAGTCCACCACATCACAATATAAAGGGATCATGTAGTGGCAGTTGTGGGCACTATCAGAAATGTTTTCGTGTTAAGATATGTATCTGGTATGAATCTACATCACGATACTTATCTAGTTAACCACATACTTATCTAGTTAATTAAGTAGTTATCTAGTTTCTTTAACGTGATAACCACATAATTATAGGATATGCTACAAAATAGTTTATAAGTATCCCGTTGCTTTCCTTTTTAACAAAATTTGTTTCATTGAAACGTAGAATAGCACGACACAACTTGGCCACAAGTCATTCAGTCTGTGCCCTGGCTCACTTTAGCATAATCAAAGGGCCAAAGACGAATGTTCTGGTTTCTTCATCAAATCGAGTATTTACTCAATGTATTTGTTTGCATTTTAGTTTTGGCATCTATCGAAATTGAATGCGCTTCAAAATGAGCTTGGATGTATATCATTTGACATGTCTGTTAATGATGAAGATCGCTGTACGTTGGAGAGATGTAGCGGTGGTGGAGACTTTCAAATGTGGATATACACAGAGGTAAATAATTGGGCAGTACGTGCCAGTAACATCGACTTTTGAATTTGGTTTATGATGTATAATTATTTGAGATACCTACATTCAGTACTGATCCATGTGACTTACAGAAAACCATTATATCTGTACGCGCGCTGCTATGCTTACAGTTTATATGTAATACTAGTATCCAAACTGACCAAAGTCGAGGGTATATGGGTGTTGGTGTGTTTCTTCTTGAGGGCATAATGAATTACGACGTAGTTTGCATATTAGTCTTGTTTCATTTATACGAAATATGAACAAGGTTCAATGTAAAAATGAAACAAAAAAGTTGAAATGTCACGTTAGCGTTCAATGAAACGTTGTTAGCATGCTCTCACAGACAGGTGATAACAAAGACATTCAAAGCTGGCCAGAGAATGGAATTTAACAAGATTGTGTTCCATGCCTTATGGCTATACTTTACTTTCCATCAGTAAATCGCTTTATGGTTATGTACAGTATAACATCAATAATACGACCATCACAGCGACCATTGAAAATCGATCTTATTATTGAGGTGGTCTTCATATTGAGGTTGAATAAATATCAAATCAGTGATAATGAACTTGCAAATTGTGTTCTTAATTTTGAGGTGGTCTTATTATTGAGGTGGTCTTTAAGTGAGGTGATGTTAAACTGTTGAGTCCTGTGACAATATTACGTATTCGTTATTTCCTTTTTCGTTATAATTGCGTGCGTATGTGTGTGCCATTTCAACCAAACAAATACTGATATACGTAAGCGTGTATTCGATAACGTTCCATGCTCCCAATGATTGACCAAATAGAATGTCTTTATTTGACATTTGATCCTTTATCGATTGAAATATAGGTTGGTGCATTCAAATGTCGTTTGGTGCATATTGCTTGAATAACCATGATACCTGTCATCTGGACCACACATGACATGTATATGTTCGTACTTTCAGGAACACTTTTTATATAATCCATACAGCAGTCGTTGTCTTGGTTACGCAAAGAATAGTGGAGGAGAAAGCATTTTGCAAGTTCTAAAATGTGACTATAGTGAACAGTTCTATTGGACGTGGAATAACTTTGAAGTGGAGGACAATTATGCCATGAATGGTCATTGAAACTGTATTAATTATATATGATAAACAATACAATTCGCTTGGAAATGAAATATTATGAAATTATCTACATGTTTTCATTTTTCATTGTGTATCAGCACCTTCTATCCATTTACTGCAGTAACAAAATAGTTGTAATAAAGTGTCACTTTCCGTTTTTATTTTATTTCTCCAATGTATATAGTCTTATTTTTTATCAGAACATGCTTAGTAATAATTTTGAGAAAATGGCATGTTAATGCCTTCATACAGACTTACTATACAAAACACAGCATTAGTTATAACTTTTCTTAGAAGTTTCCTAGAACTACAAAACACATGCCCGATACAGCTGCGTGTATTTTCTATGCTAGTGTTAATTGCTGAGTAGGTTAGGATAGAAATAACTGTCTCGTACTCTTTTGTAAGTGGTTTCTGAGAAATATGTAAGACACAAGTGACAATGCAATGTTAACGAGTACATCTACTGGCATAAATCGAGGTATTTACCACTTATTTTATAACAAACAATCAAGACTATGTACCTTTGAAGTAGAGTACGTCTTAAATTCGTATATGTATAAAGATCTTGTTGTCATCAGTCATTCAGTCGAAAGTTATGCAAATGATTGAAACTTTCCAGTTACGTTATTGGTATTCATGATAGTAGCGTGCTGTGTTCTGTAAGTAGGTTGGGTGTTAGAAAATATACCAAAGCGAACTTAAGAGGTACATATAGTTTTATTTATTTAGGACAAAATATCCTAAGTAATAAATATGAAAAACTTGGTGTTAATTTCCTTTATAAATACAGATGTACTTTACCACACTGCATTGTCACTTTTTTACTTGTTTCCCAAAACCACAAATACGAGTGTCGTATACCAGTATTTTCTATCCAGAGGTTCTATTTACCAAACATCTTAAGGTTTACCTTAATATTGTCCTTATCCTTATTTTCTTTTCCTTAGTTAAAGATAAGGAAATCCTGAAACTTGAAATTTTCATCAGTGCCACCTAAGGATTTCCTTAGCAAAGGAAAGTATTAACTAACTAACAAAGGATATTAATTTCATTTAAGGAAAATGGACGCTTTCTTATATTTTAAGGGGGGAAATGCCATATACATGTACATATGTGTAAAGAAAATCTTAAGATAAGACATTTAGTGAATACCACTTAAGTATTTTCTATATATTTAAGGAAAATCTTGTGGATATTAAGGAAAATATTACTTTTAAGGAAAATATTAATCTTAAGATGTTTCGTGAATACCACCCCTGACATACTCGCCGAGCTAGCACTAGCATGTGAAGTATGTATGTGTGTATTACTGTGTATATGAGGTCGCCCGTCGCCGCGCACATTTTTTGTAATGCAATTTATGGTATTTTGGTTGACCCGGTATGTCCCCCGCACACCATAAATAGACTTTTTGAAACCGAAGGGGAACATTTACCTGTCAGTAGAGCAGTATAGGTCAAACAGACAATTTTTGAAGCCAAATACGGTCACTGCACAGTGCCAATTACGCTCCACACAGCGCTTTGATTCCACTACCGTTACATGAAGGTGTCGGAATAAGCTCCCGATGCTAAAGGAGAGTAAGTGCCAATGATACCAATCGTACAGTTACCATTTTCCTGGCATCTAACCAGTACTTTCCTGGAATCTATCCAGTACTATTCCTGGTTACATACCAGTACTATGGTAGGTGGGAAACACTGAAAAGCATTTCCGTTTTATCCGGCGAGACGAAGGATAGAACCCACGACCTTCGGATTCGTTGTCAGCAGCGTTAACCACTGAGCCACAGGGCCACCTAAACTAGCATATGAAATACCTGTATGATGGCATTTATACCTGCCTTTTTCTCAAAATTATTTCTTCGCATATTTTGATAGAAACTAAGACTATCTACCTTTAATGACCCGTCGTGAACCATCCGAAGCTACACATTCGATCTTATTCTAAAAAATGTCCAAATTGGTTTAATGTGTAATTCAAGTAACAACCTCCGAGCTGAGTTGTCGTTCTATCCTCAAACATAATATCTAAATATTAATGAGCTAACTGTCACGATTCCTGGAAAAACATGAAATAACTTGTTTTAAATGGTTTTCAACCTGTCTTCATCGATAACATTGAAGATATTTAAAGCGAAGGCGCTGGCTAATATAATACAAAATGTGTTACAAATACAATATATGTACTGATTTCGTTCAACAAAAGTAACGACTGAACGATGAAAACGTTTGCACATTGGCTGCTGTTTTATCGTGACTCATTCTATATGAGTAGGCACCGCAACAACGACTTAAAGTACGCGCTGGCCGCTTTTTCAGCAACATGGGGGGGGGCAACTTGTTCCATTGATTTACGTTTCTTGGATGACAATTGTATTTTAAAGAGCCTTGCATGTTCTTAATTGCCCAAAATTGTACGTTGTATACATACGAGGCTTGTTCAGAAATCATTAAGACTACATATATTACTACGACGAAAGAGATGCTTGCTTCATATTACTTAACAGAATATGTGCACATGTTTGCCCTTTAAATGCAGAATATCAATGAGTTACTCAGATCCGCCCGGTGCACTCCGACGTCATGATCACAACGGCATGCGAATGTCAGACATTTTCACATGTTAATCATGCGATTTAACTTACGTCATGTAATTCTACAGCGTTCACAATTTAGGCTCCTAAGAGCCTGACATGAGAGCCTTAAAGTGACGCATTTTAGTTCACTTAAGTCACTTAATTTGACATCCTAAAGGTCTCGAACAGTCGGAACCTTATTGAATGAAACACACCCGACGTCTTGTTGAACGTTCAATGACATATCGTTTTGGTCTTCCGGGATTTTAAAATCGTCAGAAGTTGACAAACCTTCAGAAAATCATGTGTCAGTGTTATACCAGCGTCCTTAACATGTCACTAGTGTCCCACGTATTTTTCAACATTTTATTAACTTCCCTTGTCTATCACTTCTCGATACCAAATGTCATGAAAATCCACTGCTCCACCCTAACCTTTGAACTCGTGATGACCGACAACTTATTTTTCTCTGACTACCATTAAAACACAATGTACTCGTTTATTTCTGTATGGAACTACACCATACTTTTACAGACTGACCCCAGACTCGTAAAGCCGATATGCCATAAATCATTAATGGCCACGATGTTATCCAGACTGAATTGGGGAAAAAGTGACAGAGTCTCAATAATTTCTGAATTGGCCTCGTGTATATATATACATGTTGGTGTTTTCTGCACTTGAATCTTCAATTTCTGATACATTATTCTCTGAATAAACGATGTAATATGGCGACAACATAATGAACTTTTTCGGTGTAGCTGTATAAAATTGATGTTGACCTACATTTAAGACCATTCAAATGTTGTATATGAAGCGCGTTGGTTAAATATGCAACAAATAAGACGATTTGATTGGTTCATATTTTAAGCGGAGCGGCACCAAACGGGGTGTCTCTAAACTCCTGATGAATATTATAACTTTTGCCTTACTACAGTTTTATACACGTTCTTTTACTTTAGAAAGGTTAATTTCAAGTTCATGTAGTAACAACCAAAGTACTCAGTGATTGTGATTTGCTTTGCAGTTAGAGGATTGGACCTAGAAAAATGCATCCAGAAACACATGGGGACTTCGGAAACTTCTTCAACGTTTCAGCTTCCAGTCTGATTTCTATGTGGGACCATTACATACATTGGTCTCAGTTTTTATCCCCAAAAAGATCTGAAAATTACATGATATGCAATTACATTTTACATTACGTAGTTGATATTGTTCAGGCTCTTTGTCAAATGCCTTGGCAACGTCCATTATGATAACGTATATTTGAATGTTCCGTTTTGGGGACCTATACTAAAGTTTAGAAAGGAGGAAATGATGTGAGTTTCATTTAAACCTAAAAGTCATTGTGAAACATATATAATCAAAAGATGATATATCGGAAATATCAGAATACTGTTAAAAATGTTTGAGATGGCCGAGGTCCGTGAATCGTACATGGAGACCACTGCGTAACCCGGGATTGAGATAAAGACTGGTTATGCATAATTTTCATGAATAAAATTATAATAATAATAGGACAGTATTTGTTCATTGCTGACTAGCGGCATTTTAATTTTTGATTAATTTGAAAGTGCCTCAAAACAATAACATCTTTCCAGTGGTTACTTTCTAAACGTCAGGGGAAGTAACCGATGCGAGGATAGTCTTTAGCCCGATCAGACGGATCAATAACAACATAGATCTATTAATGGTAATATTATTCAGTGTTTATCATATTTGTCGAGTCTGAACATCTTTGTTTCAAATAAACATATCGCAGATACCTACTGTATGTGTATTATCAAGAGTTAACTGCTATGTTTGATATTAAACGAAATATCATACGATTTCGCGACAAGTGATTATATTTCGGATAGATCAATTGTCGGATAAGTTGGATAAGTTAACTATCTGGTGCCTGGTATCCGCTGACATAATTATTCTAGCTACTGGGGGACATGTCAAAATAAATAAGAAAAATGCATGTTTTATCACAAAAATAATAAAAACGCTATAAACAAAGTGTATTGTAGTGTATGCATACTGTTATTTAGTAACTGACAACTGGGACCAATATGGTCCCAGCTGACAAGTTTGGAAACATGTTGACTATCAAAAAGTATCTTATGTTAGCATTGACTGACAAGATGCAGTGTACTGTTTTTTTTAGTCGTTGTCAAAAAACAGCAATGAAGAAGATTTGATATAACAAGGAACAAAACAATACAGACGTCACTTGTGTCTTCTTCTCCCAAAGTCAGTGTCAATATAAATACAAGTTGCACAAGCTCATTATGACTTTGTTATTTGTAAATGTGCCTTGCTAAATCTAAATAAAACTTATCAATCTGTCTAAATGTCTCTATACTTCTCTCTATACTTCTCTCTATGTTCAGCTGAAGGGAAGAGTGACTTCTCCCAAACATTAGATCTTATGTTGATCCCTGCATTTAGCTCAACCTCAATGCAAATATTTTATTGGTTCTGAAGTAAATCAACAGGGGAAAAGTGTGCCAGATGTGGGGCTCAAACCCACACTAGTATGGTACTTTACTGACTGAGCTATCCGGTCTAACCCCACACCACTACGCTCCTCCCTCTTCCGGCATTTGAGGCTTAACCACTGTGGGCCATCAAACACCACTGCCACCATTGAAGTACATTGAGGGGGAAAAGTGGGCCCAGTGTGGGGCTCAAACCCACGACCTCTAAGCACTTGTAAGGCACTTTACTGACTGAGCTTACCAAGTGGCAGTCTAACCCACACCACTACAGTTCTGAGCAAAGCTGAGATGAGAAAAGTACATGATAAAGTGTCTGACAATTAATTTTTTAATTTCAAGCTACCAATCATGTTGTACAATCAAATTACGTCTTCATTTTAAATATGTTTATTACCAGGTTACCTATCTCATTCAGCTTGTTCACAAATGACACACTCTGTCATCATTTAGACTTTAAAAACTTTATGCTTATTTTCACAAATTTGTGGGAACCCTGACTAAGTTTGTTATTTTTTATCATATGGATTAATATTGGTGATAAATTGATTACTAATGCACCTTGCTATGTTTTCAGTTTTGATCAATTTAGCTTATGTGTGAATATTTCACAATTGCTTAAAGCATGGCTGAAGCAGAGGCAGTAGAAATTTCAAAGAATTTGAGAGAATTGACACAAGAAGAAAACAATAAGCTAGACAATGACAAAAACTTAGTGACTGACTTTAAACAGAAGAAGTTTGAGCAAGATGCACAGAAGAACTGGGATCTCTTCTACAAACGTAATACTACAAAATTCTTCAAAGACAGACATTGGACTAAAAGGGAATTTGCAGACCTTATTCCTCAACAGGTATGTGTGGTTAACAATTTGGGTACCTGCATGTATATTTCTAACTGACTCTAGTACTATTGTTACAAAGATCGGACTTAAATGGACATTAATTATGTATAAATCCATTATTGTGCACGCACATCCGCACGCATGAGCTGCGCAAATTGGCTCCTACATTTTTTAAGTCAGTGTGGGCCCTGATTAAGTTTTGCAATGATGAATCCTTTACTATTCCAAGTATCTTGTATGTACCCAGTAATCCCTGACCATGGATTATACTATAGTGCCTTTGTGAGTTTCCAGCACGGTCCATTAATTTATTTCCAGGTAACAAAAATAATCTGTTATTTTCAGGGTTCGGAAAAGTTGGTCATATTTGAAGTTGGATGTGGTGTTGGTAACTTCATGTTCCCATTGTTGGAAGAGGAAAAGAACATATATTTCTATGCCTGTGACTTCTCAAAGCGTGCTGTTGAAATGGTAAAGGTATGTGAATAGGTATCTAATGATTATAAGTGGCATATTAGTCTGGCCCCTTATTTGGTAGAGGGTTTAAAATGGCTAGCTCCCTGGATGCTCTCATATGGATGCTCTCTCTCATATGGATGCTCTCTCTCATATGGATGCTCTCATATGGAGTTCAAGAGGCTAAGCTCAACAGTTGCTCCTGACTATTAGTTATTTCTCTGACTAAGTAAGGATTTGCTTTAATATTTTAAAGGTATTCTGATCGACTGAGCAGAATCTGAGCCAGGTTGGGCTGCAGTATATAGGGTGAAAATGATACACAATTTTTGCTGTTAGATTATAAAAGGCAATAATTTAACATTGTATTTCAATTTTTGAATCACAATGTGCTTGGAGGTAGAATATCTGATCTGCTAGCTAGCTAGTTCCTTGTATTTAGATCCATTGACTAAACAGAGGAAGAAATCTATCATGTAAATTGTACTCTATATGAATTAAATCTTGTTATGAAAAAATGTCAGGATTTGTCTAGTGGCGATGAGGCCATGATTTGATTGTGACTGTACAGTATGAATCCGACGTGGATATGTCCTTCACACAGTATTAGATACCTGTTAGTTACATGGTATTTCATATTTAGAATATAAAATACAGAATGTTTGTTGCAACACTGTTACGCATAATGTTTTCATGTTATAGCCGTTTTGAAATTTGCCTTCTTTTCAAATCACAAGAACAGTGTTCATCAAATAGGTTCTGTTTCAGAAACTAGTTGCAGGATATAATTTGTTGTTAAAGTCGCATGATAAGGCTCAAGAATCAGAGGCTGTCATATCTGAACTGATTACTAAGAGTAAATGTAAACAAGTCAAAACTTACAGCATAGGTTTACTTTCTTAAGATTTTATTCTAACCTTGTGGTCAAGTGATTTCCGTTTTTGGCAAGCAGATTTTCTTCTTTTGTCCACAGTGACACATGATTTCAAACGTTTGTTTTTAATTGACAGGAAAACCCACAGTATGATTCTGATCGATGTTTGGCGTTCCATTGTGATATTACGGAGACAGAACTCACTGATAATATTGTAGCAGGATGTGTTGATGTGGCGACCTTGATCTTTGTTTTGTCAGCAATACATCCAGACAAAATGGTTTCAGCTCTACAGAATGTTTTTAAAGTAAACATATTGTTTTGTAGTAAAGATAATAACTTCTAGTTTTTGACAGATACTACTGTATATAATTTCAGATGATGTTCATCAGTGTACATGTATGTAATGAATTGTTGTATAAATATTGATGTGAGTTGGTACTAGTAGCTGTTATAGCAATAAAGCAATATCACTGCTACTTATTACTCGGACAAATTAACCTGATCCTCCTGACCTCTATTAGCATAATTTCAAAGTTGACTGAGCATCTAAATTTATCTTCGTCTCTAATCTGATTCACTTCGGCTCTCGTCATATTGATGTACACATTTGGTCATTTAATAATATATCTATAATGAAAGAAATCCACAAATTCAATGATTTCCGTAATTGCAACGAAAAATACTGATGATGGTCTATTCACTAATGAAAAATTATAAAGTCGGCATAATCAATGTATAATATATTCATGCATAAAGGTCAGGTTACTCTGTTCTGACTATACCCTAGAAGTACTATCAGTAATTCTGCTTTGACTGTCTGCTGCAAACATAAATTGTATATATGATTTCCATCATGGATTACTTCACCAGTCTCTTACATTGACAGGTACTGAAACCAGGTGGCTGCTTGCTGTTCCGTGATTATGGTTTGTACGACTACGCAATGTTAAGGTTCAACCCGGGACACAAATTGTCTGACAGCTTCTATGTACGACAAGATGGGACAAGAGCATTTTATTTCACTATCGGTAAAATCAATAATATATTCTCTTGTATCACAGCTCTAGTTTTCTCAATCTTTGAATTCATGGAATTGAAAAATAAAGACAAATTGCATTTTTTTACATCGTATCTTTCAGCTGTGTATTGATTGATTATAAACTCCTTTCCGTGGCAAAACTGAATGTTTTGAATATTTATTAATGAAAATTTATGGAATAGTTACTTTATATACAGTATTCTGTTTAAACCATTATATCTTATCTACTTCCAGATCATCTAGAACAAATCGCTCAAAGTGCAGGATTTAAGACTTCTACTTGTGATTATGTACACAGACAGACAGTCAATAAGAAAGAAGGCTTATCAGTACCTAGAATATTTGTACAAGCAAAATTTGTGAAAGATACACATCTTGATCATGTATCTTGATAATAACTAATTGATTGGAATTTAATATTTGTATGTGTATTGATGAATCCACCAAATATGCCAGTATGAAATGTAAGCTCGGGGACTTACAGGCACACAATCAGAAACTTCATGGTGATGTGGAATATCTGCTGCTAAGGTCCTCACAGTTTGTCATGGCAACTAGATCAACATAGTAGAATGTACAAGAATAGGCTGAATTGAAGCTTATTGTGGATAAGGTTGTTATGCTTTTGTTTGTTATGGATCTAAGTAAAAGCTGAGTGTCACTGAAGTGCAATTTGCTTAAAAATGCATCACATGAATGGAAAATAAATGTATGAAAGATAGTGCTTATGGTAGTAATTGTTTATTACAAATTTGATTGGTATAAAGTTATGTTTAAACATGCTTGTGTGGAATTTTAGCAAGAGTTTGGAGCCTGGCAATGTGTTGAAAAGTATTAATGAAGAAAGAGCGATATAATATAAGTGTGTTGTCCTTAAATTAAGACTCAAGTCTAAAGCCTTATAGAGCAAGGCGCTTTGTGCAGTTTAATTAGATGAAATAAATTGTCTCAAATGATTATTTAATAAAGCATGAAACCAGAATATGTATGTTATATGTAAATACCAGTGAGATACAAGGCTGTCACACGACTTGTGTTTGACAGTTGAGTTGTTTATAGCACAGGATATTGTAACAAGGTTAACTCCCGTTTAATATCCCTTCTATAGTTTATGTATAGGATAAACGAGTGGCATTGTCTATATGTTATTAATGCTTGTGTATACATGTATATCTAATAGACAATGCAAGTCGTCAATCAAAATTCGACTACTTTAACTTCATTGACATGGATATATATTATATAGACAGTTGAACCTGAAATAGAGGCAACTGACTGAGCGAATTGTTGTGGTGTACATGTTTTATATACTCCTGGAGGGATATAAAAGGGGAGACAACCTGGTTACAATCTCCTATGACTGGTAAATAAATGAAAGTATTACTTCATGTAATGATACAGATCATTTATAAATGCATCTGTATTATATTTGCAGTATGTTTTAATTAAATTTTAGTTTCCGTGGAAACGGGCTGCAACACTTATTTAGTTAATAGACTTTGCCTTGTTCCATTTTATGATATGCAAGAATGATCATTCTTTGGAAGATGCCTGTTAGTCATGTTCACCACATTTTAATGAGCTAAAGACTAAATGTTAGCCATTCAATTCCAGAATGTTGAAAGAAAAAATAAGCATAAACAAGTTTGTCTACTATAAATACTTTATATCAGTGTATATAAATAAACGCATTAAAGTAATAAAAAAGTGATCACAGTAACATACAATATAAAAGTATTGTGTATAAAGTATAAACAACTCAAGTATATATAGATATGTATAATAACAATAATTTTACAAAATATCAATTGCTTAATGTAAACATTAACAATAAGATTTAAATCCATAAGAAATTTCAACTGTGAGCAATTTTAAGACGTCCTGCCTAGGTATAGAACCTGCATCACCATGGCGACAGCACCCAGTAATTACAAATCTGACCACACTACAGATACAGCCATCACAAAAAAAACAAGGAATAGTTGCAAAAATCACACTGATAACTTCACAGATGGGGGATAAATAATGAATAATGAGGACTGTCATTGATTGGAAATTTTGTATCATTATATAGACTTAAATTTATTTATTCATATTTTCCAAAGACAAGTATAAGTTGAAAATTTTTTTCTTCAGCAGCTTGTCTTAATCAAAATCGTATTCCCAGCTTCTGTCCCCAATATATTTATAGACATCTTTTTGCAACATTGGCATCATTTTTTAGTAATGACCATGCCTTCAAACAAAAGTTTTTTAGAGATTCATAAAAACTAAGCCGAGGGTCAAGTAAAACTATAATTAAGAACGTACTCTCACTTTCAATATTTTTGTCGCGGGCATCAGACTTCACTAAGTTAAATGTATTTTGGCTATTAAATGGTGAAATTCTGGTCAAAATTATCAAAATGACCCTTGCATTCAGAACCTAGTGGAACTGTGGATAAAAGCCACATAATAAGAACACTTGAACAGTCATCTTGACACATTGATATGAATTTCTCTGTATTCATTCATCAAGAAGAGATTTTACACTTTGAGGTAAAATGGTTTTTGCTCCTGGCCTTGGTTTTTCTGTAATTCTGAACACAAACCCTTGTGAACCCTGTAAAATATCCCTTTCTTTGTTCCAGCTGAACAAAGCACCATCTGTCGTTTCAAAGAAAGGGTTGACTTCTATAACCCACAGCTTGGCCCCTGAAAAAGATTCAAATTTGTTTCAGAGTACAATGGTAACTCGTCCTCTCTCATTCCTAGAGTGAATGTATGCACATGTGTATTGAATAAGTTATTCACTGAATATGAACATTTCACAATTAATTAGTTATTTCAGAAACTAATTTTTAAAAATAACACTTAAAAGAAAGAACATACCCTATTTTCTATTCATTTTAGCCCATAAAATATATGTACAAGTACAGGTTCCACTAGGTGCAGAATCTTCAGGGTCATTTTAAAATGTTTGACCGGATTTTACAATTTAATGGCTAAAATACCTATAATTTAGAGAAAAATTTACCCTTTAGCCAGAATCCAAAGAGTCAAAATGCGGCCTTTTAGAAATCCAGGAGTCAAATGGTCAAATTGAACCCCTTTTAAAGTATGAGAATTGATCTTATTCTTAACAATCCCTTGCAAAGCTCGTCCGATACCATTCCAAACAAAACTGAGAAAGAAATAAAACACTTCTGACTAACCAACCCTACAATTTTAGGTCATATTATCTGAACCACGCATATCCTTTATTAGCCTTACCTTCATCACATACAGCAAAGTCTATGATTGAATTTTTTGGAAAACTTGATCCCACAAGTTTAGGCTTGACAGACTTCTCATAATATTGTTTGATCATCTTTCCATAAGCATCTTTTCCTTTAGCGAGTCTCTCAGAGTATATAGCATAGTTGTACTGCGATAGAGCTACAAGGTCATAGTCATGAACAAATCCACGAAATTCCATGTCAACATCAATATCAACAAACTGGCGTATGACGAAGTGTTCTTCGTACCGAGACAACTGATTTACAGAGGCAAGAAGTAAATCTTGGTAAATCCTCTCACTGCGTATAAACATGTCAATCACTTCTTCAGCTGTTTTAACACGCAGAGCAATGAATGCAGCCTTTAATAGGCATGTAATCTGAGTATTTTCAGATTTTTTTTCTTCCGGCTGTTTTTCCAGTTCTTTCTTATACAAATCCTTGAAATGCTGCTGTACCATTGGAGCGTCTTTCGCACTTCTACTGGACGTCTTAACAAACGCATAACCTTCCTGACAGAATATATCCATGGACTTCTGTAAGACTTCCATTAAATTATCTAGGCATTGTCTTTCTTCAGTTGTCAATGCCTCTCTCCAGTTTGTGTTACAAATGACCTTGCTGTCTTTATTTAGATATAACCTGTAAATGTGTGATACAAAAAATGCTACAAATGCTAGTATAAAGACTGCCGATATACTTAATCCTATAATCTAGATGTGCCTATAGAACACGGATGCCCCTGCTATGGGGTTTTCAGTAGAATGCAAATACTTTGCTTGTTCAGGCCAAATAATTTTCAATCAATATTCATTAGAAAACCTACTTTTTAAGTACAAAAGGGCCATAACTCCAAAATGTGGCAGCTAATTGTAACTGAAATCAAACTTGACATGTATTATATCAACGTATGCTTATGTGCCCAACATGAATTGAATCCATCCATTCTTTCAAGAGTTACTGATTGGAAACCTATCTTTTCACGAACAGACCGAAGGACGGACGGAATGACAGGTGGTAACACTTTATGCCACTTCACCATTCTTTGAAAGGGGGCTGCATTAAAACACAAGTTTAGAAATATGCTATGGTTGGGATATCTATGAGTATGGAAAAGATATAATTAATGTATATGGCCTGTTGCACAGTAAATGTCCCAATTTTGTTAGCATCTAAGGCAAAAAATAAAGTTTCTTGTATTTTTATCATATTCACTTTTTTGGATACTATGATACATATAGAAACATGTCCCATTGATAAAAAGATAACTTTTTGTTTGGTATTTGTTATTTTTACCTTTAAATATAACTCTGACTGGGAGGGGACGGACATTACAAGTTAATGAAAAGTCTGTCTCTAAAAGATGAAGAAACACAAAGTAACAACTTAAAATGTATTTGTTTTACATAAGTATCCAAGAAATAGCATACTCTTATAGAATTCATACTTTTTAGCTATAATTCTTGCTTAATTAATGTCATTCCAACCAATAATTTGAAATCGGTCAAAATATTTCTCTCCAAAATATCTATTTCTTGTCTTCTGGTTTTAATCAGTTGCAATTGATATATAACATAGATATATGAAATCATCATTAAATCTGGATGCTGAGATAACATTATATTAGTTTTCTAAACTAAAATAATTGACTTATGTCAGCATTCAAGCAAGAATTTGTACATTTTATTTGCTTAAGACGGACCTCACTTCATAAATTGGTAATGAAGGCTTATTTCGTTTAACTAAAATGACCAGAATCACTTATAACATCAATAATTATTGAGATTAAAGACAATAAACTAAAACATATATAGCTATAAACATGTATGTAGAAAAAAAGAGAGTTAATTTTGGTAAATATTAGTGAAAAATTAAAATACAGGTGATATACCGGTATTGGTTTCTCACTGTTAAGTCTTTCTTTCAAAAGTGATTTATAAGAGTAAGAAAAGTTCTTATTTCTTCATTATTTCATTTGCACTGGGGTTTAACAATTTATGTAATTATAGAAATTTGAAATATGCCATGCTTAAAATCCTAAATGTCACACATATATGTTGATTTAATTTTTTAATAAATACACTTATTTTCTAACATTCAAGGCAAGTCTGATCAACTATTTTTTATAAATTGTCTTTAAGTTTAACTTTAAGTCCATAAAAATAATTTACACTTTCTCAACTTTACTGTATATATGTGTCAGATGGTGACAGCAAGTACTGATTGATGTATATTGGACTCCCACTGGGCCAGACACAGTGAAATGCTGATTAGGGGTCTGGATAAGATTGATATCTAGATAGTGCACACAGGGGACAATATTGTTTATTGCATAACATTGTATAATGTGTCCAACCCAATACTGGCCTTGTTTCTGGCTCTGTTTCTGATTTTTATCACATTATCTTTACGTATAATTTCTGGAATTCATAGCAATATGTGTAGTAAGATTTATTGAAGATTTGAGAAATTATCCTAATATTGTAATGTCCGTCCCTTTTTTGTAATGTCCGTCCCCACACTAAATTATTTGTTTTAAAGACTGTATTGTCAATTTTAAGAAATAATTTTTACTACATGGACTTTTAACATATATAGGCCCTTCATTATAAAATCTTTTTGATGATTATAATAGAAAAAATATCCCTTTTATTGTCAAAAAGATGCCAATTTTGTGCATTTTTGTTGCAGAAGTATAAAATAGGTCCCTACCACTGAGATGCTTCACTATGAAGTAGATTTTTCTTTCTTTCTAGACAAAATAAAGGTTGTCTATGTACATAAACATAATTTTTTTCCTAAACTTGATGCCTAAAATGACTTTCATTCACACTAAATATCATTATACATAAGGGGACGGACATTACGGGGACGGACATTACAGATAACATTTCATTTTTTGCAAATAATTCCATTATAACCAAGAATAAACCGCAAATATGGACTGACATGGTATTATAATGATAAAATGTATTGAATGATATGTTTTATTAAACATTTTTTGTACTTATTCTTAAAAATCACATGGGGGACGGACATTACACTTTTTTTGACACAACTTGCTAAATAGAAAAATATTTGTAAAATAAAAAAATATTGTTGATATTCTTGGCATGTATATTACATCATCCTTTTATTTGACTTATTGTCTTTATAAATATGTAGAGATTGTGGATTTCTTTTATTTATATTGTCCTTATAATTAAAAAAGTAGAATATAGGGAAATACAAAAATGGAGACCATTACATCGGTACCTATTTTGGTTTTTCAAACATAAATTAACAAGTATTTATGCTACAGCATTATGCCTTATACCAAACTAACAAGCATGGAATTCTTCAAAGGAAAAGCAAATGTCTTATGCAAAAAACCTATTGGTTTTCTCACAATAGTGTGTAGAAGAAGTGGGAAAAAACTGATGCTAACACATTACACATAAAAATGGACCATTTTTGGGTCTTAAAAGTTGTATAAATTTTAAACCGAAAAAGATTTCTCCAAATAATTCACATGCACATTTAAAACTTGATGTATGTTTGTGTTTGCATTCATTTTTTTCTAAATTAAGTTTGTAGTTTTACAGAAATTAGCTTGTACAACTATTTTTAAAAAAATGGACAAAATACTGTGCAACAGGCCATATAACTTAGTAAAGTTATTGTTCTTCAAGACTTGGGCATGTACAATATAACAACAGAACATTTTACAATCGAAAAACATTGTAGCAATTTAAAACAATTTTCAGAATTTTTTTAATGTATTTAACTGGCGTTTTTTAGTGATGTTGATTTTATGATGAGATAAACATATTATATTAAGAAGAAACCATAATGAATAATGGAAGCATGGCTCTAGAATTATCTTTTATTACAGTTGTACAGGACTAGTGTACATATTAATTTTGACTTGTTCGACATGGGAGGCTAGTTGTACAAGCATGAAATAGGGTATGGACTAACAGCTAAGTAGCCCTGCATCACAGACTTGTCCAACTCAACTGTTGGTAGCCAATAATGGCACTTAGACTTTCCGGGATTCGGGCTAGTGGATTTCTAGAACCATGGGAAGTACACTCAGAATGTCATTCACAGTATTGAATTCTAAACTAAGATGATATGGTGCTAATACAGTACTACCATGTAATCAGATGATTAGTATATTCCTCTAGAAACGTTTTTTAAGCTGAACCTTTGATTAAGAGTGATACATGTATTTTCTTCACATTTTGTGCTTACAATTCCATGGAAAACTATTTTTATGCAATTGTATCACAGCATTTGTTAATTTTATTACTAAATACATGTACCAGTATTAATAGATACTAATGGGATAATCCAAGTTTTGCACATAATTTATTTTGAACACTTTGTTATAGATCTTGATACCTAATCAACTGTTCAGAATCGACTGCTGTGAAATATTACATTCAAACAATTGCATTATGAAAATGTGCCGACAGATCGTAGGTTTTATTGAAGAAGTAGTTTAGGAAGCTGTCAGCACTGTTATAAGATATACCACGGACATATGAAATGGTTTATATGTCCGTGGATATACCAATTAATGACAAAGCTCTGCGACTGATCTCCAACCTCCATATTATAACCAATGTCCAAGATAGACCAGTTATGGTGGGGATGAGCCCATTTTTTAAAATAGAACCAAAACAACATCATTTCCTTAATACTGCACAGTAATAAGCAAGTCTCACCTTTCATAAACATTGATAAACACTTTAGCAGCCACTAAGGAGAATGGACATAATACAGTGGGGAATGTTTCATCTCGAAGTAAATCTATCCATTTCTCTGTATTCACTTCAAGAACGCAATTTTCATATTCTGAAATACACATATTTGAATGCAGAAATTTAGGCATTGTCTGAGTGTAAGAGATAGCATCATTTTCTTGTGTCATATCATTTGGTGTGATTTTTGTAAAAGTGCAATTTGCATACTGTGTTCATTATACATTAAATACTGTAGAAGGGATGAAGGGAGAGAACTCTAGAAGGGATAAAGGGAGAGAACTCATGACAATCTCCTGTGGTTTTCGTTGTGCACATTGATGTAACTAGGTAATGTGAGGGATACAAAGTGGGATCCATTCCAGTTGGGGGTCATACGACCTAAATCAACTTAGGGCCTCATCTTGGTTTGATAAAGGTTTAACTTTCCAACAGCAAAGTGTAAAATCACGATTGTATACATATAATATTACAGTTTGTATCTCATTTTTATTCTATTTATTTCTATTTGGAATTTTGCTCATTGACTGAATCGTGCGAAAATTTATATCACTATCTAATTAACTACATGTATAAAGCAATTATCACTAAACAATATATACTTACTATCATATAATATTATGAGGAATAAATTGACTCAGGCAAAAGTAAAAACAAACTCAATTGTCACATAATGTCCAAATCAGTTTTAACATTTTACTTCAAAAGATGATTTTACCACTGATCTCTTCCTTGCTGAGGAAACCACCAGTTTTTGGAGTTGAATAATCATGAACAGGCTCCGGACTTTTCTTCAGTGTTACGGCTTTCAACTGTTCTGCTAAAGAAGCCATATTGATGAGGTCAGCTGCTTTTTTCTGTACTCCTGAAAATACAACTTGTAAATACAAAATTGTCCAAGACAACTAATAGTTCTGTTTGTTGTGCTCAAAGATTCATTCATAGTAGCTCTAGCTGTTTTAATAAACAGTTCAAAACTGATATTGTTCTCATAAAGGTTGACTACTTTTTTGTGTTAAATTATTGTAGAAAAGTGTAGAAAAACACATGAAACTTCTTGCATGTGTCCCATTATATACTTTTTAAATTAATTTGTATTGTAGTGTTATGCAATAATTACATAGTGTGTGTAATGTAACTGTACTAATTACAATATGTAATATGGTAAATTTATGATATCTTTGCTTTAACACCAACTTTCTTGAAACAGAAAAAAAATGCTTTCTAATATTAGTTACGCTTTGATTGGTCTATGACCATCAAAAGAGAAGGTGTGTACCCATAACTTATAAGCCAAAGTAATAAAAACACACCTCTTCATGAAGTCCACCATATATTTGCATACATCGAAGTATGGGTATGGTAAAAGTATTAACAATAGCAAGATTAATTGACTGGCTCACCTTTAAGTCCAAGGTATGACATTGTGCCTAGGCCCTACCCCATTTGAGGACCATAAGCTCATTCCTTGTTAGATAATTTAATAGAGACATTTAGAGCAGTGTGAATTCAATACATTTTAACTGTGGCTGTTTTTCAGATGGATGTCAACTACAAAATATCAGGGCTCAAATTTAACACTTGCTGAATGGAAATTATGTAATTGTATATACATACAAGTGTGTAAAAATGTTAGAAGTTTGACCCTGTCAATCAGACTTAACTACATTATAAGTAAATCAAATAATTATAACAAATGTTAAACATTATTATTACATTTATAAGACAGTTAAGTTTATTCATAGACAACATTAACAAGGTAAAAATATATACTTGGGAAGCCAACTAGCCTGATGTTGGATGAGGGTTTAATGTACACTAAAGTGTCAGAACTTTCCGTTATATAAGTTTCATTTGTAATTATTGTTGTGGTGTTAGACAGCCACCCGGTTAGCTTCAAGTTGGTTGAGCGTCATACTCACTTCAACAGGTGTTCAGTAGGTCGTGGATTTGAGCCCTGCATTGGGATCACATTTTCTCCCACGTGACAGCAGTGTTTGATGGCCCATGGTGGTTGATACTCAAATGCTGATAGGGGAGGAGTTTAGTGGTGAGGGAATCAGTGATTAAACATCTGCCTGGTTATAACTATAAGTCAGTAGAGTACCATATTATTGTTCACAGGGTCGTGGGTTCGAGCGCCACATCGGGCGCACATTTTCCCCTTGGTTGACTATATTATGATAATGAAACATTTCCATCAGAGCATATTGAACGCAAAAGTCATGATCTTAAAATCTAAATATTATAATTTCCGGGACGAAAATACCTGGGTACGAAATTTCGGAATGCGAAACGATTTGTGCCTCTTTTGAGAGATCGTTATTTATCCGTTTTAAACCCTTGATGATAACACGGACCTATATACACCTGTATATAGGTCCGTGATGATAATACATAAGTTATTTCTTATCATTCATACCTGATTTAAATGTAAGAAGTAACTTTGTAGTCGTCGAACGCTTTCGTGGGGTACGTTGTCTATCATATGAATCATAACCCAAAATAGCAGGTAACAGGGGAAATAACTATTATATATTTTACCAAACTTAGCAGTTACTTCCCCTGGTTTAGAAGCGCACCGCCTTCTCGCATGTCATGTGATGATGGGTGTTTCAATAAAACGACTGTTACACCTTGAAAACAGGGCCTTTAATATGTTACGTCATATTTACTTTTTTCCTTTAACCGTCCACATATAGACCTCATATTGAAGAACACAGTGCGGTGCTGGTAACTGAGACGGTGCGGCGACATATCTAAGCGATAAAGACTGATCAACAGTCTCATAATTATGTTCAACATTCTAGATCGCTAACTGTCCATAAAAGACTGTGGATAAGACATATCATAGTGGGTATATTTCGTTTTCATTAATTAATTTTTGACGAGAATTGAATGCATAAGGTTTCATAATTATGTATAGTGATTAGAATTAGTAGGGACTACTTTAGTTAATATGGAAGCCATTGGAAATATCTCATTAAATTGCATAGCAGATCTCCTTAGCCTGACTATATTTTTAAGAGAATTGGAGTGGTGTTGCGTTTTAGCATATTATATTAAAGCTGAGCCTGTCTGTTCCACTGCACCGTACGCTTTTCAGTTCTTTGCGGGATGGTGTGGTAAAGGTATTATTGTATTAATTATCAACTGATGTGAATTAAAAGGGAAACAACAGATAAAATAATGCTCATTGTCTTCAAGTGTTGTAAACGGAGTGTCGCGTGAACTATTGCTTAAACCCCTGAAGTTGTGGCTGTAAGACTACATCACTGTAGTCATGCAGTCTGCATATATGTGTAAATGCCATTAATTAACGGCAATGCGTAAGGTTTTGGAACTACTAAAACTAATTTTTGTATCAATGTTACTCACCTATCTAAAGGATCAATATAGATATACGGCACATTTTACTCCTTTAATCATGTTTTGCACATTTACTAGTCACCATGGTCCATTTTCTGAAATGCGAATATGTCATCAGCGTAAGCAATTATTTTCACAAATGTTTTGAAATATTCTGATTTGAGGTTTGTAGCATTCCCTAATCGAGTCGTCGGGGTTACATTCAATTTAGACACCTATAGATGTCGTGCAGGTTGTCATTCAAGTATTCTGGTTTGTTCAAACAATAGCGATTTGATAGATGTACTCTCAGGGATAATTTTAGATGTGCAGTTTTCAGCAATGAAGAATTGATATACATTGGTCTTAATTTGAAAGAAAAAACACAGTTTGAGATATTTTAAATGATACACTCGTGGTCATTCCAAAAATATGTGCTTCGTCCTTACAACAACCTACGACGATGCAATGCGGTGGGATGCCACTCCAATCATTAAAGTCATTACGATTTATACTGGTCGAATCCCTGGACAGTTACTATTTCGTGTCTTGTCCATATTCTGGTGCATTCGAGGGCCGTTCAATTTCATTTACATCTGACTTTTAAGAGAAAACAACTAATGCTGTTGCATTCCTGCTGCAGTTACAGTGAACGTCGAAGTGCTTATCATCATTTTCAAGAGTGGTTCGGTTTGATATGCGGACAGTAGTATCATATAATACGGTCATGCGGGACAGACCGTGAGCATTACGGTGATTTAAATGATTGGATGTTTCTGTGCACAAGATGGTTATACATAGCCCTTGTAACAGTCTGTGACAATTCATCTTATACTTTCTAAATGTTTTTATATTTGAAATTGTGGTTTAATGCCTCTCTCAGTTCTTTTTGACAAGGACATTCCTCTCAACACTAGTATTATCTTGTTAAACTACTAACAAGTACCAACTTCTAATTTCTAGGGGACAGCCCATTCTGTACCCATTCAGCCTTAAGTAAAACATCCTTGTCACATGTGAATTAGAAGCCATTTAGTTTTGAACTCGGTTGATAATATTTCAATGAAATAGTGCAAATATTAAAAATGTCATGCTGGTTTGGCAGAAGTTGACACAATGAACATAATCAGGGACCACAACTATAAACTATATTAACTGTTAGTTGCCTATACAATGTATACATAAAGTCCAAACAGGTTTAGGTATGGTCCGTGAAATACAATAGATGTGTTGACCATCTCCGACATCAAATAATTGTCAACGAAATTTAATAGGTGTTAAATATTAAAATGTATACGAAATGTCAAGATCCTTTTTTTATAGATTTCATCTAAACATGACAATTCAAGAACAAATACAATTTTCTCTCATATTTGATGATGACGTAGGAAGTCAATTAACAATTCATTTTTATCCATTAAACACAATCCGATTATAAAGGACAGAACACTACACATATTGATATGATTATTAATGTAATGAGTACGTTTTGAAACATGATATATTGTCACAGGTAAAATGACAATTAATTTAAATGTTTCGTTTGGTCGTAATCCCTTGATATTTGATAATGTTCAATTAGTAATAACAAAAGGCTAAGTCTTGGCAATGGTCCAAGAAATGTCTGATTGTAATAGCGCTACTTTCGCAAAATAGTTTTAATATTTACTTGGGTTTTCTATTAGCCATGCAGCGGGAATAATTGTTATTAATCTGATATGTATACAGAGAAAACAAGATTTACTATTTTTTTATTAACACAATATGTTAGAGTGCATGTAAGTACGTATGAACAAACAGTTCGTACGTAACGCATACAATTTGACCATTTTCAAAATAACAAAAGAAAGATGTTTTTGCAATTCTTCATAGAACCTTGAGAATACATCATACATGTTCTATATATTGCCATGCCTTGATGTTCTGTCGTGTGACCGTTCACTTTGCAAGTGTTATTTCCCGCACGTCGTTTTCATTTTTTTTAAAAAGAAGATTAAGTTAAGTTGGACGTTTGCCCAGCAATCGCACGTCGTAGGTCAACAACGAATACCATATTAGGTTAAAAAGAGTTCTTTATTCGTCTTACCTTAATCAACTTTATATAAGTTAAATTTACACGAAAATGACGTCAGGTCGTTGTGATGTAGTGGTTGGCATAACGGACCGGTAATCCGTAGACCCGGGTTCGAATCTCGGTAGCGCCATTGACCGATTTTTCGTGTTCCACAAACATGACTTTATTACAGTTTCAATACAGCCCTACCATCGAACCAATGGTTGATACTGACATGGACATTAGTACGGGTCCCATGCGAATATACATGTACTTCATCAGATATCTCTGTTAGCGCAAATCACGTTCCGAAACACTGCTAGTTTAACGAAAAGTCGGACCAACTAGTTCTACATGTTTTGAAAAATTTAAAATCTCAATTGCTTTTCAATATAATATAAACATAACGTGAATTAACTAAAAAATCAGTATTTTTATCAAAAATTGGCAGTCTACTGGGTTTCAATTTGTCACATTAAAATTAATATCTAAACGGAGCAGGAAATACGTCATACAAAGTGCCCAGACTTCCCCCATTACAACAATTAAAGCGACAGAAACATGCACAGATACATGTAAACTACGAGATATTATCACACGGTACAACGACAGAACTGACACAAAATACAAAACAATGATGGGTAAAAAGTAGCAGTACCGCCTTTGCAAAGGTCAATGGGAAAAACGCCACTGGTGTTTACACCTAGAATAAGAGTGTACCCAACCAAGCCTCGTTTTAGTTTTATATGGGTCACGTGACATATCAAAAATTCATAGATGTTCGAAAATGGTATCTTACAACTTCCTATTGGATACCAAAATAGGTATGAAGAAGTCTGTCAAGTGTTCACTCAGGCATGTATTTCCTCATGCATGTGTTCACTCAAACAAGTATTCAATGAGTCATGTGTTCACTCAGGCATGTGTTCACTCAGGCATGTGTTCACGCAGGCATGTGTTCACTCAGGCATGTATTTCCTCAGGCATGTGTTCACTCAAACAAGTATTCAATGAGTCATGTGTTCACTCAGGCATGTGTTCACTCAGGCATGTGTTCACTCAAACAAGTATTCAATGAGTCATGTGTTCACTCAGGTATGTATTTCCTCAGGCATGTGTTCACTCAGGCATGTATTTCCTCAGGCATGTGTTCATTCAGGCATGTGTTCACTCAGGCATGTGTTCACTCAGGCATGTGTTCACTCAGGCATGTGTTCACTCATGCATGTGTTCACTCAAACAAGTATTCAATGAGTCATGTGTTCACTCAGGCATGTGTTCACTCAGGCATGTGTTCACTCAAACAAGTATTCAATGAGTCATGTGTTCACTCAGGTATGTATTTCCTCAGGCATGTGTTCACTCAGGCATGTGTTCACTCAGGCATGTATTTCCTCATGCATGTGTTCACTCATACATGTATTCAATGAGTCATGTGTTCACTCAGGCATGTGTTCACTCAGGCATGTATTTCCTCATGCATGTGTTCACTCATACAAGTATTCAATGAGTCATGTGTTCACTCAGGCATGTGTTCACTCAGGCATGTATTTTCTCATGCATGTGTTCACTCATACATGTATTCAATGAGTCATGTGTTCACTCAGGCATGTATTTTCTCATGCATGTGTTTACTCATACAAGTATTCAATGAGTCATGTGTTCACTCAGGCATGTGTTCACCCAGGCATGTATTTTCTCATGCATGTGTTCACTCATACAAGTATTCAATGAGTCATGTGTTCACTCAGGCATGTATTCAATGAGTCATGTGTGCTCTCGGGCATGTATTCAATGAGTCATGTGTTCACTCAGGCATGTGTTCACCCAGGCATGTATTTTCTCATGCATGTGTTCACTCATACAAGTATTCAATGAGTCATGTGTTCACTCAGGCATGTATTCAATGAGTCATGTGTGCACTCGGGGTTTGTTCACTCAGGCATGTATTCAATGAGTCATGTGTTCACTCGAGCATGTATTCAATGATTCATGTTTTCACTCGGGCATGTATTCAATGAGTCATGTGTTCACTCAGGCATGTATTCAATGAGTCATGTGTTCACTCAGGCATGTATTCGATGAGTCATGTGTTCACTCGGGCATGTATTCAATGCGCCATGTGTTCACTCAGGCATGTATGTATTCAATGAGTCATGTGTTCACTCGGGATTTTGTTCACTCAGGCATGAATTCACTCAGGCATGTATTCGATGAGTCATGTGTTCACTCAGGCATGTATTCACTCAGGCCTGTATTCGATGAGTCATGTGTTCACTCGGGATTTTGTTCACTCAGGCATGAATTCACTCAGGCATGTATTCAATGAATCATGTGTTCACTCGGGATTTTGTTCACTCAGGCATGAATTCACTCAGGCATGTATTCGATGAGTCATGTGTTCACTCAGGCATGTATTCACTCAGGCCTGTATTCGATGAGTCATGTGTTCACTCAGGCATGTATTCACTCAGGCCTGTATTCGATGAGGCATGTGTTCACTAAGGCATGTATTCAATGAGTCATGTGTTCACTCGGGATTTTGTTCACTCAGGTATGTATTTCCTCAGGCATGTGTTCACTCAGGCATGTATTTCCTCAGGCATGTATTTCCTCAGGCATATATTCACTCAGGAATGTATTCAATGAGTCATGTGTTCACTCAGGCATGTATTTCCTCAGGCATGTATTCACTAAGGAATGTGTTCAATGAGGCATGTGTTCACTCAGGCATGTATTTCCTCAGGCATGTATTCACTAAGGAATGTGTTCAATGAGGCATGTGTTCACTCAGGCATGTATTTCCTCAGGCATATATTCACTCAGGAATGTATTCAATGAGTCATGTGTTCACTCAGGCATGTATTTCCTCAGGCATGTATTCACTAAGGAATGTGTTCAATGAGGCATGTGTTCACTCAGGCATATATTGCCTCATGCATATGATCCTACGTATATAAAAACAAAGCATGTCAGTGTTATACAAATTGTCAAAGCTAGAGAAACCACAAAGCTGACTCTGTCCAAAGCGCAGCTTATATCTTTCCAGGAAATGTTGTCAATATCTTTATTTTCGTCTTGACTTACAAACGCTAGACGACGTTTAATTACTTCTGTCGGGAGATGCATATTTGGATGCTCAGGATCTTCGACACTTTCACGTTTTTCTTTTTCTTGGGGTGTTTCGGCATGTACAGCTTTACTTCTGCACTTCATTGACAATTTAAATCTCGAGATCATTATTAACTTTCTCCAGTAATTGTTTATTCTTTCTTGTTCATCCGCAAAGTAACATCTCAAGCTTATGATGTTTGTCGTACCAAACAAAACACTAAGTACCAATATAAGTAGCAGATAGTAACTGAAAATCGACATCGGACTGGAGATCTTAGGGAGGTTGTCACCCACCATCGTAAGGAACACTGTCACTGCTAGTAACATCGTGATGCTATACGATATTCTTTCACCACTGTCTATTGGAATGAGAAACACGACGGTGTTTAAAAATGTCATCAACACAATTGGAAGTATGATATTGAGTATAACAAACAGCGGTTTTCGTTTCAAAGTAAGGTCAAATACGACATGAGTATTATAGTCCTCTCGATAAGCAATGGTCTCTTTCAACTCCCAAATAAGACTGTGAGAAAAATAGTTTAGCAACACTTCGTTATCAGGTTGAAGGAATTGGAACTCATTCGATGTGAATCCCCAATTCACGAAGTTAACTGAACAAGTGTGACTATCGAAAGGAAAATATGTGACGTCTGCATCGCATGATGACGATAACTTACCACCCGGGTAGTAAAGTGCTTTACCGTCACTCATAACCCGAATTAACTGCCATGGATCATCGGATCCAAACTTCTCTGTTTTTTTAATAGTATTCAAATGTACAATCATCGGGGTCCATATGTTATAACTTTCTATCATAAGATCAGATAATCCGTTGTAATTTGTCGGATCCCATACCAATCTTTCATCGATCCATTGCAGAACCAAGATGACGTTCAGAAAGAGGCTTCCTTGTACCTCGTCAAATTCAATTATAGACAGGAGCTCCAAACTGACGTTGACACTCACGGCCTCTGATTGGTTAATTTTTGGCCGTAACACAGTCTTGTAATTGGCCAGTAAATCGTCGATCAAGTCACTGGCATTGTATATTGACTGACATTCACAAATGCTGAAAAGCAATGCGCTAATTGTCATAATATAGAATCTCCTGAAATACATATTTGTGTCCTTATTTCACCGTTGAAAATACTCGAAGTGGTCTTCGTAACTGACACAACAATATTGTGGTTGTTAATAGTGTAGCCTGAAATAAAGAACAGAATGCTGCCTAAATTGACTATACATGTATATCTTTTGTTTTCAGAGTCCATTAATACCCAAATCCGTTATTAGAGTGGAGAAATATTTATACAGACGCACACTCTTGCTGAAAACGAACTAAAACAACACTTACATTTATACTTATAACAACTTCCGAATTTCCTATTAGCAATCTTATTACATAAACAAATGTCTTGCTTTTTCATAATAATTGAAACTCTATGTAAAAATGCCTACCTAATAATTATATAACTATTCCACCTAGGACTTCGCCACTGCCAACTTAGAGTATTCATTTACTAATGACGCTCTTCGCTTACAGTGTTTCTGATTTATGTTAGGATTTAAAAGTCACGTGATAGTTTTCTTGTTCTCATTTATGACATTATAAACGAATAAGTCATGGATTTCAAGTTCATAAGGTCATACAAATATGGATCTACGTTTAGCGTCCTCTGGCGGGTAGGATTTCGGCAGCCTGATCGAAAAAAACACATTTGAAAATGTCAATATTCCCCGGTAAATATGTTTATGATCTTAAAAAATAACGATATTGGTATATTTAGCCGATAACAATGTTTCAGGTATAGCTAATATTCATGTTCAATGGCTGAAAAAATCATAAATCTAATCATTTACTTGGAACTTTGTTGTAGTGCTGAGTGCTAAGTGCTGAGTACTCCGCTGACATAATTAGTATATTGCAATTAAAAATAAATATATCAAATAGACATTTTACACACTGAAATTTCAATATGTCTGAACATTATGCTTCTCATAAATGTCAGCACAAAATGAATACAACCAATGTAAATCATTGACATAAAGCCAATTGATCATTATCGAGCGTGACCGTTAGTTTATCAGTGATAATCTTCCCAAATATTGGCCCTATATCAGTTAATCCTCCCTAGAACAGGCCCCAGAAGATATTAACACGATGGGCAAATATTCCCAAGAATTGCAATTGTATTCATCACTTCATTATGTCATTGTAAAGAATATGCCGAGCCTTTATCCCGGCAAAAGGCGGTCACACTCGATAATGACCGGTTTAGTTAATATGTGACTTTAATTTCCGTGTGGTGTTATGATAACACGCTCTTAGTAGACGATGCGTTTCACTTCGTGTTTGTGTAAATATTTGTATACTGACCATTAATTGCTATATTTTATATTTATATAACAAAGAAATGATGATTTAGGAAATATATCATCTTATGTAAGACAGTATAATGTTATTTAAATTCTCAACTGTTAATGGCATTCACAGGTAACGTCTATTGGCATATGGTCCATTACTAGACTCGTGTCAGTCTTTAAAATATCATGTAATGTCTTTAACAATTAAAATCAAGCACCGCATCAGCTCTTAAATAACTAAATTACCGTTCGCATATCATAAAGGTTCGTAAAAAAATATTAAAAAGAACAATTGCTAATTGGTATGCTACCCGCGAAATAATGAAACAATTGGAATTCATTTCTAAACAGATCTTAATTTTTTATCACACTGACTACCACATTAAATGAAAAATAATTTACTAAAGATGTGTCCGAACCTAGATATCAAATAATATATAATTTGTCATGTTATATTGTGTGAATCATAAATTCCAAGCCTTTATACAACTTCGTCATTTAATACGATGTTTGTGTCAGCAATTATATTCGATCGATCTTTAATTGTTGTTTGACATTTTTTAATCACATTGATTAAGTAATTAGCTCGAGATGTTCCGAAAAAAATCCCGTTTTCATGAACAGAACAGAACAGAACAGAACAGAACAGAACAGAACAGAACAGAACAGAACAGAACAGAACAGAACAGAACAGAACAGAACAGAACAGAACAGAACAGAACAGAACAGAACAGAACAGAACAGAACAGAACAGAACAGAACAGAACAGAACAGAACAGAACAGAACAGAACAGAACAGAACAGAACAGAACAGAACAGAACAGAACAGAACAGAACAGAACAGAACAGAACAGAACAGAACAGAACAGAACAGAACAGAACAGAACAGAACAGAACAGAACAGAACAGAACAGAACAGAACAGAACAGAACAGAACAGAACAGAACAGAACATGCTTACAATGCTTATAAGTTGCAAGTTGTCATTTTATTAGTCAACCTTCAATATAAAATTAATATGTATTGTAATAGAAAACCCAAAATTTCCCTGTCCAGGGCTCTCAATCCCAGTCCCCCAAATAGAGATTGCAGCCCTGTATCTGCACGTGAAACTGTGTCTGCATGTGAAACCACACCATTTACTTTCTTTCAACTGCCATGACTTATCCATTGAGGTCGACACAAGAGTCTTCCATAGAAGTCTGCTACAATAAAAAAGGTACTTTCCTTTGCATAATTTAATGCATTGACAACAAATGTGTGTATTCTTTCATATTTATTTATTAAGTATCGGTATGGCTTGTCTAAAATCACATAAAATTCATTCGCTGAGCAGCCATCACTGTCTGTAGTCTCCAATGTGGAAATATTTGGGGGAGTAGCCGTTTTCTACTTGGTCACCAGCAAAGCATCTCTTCATAAAAGCATCAAAGTCTGACCCATTATCTGAAGAAAAAAAAGCCCAAAGTAATAATGTTCAATAAATAACAAGCAATGAGCCTAAATGGCGGAAAAAAATCATGCATTTTCATATTTTTTA